>JAZGTN010000092.1:3310000-4510000 GCA_037783415.1 Leptasterias polaris | reverse complement strand
AGATTTTTTTACTATAGACCTTTCTTTTGCAACGTCACAGCCCGAGTTTTTGCCAACCCAGGTTGGAAAAAGTATGGAAAGCCATAACTGCAAATCAAAAACAGATTGCCACAGTTTGTAGCAGTGTTACACAAATATTCAAAAATAGTGTTGAATTTGTTGGAAACAAATCAACCAATCATGGAAGGTATTTCCGTTCATGAATCTTTACAGAAAATGTTGAATTTGGTCACAACATTTTTTAACACGATTGAATGTTTTGCTAACATTCGGCCGTCCATGCCAACCGGCGCACTTTGTTTATCAACAAAAGAAAGGTCTATATCTGAGAAAAAAACATATATTTGTTTTACCAAACACAGACAAAAGGTCTGAATTCAGACTCAAGTCTGAAAATCTCTCATCTGGAAAAAATGCTGGCTTTAAAAAGACTCATCAGGAGGCAACTGATAAAAACTAGCGCACATTAGTCCAGACATAAAGAATAAAACACCTCCGGCTCTTTCCTGAGCTACTACATTTTCACAATGGATATTACTGCAGAGTGTATTCTAATAAGCAATTCTTACCCTTGGTTCATGGTTATAATGTTTCCACAAGCCTCGTACCAAACCCTGCTTGTTAGACGAAGTGAAGACGCTGAGATCCATGGAGGTATTCAAAGACTCAAACTCCACTAAGAAGATCAGACTCTGCATGAACTCTCTGTGAATGAAAAACACAATTGGAAACTAATACCAATCTCTTATTTAACCCTTTCAATACCGCATTTTTTATAGGGGTCACGCTGCTGTGTACCGCATTTTTTCACACAAAAAGCAACGTGCAATGTTCAGCAGTGTTGTTCACTTTTTCCAATCTTTATTTTCTTTGTGAAGACATACTTTAGTGGAAAAACTTTGTACATACAATTTGTAGCTTATGAAATGTCGGTCCAGCTGTACCGGTATATCGTAAGGATTGCTGTCAACATCGGACGTGCCTTGCAACGAAACATCACGAGTTTCATCCGAATATTCACTAGGTTCTTCTTCAGATATTTCTGATTCAAATTCAGAGTTTCTACTGACAAATATTTCAACCAAAACCTCTGGGTAACGAACAGCTATGCTGGTGATTATTTGCTGGGAAAACGGAAGCGTGAAATCTGGATGTACTGTTGCATGCAATGTTGTTATTCTCGGAAAATCGTAATGGCGACCCCCTATACAACACACACCATTGTAAAGCATGGTAAACAAGCTACCAGTCCATATAAGGTTCAACAACAGAGGGCACTAAATAAAATAAATACAGGCTCCCAAACACCGCGGTTTTTTCGCCCAAATACCGCGGCTTTTAACGTCGAGTAAACTCGACAATGGTAAGAAAGCATTACACTGCGCGTGGTCGAGTAAACTCGACAATGGTATTGAAAGGGTTAATCAAGAAGGACAGTGTTTATGACCTAGTCACTGTGTTTGCGCATTTATTTTAGTTTAAAGTAATGCAATATTATTAGTCAATACTACTTGGATATCCGAAACTCAGTTTATGCAAAGTTGGTACAAGCACCAAACTCCCTGACAAATACTTCTACAGGAAATGCTCTAATAATTATAGTTAAGACAATGATGAAAAAAACCCACCCCAAAACAAAAAAGTTGCTGGTAAATTTTTTTAAACATACTTCTGTGTGGGCATTTTAAAAAATCCAGTCAATAATTTATTACCTTGCATGATGGGGGATTAATATTTCTTGCAAATTTGTGACAGGCTCTACGAAAATGAGTCGCTTGTCGCACAACCCACTTTCAATTACGGGGCAGTTGAGTGTTGGTAGGGTGAAACAAAAATTGAAATAAAATTTTGTGATAAAACGGTTTCTATCTTTTCATAATTCTTAAATAGAAACTTTTGTTGTTGTTGATAAACATGAATAAAAACAGTTTTTAATGACCCTTTTGTTCCTATTTTGTAAATGTCTCCCTTTAATTTATTTCAGATATGCAAATAAGGTCATTTGTAATTAGTTTTGAAAATATTAAAATTGCATCGTCATGTGAATACACTAATAAAACTTCCCCCAAAATTTCAAGTCTGTAGCAATTGAGGAACATTGTGGTATCTATGAACTCTAAACAAAATAATAGTATTTCTCTTTTGACATCAATATTTGATTTTTTTTTATTAAACGGGCCGTTTCTCCATTAGGGGTTATTTTCAGATATCGACATAATTTGTTTTTCAAAAGGTCATAACTTTTGAACCAAAAATGACACAAGTGTGTAAGAGATGTCAAAATTAAGCTTGTTGTGTGCTCTTTACAGCCATGTATAAAACTCAAAAGTGAATTGTCCCCCCAAGTGACTCATTTTCACAGAGCCCGTCACATTTAATCATTGGAATAAATGTACCACTCTTAATACAAATAATAGCCACTGTAGACATGATAAAAACAGATCAACAGCTATGCCCTCCAATACTATCAGAACTAACAACTCACAAAGAGGTTTTCTTATGTACATGTACATATAGTGCTACCACAAGGCTCACTAGATTATATCTCCACTATGCAAAGCTTCACACCCAACTTAAAATTGGTTTTTGTTACAAAATAAGGTACAATGAAATGAGACAAAACTTTCACAGGTTGTTTAATGTCAGTCTTTTAACTCTTGTATTCACAAACATCATGCATTCTGGATTAGTGGGGAATAATGATTTGTCCTTATTTCTTCCTACCTAATAGCATCCACTGGTTTTTCAGCTACCATTTCAATTAGCTTGGTGTTGAGTAAACTGAAGAGACAACGTAAAGCTCGCACTCGACAGGCATTGCTGATCTTACTAGATGCTTGCTACAGGACAAGAATAAACAACATAATATTGAACTAATGTTTCACTTGCCTCATAAACAACAGGAGTGCGTAAATAAAGGAATAAAAGAGTGGCGGTGAAGTCCTAACTGGCAGGGTCATGGCTGTACGATAAAGGACCGAGTGGAAGGTGAGGTCCTTTAGCGAAAGGCTACTACCCTGCAAGGTTTTAAACGGCCAGTTAAGTCCGAGTCACTACTCTTTAATTCCATTCATAATACAATTTTTTTTTTTTTTAAGAGTAATAACACTGGAAAATCTGTAACACTTTTCTGAAACTTTTCAATTCCTGTCACGTCCCTCGGGCTCCAATTTGTAAAGGGTCAAATTGTATGCGACTCTCAATGGTTGTGAGTACGCCCCCACACTAACAATTTAGATTGAATACCAGTATGTATTGATTTCATTAAGCATAAATAAGAAAACAACAGCTACTTTTTTTTTACCAGGTAGACATTTAAAGTCTGAATTCAGGTAAAAATCTTAAATTTCTCTTCCATGTAACTTAGTCACTGGGATAAATCAAAACTATACAAATTAATTGGTGTTTCCAGTTTAGGAATATTGACAAGATTGACAAACCTTGTAAGCAAAATTAAGGAGAAAGAGAGCACTGGCTTTGAAGTCATTGAATTGTAGAAGATACTTCACCCTGAAACAGAAACAGATAGAGTTTATGTGACATGTTCAAAGCGTAGTACACCAATATTGACTGCTTCAAATGTTATGGTTAAAACTACAATTCCCAAGGAGATCCTCGGCATGCTCTATTTTCTCGAGGCAAAGCAGAGGGAAAATAGAACGCTCTGGGGATCGCAGAGGGAATTGTAGTTTTAACTAATAACACCATAAACATATATTGTGCCTAAATGTCTGTACCAAGAAGCTGCTGTTGCTATGGCTATAATATATTGGTTGCCGAGGGTATAGTATATTGTTTGCTGCGTGTATAGCGCATCGCGTTTGTACAACTTTCTAGTAAAAATGAGACATATCATGTGATGTTATAATCAATATTATGATATTTCACTGGAATGTTATGAACAAAACTTCACAAAAGGAGTGGTACGGTTGAAACTTCAAGCATACTAATCTAGTGCAGCTGCCTTCATCAATATTGATCACTGGAACAAATGCATGCCATCGGTATGATGGAGAAGATGGAAGGGGCTGAACACATTCAGGTTTGATGGGATGAGTGGGGGATTGTCCATGTCTTACCTGGCTAAGCTCCTTTCTTCTTCAGCTAGCTTGTCTTCTTTGGGTGCTAGGAACGACAGACTAGACAGATCTATCGTCTAAAAGAAAGATTGTTGATAAATAATACATTGATGAATTTATTTCTAACAAAATATTTATAAAGAAGAATAAAGGTTCCAAATACAAACTTAAGTACAAGTATGAATTATCAAAAAAGAAGAAGAAGAAGAAGAAGAAAAAGAGCAGGTTAATATTAAAATATTTAGACCATTCAAGCAAACCATTACAACAACCCTTTTTGAGTAGGCCCCAAATTTTTTTTTAAAAAAAGCCAAAATGCATAAACCACTCAGGATTAACTGATGATTAGGATCATTGGTTAGACAGCATGATGGTCCAATGGTTAGACAGCAGAACTTGCAATCACAAGGTTGTGGGTTCGAATCTGCCCAAGCTAACTGCTTATTTCACAATGACTAGACTAGAATATGTATTGTCTTCTAGTTACTGAATCACAATTTCTTGGTTTGTGCAATTCATAATCATAGACGTAAAACCAATGTTTGTATGGGAGAGATTGGCGGTTGCCAGCTTTGCGTTTATATCCAAGCTCCCTCGATGGGAAGATCATCTACATACAAACAAACAATTTGGATAAGAAACAATAAACAGTACTGAAGGAAGTACTTGTGTTCACATGCTAACATCTGGTTTAAACTGCTGTGGATTGGATGAGATGGCCAATGACAAATCCTCTTACCGTATCCTCTGCAGCCTGTTTGTTGTTGGATGTTGAAGGTAGCCATTTCTCTACTAGATGGAGACGAATCTTCTGGATGTTACAGTTGTTCACCTCAGCAATGGCATAAGCAGCTTCATGGATATCTAAGTATGTCATAATAGTATTAATACGTATATAGCAATATAACCTCTAAGCTAGATCAAGGCACTTTACATTATTATCCCTGTTCATCAGGCATACTAAGACCATTCCTTAAACTGTCTAAACTGCCCTAAATTAAAGCTAAGCGGTTAATTCAACTCAGAAGTGTCTTAGCTCCCTCATGTTTCCATTTATACACCTGGGTTAAAAGAAGGAATTATGATTAAGTGCCTTACTCCAGGACAATAAGTGTTATGACCAGGAACTGAACCCACACTTCAATCACTCGGAAGTCTGATGAACCTTGGCCATGACACACCATGAAAGTATATGTCTTAAACGTTAATAGTGTAATTACATGCATCTTAGGCTTAAAGTACTACATAAAAAAGAAACTACAAACAGAAATTCAAAATCAATGAATGCAGTCAAGACCTATTCAAGTTCAAAGCCGACTCCTCAAACTTAATTTTTGGTCACAACTTGAATTTTTACAGATCACATTACCAATGCAAATGTTTTATAAACATTAATTAGTTTTGAAAAAACTGGCCCAATGACAGGTTTAACCCATATCCACCTAAGGGTTCTGTGTACAAATTGGTCGTAAATGCCTATCCAATTTACACTCACACGAAACGGAGGGGCATTTATGATTTACACTAAACATTTATTTTTTACAATTCTACAACAACTCAAACCCCTTCTCATTATATACTGTTGGAACGACTAGGAAATTCTCTTCATTCTTATATACAATCGTCATGTTTCATAATTCATGTCACTAGTAACAATGCAGGAAAATTGTGGCAAAATTGTTTAGTTTCATAACTTTAAATTTCAAGTAATGAAAAATAGTAGATTGACAAATGTTATTACAAGAGTACTATGATTAGAAAGTTCATTTCATAAGCTTCAAAGTGGTGTAAATATTGTCCTGTAACATGAAGCAGCTTACCAAAACGAGACCTTTAAAACATTTTAAGAAGTTGAAAATAATCGCCCTTTAATAAGAATGTCGAAAAAAACTGCTCTATACGAGGCAATCACACGTAAACACAAATACATGTAACGTCCAGAGCAACAAATTTCCCCAATGTAACTTGATGGGTTCATTTATTGTACAAATACAGGCCATCGTAAGAATTCTTATTACAAGACCAGAATTTCAATGAGAAAAAAAAATACCAACAAAGTTTAACATTTGAACTCTAACAATTTGAACAAGCACTAAGAGAAAATTTATCTCATTTATATTATTGTTAAGTGTTCTTCAATACTCAACAAAACCGAAAGAGAGTTTATCAGATTGAACGTCAACATTTGAACCAAAACACAAGACCATCCGACTTTTCCAGTCATGTGTTTACTAGTCTGATGCTAAGTTCACAAGTCTCAAGCTTGCGGTCCAGTGTAAATTTGAAGCCTTGCTTCAAGCACTATCAGTATCAACCATCCTTACTCACCTGGCATCCCTCCATCATCCATAGCAAGAATCCTTCTCTCAATGCTCTCATGTTCATACAGTTGAAATGTTAGCTTAGCAGGCTGGTCCACTAGCTTCAGCAACTCTGGGTCTTCAAGCTGGTACTTATGAAGCACCTGCTCAGTTGCTAGACAACGGCAGACATGGGATAACTTCTGATGGGTCAACTCAGCTTTCTGTTTCTCTGGACTCTTGAGTGAAAACAAAGTCGAAAAGGAATGAGTTTTGAATTTTTTGAATGACAGGGAATAATTTCTTCGGAAAGCAAAATATACCAAGCTTCTTTATTTGTGTTTTCAATGAACGCTTCTCTATAATGTTCAAGCAAGAGTTTAACATACTTTTTAATAAAAAAGAAAGAAGAGATAATGCCTAGCATCACAAGGCCAGACAGCCACTTCAAGGTGAGGGCTACACTTAACTGATTTGGGCTGTCGACCCAAATCAACTGTCACCAGGTGCACATTGCCACCTACCCATGGGGCTGAAATAAAGCTACCCCCTTCACAGTCCGTAAGGATGTAGGCATGGGTATCATCCACTAGGAGCCTGGCTGTTAGAGCAGAATGCAATACCTTCCCAACATTTTACAAAGCAATTATGGTCAAAGGGAAGGTATATGTTTGGTAATCAGTCTTAAAATTGGCCATCCAGCCTTGTGACGTTAGGTGATCTCTCATATAAAAAAAACCTTAAAAAGAAAAAACCTGTGCCATATTTTTTACCCCTTTTTTAACACAAATTAATTTTATGATCCAGCAAAGCATGCTGGAATAAAGATGCAGAGTGAGACTCATACACCCATGGGAATAAGATTTCAATTTTGATACTTCAGGAATTAATGTCAAGCCATGTGGTTAAGATTCTTTTACATCCCCCCTTGATTTGATTTAGCTGTACTTCGTTGAGTACATTAAAACCAGGTATTCAAGGATATGGGTGTTGGAGGATTTGTAGTAGCTACAATTTTTTTGAAACAAGGAAACTTACATTTTCGGGGCATTTTTCTTTCCATAGACGTGCCAGAAGTACACAAATTTCCAGAGCCATCACTTTAAGTGGTCCCATGGGTAACTCCTTGACGACCACCCTAGCAGTAGCCACCGCCATCTCAGGACTGGAGATACTGAGCAAGAGGTTCTGGACGACCAACAGGCTTTTCTTATCCATACTGCTTCCCTGTTTATCACCCCCTGCCCCAGTGGGTCTGTCAGGGGGTGTGGCATCTGAGCCTGGACGTTTCATCAGGTTGTTGACGGTGGTTACAAAGAGATGGTCTGTGGGAAGCTGTTGGCCAGTTAGGTTAAATGATGAAATCAAGCAAAAAACCCCAGTGAAACTGGATTTTTTTTAAAATCAGTGTTCTCCTATGACAGTGGTCCGCAGGCCAGATGCCAGTTAGAACTCCTGAGGACCAGTCAGAATTCTGTCCTAATAGTCCAACTGGGTAGTTTTTTTCGCTGAAGTCCCATTGCTACATATGTAAACCACTTTATATTAGTTCAAATTACAAGTCCCATGCTTATGACAATGTTGAAAATAAATTGAAACCTAAAAATATGGACCATGAAAAGCTGGCAGACAAGAGATATGACAAGCTGACTGGTCCTGCTGGCTAAGCACTGAAAAAGCATTCAATGTAACTGAGAATCGATTCAAACCAAAGCTACTGAAACATGAGCAGTACACCTTGTTACAATGTAACTGAGAATCGATTCAAACCAAAGCTACTGAAACATGAGCAGTACACCTTGTTACAATGTAACTGAGAATCGATTCAAACCAAAGCTACTGAAACATGAGCAGTACACCTTGTTACAATGTAACTGAGAATCGATTCAAACCAAAGCTACTGAAACATGAGCAGTACACCTTGTTACAATGTAACTGAGAATCGATTCAAACCAAAGCTACTGAAACATGAGCAGTACACCTTGTTACAATGTAACTGAGAATCGATTCAAACCAAAGCTACTGAAACATGAGCAGTACACCTTGTTACAATGTAACTGAGAATCGATTCAAACCAAAGCTACTGAAACATGAGCAGTACACCTTGTTACAATGTAACTGAGAATCGATTCAAACCAAAGCTACTGAAACATGAGCAGTACACCTTGTTACAATGTAACTGAGAATCGATTCAAACCAAAGCTACTGAAACATGAGCAGTACACCTTGTTACAATTTCCAAATTGTTGCAGTTGAACAAACTTTGTATTTCAATTAAAAATATAAAGTTTTTCTTGAAGTAAAAACAAAGAGCAATATAGAAATTACAGATCTTAATACACATGTACAAGTCTGTATGAGATTTGTTATCACTGACTCACCTTAGAAAAACAAGTTTGCGAGGAAATAATAAATAGCTCAGTTGGTAGAGAACCGGCATGTTTCACAGATTCAAGTCCCGCTCTAGTCAATTTTTCTTTGTTCAACCCAAAAATTATATTATAAATTTACTCAGTTTCCCTTGTGGTTTTAATACTTGAAACTGGAAATAAAAAGTTTCATCCCCTCAAGGTGATCCCTCTGCTGATCCTTCCCAGGTTGTATCGTTAACTTGAGTGTGATTCCTGGCTACTCAGCAGTTACAGGTTGGATGGCTTCTGACTGGCACCCCAAGCAAAGATACATGCATTCAAGGTCGCAGTTACAAGTCCTGTTCTAGTAAATTTTTCTTTTTTCAACCCACGTTTATTGAAATAATACAAACATAAATTTACTTTAGGTAATTTACTTGGACAAATAACTTGAATAAAATATCTTATAAAAATAAGAATCGTACTTTTAAGAGTTTGGCAACTGGGAGAAGCTGATGTACTGTATCCTCATTCAACTCACGAGCTATGAACAAAATAATAGAAAACATCATTACATTGAGAAGTATGCAGTAAAATATCAGACTGATTATAAATATATGATAAATATGCATAAGAAATTTAAGAGAATATGAAAGAAATATATATGTCAAGTGTGTAAAAAATATATATGGAAAATATTAGACACACAGAAATTATACTGGAAATATTTTAAATATATCTATTAGAAATAAATGAAAAACACAAATGAAGTAAATACAATAAACATAAAGGCACACAGAAAATATACAGAAACTGTTTGAAGGTTATAGGTACGCGTAAAATGCAAATACTCAGAAATATATTACAGACACATGAAAAGTATATCAGATAGGTAACATACAGGAATTTTGTGATAAATATGTGCGCAAATAAAACAAGAATATTTGACAAACAATTTAGTGGTATATACAAAATGTTAAAGAAAATATACAATATAAAAGATTTATGTGAGAACTATACAAGAATAATGTTTGTCAATATTTTGAAACTATTTAATTGATACAAACATTGAACTGGACAGACCTAAGATCTTCCACTGTCCTCCTTTCATGAGTGGATGGTACGGCAACTTCTCCTTTGAAACTGGTGAGAGAGGAACACTGTTTCCACGTAACTACAAATAATAAAAAAATGACATCGGAAGTTGAATTAATAATAGTTATATAAACATTTATAATAGGCCATCTCTGTTAGACTTGACACTCCTGCTTTCGGGACGGAGAGGAAAGGGCAAAATTGCAGAAACAAAAAACAACAATCTGACTGATTATGTTAGGAACTACGGAAAAGGTTGGTTTTTAACTGAATTTTGAATTGGGTACTTGAGGTTTCTCTATAGCACAGTGGAAATATCTCTCCTAAGTTGTGATTGCTCTGCAAACTGAGGTTGTGAACATTTATAATACTGATCATTACTCTCTGATCATGTTTATGGTTTGGTCATGATAGTCTAAAGTTGACTCAAATTGATTGATCCAGGAAGCTTCATCCCTAAGTGTATTGACCAAAGGCCCAAAGTCTGATGAAAATCAAACCTTCTAAAATGCCATCACACACTGTAAACGAGCTGTCATGCCCTCTGGGGGTGGTATGGTGCAAAGCAAAATGCACATGTGGTAAGCACCAACACAAGAGGACATGATGTCTTCTGTGTATCGCTTGGTGCAGAACAAAATGCATGTGTACAACATTGGCATGCTGAGGACAGTTTGTTGTGGTGGGCAGGGTTCAATAGACTGGTCTATTTTGATTTCACTGTGCAATTCTAATACTAACAATGAATGATATACATGTACCTGTTGCTCATCTGAGGTGCAGTTGAACATAATCTCATACTCAGACGGTTCAGTGACTCGTGTGTAATGAGCGAGATATTCCATCAACTGAGCTCCCTACAGTACCAAAATAAAATGTAAGAAGTCTCAAATAATTGGTATAAAACAGTTACGTAAAGGTTTGCCAATATAAGCACTTCTTAACTGAAACTGGATAGACTGTTATAAGTATGCAGTAATTTGTTATTAAGTTGATTTTAAAGGGACAAATTTGGATCAGAAACATTCATTTCAGTAAAGTACAACTTAAAAGATACATGAATGACTCTTACTAAGAAAACATTAGTTCAAATTACCCTTTGTGTACAACCAATAGTTTGAAAACATTATAAGTAATTCATGAGTAACAGCGATGTAAAGTAAATCTGTTCTGGGAAGGACTTTCTCTCGACTCTGTTTTTTTTTCTCAGAACCAACATTTCTTCCCAGAAGTAATTAATTTTGCGCAGCTTCCAATCTTACTACTCAATAGGTTTGAAATTACTCACAACATCAGCCAGTGGGTCACCAGGGTTGTCATCTCTGATGCATTTCAAGACAAAGTTCAGTCGGATGTAGTCATAGGAATTAACCTGATGAGGGAATAATCAATAAGCATAATCAATCACACTTTCCTTGTAAGTGATGCTCTCTTTTTTCTTTCTCTGCCACACGAATTGTTGTTTCATATACTTTGTTCAAGTCAATTAGGTAAAAGTTTATCAAGACAATAGAATTGTGGACAATCAATGTGGAAATTCAAAGATACAAAGCCCTTGTCACTTTACAGATCCAACTCCTAGACAAATCTTGGGAAATTTAAAGGGAAAGTACACCATTGGTAATTGCTATATTTTTCAAGAAAATGTGGATTTGTGGATTAGAATTTAATATGAAATATCATTCCAATTATCTTTTCACATTTGACAGTCTGTGACTGTCAAGAAAAATTAGAGCACATGACGAAACATTTAAGCTGTAAGACAGATCTTGTTGTATAAAAACCTCAAACATTCAAACAGTGATTGGCCTATCTGGCAAGGTCTCAATAGGGAACTTAGAATTTTGCGGAGGACACAACATATGTTTACATACAAGGCATTTAGTTTGACGTTGTCATCATACCTTATCCAGGATTGTATTGAGTCTGGCAACCAGTAAGTCCTTATTCCCAACCTCTGTGATGATACTGAGTACCTTAGCTTGGTCCACTTCAGGAGGTATATCACTCGGTGTGACTGGGGGTAGGAGAAGCCTCTCTAGGTACATCAAGAGAGCTTCATCCTCCACCAGTTTGAACGCACTGTGGAATGAGACAATCAAGACATATCAAACTGAAGACAAAATCTCAGCACACAAACACTTTTTTCTTTTATTATTATTACTTATTACTTTTTTCTTGCCATTTACTGTAAATTCTTGCATTGAAAACTCTTGAACCGAGTCCTGAATTTGAGTCAAATAAGAGGACTTGGTACTTGGTAGGGTAATCCCTCTAGCGGCTCAAACTGAGCCAAACTGGGATGTTGTGCAAAGTGACGTCAACAGCCAGTAGGAAAAGTGCAAAAGGTGAAAAAGAACTAAGGTGCACTATGTACAAGTGCTGAAAAGAATGAAAGAAATTAAAGGATGTTGTTGCCATGCAGAGGCCGCATTGCTCTGATGGCTGGGATGGCTGATTTCTGGAAGGCCTGTGTGGATGGGACTATGTGGAGAACAGCAGATGGTGGGAGTCTGTTCCAGATTGACATAGTCCTTGGAAAGAATGCATACTTGTATATGTTGATAGTAGGTATTATTAGAGAAGTGTATTTGAGTGGGTGATCGATTCGTCGTGAAATATGTGCAGCGTGCTGGAGACACTGGGGAAATGTGATATTGACTAAGTTATAATGGATTTTGTAGAACAGTGTACATTGTTGGATTAGGCGACGAGTGTGAAGTGCATCCCAGTTTAGTTGGTCTACGAGCGGTGATACATGTGTTGTTGTTCGGTAGTCAGAAAAGACAAATCTAGCAGCATTCTTCTGGACCTGTTCTAGATGGTTTATGTCCGTAACTGTGTTGGGGTTCCAAACCTCAGAGGCATACTCAACTTGTGGTCGAACTAATGCTGTGTATGCTCTTGCCTTAACTTGTTGTGAGCAAGGTGATAGGGTCCTTCTGAGAAGGCCTAGTGTGCGACTGGATTTATGTTTTATTTTAGAGCAGTGATCTGTCCATCTTAAGTCATGGGAAATAGTGACACCAAGGTAGTCATGTTTCTGACAACGGGTTAATTGCTCACCCAGAAGAGTGTACTGATACATCTTCGGGCTACGTTTGCGAGTAATGGTGAGAACTGCACTTTTTTTAATGTTAAAACTCATTAACCACTTGCTTGACCACTCTGCCAGGGTATTCAGGTCTTCTTGAAGAATCTGCTGGTCTTCTATTGTCTCTATCTGCCTATACACAATACTGTCATCTGCAAAGAGTTTGATGTTTGAGTGAATGTGTTCATTTATGTCGTTGATGTATAAAAGGAATAGCATGGGGCCCAAGACAGATCCTTGGGGGACTCCTGATGTTACATCAATCCATGAGGAATGTGACCCATTAACAGAAACAGCTTGTTTACGATGCGAGAGAAAACAATTGATCCAGCCTAGTGTGTTGTCTGTGATGCCATAGTACCCGAGTTTTACAGCTAGATGGTGATGGGAAACTTTGTCAAAGGCCTTACTGAAGTCAAGGAGGATGACATCAGTTTGGCTTCTACGGTTGAGTGTTTCAGACCAGTCGTTAGTTGAGTTGGCCAATTGTGTAACCGTTGATAGGCGATCCCTGAATCCATGTTGGTCATCAATTAGAATATTATTGGAGTTGAGGTGTTTGGCTACATGACTTAGCACAATATGCTCCATTACCTTACAACATATACATGTCAACGAGATTGGTCTGTAATTGGATGCTTCAGCTTTGGGACCACTCTTGTATATTGCTGTCACCAGAGCCTGTCGCCAATCAGTTGGGACTGTACTTGTATCGTAAGATTGCTGGAACAGAAATCTTAAAGCTGGGGCTAACTCAGGCGCCACGATCTTAAGAAAGCGTGGAGGCATTTCGTCTGGGCCCGACGCCTTAGATGGGTTGAGCTTTGAGAGTTGCTTGGCCACTCCCTCTGTGCCAATATGAAGGTGGGGGATGGAGTTATATGGTGACTTCCCCTTGTACTGTACCTGTGAATGTTTATTGGCAGGTTTATTAAAGACACTTTTGAAATGTGAGTTAAGAGCTTCAGCCTTATCTAAATCTGAACTACACATTTTGTCAGTGGTTTTTAGAGTTGGGATACCCAAGTTTTCTGTTCGCATGAGCTTGACATACGACCAGAAAGACTTAGGATTCTCAGATAAGTTTTTACCAATGACATTGTTGACATAGTCATGATGGGAGTTGCGCACAAGTTTGGTGATATAGTTACGATATGAACGGTATGATTTCCAGTCTGTCTGTCTGTTAGATTTATGTGCTTTGGAGAATAGCTTATCCCTTTTCCTCATTTTGCGCTTGATGTCCACTGTTACCCATGGCAGGTTATGTTTGCTTTTTGTTAGTTTTGACGGAACATTTTTCTCTATAATTTCAGATAATCTAATTTTGATGCATTCCCAGTTGGAGTTCACTGAGTCGTTATGTGGATCTGAAGCAAGAAACTCAGTTACAAAGTCACGTACTTGGGATCTCAGTACCAGTTCATCAGCTTTATCGAATTGGTAGATCTTTCTTTGAGGTTTTCTGACGGATTTCGGTTTCATGTTAATGTTAAACAATACCAGACAATGATCAGATATGCCGGGAAGCACATGTACATCATGGATAAGATTGGGATTTGTTGTTACCAATAAATCCAAAATGCTATTGGATATGGGTCTAGTAATATTGTTAACAAGTTGTGAAAGAGAATTATTAAGTAAGAAATCTAGAAACTTCTCATGCAGCGATTTGGTTCTGCTACTGGTTGTCTGCCAGGTGTTCCAATTTATATCTGGTAGATTGAAATCCCCACCAACTAGAACATTTGGGTGCTGCCGGGGATTTCTGTTGAAAATTTTGGGAAGAGATGTGTACAAAGTATCAAGGGACTGTATTTTATTACCTGGTGGTCTATAAAAACTGGCCAGGAATAGAGGTTTGGCATTACTAAACTGTATACTAGCCCATACAATTTCACCATCTGCGTCAAGGTCAGGTTCACCAGATGTTATAAGGGAGTCCTTAGTTGCGATGAATACACCACCTCCATGTGCATCACGATCTTTACGGTACACACTGTAGCTTGTTGGAAACAGCTCATAGGTAGCCATTTGACCATCAATTTTAGACTCGCACCCCAGGATGACGTCTGGTTGGTGTTGGTCAATTGCAGCACGAAATGCAGCTTGTTTGGCTTGGCTTTTGATGCCGTTACAGTTTATGATCATAGATTTTAGTCCATGTTTACGGTTTTGGGGAGTATACACTTTACGATGATAGGTTGAGTTTTTTATGGGAGTGGAGGTTCTTGGAGCTGTGTTTTCCTCATTACCAGAAGTAAGATCATTAATTTCATCAAGATCAGACAACAATGAAAATGGATTAGAGTTTGTGATTGATGGCGTATCAAAAGATGACGCTTCAAAATTTGAGAAACCACACACACAACAGATCCAAGAGAAGCTAGATATGTTTTTCATGATACTGTAATTGATATCGGAGACTCCGGTGCATTTTATATGGTACCAGAGATCGCATTGGTCACATAAAAGAGCTTTATCATTGTCCTGAACTTCTTCTTTACAAACACCACATGGATATTGGGGTTGGGTTAGGCTTTGTGAAACTACAGGACCAGGGTTCGTTTCCACCTGACCACTGAGAAGAATAATCATTAGCAGGTGAAGGTATCTGGCTTGAAATTTTAATGTTTGGGGAGAGCAACGAAATTGTTGTTTAGATGCTACAAAGTGTGCAAAGCTCAGTTTCCCTATGCCATTTACGAGCCTAACGTTAACATTACTTGACCCAAAACTGCCAGCATGACCAGTGTTGTTGGAAAAAATGATGTTTAAGAATTCATAAATGTTGCCACTTGTCTTGCCCTCTGCAGTTTTGGCGAACATGTCATAGTTACCAGTGTGAAGACCTATACCATAAGTGGTAATAGAACTACGTGAACTAATGGACCGTGTATAGAGCAGTCCCGTGCCACCGTTGTCCACATCCCCGAACCAACGCACACGTAACATGTTTAAAATGTCAACAATGTCAGTGTTGTGGTCATCGATATATACCACTGCGGCACTGCGTTGATTGAAAACACCCACAAGAATAATGAGAAACAGCATGGTTCTTGGAACATGGATATCCAATATGGCCATGTCTGCAAATAATTCTCACAAGTAAAAAGAAAAAGAAACGATCTCACCGAGACATCCCAGGTCCAGCTAGATGAATGAAGATTTACACGTACACTAGCTGTACAGCCGTTGCAGTTCATGCAGTTGACCATGGGTTTACGTTATGCTTCAGCACTGGCCTCCAGAACATCAGAGTTGAATCAATGACCGGATAAATTTATGCTCAAAATACGGTGCAAATTACACCATAAAGAAGAAATAATCAAACCAGATGTTTGGTAAGCAGAAAAGAAAATCGAAAGTCCCACATTAGGAGAAGGATGGTTTGAAGAAAAGGAAGATTTAACTGGATAAAGAAACATAAAGTGGAGGAGAAAAGAAAACACGTCCGTTTGGCTGCGACGTCACTTCATCGACTAGAACCACTTTGTAACATTTGGATCTTACAAATTAGAAAATGCAAAACAATATTGAATGAAATTTCAATTGTTTTTATCACAAAGTGATTGTGTCTGGGTTTCATTACTGGCATATTGACCTCGGTGAAAGGCATATCATCCTTGTCTTGAAGATAAATGTGTTCAGTGTTGAAACAAAATATCCCTGCCGAATGGAAAACTGTCCTTGGTAAATCACAAATAAAAGATTTATCTCAAATTTTGTGTGAATGTCACATAAACTCAGTGGTGGCTTCAGGGTCGAGTACGAATCTCTAAATTGTTACCATTGTCCAATCTTGTACAGTGTAAGAACTTTTAATGACACAGTCGACTATAAAAATAATATGCAATATAAAGTACTTTTAAATCAAGTATCATGACAGCCCTGCACTGTGTTCTATTACTACCTTTGTTCATTTGACCATCAGGCATTTCTAGAACCATTTCAAATCTTCAGGATGTAATACAAGCAATCAATTGGCACATATGTACAGAGTTCATCACCTTCATCAACCTTTTTACTCCTAGATGATGGGAAGCAATTATAGTTAAATGTCCTCTAGTACTGCCATGACCGGGATTCAAACCCACGGGTGAGCCAACAGACTTGGAGCCTGGTATTAGAGCCACAACTGTAATAGCCCGTATGCATATCTCAATACACATGATCTGAGCGCAAAGGATTCTGAGTGAAATCCGAGTCCAAGCAACACATGGCTATCTGTTTTCCATAGTTTTCCATCCTTGGTTGGCAAAAACTCGGGCTGTGACATTCCAAAAGAAAGGTCTATAAAACTTACATGTCATGATGTCCATCTTGAATTTGGCAGCTTGGTTTATTTTGTTTAACTGTACTCGGTTCCCAAGAGGCATTGCAGTATATTTTTAAGATGGCACTTGTGCATACAGCCTGTTACCTTTGAAAGAAAATCTTACCTGCAGTAGCTTTTGATCAAGTTGATATCAGTCTCTGGGTGTTTGACTATCTGTGGGAGTAACATCCTCTTTTCCTGAGTATCCTGGGCATTGAAAACTTCCTTGAAGGAAATCTGAAGAAACAAAACATTTCAAAACAAGTAAAACAAATAAGTATTGATGAATTATTGAAGGGAATGGTGCAATGTTTTGGATGTGTGTTTTCATTTATACCCTCCTGTATTAAAATCAGTATGAATTTAGCATGGAGAAATGTTGTTAGAAGTTTTTGAATTATGAAATTTTTTAATCTACATCCACAGAGCAAAACCTTGAAATGGGAACAAACTGCATGACATGCAAGTTTAAACTGTTCTCAAACGACCATTTTGTGGCCGAGTGGTCAAGCGCACTGGACTCAAGCTCTGGTGTTTCTGACCAACAGAGTGCGGGTTTGAGTCTCAGTCTTGACACCACCTGTGTCCTTAAGCAAGGCACATTTAACCATTTTGTTTGTCCTTCAGATGGGATGTAAAGCTGTAGGTCCTGTGTAAGAAGGGGTTTACCCCACTGTTTTCTGGTGCAGTTGGCCGCAGATTGCACCACAGCACCTTGTAAACCATTCAATGGTACTATGGCCGTTTACGAAACGGAGGCTCAGGCTCAGGCTTAGGCTTAGGCTTCAGAAACGTCAGCCTCATACGAATCAGAGGCTCCGGCTTGGGCTACATGTATGTGTTTGAGGCTTCAGAATTCGGCCCAAAGCGGAGCCTGACGAAGCCTGACGAAGCCTCGGTAAGGGGTGGATTCGCAAAGGCTTCAATATGGCCGACGTTTCTGAAGCCTAAGCCTAAGCCTGAGCCTGAGCCTCCGTTTTGTAAACGGCCTATGATAATAAATGGGTGTTGTTTTTCGAACATAGCTCCACATAACTTATAGACAAAATAATTAGTGCTTTGTGACAACCTCACGTGAAATAAAGCGCCACATAAGAACTATGTATTATTTAAAATGGTAAGTCTTCACATTATTCATCATCATTGAGGGCTTTTCTTGTGAGGTGATTACCAAAGTAGCGATAACTGCAAGCTTGTTGGTCATCTATAAAGTAAATGTACTTGCTCATCATGGGCTTTCTTATGATGTGGTGATCACAAAAATTGCGTTATTGAAAGCATGTTGATTATCTCTGATAAGATTTACTCAGTCAATCTAGTGTGCATTTCTAAAGGGGCAATCATCAAAATGATGATTTTGTAAACATGCTGATCTACATCTTTGAACAATTTCAAATACTTACTTTGAGTTTACCTAAGCGATGGCCCCATGTAGCGTCTGTCTCTAGTTTCTGACACATCTGCTCTACCTTGGGTTCCTTGTGCAGTCGCCCCAGTTCACATCCAACTTTGGCAATCGCCTTCATCACATACAATGAGAATTAAAAAAAATCATAAATGTTTCTATGAATGACAGGGATGATATTTGGCCCTAGGAGAAAGGCACCACAGTTTTATTGAGGGCTGACATACATGGTTTGTTTGTTTGTTTGTTTCCATCTGCACAACGTACTTAATTAAAGATACATAACAGGTACAAATAGAGGTAAAGTCCTCCTGGAGTGGAGTACCCCAGTGTTGTTGACTCGAGTCAGTGACTTGGACTCGAGTCAGACTCGAGTCGCCAATTTCATTGACTTGCGACTTGACTTGACTTGAGCAAAAATGACTTGCGACTTGACTTGACTTGAGCAAAAATGACTTGCGACTTGACTTGACTTGAGAAAAAATGACTTGGTTACAACACTAAATGAATACTAAATGTCAAGTTATACGTTTACATTTTTACGGTTCGGATAATATGTCGAAAAAATTCACTCGGAAGTTCCGCAAAACACGGACCACATTGCGATCACAGTTTACACAACGCACGCGGTCACATCGTTTCCAACTTAATAGAGGCTCCTAGTCTTATCCCATTCCTATGTGTGCAACAATAAAGGTACAAAACATTGAACGCTAGAGGGCGTTTCAAAACAATGCGATACAATTGGAATAAAAGCCCTTTATTGGTGCAATATTCCAATGCGTTACGCGATAGATACGAAATGCTTTGACAAAAGACCATGCTCGGGGCTCGGAGAAAAGGGTTTTCCCCCCGAAGTGCAATAATCACCAATGCTGGTGCGCGAACTAAAACCGTGCGACAGAGCAATGAGCCACTGCTGGTATTCACGCAAAAGCCGTCGACAGCATGGTCTTAGAAAAACTGCACAACTTGTAGGCTTTATTTTACAAAAATGACACCATTTAGGACATTTTGGATCAACAGAGAGATTATTTTACTGTAAAACGTAAGATTGGTTTCTTCTTAAATATGTTTTGTTTTGTTGTTTTGGGTAAGTTTTTGCAGGGTGTTTGTGCAAAGTCAAAATGCTGTGGTGGTGAAGAGGCATTATTTTGGATCACATCCGTGGTTGTGTAAACGTTTTTTCAACCTTATTTTTTTCACCTGTTTTGTAAAATTTTGTAAAATTTAGTTTTTGCCATGATGCACCCCCACATTCGCCGAAAATGCCGTGGGGCCCTTTTTACATTTACGAAATTGCTGCGATGCCCTTCAAATTCTAGAAAAAGCACGGCAATTATTGCCGTGCCCTTTTGAACTCAAAATTCGAGACCTGTGGTTGTATTTAGTCATGGGAGTGGGCTTTTTATCGGGACATTATGTGACTTGTGACTTGACTTGCGAAAATTTGACTTGTGACTTGACTTGACTTGAGCAAAGATGACTTGCGACTTGGCTTGACTTGAGAAAAAATGACTTGGTTACAGACTGCGATCAGTTCATTGTATCAAAAACTAAACTATAAATTTGAAAGTGAAAATGCATGAAAACAATAAAGATTATATATTATCCCAAGGTAAACTAATAATATGAAATTAGATAAGATAAAGAAAAATAAGGTATTATTGCCCTGCTGATTTAGAGCATGAATGACATGATAAGTTAGTGCAAAGACAACTTTTATACTTGTCCAAAAAAAACTCTTAAAGAAGGCTAAGGAGAAACTTCCTAGATACATTGGTAAATTCATTTCTCAGGCAAACAGGAAGGGAATTAAACATTGGAAATCAGACTAAAGTAGGAGGAATATCATGCCTGAAATGAGTGCCAGGAATAGTTTAACCACTGGTTATGGCAGCACCGATGCCCACAATAGACCTTTATCATAATGCCACCATATTGGTCATGTTCCCTGTATCAAACAACAGTGCATTCAGCTAATACTCATTGTACAAAAAGGAACCAGACTATTTCTCCTTCAAGCTTTTGTTTTTGTTCAACTGATTTGAATGGGAGAAAATCAAGATGGCCGCACCATAATTTACATGTCATTGCTAAGGAAATCACAACTTGGTAATCAAATTGAAAAAACAGAATCACTTACCAGGACTTTTTGATAGTGGTGGCCAGCATTGGCAGTCAGGCTCTTCAGTTTATCAAGAGCACTGGGCTTAGACAGCACACAGGCAAAGCTGAGCGCCAGATCATGGTCTACACGACGACTTCCAAATACCTGGACAAATTCAACAAAACAAAAATGAGTTTAGATTTGAAGCTTTGCAAGGTGTAAGGGCTATAAGAAATTAGCTTGCGGGTGAGAGACAAGCAAATAAAAATGGCTCTTTTGTGAGAAGTGAGAAGAACCAGAATTAGGAAATAGTCTTGACATTTCAAAAAGTGCAAACTGCTTGATTTCAGGAGAATGACTTGATAACAAATTGACAAGAAAGGGACCAATATGTTAAGAAAACCTGTGGACAAAATGATAAGGTCCATGTTTTGAAATCATGTTAATACAACCAACAAGTGACCTGCTGTGGAAGGGCGGACAAACACACTGGACTCAAGCTCTGGTGTTTCTGATCAGCAGAGTGTGGGTTCAAGTCCTGGTCTTCACACTTGTGTCCTTGAGCAAGACACTCAACAATTAATGCTTCGTATTTCGGAAAGTAACACAGTACACTTATGGTTATGAGAAGGAGATTGCGCCACAGCACATCGTGAACAGTTACATGGTGCTATGTAAGTAAATGGGTCTTATATTTTAAACATTGCTCTGCATGCCTTGTTGAAAAAATACTGAGCGCATTGAGATGCCCTTGGATGTGATAAAGCGCTATATAACAACTGCGTACAATCACTGTTATATTAAATGACTGGTAATAAAGGTTGACCTCATCATTATAATAATCAAGATTAATGACAATAATGACTTCATCTTTTGAGTCAGTGAAGTCTTTGATCTTATGGTAAACAAATTTTGCTAAATTACTGTTGATTACAACTGATATTGTCCACAAAGTGTTGACTAATAATAAACACTTTTGATCCACAATAATGACCAAACATCACTGATGATAATGACTTCTTCCATGAGTGATGCAGTGATGAAATCTCTCATTTTCTTGTTTCCCATCTTGGCAATCTGACAGCTGGTATTGACCCTTTTAAATTGACCTATCACTACTGACTGACAGTTATTGACCTATCACTACTGACCAATAATGACCTTATCCATGAATGTAGTGGTGAAATCTTTAATTTTCTTGTTTCCCGTCTTGGCAATCTGACAGCTGATATCCACCCTTTTATTATTGACCTAACACTACTGACTGACAATTATTGACCTATCACTATCGACCAATAATGACCTTATCCATGAGTGTAGTGGTGAAATCTTTAATTTTCTTGTTTCCAGTCTTGGCAATCCGACAGCTGATATCAAACCCTTTATATTGACCTAACACTACTGACTGACAATTATTGACCTATCACCATTGACTGATATTGACCTTATCCATGAGTGTAGCAGTGAACTCTCTCATCTTCTGGTTTCCCATCTTGGCAATCTGAGTGCATCTCTCTTGTTCTTTTCTGATCAGAGCTTGATATTCCTGAAACAGTACAACAATTTTTAAACAAATTTTGTGTAAATTTGTTGCTTCAGCAGCTCTTTATTTCCTTTGAAGTCCCAGGCAAATTAATAAACAACAAAAACAACAGTTCAGGTTTTAATGTCAGAGATTTTGTTGCGGGTTTACATACATGCTTTTATGGAATGCTGTGATTTTGCAGATTTTCTGAGGGTCTTTAAAAGCTATTTCTTCACTTATGACAGTATTCCTGAATGGCAGTTTTGACAGTATTTCCCTGTACAAGTATAAACACAATTTTTGTACAACTATAAATCCTGTAAATTGCGTTTAAAGGTAGGGTCATTGAACTATAATACTCAAAAAATAAATGACCATAAAAAATGACTTAGTGAGAAGCAATGCAGATGTTGATACTATAAACTATTTTGAGAAAGAATTCCCTTCAAAGTAATATGGTTTTGGATAATTTTTCACCCCAAAACATTTGAATTCAAGAATCGATTCATGCATAAATCATTTCTCAGATCATTTCTGAGGGTTGGTGTCTGTTCGCAAATGCTGTGGCCAGAGATGCAGTTGGTACCCGCTGTCACCTTGCTAAATGTGGATGAATTTGACGTTATTGTTAAAATACAGTGACAGGTTTTTTTGGCTGTTTTCTCAGGAAGTAGCCACTGTATTTATAGTTCAAACTTTCACATGTGACTTTTATTGTATCTTTCTTGAAAATGTTGCCTATAATCCTGCATTGTTGACAAAAAACCAATCAATAACCCAACCTTGTAGAAACTGACCTCATTGTCAGGTAATATATTCCCCACTGTATTGGCTGCTGTGTACTGCAGGCTGGTTGCCAGAGTCTCGGCTAGCACATGGAATGCCATCTCATATTGGTTGTTCTCTTGTAGACATTGAATCAACTCGAGGGATGCAGAGGTCAAGTGATGGAGACACTGGTCAAGATTCTCTGGATTCAATACGTCTGATGGAAAGTAAGAAGAGGATGTAAGATGATGAAGGTAGGTTTCAATGCAAACATACGTTCAGCACTTGATTTCCCAAAGAGTTAAGATTGATCTTTAGTGCAGATCAATCTTAACTGCTAAGCAAAAGGTGATGTCACAATGCACATCACTATGGTAATACTGACAACTCATCTTAACCCTTTCAATACCATTGGCGACTTTCGTCGACAGCGCACCTACCTATGCTTCGTTACCATCGTCGACGAAAGACGAGCGCAGGGCCTGTTTTCACACACACGCAAAACAATTCGGTTCTGGACTGTACACTCCACACAAACAATGTGGTCCTTAGTGGGCTGCGTGGTCAAAACAATTCGGTATTGAAAGGGTTAAGATGAATCTTAGTGCTTTGTGAAATCGACCCCTTGTTGGCAGCTTAGTGGTTTCTTTCCCTGCCTTTCACCTCTGTAGACCCTGGTTCAAATCCCACTCCCACCTCTAACCGGAGCCTTCTTTCCCTGCCTTTCACCTCTGTAGACCCTGGTTCAAATCCCACTCCCACCTCTAACCGGAGCCTTCTTTCCCTGCCTTTCACCTCTGTAGACCCTGGTTCAAATCCCACCTCTAACCGGAGCCTTCTTTCCCTGCCTTTCACCTCTGTAGACCCTGGTTCAAATCCCGCCTCTAACCGGAGCCTTCTTTCCCTGCCTTTCACCTCTGTAGACCCTGGTTCAAATCCCGCCTCTAACTGGAGCCTTCTTTCCCTGCCTTTCACCTCTGTAGACCCTGGTTCAAATCCCACCTCTAACCGGAGCCTTCTTTCCCTGCCTTTCACCTCTGTAGACCCTGGTTCAAATCCCACCTCTAACCGGAGCCTTCTTTCCCTGCCTTTCACCTCTGTAGACCCTGGTTCAAATCCCACCTCTAACCGGAGCCTTCTTTCCCTGCCTTTCACCTCTGTAGACCCTGGTTCAAATCCCGCCTCTAACCGGAGCCTTCTTTCCCTGCCTTTCACCTCTGTAGACCCTGGTTCAAATCCCACCTCTAACCGGAGCCTCCTATTCGGATTTCAGGCCCTACCTGATTATGTGTGTTTTGCCTATTTAGGATTTTCCTCCAACATCTAAAACTGACTATTTCTTCATCGTCATCTCTACACAAGTATCTTCAGGCCTATGGTTACAGAGTGAGTCGCTTTTGATGGTCCCTTGGGGCTGTTTCCAAAACACGGGTTAGGCTCCAGCTCCATGCTCTAGAGATGAATCATTGTGTAAAATATACTCTGCTCCAAAATTAATGATGAATAACCCAGGCCGGAGCCACTGCCCAAGCCTAGAACAGGCCATAAGTTTCACAACAGACAGAGACAAAGAGTACGACCATTTGATGATTTATACAATAATAAAAACCCCGTAAATAAGCATGTTCAGAAAGTAAAATAAACATTCACAATAAAAGCAAGTGTTCAAAATGTACCTTTCCCATAACCCTATGTCAAAAAGACTCTGCCTTCCTGAACTAACAATTTTCAGTTTAGAACCACTAAAGATAATTCAGACATTCATTCAAGCGATAATTACACAGGCAGTGTGTAGGATTGAATAAGCCCTTTTTGTAATGCTATCTAACAATAATCTTACTGATTTTCTTGAGGGAAAATAAGAACATCATGTAAGAAACAGTCTCACCTTGTAAGTCAACAGCAGTTCTTCCAGCCATTCTATTGTTCTCCAGAGGTAGTATCGTAGATTGGGCACTAGGCAAACATGACATCATGAATTTGCAGGTCGTGGGTAGAGCATAAGAAGAGGTCAGTACCAGGGTGTCTTCCTTGAAGTAATGGGTGAAGGTCCAGTCTAGATACGGGTCACGCTTTATCTCTGAGCTGCT
Source organism: Leptasterias polaris (assembly GCA_037783415.1). Classification (NCBI taxonomy): domain Eukaryota; kingdom Metazoa; phylum Echinodermata; class Asteroidea; order Forcipulatida; family Asteriidae; genus Leptasterias; species Leptasterias polaris. Next base: position 4,484,865 of record JAZGTN010000092.1, on the reverse strand, counting down.
TAACGTCTATTAGTCATAGTGGAAAGTGTCAAAGGTTGAACCTCAGAGGGTGTTATTTTATAATTATATTTATTGATACTAATACTTCATGTTTCATTTCTCAAGCCAGTATAAAATTACAAACACATGTGCGTAAACAAACATTACAATAACAAACATAGCATTGACAAAAGGAAAGAGTATACAGCAATCCTTCACCGATCTTGAACTCTTGGTGGCAGCAGACATGCCTCCATTACTGCGGTGTACCTGGGTGGTACTGCGCTGCCTAGCGACTGGTATAAGGTTTGGGCTACACGGCGATCATTTGATCAGTCGCGGGTTATTGGACTTTTACTTTGCAAATCGCTTAAACCCGTCGCTAGGCAGCGCAGTACCACCCAGGTACCACCGCAATAATGGCGGTATCTGCTGCCACCAAGAGTTCAAGATCGGTGAAGGATTGCTGTATAAGCAGCTAGAGTCTGATGAACTGTTAAAAAAAAAAAAATCTGTTGAGGAGACAATCCTTTCCAGCTGGACACACTCATAAAAATGTAGATAAAATATAACTATAACAGAAGTCAACTTTTACAAAGAATGTTAAATTGTATATCTTTTTTGTATGACAATTAACATGAAAAGCAAAAAAACACTCAATAGCAATGCCCTTCCTGGGTGTTACATTTTTAGTGGAGTTATTATTTTTTTTATTACCACAAATGGAAATCTAGAATAATAGATAGGTTCCACTTGGCGTCATACAGTGTCAGTCGGCCATCTTTAAGGGCAGTGGCAGTATTTTTTGAATGCACAACTATGAGTTACGCATACTTACCGTGTGAGGTACATGGAGAGTTTTGATTAAAATTCATTGCATGATTAGTCGATGAACCATTTGGCTTCGTAAAAAATTTGAACCACTTGCCAAAAGCCCAAATTGAGCTGCTCGTGAAAATGGCATATATCAGTAACTACATTCCAAGAATCTAGTTTCCAACAAACACATCTTACAACCAACTGAATAAGGTGGTCATGTTGAAAACAATGCAAAACAGTTGACACAATCGTTTGTCAGGGTTTTTATGCATCTTCATATTATAATTATTTTGATTGCTGCAATCGAGACAAACAAATGTAACTTGGGGGAGTCGTCCAAATATTATGTTTTCTTAACTTTGACAGTATTTCAGGCGTAAGTTTTTTTTTGGAGGATTGGAACTAGTACAAACGTTATATTCAGTCGGCTTTGAAATTGGAACTGATCCATTTTGTTTTTGGATGATTACCAAGTTTATATTTTTTACCTTTTAGTTATTCGTCTGTCAAGACATAAGGATAAAGAATAATGAGTGAAAAAACCCTTAAGCTCTGATTTCCTTGAGATAACATACCTGTACTGAGATTCCATAATCCCCACTCTCACACTGATGATAAACAGCATCAGTCAAACGTACAAGTTTGCACAACTCTGAACAGTCACATAACATATCTTAAAATGGGAAAAAGTCAAATAAATGTATTCATTATCCAATTCATCTCTTTAAAACCTGTATATTATTTGTGTATTACCCATACACCGGTGTGTGCATTAAAATCTATAAAAATTTAAAGGTAGTCCTTCATTTTAAGAAATATGAGTAGAGTTATAAACTGCTCTCCTTAAATTATTGGTAGCTCTAGTCTTTGCACTCCTCTTATCAAAACTTCACATATATTTGTCCAAAGTGTAAAAAATTTGATTGTATAAAATGTGACTGTTCATGATGCCTAAAGCTAGGGTCATCGTTTGGTTTTTGTCATCGTAACTCTGATTTCAAGGCAATATTTAAAAGACAGCTACAATAAAGTCACACGTGAAATTTCAGCTGAATACAGTGTCTACTTGCTGAGAAAACAGCAAAAGAATGTCATCACACGAGAGTAGTATCTACCACGTTTAGCGAGGTGACAGGGGGTACCAACCGCATCTCTGGCCGCACAGCATTTGGTTGGCCAAGAGGACAAAAAGTTAAAAACTAAACCCATACAAACTTGTGTTGTCTTGTTAAACTAATTTAGTTATAACTTTGTTAGCCTGACCAACTGGCTTCAATACCCTGTGAAAGAATGACAAGGCTAACTTGATGACTCAACTTACTCTGATCACAGTGGGTGAGTGCCTTGCAGGCTAGCTGGTAGAGCTCTGTAGATAAGCTTGGCTCATCACCAGATGTGGTGTTGTTCAAAATGCTAGGGTGTGAGGTGGACCATAAGTCACATACTGTATGAGCTACTCTATAGATTGTGTTTGAGATGGTAGAGTTGCAGGTGTACTCAGAGAGCTCCCTGTGGATGGATTGTTACAACAAAAACAGCCAGCATTAATTATCATTATTATTTGTTTGACTACAACAATAAAATGCACACAAAAATACAAGGCAAATCGAAGAACTGTCAAACCAAAACACAAACAACAAAGCAAGAAACATAAGTCTAGCCCAAGAAACATACAGAATAGCAAAATACAAAAAAGATGATGACAGGAGGGCAACTAGAGGAGCATGGAGAACAGCAGAGTTATTATCATGGAGAAAATGAAAAATGAGGCTGTATGGCTTCTGACTTGCACCCCCTGACAAATATATTGACAAATTACAGAGACCGCCAACAAAGGGCTAGATAACACAGTTGGTAGAGCCATCTGGAGATCATTGGTTCAAATCCTGCTCTAGTCAATTTTTCTTTTGTTCAACCCCAAATGAATTTCAATTTTAATAAGTGGTCACTCGTGACTACTTGTGTACCAGGCATAATTCAAATCTAACCAGCAAAAAGTTAGATTTAGTCTGAAAGCCAAGTACTATAGTTATTTGTATTCAAACAAATAATGTAAATGCTAAGCCAAGCCAACAAAAACAATATTAGTAAACAATGAAACAAGAAATTTGTCAAACAACTCACTTGCATATTTTCAGAGCCATCTTGATCTGGCCAGTCTGGGCTGCTTTTATGGCAAGTTGACACTTGAGCTCCTCATGAGATGTACCAAGTATCCGAGCCAGACTGAGGAATGGACAGAGAAGGATTCTAATTATTCTTAAAAACAAACTTCTTCTTTGTGTGCCAACTTCAAACACTGAAGGCTGGGGCACATTGAGATAAGCGCAAATGATGGATGGGTTGTACATAAATCTGGAACAGGCTCCCGTTGGAAGCAGTGACAGCACCATCAGTCAAAGTTTTTCAGTCAGTGGCCCTCCCGGCGGTGAGAGACATGCGCCCCACCACCACCCATCAGCAGCTTTAAGATGATGTGGATGTTTTTACTTGCACCTTGCAAACTACCACTGCACCTTCACAACTGCACAACACGAGCACCTCTACCACTCCTTGAACAAGCAGTCAGCTTTTTAGGAGGATATTTAGGAGGATATTTATCGAGCATCAAGCAAATGAACTACGTGTACTATTTGTCACATGTACGGCACATTAAAGAGAAGAGGCTGGAAGACTCGTATTGCGTTCATGAATTCACCCCATTTTATTCGCACACCACAGGAAATGGCTAAACTGACGCGGATGAAAAATCGTTTCCGGGGGAACTCACGATTCCGGCCATACACATGGGAATCAATAAATGAAGATCGGCGGTTTACTGCGGCATTCTGGGGTAGGGAGTTGACTACGAAAACTTACAGGAACAGAACCAAAAAATAACTCGAACTGAACTGAATGGAAGCTAGAACATAAATGACTCTAATGCTCCCGCAAACGGTTTTGCTAAGCAGCCAGCGCCCACTACGAATAACATACGGTGCATACCGGGCATTCCAAATGTGCTTAGACACAAAGTAAATACCGGAAATGCCATGATTACAATAAAGAAAGGGGGAGGGCGGGCAGGAAATATTAGGAGAACCAAAGAAAATATTTGTTACAAAAAATACTTAGCAATGGAGATAACACTACTGTAATGGTGTAATTTCGCACTCCTCGTGGCCAAGCGGATAAGAGCACCGGATTCAAGCTCTGGTGTTTCTGTTCAGCAGAGTGTGGGTTTGAGTCCCTGTCGTGACACTTGTGTCTATGAGCAAGACACTTAACCATTATTGCTTTGTCTTGGTTGGGACGTAAAGCCGTTGGTCCCGTGTGAAGGGGTTTGCCCCAGTGTTCCTGGTTTGATTGGCTGCATATTGCGCCACAGCACCTTGTAAACCATTACATAGTGCCATGTAAAGGAATAGGTCTCATACTTCAAAAACGTAGCTCCACATACCTTGCAGGAAAATACTGACTGTTGAAGCACCTTGAGCGTCACTGAGTGACGGATATGAGCGCTATATAAGAAGCCACTATTATTATTAAGAAGTGTAGAGGAGTGTGATTGCACTACCACTCCTTAAAAATGATGGTCTGAAACTTTCCTTGTAAGTTGAGCTTTATGATTAATTAAGCTTTCTGCAACAATACAGCCATATTTGATGTTGTTGTACAACAAACCTTTTTAATTCTCAATACTGCTTGTTTAAATCCATAGTGCATGAAGCTAATAAATAAAAATACCTGGATATTCTGGTGAAATCCTTCTCAGGTGATTCTTTTCTCTTCTTCTCACCTTGGCAGATTGTCTCTTTCTAAATAAAAAAATATATATATATTGTGACATTTCTAATGGTGACATTTTTTTCTACATGGTAAGCTAAGCTTTGTTCGAAATATAAAATCCACTTATTTAAATGGAAAATGTCACAGTTTACAGGGAGTTGTGGTGCAATCCGCAGCCAACCATATGAGAAAACACAGGGCAGAACACCTTTCTTTAACAATAAGTGTAATGTTTTTTAATGTGCATTACACAACAAATGGGACCTTCAGCTCTATATCCCGAAGGACGAAGCAATAAAGGTTAAGTATCTAATTGCTTAAGGACACAAGTGTCAAGACCAGGACTTGACCCCGAACTCTGCTGATCAAAAACACCAGAGCTTGAGTCTGATGGGCTTGACTGCCACTGCATGCCATTAAACAGCGGCAAGATATTGTCTTGAGTCTTAGAAGGTTCACTGGTCAATGCACCTGACCAACCAGGGTCTGTATGGTGTACTACCAATGATCAGTGACAAGATCATTGCCCAGAGACCGAGCTTTGCTGGGTACTGCCTCAGGCATCCTGAGCTGGCTGACAGCTGCTTGGTGCTCTGGACTCACTCCCATGACAGACTTTACATAGGAACCCCAAATCACAACCTTTGTGGGCAGCATCTGAAGGGATACAGGCTACCTGAAGAGGGTCTAACGGCTATTATGGGAGACAGGGAACACCGGAGAGCCATGAGCAAAAAAGCATTCTGATAGACTGTGCAAGTCTTCCACGTAATCAAATGTTGGGACCTGTAATCAAATGTTGGGACCTGTAATCAAATGTTGGGACCTGTAATCAAATGTTGGAAACCGTAATCAAATGTTGGGACCTGTAATCAAATGTTGGAAACCGTAATCAAATGTTGGGACCTGTAATCAAATGTTGGGACCTGTAATCAAATGTTGGGATCTGTAATCAAATGTTGAGACCTGTAATCAAATGTTGGGACCTGTAATCAAATGATGGGACCTGTAATCAAATGTTGGGACCTGTAATCAAATGATGGGACCTGTAATCAAATGTTGGGACCTGTAATCAAATGTTTGGACTTGTAATCAAATGTTGGGACCTGTAATCAAATGTTGGGACCTGTAATCAAATGTTGGGACCTGTAATCAAATGTTGGGACCTGTAATCAAATGTTGGGACCTGTATTCAAATGTTGGGACCTGTAATCAAATGTTGGGACCTGTAATCAAATGTTGGGACCTGTAATCAAATGTTGGGACCTGTAATCAAATGTTGGGACCCGTTTAAGTGCGCAATTTAATTTTCTTTACACATTAAAGCAAAGTAATCCAGAGTCCCCTAAAATGTTTAAATACAGAGGGAGACTTACACAGACTACACACGACTCTGTCACTGCTTTCCAATGAGTCTATATTTACCTGTTTTTCATCCATGTTACTGACTCTAGCTTTAGATTTCTTGAGGTAGAATGCAGCCAGATGTTTGGTCAGCAAAGCCTTCCTGATGTTTGCCTTACGGAAATCCTCCAAGGGTAGAAACTCGTCGTACTCAACCTATTGTGGTATAACATAACAGACATCTAGACGTAAAAAAACAATTGCTTCTGATCATTCAACTACAGACTGGGCAAGTCTAGTGATAGGCATTTTACTTTTTTGTAGTAAATTGGATTGGTATGTTAGGTCTGGTACCTGTAATGACAGCATGCATTTGAGATCCTTCTGAAGATCTTGCAGGTGCCTGACTTCTAATGGTTCCATTATTCTACTCAGAAGAAACTTGAGGATACTGACGACGCCCTTGGTGATTAGAATGATCTCATTCTTGTCCTGAAGAATATTTGAAGTATAAATTAAATAATAAATGAACACGATACGTACAGTGTACTCTACAGTGCTAAAGGCAATGCAACTTGCTTACAACATGGCCAAATTTCATAAAGCTATTCAGCAGGAACAAAATGCGTAGCAAATTTCTTTGGATATTTCGAGAAAAACCCCAAATCAGGAAAAAATTCTGAGAAATCACTTTCCTGATCTAGGATGAGATGTTGCTGGGTGAAAAAAAAACACCTGTAACTAGGGACAAGACCAAATAGAAAAGTGTGTCTTTTGCCTTTATGGGCAACCCTGCCCTGAAGCATTTGAAGTGAGACAAACAATCAACATTAATGCTCTGAGATTGAGGTTGACGCCCGGTTAAACTATGTGTTTAAATCTCTGTCTAATATCAGGAGACACAGAACAGAGCATACTGTTTGAAACACTGAGTAAACCACTGGTTTCTTTTCAGAACAACTCACTAAAGAGACTGAATGCATGGGGTCGCCGCAAACCTCTAGACGTGAAGGCCTCTCACTTTCGTATAAATGCTACAGTGATGTTCTGGATATAAGGGTCTATTTCTGGGGCGGAAAGTTTTCAGAGCTCCATATTTCAAATCTTGCTGTGGAAGCTACATATCTCACCGGATTGACATTCCATGACAGCAATCATTTTTTGGCGGTTGGTTTCAAAGTTTAAAAGTTTCTAGTATTAGGTGCAAGACGATTGCTTGATGTTCAAATGAATTCAACAAAATTTGTTTGACACTAATTACCTCTTGGTCCAGAATGTTTTGCGTTGATTCATTGAGGAGGACTTCTGACCAGGTCACGATCCTTCTGGCACATTCCATTGCTTCTGTGTGGTTCATCGATGACAGTAGCTCAATGCAATCCTGAATCTGTTGCAACATACAAATTTGTTTCAATTGATTCATGTTAATAAGACAGCATTGGTATTTTTTATAAATTACTTTTAACAATATGCTCCATCTCTTTGGAGGGTAAAATATTTGTTTTTCCCCCTTTCTGAATCTTTCACGTAAATTGGTTGAATTTATATTACTTTATGCACATTAGAAGTAAGGTCTTAATTTCATCGAAATTAAGCCTATTTAGTGTGAGTCTCAATTTTAGGACACAATTGTCACTCAGATATGCGGGTCTTTGAAAAACAACACATTTTTAAATTTTCATATTTGCTAAGAAGGTTTAGCAAGTTCACTGTAATTTCAAAAGAAGTGTATACATTAAAGAGAGAAAGTACAGAATTTGAAATTATCCAAAGCAAGTTTGATTAGTTTTAATCTGAAAACTCACTGATACTCACTGATACATGGTCATACTAGAATTAAACCTGAAGAGAAATAATTCAGTCTGAAATACTGTCAAAGTCAAGTAAATAGCATTTGAAGATCCCAAATCACCGGTGCTTATTTTGATTGCCACAACTAAAATAAGTCTAATATAAATGTGAACAAAATCCCAGACAAAACATGAACTATTTTTTGTTGCTTTCACTAAATTGAGATCACTTATTAAATGTGATGACATCTTCACATGTTGGTTGTTTGTTGTGTTTATTGAAAACTAGAGGGAAGGAAAGAATTAAGTTCTCTCAAATACAGTGATGATCTCTCTATTAATATGTAACTAAACATTACATCAGTGCATTAGTAAGTAGTGTAATGACTGCTGCTATTGTTAGTGTTAATGTAAGAGTTTTAAATAAACCAGTCGGACGTGACTGGGGGCCCGGCTGCACCATGCAGCCTGGCTGACCGACAGTCCGAATCCAGACAACTGTAATGCAAGACGTGTTCAATCTGTACTGTCTGTTTGGACCAGCAGACTCTGAGGGACTCCCACCTACAAGCTCAGCCTGCGTAGGTTACTATAAATATATGCCGTCAAATACAACACAATTAATATTATAATAGTATCTTTGACAAGTGTTTTCTCAGGGACGAAAAATAATCTGCTCAGACCAATTTTTATTCATAGCCATCTTCTGTCTTACCCTGTCATGTTGAATGAGAAACCTGAGTCTGAAGATGAAGACATCTACTAGGGATAAATGGTTGTAGGTCTTAGCGACTTGAAGAGCATCCTCAAGACAATCGCAGCCATCACTAACGAGGATGTTCTTAATTACCATCTAGAAAAAAAACCAACCCAATAACAATTATTACGATTCATAAGATTATCCTTTTGAAAAAAAGAAACTCAGATTAAGAACGATAATGTTTAAGGTTTTATTGTACACCGATGTGACAAGTGCTTTCCCAGTCCTGCAGGAAAAAAGTCCATAGGCAATTTGGGTGGGATTCAAACCTACGACCTCCCGCATTCTAGAGCAATTATCTTAACAGCTAGATAATTGAGCATTCCTGGTGTTGACAGGCCGGTTCGAATCCTGTAATTGTCAGCATTACTGCAGATATGATTCATAGTTCCCCCATCATTCTAGACCCGGAACCTCTCAGGAGCTTTACAGACTCTGTGCATCACCAGAAATACAACACTATAGGTTTTAACATGTAGGGAACCCAAGTGCGCCCTCAGTGTTCAAGTATCTAATCCAACTTTGCGATTTGCATATTTACCAGAAAAAGTTAACTTTGGGGCCGGGACCTTTAGGCTCGCTCTCCTTTTGTATTTCACTCCGAGCGTGAAAGAGAACACTTTTCCTAGCTGAGTATTTCTCTCTTATTTCAAGGGAGCATGCCTCTTGCCATGCCTCCTAATTACTATCTGGGAGAGACGAGTTTAGTATCCCGGTGGCTTTTAAGAAGTAATTCTGTTTGGTAGAAATAGCACTTTTAGGGGAACATTTCATCAACATTGATCTTGTGTGTGGTTACTAATGATGTATGTACATGTAGACAACCGGGTTTTGAACTACGACATCCACCAATGCTCTATTGATTTGTATTGTATTAAATTGGTGATTGTGTTGTACTAGCAGTAGTAGTATCATGTGAATTGCTACTCTCTTGAAATAAATCTGTTGCAGAAGAGAATAATTATATTTTATACTTCAGACATCCTTTGGCGGATTCATTTTTATTTTATTTGGCAGATGCTCATCTTTGAGTAGACAGAGGATCATTCCTGCTTCCTTCCCCTTAACACTAGGGGTACCACTACAGACACAATGTGGACTATTTCTTTCTCCCTTTGGTGACTCCTTTACATTTTTCCAGACAAATTTGAAGACTCAAGGAAGTTTGATAAAAATCCTGAGAAATAGAGTGCCTGATGATGTTATAATCGCATCAGAAGAACTATAATCAACCAATCCAGGAGAAACTGATGGAATTACTGTGCCTACCTACTCTTCTATAACAAATCATTGATCTGTCCAGGGTATGAATTCTCACTTACCTGGGCATTATCCTTGCGTACGTTGTCATGACGGAGGTCATATTTAGCCAGCATCTTCTTAAGTTGAACCAACTTGTACTTGCCACGTAGCTCTTCAACTCTGTAGAATAAAAGATTATCTTTATGTCATCGATGATACATAAATAATTCCGTTAACTGATAGGTAAACTCCAGATCTTTGCCTCGGGAACTAGTTTGTAAACTTTCCAAAATCTAAGGGAGCTAATATCGATTGTCCACCCTCAAACTATGTTATATTTGTATATTAATTACATGTATGTGACTATCCTGTTGTTAAGTCACTAAGTCACGGACTGTTTATTTGCTGCAAAAGAAAGGATTTTGCTATTTTAAGGTCCAAAGCTGGCATCTGGTGTAATTTTACAAAAAATCACTCATCATTCAAAGGCATTTCTTATGACACAAACTGATAATTCTGACACAACCTTGAGTCTTTGCAAAACAAAAGTGAAAAGGCAAAAACAAAAAATTGGTTTTCACATAAATCCACAAAGAAAACTAGTTCCTTGCATTTCCTATGGGTTTCAGGTAACCGTTGGAACCAATTTGTGATACGTGGGCATGGCATTACATCACACACCCTACAAACAGGATAATCACAGGACTAATATTACTAACTTGGGATGTTTGAGGCTGAGTCCTTGATGTACAAGTTGTTCCATCTTGTCATTCCATGGCATAGAGGCACTTATCATCAGAGAGTAGATTGCTAGACACTTACACTGTGGTCAAGAAAATAACATTGTGAGAGACCAATGAATGTCAATGGCCTCTTACAATCTTAACCAAACCAATTTTTTCACCATCGTTATGTTACATTACAAGTTTAAATTATTACCATCCTCTACATTACGAAAAAAACTACACCATACAACCAACATTAGGTGAACCCGATTTAGTGAAACCAAAGAAAATTCATGGTTTATCAGGGATTTGCATTCTATTTTATCTCATTTCATGTAATCAAAATAAAACTGGCAGCACAAAGCAGAATCATGACAATACAGTACAAGATGGAAAGTATGAACACAATATTGAACTGACAACATTTGTATCTTGAAATCAGGGAGATTGTGTACAACAATCAGGAAGATATTTAGAATTACATTCAATATAATAGGAAAACAGTTTCCATAATCAGGAGGATTTTTCAAATTTGTTCATCAGAACAAGCAAAGATTAGTTTACTTTCAGAAAACTTTCTGCAGAATCAGAGAGAGTTGGCGTTATTTTCTACCTCAATATCTGTGATGCAATGGATGACTGCAATGGCCTTAGCTTCCCAGAATGCTTCATACACGTAGGTTACACTACGGCCCTGGGCGTAGCTTTTCAGCAAGTCCTGGGGAATAACAACACATCATACATCATTTCTGAAATGAATATTCATTCCGATTCTCTAGAAACATAGGAAACAAAGGGATGGTAAACTGTTGGGTAAATCTTTGTGTTTTTTAAAATGAACATTCATTCCAATTCTTTAGAGCATATCATAAAGGGGTAAATCTTTGTGTTTTTTAAAATGAACATTCATTCCAATTCTTTAGAGCATATCATTAAGGGGTAAATCTTTGTGTTTTTTAAAATGAACATTCATTCCAATTCTTTAGAACATATCATAAAGGGGTAAATCTTTGTGTTTTTTTAAATGAACATTCATTCCAATTCTTTAGAACATATCATAAAGGGGTAAATCTTTGTGTTTTTTAAAATGAACATTCATTCCAATTCTTTAGGGCATATCATTAAGGGGTAAATCTTTGTGTTTTTTAAAATGAACATTCATTCCAATTCTTTAGAGCATATCATTAAGGGGTAAATCTTTGTGTTTTTTAAAATGAACATTCATTCCAATTCTTTAGAACATATCATAAAGGGGTAAATCTTTGTGTTTTTTTAAATGAACATTCATTCCAATTCTTTAGAACATATCATAAAGGGGTAAATCTTTGTGTTTTTTAAAATGAACATTCATTCCAATTCTTTAGGGCATATCATTAAGGGGTAAATCTTTGTGTTTTTTAAAATGAACATTCATTCCAATTCTTTAGAGCATATCATTAAGGGGTAAATCTTTGTGTTTTTTAAAATGAACATTCATTCCAATTCTTTAGAACATATCATAAAGGGGTAAATCTTTGTGTTTTTTTAAATGAACATTCATTCCAATTCTTTAGAGCATATCATTAAGGGGTAAATCTTTGTGTTTTTTAAAATGAACATTCATTCCAATTCTTTAGAACATATCATAAAGGGGTAAATCTTTGTGTTTTTTTAAATGAACATTCATTCCAATTCTTTAGAACATATCATAAAGGGGTAAATCTTTGTGTTTTTTAAAATGAACATTCATTCCAATTCTTTAGGGCATATCATTAAGGGGTAAATCTTTGTGTTTTTTAAAATGAACATTCATTCCAATTCTTTAGAGCATATCATTAAGGGGTAAATCTTTGTGTTTTTTAAAATGAACATTCATTCCAATTCTTTAGAACATATCATAAAGGGGTAAATCTTTGTGTTTTTTTAAATGAACATTCATTCCAATTCTTTAGAACATATCATAAAGGGGTAAATCTTTGTGTTTTTTAAAATGAACATTCATTCCAATTCTTTAGGGCATATCATTAAGGGGTAAATCTTTGTGTTTTTTAAAATGAACATTCATTCCAATTCTTTAGAGCATATCATTAAGGGGTAAATCTTTGTGTTTTTTAAAATGAATATTCATTCGATATCTTTACAAACATATCATAAAGGAATGGTACACCATTGGTCTTTCAAAATGAATATTAATTCCAATTCTCTCAAAACATAGGGTTGGCACAGCCTCGTTTTGAAGGAATGGTATGACAGAGATTTTCAAGGAGTGCATGAACATGTACATTCTTTCTAGTTTTCAAGAAAACAAAATTCTTAAAAAAGACAAAACTGTCTTTGGAGGAGTCATTCATTCCAATCCTCTAGTTGAAAGGAACATCTCAAGGGATGATACATGTTCATCATTGGTTAATGGAAAATCACATTTTTAAAAAATCCTCTGGTTTTGAGAAAAGTCTCTTAACATAGGGATAGTGTTTCTAAAAGTTGTAATGCTCATTGTGCAATGTACATTGTTGGTTTCATGCCATGGGAATGTGAACTGACCTGTATATAATGCAGCAGTAGTTTGTCTCCATTGAGATTGTGTTCTTGAATATAAGGTTGGACCAGTTTTGCTATCGTGCCAGGAATTAGTTCTGGAGCTGCGACACGATCAAGCATCCGAAACACCAAGGTGCTGGTTGTCTCCTGGGAAAAAGTAGAAAAAGGGGTAACAATTCTTGAAAATCATTATCCTTACTTAGCATAGCTGTTACTAGAAAGTAGACTCATCATACTCTGGTGCTTGTATCCATGAGCAAGACCATTAACCATAAATTGCTCCTCTTCACCCAGGCGTATAAAAGGGAACCTAAGAGGGCTAAGACAGTAACCCCCAAGCATTAACATGATGAATAATTCATACATAATTCAAGGAATGTTTTTTAAAGTATGCCTCATGACCATGAACTTAAATGAAGACCAAGTTACTTGAAAATTTGCACTACATAAGAACTCTATTATTATCATTTTTATTATTGTTGAAGTAGTCAGATGGACTAGACTGCATTGCTATGGGCACATTCAATGCATGAGTGTAAAGTGGCTGAAAGAAGGTGAAATACAGGTTGAGGGCATACTTCCACGTGGTCACCCAAGAAAGCACTGGATGGACAACATCCCGGTCAACCTCAAGTGCATTGACTCAAACCTTATCTTAGACTGGGAGGCATGGAGAAATGCTATCAAGCCAGGCCAACATCGACATGACTACGAATGCATCCAAACCTCGACTTTGGGGAACATTGTAGTAGTAGTAGTCGTAGCAGTAGTCCTAGTAGTTATGTACTATTATTATGAAATACCTGTGAGTAGTCTGCCAGTGATAGTTTGCATTGATACTTTGTATGGAGCCTCAATAGTTCCTTCAGATGTTTAATCAACTCTTGTAGTTTACACACAGCCTCTGTGCAGTCAAACTCTGCATTGATCACCTAAAAACGAAAAAGCAAAAACATTTCAATAAATAAGAAATTCATGGGTACGATCAAGGAATGATTTCTACAACTTTCTGTGGAAAGAGGTTCTCGGCGAATCATTTCTGTTTCGATAAGAACTATAAATAAATATTAAACTTGCGGGTACAACCATGTTTTAAATCTCTTTTTTGGGAGTGTTGGCTCTTGACGTTTCGAACAATATAAGATGAGCAGAGTGTACTGTTCAAAACGTCAAGACCACACTGGCTCTCCCACAAAAGAGATTTAATACATGGTTGTACCCGCAAGTTTACTAGCTATTTATAGTTGCTTCTTATTTTTCACACCATGTAAAGCTTCAAACACCACTTATGTTTTGGTTTCATTTGTGTTTTATCCGACACTGATGAGAGATAAACACTGTATACCCACGACCTTTGCCATTGAGACCATCGGGACCACCAAGCTTGATCGGTAGCTAGAAGCAGTTTGAATTCAATATATATGCAGCCGCGGGTACCGCAACAATTCTATAGATGTTCAATTTCCATAAAGAATACTGTTTTTGTTTTACCCTACACTGATGACTGTATACTCAATGCTTTCCCCAAGTTCAGTGGAAACAAAATCCTTAGGCATTTTTTGTTTTGTTAACCCTTATTGTTTTTGATTAGCTAATGATGTTTTTTTTCTAAAAACACTTCATTGGAACTGTTCAATTTTTCTACATGAGTCGGTGTCTCTGCAAGCTGCAATCCCCTGTTAATGTTGAGAACAAAAGTTGAGAACCGAGTTTTTGAGAACAAAATTGTTGGCTTTCTAGCATTGAATGGGAGTGAAATGGGGATGTAACTTTTCAAAGGAGTCGTGCATAAACCTGCAGTCTGATAAATGGGTTGGATGGAGATCAGGCAATTTTTAAAAGAATGCCAACCAAAAACTCATGCAAGACATTGGTAAACTTCTACACTAGAACAACACACATGAAAAGAAAAATAATCGTGGTAATGTGAATTCTGTTGGTAAGTCAATATACACATGCGAGAGCATCTGCTGTATGCATGAAGTTTTCCCTACTTCTTGCTCCAAAGCTGGCATAAGATTGTGTGTAATTTGACTCCAAATCATCTACTTCATTTTGAGGAATTTCTCATTACATAAACTGATAGTGCTGACAAGACTGTGAGGTGGAGGGCAAGACCAAGGTTTAATTTCTTCTCACAGAAATCCTCACAGAAAAAAAATTAACTTAAAGCTTTTCCTATGGGCTTCGGGCAACCAGTGGAGCCAGTTTGTGTGAAGTGGGCGTGGCTTACAGTGGAATTAGGTCAAACAGGATATACCATAATCACTCTGTAATGACTCTGATCATGGAAGTGGATTAACTTGGGATTAGTACCACAAAATCTTGTGATTGCAAGCCTTTCGGTCTAACCACTTGGACATTATGCCTTAAAATCAAAGAGCATCAACATCTACAACCACTGAAAAGAAAATAATTCTTTTTTTCCCACAGGCATGAAGTCTGCGAAAAAAGTCAGCGGTGAATTTTGTCATTTGCTGTGTTTGAAGTTTATGAATTATACTGCAGTTGAAATCACTGTGAGTAAAAAAAAAAATCTGTTATTACCTCTTTCTCATCAAGGTCATCTTCAGTCAGTTTCTTGGAGTTGCCCGCAGAGAGGTTGCACACCTGAAGAGGAACAAGAAATTAGTACAAAATTAATGAAATTTGTCTACAAATTGTTGGACTTCTAGAGAATTGTTTGTGTGTCAGCAAAAACCCAACAACAACAAAGTTTGCGGTACAAGTGAATAATCTAACTGTCACTTCAGTGATTCATAGGATGTATACTTTAAGCTGTCCATTAATTCTGCTTGTCTTTAGGAGAATGAAAATGAGCAGAAAGTGCTGTTTGAAACGTCGAGACCACACCAGCTCTTTTCAGAGCCAACACTCCTTCCACCAAGATTTTGCACAAGGCTGTACCCAGCTATTACCCACAGAATGCAAAGCTTCAAACATCACTCAGCATTTATGAACTTGTACCAATCTACAAATTACAAGGGGTCATCAGAGAGTTAAATCTTATATTTTACTTCAGTTGAGAACTGTGCTGGAGTAGCAAGCTGTCGGCCACACGCTGAAGACGACTTGTGCTGGCTTGCGGTGAAGAAGAGATTAGCAAACTCCAGCGAGTTACCAGGCCAGCTCATCTAATAAGGACGGAAAACAACAATCTCAGACTAAAACAATGTGAGGAACCAAAAGACAAAGATGTCTTTTTCATTACTTTAAATTGCAAGTTAGACAAAGTACTCCAGGAATCTTTTACAGGTTGGTGTCATTTATTTATTTATTTATTTATTTCCAGGCAGCACGCAAACATTACACACACAGAACTTGAAACATAAATAGGACTACAGAGAACAAGCCCGAGGAAATAAAAGCGAAACAACTAACTATCTCAAGGTGATCCAGACGATAAAAACCTACAAGGCGCAAACAAGTAGGACAGGAAAAATCACATCGTGTAAAACTTAGAAGATAGAAGTAAAATTACTTTGATGTGCAGTAGTATATAAATAACCCCAAAATTGTTCGTGCCCAAGTGTGGCCATTAGTGTCTTGAAAAGGTGTGGGGAGACAGCAAAAGCTTGCTGGAGAAACAGGCCTGGAATTACACAGAGACCTCTGTTGCCCCTGGTCTTAGCCTTGGTGCCTCTTCAAAAATGTCCATAGACTTACAGATTTGCCAAAAGAAGTGCCCTTTGCAAAATGAAAATGGCCTTGCCCTCTCAATGATGAAACTCCAGACCTGGAGAAACCAGTCTTTATAAATTTGTAAATTGTACACTTTGTAGCAGGCTAGTAGGGAATGAATAATACAACAAAGACACAAGTCATACCTTCTCTGATATCTCCATATTTCTGGCTCTTTCTTCCATCCAGTATGCAAGAAATTTCTGAAGAGTAAGAATATAATAAAGAAATTTAACAGCCTTGTGTTTTTGTATGTGGGGTGTCGTGGCCGAGTGGATAAGAACACCGAACTCAAGCTCTGGTGTTTCTGTTCAGCAGAGTGTGGGTTCGAGTCCTGGTCGTGACACTTGTGTCCCTGAGCAAGACACTTAACTATAATTGTTTCTCTCCACCCAGGGGTAAAATGGGTACCTGTGAGGGCAGAGATGGTTCTTGTGATGGATTTAGCCTAGTAGCGCATATATTGCAGCACAGGCTGTATATACTCCCCAGGGAGCTGAGATGGTTTCAGGATTGGAATAAAAATGGCCCAGTGACCAGGGGTAATAATATGCGCCTCGGAATAGCCTAGCTAGATAGATGGCGCTTTATAAATGCTTGATATTATTATTATTATTATGTAAATAATGAAGTTAATTAAGAAGATTTTCAAAAAGGAAGCTCACACTAAATAAAAAAGATGTCTGGTCACTGATTGTCTGAATCACTCAAGCCTCTGGATCCCCACACGATTGAATCAGTGAAAGACTACCAGAGTGGTGTCAGTGTGAAGGATCGCTGATGACGTGCAGTTCTGGATACCACCTGTCTCAGGATGAAGGAATGATGATCTTGAATAGAACTACACAGTGATCTACAATCCTGGCCATATCTCATTGGGCCCCCCCGTTCAATGTGGCTCTCATTGCGCGGTCTGCGCTCCTAACAACATTGAGCGGGGGAGCGCGGGAATGGAGGGTAAGTTTAGTGTCACATGGCCTAAACATTTTGGCCGGGATTGTAGCAGGTTGATTGAGGCCATACTTGAGGTTGGTGTTGCTCCCATGGATATGAGCAGCCTGGTGTAAGATGGACAGACCAGCAACGTCAGAGGCTCCCGGAGGCTGTCAGGGAACATTCTGTGACATTTCCCTTGCATCAAGGCACTGGACAAGGGTAAGTGGAGCACTATTCCACACTAGAATTGAGTACCCCAGTCAACCCAACAAATTGTCCTTTTTGAGTAAATGTAGTGAATGCACGTGCAACCCCCAATCTTACTTGGGCCTGATGCAACTTATTTGCACATTTACTGCAAAATCTTAAAGTTTGTGTCTACAACCTTTGGACCTTTGTCTTTTCCATTTAGCTTTGAGCAAGAGAGAGTATATTTATTTTCTGTGGTTATTTCTCTCTATTTTGTGCCATGCTCCTGATTACTATTTCCTTGGCAGCTGTCTGTGAGTATTGTTTTGTGTTTAAATCATCTTTTTATATGAGAAATATTGTAATTTTTAGGGCTAGTTGAATCAGAATTTAAACTTGTACGCACATAGCCAGCCTTGTGTTGACCTTTTGCACTTCACAGAAATGACTATGCTGTGCTTTTTGTTTTGTGTGCTATTGATTGGAGGAGATTGGATTCAAGTGCAGGAGATAATTTCATATTTTAGACGTCATCGTATGATGGATTTTGCTGTAGTGTTTTAGTGATTGCTCGTCCTTTTTAATTACAGGGCTGGCCTCCTTCCTGTGCCTCATCACAAATCTTCTTGCTTTTCACACATTTTATCAAACTGGTCCAATAGACCTCTTGCATATGTCAGAATTTCAAACAGCGCCCTCACTGAGGTTAAAGGAAGACCTGTCATTAGACTGGTCCCCTGTCTTTATCCGCAAGGATAAAGACAGGCACTGGTCTTATGGGCCCAATGATTTTATTGGATACAATAATTTCATTGGATAAACTTTCCATATCTGTGTTATGATTGGTCCGAGGTGATGTAATTGTCAGCTTGCACTTTCGGTCGTCTGCGTACGAATCTCTGTGTGAAATGATGTGAGGTCAAAGGTACATCCCGGCAACATCCCGTCAGGCTGGTATCTGGCGTTATTCACGAGCCTCAGAGTGACGTCAGATGTTCAGGCTAACCTGTCATTGGCTGCGAGTCATGCGTGAGGCATACACATGTGCACATTTCCTTTGTTTAACATCAGCGATGTTTCTTTTAATTTGATTTTATTTTTTTATTATCCACTAGGAACCTGGCTGGTAGAGCAGAATGCAAAACTTTCCAAATTTTTTACGAAGCAATTATGGTTAAGTGCCTTGCTCAAGGGCACAAGTGTCATGACTGGGATTCGAACCCTTACTCTGCTGCTGACAACACCAGAGTTTGGGTCCTAGACCGCTCGGCCACGACACGCCACGATGATGGCATAGGGAAGGGGTCTATACTTGATAGTGACTGTCTTACCTTGCCTACAGGAAATCTATGGATGACAAATGGGATGAGGTCTTCTCTAAGCCAAGGTATGATCTCAGCAGACAGTGTACTCTCAGGTATAGAGGTCAGAATTGATTCCAGAATTTCTTCTCCACCAGATGTGAAGTTACTTTCAATATTTGCCTGTGAATTAAACAAAGTTTGTGAACTCTACTAAAAATGTCTTAACATACTCTAACTATCCCTTCATCGAAAATGGTGTCACCATTTTCACGAACAGCCAATACTTAAAAAAATCACAAATTTTTTTAAAACACATTTTGGATTCATCATTGACATCAACATATTTCCCCAAAGTTTCAAGACATAAAACGTCATAGTTTCGTAATTACACTTATTAGCACAAGGATAATACTACCAGATTAACAGTTTTGTAATGTCACGAACAACCAATATTTGACAATAAGTACGAAGTGCCGACACTTGTGCCAAAAGCAAGTATTCTACATTTTGAGTTGTCACAAAAAGACAATTTGTATGACCTAGATTTTATGGTTCTAGCCAATCCTTGTTACAATAAAATAACTCCTGGTGAATTGTAACTAGAGGGTTAAGCCAACTTACCTTGTGTCTTCGCCAGATGACTACCGCCTTAGCGATATGGGCCATTGATAACCAATGGAGTAATTCCTGAAGCATGTCAGCATGAAGAAATTGATCCCAATGCCTGCCACTGTGTAATACAACAATCAACACACATCAACTTCTTGATCCAAACCTCAAGATTTTTCTTTTCGGCTTGATGATTCGCAATAATGATTTAAATCTCATGTCTTGTGTATTCATTGTTTTCTAATAACTGGCAACTGCATGTCATTTCTCAATTATTTATTGCAAACAAAGTAGCTTTGGCAGCATCGGCTTCATTCAGTACTTGCAAAAGTTTCGACCCTAGCAGAGTCTTTCTCAAAGGCTTCGGGAAAGACTCTGCTAGGGTCGAAAAGTCAGGCAACTATCTATTTTTTGCACTTATACCACAAGTTTTTGGGTTGGTAAGTAGTTTGCAACAGCTAAATATATTTTCTTATTTTGTACTTATTTTATAAACAAAGTGCATTTAAATTACATTTTGATGACTTGTAATTCACATACCTGAAATTCTGGTATCCAAAGACCATTTGGAATGTTCCTAGTCGATGAAGTACTTCCAAGACCTGCAGGTGAAACATCAACAAACTTATAAAAAGTAAACAATAAATGCCATAAAAAAGTTATTAAGTCAATATGCTTAATTGGTTTTGGAACTTACATCCTCTAGTCTTCAACTAATGCACAATAACAGGATTATATTTAATATCTTCAAAGCTCACAGTTTATAAAGTTTGCACAAGTACCAATCGATGGGGATATATTAGTCCGAAATACTGTCAAAATTTAGAAAATTGCACCTGAAAAACCCCAAAATCGGCGTTGTCTGTTTTGATTGACACAACTGAAGTAAGCGTTTGTCAACTTACACAAACTCCCTGACAACACATTTCTCGTAATTTTCATCAAAACAGGATCAACTAATGCGATGAAATCTTAATAAGTTGGTTGAATTGAAAACTAGAGGATGTTAACTAATTCAAAATCAAACCCAAATGGTATTAACAGCTTAAATTGAACGATGCCCCTACTGTTCAGCAGATTGGCATAATAGATTTTCTGGTAATAAAAAACCCACAACTTGCAGTCTCTCTCTATGCAATGCTTTACTTGACTTTCAAGAATGTCCGAAAAGAAAGCAAAATGTAAGAACAAATCCTGAAAACAATAACAATCCTGTGCGAATCTCAGGCATTATCTACTCACCCTTGTCATCAGTGTAGATACTGCCCGATTGTCAGTTTCAATGGTTGCTGGTTCTGATGATATCTGCTTCAAAAGCTTCAAAAAAGAAAATACATATTAAAACAACATGCTTGAAATCATAGTTACATTCAGCCCTGGCAGCCTTTCACTTTCGTATTATACTACAGTTTCGTCCTGGATATGAGGGTCCATTTCTGGGGCAGAAATTTGTCAAAGCTTCATAACTTTAATCTTACCTGCAAGAAGCCAGATTTGAAATTTTTCCGCCCCAGAAACGGACCCTTATATCTAGGACTCTGTACCTGTGTACAGCACAGATGAAGAACCCTATAATGGGCTAAGTTACACCCAATGTAATCATGAACAAAAAGAAATTTGTGTAAGCACAGATTGCTCACCACTTCTGTAAAGAGTCAGACTCAATTATTTATTGTGCATAATAATTGGCCAATAAAGAATTCAGTTTTTTTTGAGTCCATTTCACAATCCTAAAGAACCGTTGCATTTCTTAGGATTTGTTTGAGTATCTTTATGTATTGGAAACACACATTCTCGATATGTACATGTAGCCCTAGAGATTATTTTGTTATTTCCTTTCTTTTTCCTGTACTTGACATCCTTCAAAAGAGTTTGTACACACAATTTCATTTGTGGCAACCCTATGTTTAGAATTTTTCGTATACTGGCCTCTTTTCCCAACTGTCTTTGGTCTCCATAAGGAACCAAATATTGGGGCACACATTACAGCATAAACAAATAAATGTATTCATTTATATTGCGCAAATTCCATATGTGTATATGTGTGTTCGAATGCGTATCACATAAACTTTACTCCAAACATTCTTAGAGCAGCACATTATGTAGTCAATCCAGAAGCATCGGATAAGTGTCCTGGGTGTTTTAAAGTGCATTACACAATGTGCAGAACCTAGTTTAACATCCCATCTGAAAGATGCCGGCTTGATTTTGGGAGCCTTATTATGTTCCAGACAAGCCACCAGCCATGACAATACATGGAGTGGTCTCCCATCCAATTACTGACCACAGTCAATGGATGGTGCTTAAATTAGCAGTTATATCAATAGTTTTTCCATTCAGCTCACTGTCTAGGGACAAATTGCCCAAATTGCGGACCTGAGCACAAATATGTTCACACATTTCAGGATCCTGAGACATTATGTGAACTTTCTTTTCACTTCATTTCATTTATCAATTCTGGTTGTAAAGCCAAGGACTCTCAGAAAAGTGAACTTAATCACTGTACTTGCCAAGAACCCCGTGGAGAGAAGACAATGAAGGAAATTTAAGTTTTAGATGTGGGAGGAAATCCCCAGACAAATATTCCAAGGAAAACCCGCGCAATCAGGTAGGGACTGAAAACCCAATCCACATAGTGCCCCCGGTGGGATTCGAACTGGGGTCCCAGAGGTGGAAGGCGAGGACAGAAACCAGTACTATTACGCCAACCAGACTACCCTAATTTTCATACAAGTTTTGCAAGAATTGGAAAATCTACTTAAAAAGGAAACAGATAGTGAAGGGAAAACCTGAAAAGAAAAAAAAGCTTCCATGGAACGGGTTCTATCTTTTTCTTAACTACATGCTGCAGTAACACCTTCATACAATCGGAATGAATAATGTCGCATACTACTAACCCTACTACGAGCATAGCTGACCAACTTGAACATTTCCTCAAAGGTTGGTTGGGTAGCCTGGATACATTTCTCAGTCACAAAGGTCTCGTCTTGAATATGATCCAGACATTCAATCAGCTGTGTAGTCAGTGACGATGCAACAGGGTCATCATGTATGGATACAGTCCAGGGAGACGTCTTCTCTAGAAGGGTACCGGCTTTGACTTTGAACACCAACTGCGGACAATCATTATTCACATTTACCAACTCAAAATTAACTGGGATAAAATAAAATTTGAAAACCAGTAAATATTTTGTCATAAACAAAGAAAATAGTTACGTGGGTTGGGTTTGTTACTGTTATTGTGTTTTTATGCGGAATGTCTGGTCGATTATGTATTTTATTTTTTTCCATCTTGTTTTTTTTTTTTCTACATGTGGGCTACAAATGATCAGCTGGGCTAAATGGGAAGCCTTCTACTAACAGGATCATAAATAAATAAATAAATAAATAAATAAATTTACACAAGCAACCTGGAAAGTTCTGAAAAAGGGGCACACTTACCTTTTTTTAAAACTGTTATTTATCTTGTTTATCAAAAATGTTTCAACACAGAGACCTGATACTTCATGGATACAACAGAGGCAACTGTCTCTATGTCCCTTGTCATTGCCTTGGTGCCCCTTGGAATTTTCCCAGCAGAATCTTAACATTTCCTCATAGAGGTGTCCTTTGCTTAGAAACAAAAAAATGCCTTCCCAATTTGCCCTTACAACTGTACAAGAGCAAAGTACCAGACCAATCAATTGTTGTATTGACTTGTAGCACCAACCTCTTCATCCAGTTTGAAGAGCTGAGCAAACTTCTGAGCCTCCTCAAACTTCTGCTTGTGAAGGAGACGATGAAATCTGGTCTCAGGAAGCGCTTCAGTCAGACAGCGGACTCGCAGAGTAGAAATCACTTCACTGGGTACTTCATCATCGTCATACGCACCTTCTATCAGGAAGATGGTTTCCTATTGCAAAACAACAATATTAAAACCCTATTACTATTTGGTTTACTCTCCTGCCCAACTGGTCTTTGCCACAAAGTTCCACAGGAGGCTGTGGGGAAAACATTTAACACCAGTTTCAGACAGGCGCTCTAGAGTCGCGCCGAACCAAATAGATTAGGAGCGACTCTAGGTCGACCCAATTAAATTTTGGTTTCAGACAGGCGAACTTAACAGAACATTTACATTAGGTTCAGCTCATGACAAGATCGACGTCTGAAACCAAGGCGCTCCATAGTCATTTCGAACGACTGCAACAGTCGATCTTTCGACTTCTAGCACGTCCAGTCGCTCCTAACTGTTTCAGACGTCAAATTTTTCATGTACTTAATTCAATAATTTCGTTCGGCGCGACTCTAGAGCGCCTGTCTGAACCGGGTGTAAGTCCACAGTACAAAAGCATTGGGGTTTCTACAAAATACCAGCTGTACAAACAGAAGAAACACCATGCTAGCCTGGAAGATACAGTACCTTGTGGCAGTCTGTGGTATCCGTTATAGGACGGCTAACCTCGGACAAAACATTCATACTAAATATCCCCTCAAACACATTCTGATTCATTTTGAGAGGTTATTTTTTAAAGGATTTTTAATTGTAAGTATCAAACATCCTTTTATTCTTCTTCACAAGTGATTGATGACATCATTTTGTGAGAAAATAGAATTAGCAGTTGTAAACTACTTACCAACCAAAAGGAGCTATGGTATAAATGCAAACAAATAGTTAATGGCCTGATGTTTCAACCCTAGCAGAGTCTTTCTCAAAGACTAAACATGATTTTGTCTGAGACACATAGTTGAGAAAAGAGCATTTGAAGACCTAAAAAACGTGCATTCCCTCCAAGTGGATTGTTTGACTATTTGAACACCAAAGCAGTACCTGTATCAGGTACCTGTACCTGTACCTGTATCATGATTGTTTACTAACCTGGTTCGGCAGAACTTCAGCCAGGGTAGAGAAGCCACACACAGTAAGCGTGTAGGTGCACTGAAGACCAGGCAAGGTGAACACCCTCAAGTAGCAGTCTGGTTGGGGTCTAGTCAAGACTACCAACTGGAACTGGGCTTGTAGCTCAGACTTGGACATACTGTGGGACAAATACAGGACAGATGGTTCATAAAGGAGTACAGGAATGGTAATTAGAAAAATAAGATTCAGAGTTTGTTTTCAATCTGAAAGCTCAGTGATTTTAAATTTCACACCAGACCAAACCCTCCAGAGGAATATCTCCATCTGAAATATTGGAAGTGTCTAGAAAATAGCATTTGAAGACCATCAAAAATCAATGTAGCTTAATTTGATAGCTGCAATCAAATTAAGCATGTAGTTTAACATGCACAAACTCCCAACCACAATAGTTTGTCCTTGTTTGATCTACTAAAACTTAACCAACTAATGTGATGTTTTTTTTTTTAGATGTACGGTGTGATAATTGTAAACTTGATGATGTAACCAATGATGTATTGTACCTTTAATAATAATAATAATAGTGGCTTCTTATATAGCGCTCAGGTCCGTCACTCAGTGACGCTCATGGCGCTTCAACATTATTCCCTGGTCACTGGGCCATTTTTGTGTCATTCCTTTAAAAATAAGATTCAGAGTTTGTTTTCAATCTGAAAGCTCAGTGATTTTAAATTTCACACCAGACCAAACCCTCCAGAGGAATATCTCCATCTCAGCTCCCTGGGGAGTATACAAGCCTGTGCTGCCAAATATGTAGCGCATCAAGCTAAATCAATCACAAGAACCATCTCTGCCCTCACAGGTACCCATTTACTCCTGGGTGATGAGAAGCAATTATAGTTAAGTGTCTTGCTCAAGGACACAAGTGTCACGACCGGGACTCGAACCCACACTCTGCTGATCAGAAACACCAGAGCTTGGATCCGGTGCTCTTATCCGCTCGGCCACGGCACGCTACGTTAGATCTAGTTTAGAAATATTAATCATCTGAGTTTAAATAAGTGGGTTCGTTCTAATGATGAAGTTGTTTGAGACCTTATATAATTTAATTACAATGTTCTGTTAAAAATGATGTTAATTTATACACAAGTTTAGATTAAATTTCACTTTTGGTGCTCGATAAGGGTATGGTGGTACCCCCACCCTTCTATTGTGTCTTCATTGTGTTTGGAATATCAAGAATTCTTCAAAAGGATTTTAGGTGGGGACTTCTGTACAAGAGAAAAATAGTGTGTTAAAGTATGGGAACATTGGGGGGGGGGGGGTGAGAATACCCTCAGCCCTCATACTGGGCATGGTAAGTATTTCCAGGCAAGAATGGGACCAAGTTCGGCGCCCTCGTGGTCTGACATGGTTAAAGTGGTTACCTGTTCTTGTCGCTCGTGTTGACTGAGTTGACATTGACCAGGAGAAAGTCTTGTACTTTAACATCTGGCCAACAGGCTACCATTAGAAGAGACTGTAAATCCCAGGCACTCAGTGTATACTGCCAAATAGAAATTGAATACCATTTGAAATTGTACATAAGTTCTTCAGACACTATGGGATAGTATACAAATATAACATGGTTTAAGGGTGGATAGTTGATATTAGCTACCCACGGTATTGGACAATGACAAACTACTTCCTGAGGCAAAGCCGAGGGAACTAGATTGTCAATTTCCATGAGAGAAGGGATTTACATATCCTGGTGTTACTGGTTCACATAGCAAGCACCCTTGTTTACAGGTTACCTCAGGCTTGCGATTAAGTTCACTTACGAGGCATCCTTGGTTTCATTACCAGAAATATGTAATGATAACAATAACAGTATGCCAGCGTGTTGACTGACCATTAAACAGCAAGGGCCATGTATGGTGACACAACTGCGCACTAAGCTTTGGACTGTTTACATTACAGACTGGCATTTAGGTTTATAAACAAAAAATTTCAATTCTACTCCTCAAGAGTTACTTACACTGTCATCAAGAAGGAACAGAAATCGGTTGTCTCCACTTACTCGGCACTTAAGAACTCCTCCATCTATGATACATAAATCACAATTTGGAATTTGATTTAGTTTAATTTGTTTCATTGTCACATACCAAATGAGTGACATTTTAAGTTTATATTGTTCATTTTTAAAATTTTGACTACAAAAAGCGTTTGTTATGAAATGAATATAGTTGGAAAGATGTTTTAAAAGTAGAATATAATAATCCACACAAATATGATTCAAAATTGTGTGGTTTTCCTTTTACTTCGTGAACACCATCTACCATTTTGTTGAACCAAATTTTTTACTCCACAAAATGTCCTACTGAGTTAGTTCAAAGGAAAACTACACAACTTCATGCCATATTTGTGTGGATTATTGTATTCTACTTTTAAAATATCTTTCCAATCATATTCATTTCATTTAATTTAATAACAAACGCTTTTTATAGACTAAAGCATCCAATCTAAGGCATTGTTTCTCTTTAAAAGCATTACAATTTATCAAATAATAAACAGCTGCTTTGGGTGGTGTTAGGGATGTCCTGTACTTCAGCACATGATGATTCAGTGATCCAGCCACAGCGATAGCCGCCATTCAGGTTTGCATATTTTTGGGTGGACACAATTAATTTAAATGAAATACTCTAAAAGGTGAAAATTTAACACTGTGTGACTGAGCCCTTGATCTCAATTTACATAGTCGAGGGCAAATAAAAAGTAACATGGGCACCGGGCACCCCTTGAGTTTGTGCACTGGAACCTCTTGAAGTTCAAATGTAAGTTTCTATCATTCTCACAGTAGCAATTCCCTTTACCATGAGAAAATTGCCATGCGCATTCAAGAATTAACTTCAGGTTATGTATTTGTTGAGTCAAATCAACCAGGTGGCAACTCAGCATTGACCAATTTATAGGCAACCAATTCAAGCCAATCTTCAAAGAGAAAAGCATCAAATGTCTCGTGTACTATCTAAGCGTCCATTAGTGCAGTATGCAGTGCAGTTGGTTGCCTCCAAGTTTCCTATAAAAATTGTCATGTGTGACAAGGCAATAGCATCAAAAGGATTTGAACATCAAAGACAAGATGTTCAGGGACTTACCATCAAAGAAGCTTGCATTTATCTGCCTGACAAGTTCTGTTGTCTTATTAGTTTGGGACCATACAGCAACACTAGCCTCTCCGTAACCCTGGATTAACAGAACAAAGTCAGTACAAGGATTATGAGGTACGTTTTTTCAAAACCTGACAAAAATAATGTAGATGTTACTTACATATTATTTTAGTTATGTTTTACTCCTATGCTAGGAGCTTCTTCAGACTGGTGGCCATGTCCAATGCTCAACTGCCTTTTGTACCCTTTCTTGGTGGTCATAGAGGGCGTTGTAGCTGTGGTTTGGACTAGTTGGTCACAAACGTTCTGGAGCTTGTATGCCCCGTAGTCAGTACAATTTTAGCAAAGTATTTGATGAGGACGGAAAAAAGCGCAGCAACTAAAATGTTTGATTATTAAGGGGAAAAATCTTCCAGCTATTCTTAAAAACTTACCTCATTTGTAGAAAGAGTAAATTGCCAAAAGACAGAGTGACAAGAACAACATTTAAAACTCTGAAATTAGTGGAAAATCTAACTGATTTCTTGAGCTCTTTGCTCTTTTTAAACATATTTCTTATGAGATGCTAGGTGGCAGCAGACCAACCAGTTGAATACATTATTCTCCATGTAAAAAAGGCTCAGAATTTACAAAGTCAGAACACTATGTATTACAATGCATATGATGAGGATAGATTAGAAGAGATGAAACTAAAAGTTTCATTATTAAGGGGAAAAATCTTCCAGTTATAGACTGTGCAAGTCTCGCGCGTAATTGAACTTCCGGGACCATTGTGGTCCCAACCATATGGAGTTTTACGTTGGCAAGATTTTGTTTCGTCTATTATTTTAGTTTAACGTACTTTATGACCATGAAAATTACATATGTTGTTGGGAATATAATACTAAGTGATACAAAAATATGAAAGTAAAATCAATCCAACAATACAATGAAGAAAACCCAAGAATATAACTTGACCTCAGCTTCCGGTTACTTGCAAAAAATTAAGAATTTGTGCCCACCTACGACCACAAAATTTGTTTTGGTCGCGCGATGATAATCACCAGACGCTGTAATTGTCAGACGCTAAGCCTTTTCATTGCAGTCTACGGTTGTCGAGGCGTCAGCGTCCTCTTTAAACTGCGTCAAGTGTTAATTCTACGCCCGTGCGATCATCGCGCATCTGCGTTTAAACCTGCTTTTAGTGGTTGCACGTACGTACTGGCGTGGATTTATAAAAGGGGTTCGTAAAAAGTTAAGATCAAATAAGCATCCTTGTCCCAGAGGTTTGTTTGTTTCAACAAAAACCAACAAATGATTTGTGTGTTTATTATGAAAGCTAAAACTCATTTTATACAAATTGTAATGAGTATTTTGGTTGCTCAGATTTTTTCATAGATCTAATTTAAAAACAATGATTTGATTTCAGAAAAAAATGTGTTCTTCGCTTGACGAGTTTTCTCGTTCTGATACGCGCGAGACTTGCACAGTCTATTCCTAAAAACAATCATCAAGAAAGTCTCTGATTGGTTCTTAGTAAGAACATGTTTGTTTTATGCAATGTATAAGGTAAACTACTACTGTGATTTTACCCTTACATGAATAAGTGAGAAGCTGAATTGTGAAGGACATGGCTATACAGCGTGTTTGAGATGCAGGCATGCAAGGGGGCCTTTGGCTGCCAGCCACATCAACCCACATATGACCACGGACCACAGCCAGAGATTGAAAGTTTTATATTTTTCCTGAGGGAGGAAAACTGGAGGGCCCGGAGAAAAGCCCTCATGGAATAGGAGAGAACCAATGCACAACTCTACTCACATACGGCCGTAGCCTGGAATCGAGGTGAGCGCTTTAAGTACTCGCCACAAATGCTACTCAGATAAGCAGTGTACATGTATACTCGGGTCCTGCTGAAAAAAAATCCACAGGTAACTTGAGTGGGAATTGAACACACAGTCCTTGACCTCTAGTCACTGCACACAATCGGTGATCAACAGGTTTAGGCATCTACTCGAGAGTGCACAGAGTCCTGGGTTGGAATTACACTCAAGATACAAGTACCTGTGGATTTCTTTTTGCAGCTCTCGGAAAGTGTATACAGTGCTTACCACACATTGGTGTATTAAGGGTAAAAAACAAAATCATATTGCTCTTTATCCTTGATGTCATTATTACATTTACTTACACATGTGATGATGAGATTCTTTTTCAGGCAAGTTGCCGTTGAGAAGAAGCAGACAGATTCAGTGTGGGCTTCACTGGTATCCAGACTCTCCATGCGAATATTCGCTTGCAGCTTACATAAAGAAAAAAAAGAGAAAACTAACATTTTACTCATTTGAGCCAGTCTTTGCCCTTTAAATGACAAAATTCTAAATCCTTTTGAAAATCTTGTGCGATGATGCTACTGCATATCTGTTAAATTAAACAAATGCTTAACGTACCTCTTTTGCTAACTGCAAATCTCTTGCTTCTATTGCTGTAAAAAAAAAATTAAAAATCAATGTTAAAATGAGAATGTTCTTTTGTTTGTTAATTTTTTTTGTAAACAACTTGTCAAACAGGGTGATTTGATTTTTAAGGAGTGAGTTTCTCCAGGCCAACCTTCAATTGTGGCATAGGGCTTTAGCAGAAAGTAAACCGGGCCCATTGTCATGGCACTGCTAATTACAGAATTCTTCCATTACGGAATCCTGAAATGCCATAATTCTATGATCTATAAGCAGTTTTCTAGGGTAAGCAGTGCTGTGAAATTGGTCCCTGATGACCTTTACAAGTGATGTTACCCGCCAAAGGAAATGCCATATTGAACCACAAATTGTAATAGACAGTTCAATCCTCCAGCGTATTTAAACACAGAGCGCAGTTAAAATGCACAACTTTGTTTCCATCACACGGTATTAAATAAAGCAATGCCCATGGAAAGGAAAGTTTCCCCAAAAAGTTTGAAACCTCACAAGACTTACACAGTCTATTGACCCCCTATTGACCCCCTTGCAGACGTGGAGTGGGCGTCTACCACTTCCACCATTTTGGGGGGTCAATTTCTTGTGTACACTTTGACATCCAAAATGAGAGACAGGTTAGGCGATTGTAAGTGTGCTGCGCGTTGTGCAAGGGGTGTCTGTATCTACTGTAAGGTATGACTTCCAGAAGGGTAACTGCTTAATATATTTGCAGGGGGGACCCTCGATTATGGTGAACAATTGAATGCAAATACCTTCGTTCAATTTCTCCAGATTGATGTTTGAAAATCGGATGAGTTGACCGTCAGAGGACAGGATGTGCAGATCATGCACAGCTGCGGGTGGTGAATTAATAATAAACAACTGGTAAAACTGGACAATTTGAGTGTGTCAAATAGTTTTGGTACATGTTGCTGCCAAATCAGGCTCAATTTGGCATTTAGTCATTATCAAGAAAAATGCTATCGTCTATCTTTATTTCAAGTATGATACTACAACTAAATCCAAACCTCAAGAAAGTTTTATCCTTGTTGAGCAAAATTTGAATGTACTGGATTAAATTATAAACAAGTTAACTCTGTACCTGGAATTTTACTTGGTGAGAACACCATTTGAAGAAAACATTTAGTGTTGTCCATTTCAGTTCTTGATTTCAGCACCTTAGAAAAGAAGTAATACAAATGTTAACACCAAAATCACACACAAAAATCAATGACAATACAAAAGGGAAGGAAAATATGTTGTGCAAGTTTAACGGCCAAGCACTTCAATGTTTTTCAATAAGCACAACTTAACTTACAACAACCTGTAAAGATTTTAACAAATTCAATGGTCACGGTTTAATTCAATGGTCATGTTTTAGTGAAAAATAAAAATAAATACAATAGGTGATTTTTTGCATTTTTATACCTGGCTTGTTTGTGATTTTATTATATTTTCTTGACTCTGACAGTATTTCAGACAGAAACATCTCTCTGGAGGATGGGTACTGAAATAAACTTTACTATCAAAAAGCTTTCAAATAAAAATCTAAGCAAACAATCTTGTTAGTTACCAATCCAGTCTTTAACAAAGTTTTGTATAAGTATAAAGTTTTCCCTTTGATTTATATAAAAATAAGGCACTGTGCAATGATCTATGTGGTCTGTCTGCCATCACAGGTTTGCAAACTACCAATGAACTCCTTGCTTTCTTTATGGAAGAACTAATTTCATAAAAGTTAAATTCATAAAAGCTGCTTACAGGTAGGCACATTTTTTGTGCTTTCTTTAGCAGAAAAATTTGTGTAAATCAGATAAAATAGTATTTCATAATCGATCCAGTAGATTTGACGTGTGTGTGTATTTACATGCATAGTTGTTTCATGCATTTGCTTACAAAAAAATGCAAGTAAATTAGTGTACCTTTTTCTTTGCCCATGGTAAGCAGTGTATATGAAACATAAACTGTGCCAAGGGCTACTGAAATCCTCTGCTTAGCTTACAGGCTTTATAAAACTATCGACTGGGAAGGGTGACAATAAGAGCAGACTGCTACAGTAAGCAGTGCCATGAAGTTGGGCCCCTAGTAGGCAAGGGTGGGACATGGCTAAGTGAAGGGCATGGTGTCCTTGGGGAAGCCAATACAAGCCAGTTAGACTGTGTCCGAATTAGGGCTACGGCTAAGCATATGACTGGATTGTCGCGTCATCATGCGTTAAAGTATAGGCATCCTTAGCAACATTTTTGGCAACAGTCGTAGCCATAGCTGTAGCCGCCAATTCAAATAATGTCTTACCTGTGAGAAGAGAGTTTGTTTCAGCTCGACATCAACAAAGTGGATGGAACCGCTTCTTTCTGCAACTACAAGGAAGAGGGAATCTTGACTCCAAGCTACTACATCCACATCAGATTCTACAGAGCAAAATAAACATCAACATGGAATAAGTATAATTGAAGATTAAGAGTTTTAGTTATACTCTGTGGTTTTAATTGTAATAAAATGATAAATCCATACAAATGGGAAGTAGTTAAGGGATGAAAACCCCTGACATTAAAAAGTGTCACATTTAAGAGATTTAGACTCTCCACATTACTATGAGTGTAAAACTAAGAGGTTTGGAAACAATGCTGTGTCTCCCCTATGAATGCACAAAGAAAATCTGGGGGAAATATCCTGGACAGAAATGCAAAAAAGTTATAAAACCAGTAAAACAAATCCTGACGAATCACAGGCTAATGAACTTCCTTTGTCAAAATATCAGTTGTTCTGATTCACACAATACAATATATTATGTCTTTTGCAGACGGGCATTTTTCTTAACACGGTGAGAATACAAAAATGCATGATTCAACCTTGTTGAAGTTTTTTTTACTTTAAATACTTCTTCCTGGAGTGAAAATATCTGAGGCAGGGTTTTGTCTGACCCTTAAACCTCTTGATACATGTTGGAGACTAAATAGAAAACTTACCAAAGCTCAGTGTACTGATAAACTTCTGGCATACTTCATCAAACAGCGAAACCTGACATCCAGCAACAATGCAGAATCCTTCAGGGGCACTCGTTGCATAGACATCGGGGTTGTGAAATACCTGCAGAGTTATTAAGTCTCAGCAATGTTACAAAGTCTTAGTAACAACTACTTCAAAATCTTGAAGAAGCAAATAGTTTTATTACATGTATGTACCCCATTGCTCAAAAGATCATGGCTCACCCTCCCTTAACACTAGACTGCTGTACATTATCTACACTGTAGTAAAAACTGCCACAGGCTAGTAAACACCACTTCTCAACTTGCCCTGTGGGCTTCTAAAATCTGTGCCACCTACTTGTTCATAATACTTAAATTTCTTCATTTTCAGATTTTAATAATCAATTTTAAAATGTGTTAATTCATTTTTGAGTGTGTGAAAATATAACTTCATTTGTTTATTAAACTAGTTGTGGTAGCTACTTTCAATACATCAGAATGATACATTTATGACAATACATGTTTAAAATCTGGGCTACTAAAATTCCTGGGGGCAAGTAATACGCACAGATTACTACATGTAGCTCAGTGGGCTACTTTACAAACAACTATAGCGCAAGGCCTGTGCATTGATGGCATCCCAATCTTGGAGGTAACACAATTTGCTGAAACAATCAAGACACACAGCTGAGCACAAGTTAGGCCAAATGGGCTACCTTCTTTTGAAGAGACTGCACCCCAGGCTGTTATACACAGTCCAGACTTTCTTTATAGACAAGTGATGATAACTTCTTGTTCACTAATTGAGACACAACCTTGAGAGGAAGATCGTTTTTGGTATTGACAACCCCCAAACAGCCCCCATTGGGGGCCGATCTCATTAGAGTTAAGGTCTAGGGAGGGAGCTTACTTCTCCTCTGGGTGAGATGGTGGCTAGGGTGTCCACCTGAAAGAGGGAGGTTCCTGACTCTTGACGAGGTCCAAAGTTGGCCGTTTCCTCCCCTCCAAAGTCTGCTTCTACATCGTCCCAAGACATAACTGACTGAAGGCTGTGGTCTGAAAGTATATTGAGATGATTGGTTACAAAATCAAGCTATGTCATGTAACATGTACTCGATGTTTGGTTAAAGGCCCTGTACACTATTGGTAAGATCGACAAACAAAAATGTTCACAGATTCACACATAACTTATATGATGTAAAGTAAGTAATGGTAGAAAGGGTTCCTTAAAATATTTCTGCCTAAAATGCTATCGTTTCTGAGAAATGAGTAAAACAATAGTTTTTATCGCGCGCGATAATAAACTCAATGTTTGAAAAACAGAAAACACATACGGTCTCTTTTCACTATTTTCTTGTAACCTCGATGACCAATTGAGCTCAAATTTTCACAGGTTTGTTATTTCATGTATGTGGTTGATTACACAAAACATGAACACTGTCTGTGATTGTTTTGTCAGCTCTGCCAATCCTGTATAATACCTTTAAGAAGAAGAATTTTTCAAAAACCCCACAGTGAATCACACTTGTGTAGGTTTATATTTTTAATACTTGGCTCAGTGCCACCCAACTAGAGCATCAAAGATTTTGAAAAACAAAAGCCCGGTTCCTCGCCAGTTTATTGTTTAGTGTTTTTTTGTTTTAAATCATTTGTGAGATTATAGCCACTGTATGCTTAGTGCACTCTACATGACATTAAGTCATTGATGCGATTTGCAGCCAGAATTTTACATGATTTATTTAACCCTTTCAGCCCCAACGGCGACTATAGTCGCCCGTGCACTATACCCCACTCGAGCCCCAACGGCGACTATAGTCGCCCGTGCACTATACCCCGCTTGATCCCCAACGGCGACTATAGTCGCCGCGCGCATATCGTCTTTTTCGAGATGCAGTAATATTTTTATTTGTCGCCCTCTGTAGTTGAATTTAGTATAGCCAGAAAGTTCGTTGACTCCTCTTTCGACTGGTGCATTATTCAATAGGGGTTGCCAGTGCTATTTTTCGAGAAAACGACGCGCGAAAAAAAAAAAGCCTTCCGAACAAACCCAGATTTACTTCCGAAATTTCAGCAAAATGAGTGATCGAAATGCCGATTTACTTCGGGAGTTGTTTGCAGACAGTGATTCTGATATGGAATTATCTAGTTCTTCTGAAGAATCTGGTGTAAGTAGTGAGGATTCTTCAACTTCAGACGATGAAAATGCTGCTGGTCCGAGCGGCGTGACTGCTAATCATGGGCGCAGGCAGACCGGTCCGAGGGCTACCGTTGCCGGTGCTGCTCGTCGTGATTTGAGCTCTCGTGTAAAAACCAAAACTCAAATCAAGATATATTCGATATCATAAAAATCACCACATTGTAGCCATGAAATAGCATGCACAAAGTTTTTTGATGCAATAATTAGTTTGTGCAGAAAAACAAGTTTGAAAAACACGTTTAGTTCAAGCTGCAACTTTTCAGTCCTCTAGAAAAAAAACTTGGGCCACAGGAACTCCGTGTGCGTAAACAATGTGGTCACCACAGGATGCATGTAATAAACAATGTGGGGCTGAAAGGGTTAAAGCAAAAAACAGGTACAAGATCAGAAATAGACTACACAAAAATATAACATTCATGATTCACACCCCCCCCCCCCAAAAAAAAAAACAATACAAAAAAAACCTTGTGCCAACGTTTTTGCTTGTGTCAGTCAGGAATCTAGTTTACCAATTAATGTATGAAATTAATGAACATATCGTTAGTGATAAAACACCCTGCAGTCAACAAGAACCAGGTTGAACATACACTATTTTTATTTAACCCCAGTTCCCAACTCCTTCTATTAAAAGTTTGTATCAAATAATTAGCATTAGGCCAAGAGAATGAAAGTTATAGATTTGTGTCCGGACTTTTATGAAAACACATGAGGCTTTTTTTCATTATTCAATTCATTATTTTTTAATGACCGTCATGTTTTATTTACAAATTCAATACAACTGAACTTACAACATGTACAAGCAGCGGCGGCAATAATGTGGCATAGCTAGTCTTGGTGCAAGACGTTCTTGTTGAGTTAGTAAAACCATACATGTAACAACACTATACGCGTCGCGACTATTCCAGCGATAGAGGGTGTCTTCTGGAAGTCGGGAATCCGTGAGTGCGATGTGTGGTGGTTATCTGGAAGTTTCCCAACAGCGCCCGATAGTCATTATGCGCGGGGGCGCTAGTTGCGTGATCGGGATAGTCCATAGTTGCGTGATAATGAACAACGTCTTGCACCAAGACTACGGCAAGCAATGATACTGTTAAATGGCTGCATTTACGTGGTAAATAGATCGTCTTTCCGCTGTGGGCGATTTGGAACAGAATTTCTGTGATAAAAGGTGTTTTTTTTTTAATAATGAATTTTTTTTTTTAAATGAAAATTTTCGTGCGGTAGCTTTTCAGGCATGCGGGCGGTGGACGCAAATCTATAATAACTTTCATTCTCGTGGCCTTAGCACTCTGCACTAATTATGTTTGTAAGTACCTGGATCTCACACAAACAAGTCAAGTTTCACTAACAAACATTACAACATTCGCGCGTATACATGTCAAAGTTTTGTTTACTAATACTACTCTAGTTTACTACTAATACGTACTACTACAGTACTAGCATGACTATACTACTCACTACACTACGTACAGTCACTAGTCTACAGTGTCACAGGGTCAGTTACTGATAAGTTACTAGTTAGGCTAAAAAGTGAGGGTCAGGCATTCCAATCTTTATCAGAGTCCAAACAATTTGGTGTGGAGTGACAATTAATATGGGAATCCATAATATGAGCAGAGGAAATGGGAGGATTTAGGCCACAAGCTTGCCGGAGCCTGTCAATCAAGCAGACAGGGTCATGAGAATTAACCATGTGTTCCGTCCCAACTTGACAATTGTCCCAACTATAGTTGGGACCGGTCCCAACTTGAGTGTTCAAGTTGGGGCGTCCCAACTGTAGTTGGGATCGTAGATAGAACTCAACAGGACCAACACAACAGGATAGCCTCCGCAAAAACGATGTGATCGATCGTGGGGGACTGTGACATGTGGTCTGGGGGCGGGAGTGAGGGGGGAGGTCCCACTGCCGCGATCAGCGTATGGATGGGAAGAACGGTCTCAATATTGTGTTTTTTCAAATATGGTGCTGGCACTGAATTTTCTTAATTAATTGAAGTCTGCACTAAATGATTATTAGAGTGCTGATTTCAGTCTTGTCACACACACAACCAGCACTCCGCTGGTACCCTGTACTATCCCAACTACAGTTGGGACGCCCCCCAACTGTAACACTCAAGTTGGGACCAGTCCCAACTATAGTTGGTGCGATTGTCAAGTTGGGGCGGAACACATGCATTACACTCTCACTCTCACGCCCATCACGCGCGCACCTTGCACGGAATACATTTGATTGCACTACGTAAAAAGTACTTGAAAAGAGGTGACATGGCCATGATGGACGGAGGTGTCCAAATGTGAAAGAATTTTCCTGTCAAAATTAACACGTTTTATAAATACTTTTTACAAAAATAAACGGCTCTGATATTAGAACATTCACAAAACGTTAATTAATTTGCCACGTAAAGCTTCAAAATGAGGAAAAATCTTACCTTTTCAACCCAGCCTTGAGTGAGAGAAATCCAGAATGTGTTACAAAAACTCGCGCGATTTGCATTGTCAATAGAGGGCGGTATTTGTAAATAAACAATCATTTGTCAGTTGTTTGTCAGCACGGGACGTACGTGCAGTTAGTCATCATGGTCATGTCAATATAAACTGGTTGACCATCATGGCAGAAAACAGTAACAATAACATTAACAATTATTGTGATCACCGTCCAGAAAAATGTGAACTTTGCGATTCTGTTGAAGATCTGAAGAAATGTTCTGTGTGTCGTCAGGTGTTTTACTGCAGTAAAGAACACCAGATTCAAGACTGGAAGAAGCACAAGCAGAACTGTAAGAAAATTGCGTCTCGAACAATTCATAACAAATCGCTGTCTCAGGAAAATGAATCTTTGAAATCGAGTGAAAGTACGAAAGGTGATCATAAGAAGGACAAGGTTGCACTGAACAAAACTAGCTCTAACGTTAATACTACTGTAGAAAATGGAAAACCATGTACTAAAAGTGGGCATCCAGCAAATTCATCTGAACACGGCAAGAAAAGTAACAAAAATCGGAAGAAAACATCACCAGGATTTGACACCAGACCTTTCATCCATATCGATTTCCCTAAAGCCAAGGGGAATGATGGAGACTCGATTGCAAGACATGCTGCTGCTCAACTGAAACACAACGGCTTTTGTGTCATGGACAATTTCCTCTCACACGATGTCGGTGTCAACATTCTCAAGGAAGTCAAAGTAATACAAGAGAGTGGGATCTTAGTGGATGGCCCACTCAGTGGCGGCAGGACCAGCAGCGAGAAAACCAGGAAGTTTACAGAGAAGGAAATCCGTGGCGACAAGATTACATGGATGCAAGGAAATGAAGAGAGTTATCCCAACATCAGGTCCTTGATACATCAGATGGATGGATTGATGCAGAGGTTGAATTACTATCTTGAAGGACTGTACACCATCAGTGGAAGAACAAAGGTCAAAAAGAGGCTTGATCATTGATGATGTTTCTTATTGAAATTGCGCATAAACCGTGTGAAGAGGAAGGGTTGTTGTTTTGAGTTGATTGTCTATTAAACGAGAAATAACCAACAATTTTGGTTTTGTTAGTGTGTAAATTTGAATTTTAAAAACGTTATGTTCAAAGTACATGACAAAGAGTGGTAAG
Organism: Leptasterias polaris; assembly: GCA_037783415.1. Taxonomy (NCBI): domain Eukaryota; kingdom Metazoa; phylum Echinodermata; class Asteroidea; order Forcipulatida; family Asteriidae; genus Leptasterias; species Leptasterias polaris. The sequence continues at coordinate 4,446,013 of JAZGTN010000092.1, read as the reverse complement.
TGGTGATGTTCAACTTAACTTATTTAAAGCTAAGCCTAATTGATGTTCAAAACCTCAACTGATGTCTAATTAATAGAAGTACAAATTCTGAGAAATATACAAGAATTTATGTGTAAAAAGGGTAAAATTCATTTAGACACTTGTATCAGAGTATATGCCAGTAGACTCGGGTCTCGCACTAGCTGAATAGCTCGAGTCTTGGTCACATTCCTTACACCGTCAGAAGGATCAAGGGTTTCGAAAGTTTCAAGCACACGACAATGTACATGGGAGCCCTAGCAAGGGTCGCAAAAATGTGTTGATGATTGCATGCACAAGACGTGTCCAGTCCATTTTAAGAAACACAGCATTCCTTGATTTTGAGCACGGCTAGTAATGAATTGGATTTCTTTAGCAATCCAAGATAAAATCCAAGCTGATTAGGAATGCAACATGTTGTTTTTTGTTCACAGGCGATGGTAGCATGTTACCCTGGCAACGGTACTGGTTATGCGTGCCATGTGGATAATCCAAACAGAGATGGGAGATGTGTGACGTGTCTCTACTACCTCAATGAAAACTGGGATGCTGGGGTAATGTATGAATGAAAATAGGGATGGATGAATGAACACTAGTCTAATGCAATAGACCAATAGATCGATATCACCAAATATTACCAAGCATGAGCAAGCAGTTACAAAGCTCAGTATTGATTCATCAACATTTTTGAGCCAATGACTACCATGCAATTAACACAGACTGCACATTTACCAATTAAACCACATAAAATTAGTCTTGTGTAAACACACAATCTTGGCATTATTTTTGGCTGCAAAAAGCCAACAAATTTGAAAATATAATTCCACAGATTATTCGCTGAGATTGGACCCCACTTCATAAGTGAAGGACAGGTTGATGCGCTTTACAAGGCACCGCAAGCACATAATTTTGAGGTAACCAAAGCCATGAAACTGGACCCAAATTGGGTTAAATCTAGTTTCTATTAGTTAGAAAATTGACAAAGTTTGTGACTCCATTTTTCTACCAGTGTTTAATAAATTACACCTGTATGCAAATCAGGGCCCAATTGTCTGCTTACTGCAGAACTCTGCGCTTACGGCCCATAGAACTATGTGCTTTACAAGGTGACGTAAGCACAGAATTTCGTGGTAAGCAAAGCCATGAAATAGAGCTGCTTAAGCACAAAAAGTACCTAAGCACAGTAAAAAAAATTCTTACCAGAATGAGGTTACCAACCAAACTACGATGTCACATGTACAGTTTGCGACTGGTATCCTGCTAATTTCTGCTTAGCAGAAAATTGATAAGCAATATTTTCTGCTTAAGCAGCTCTATGAAATTGGGCCCAGGTCTCAGATCTTTACCAAACATTGTGCACTATGGTCTAGTGTACCATCCCTGGAAGGTGTAATACTGTAGTACACCAAGTGGATTTTAGAAGTGTAAATTACTTTCTATTCTCTAAATCTAAAGCTCGCACATAGTACAACATGGGCCCCAATTTCATAGAGCTGCTGAAGCAGAAAATATTGCTTATCAATATTATGCTAAGTAAAAATGTGCAGGGCGCCAAGTCAAAAATGGTACATGTGACATGGCACTTTGGCTGGTAACCTTAATCTGGTAATTAAGCATAATCGTTTTGTGCTTAGCTTCTCTTTGTGCGCAAGAAGCTATGAAAAGTTCATCAAATACCTGTGGTTAAATTTTCAGGGTTAAAAAACACTAAATACTTGTGGGGGATTAAGATTTGGATTTGAAACAGCACTGTATGTAATTGGATTTCAAAGATAAAATCTTTCAAGTATACACAATGTGAGTTTTTTGATCAAGTTGTTTTGGGGTGTTTTTTTTGGTATGTTTAAAACTACTTTAGTACCAATGCATACCACCGTGATCTTGAGTTACTCATTTTGTTAAAAATCTTCCAGGTGAAAAATTGCATAACTGAAAAGAAGATTGGAAATATTAATAAAATTTCTCAACATTGCCCTCACCATTAACCTGTCTCTCTCTCTCTCTCTTCTAAATCTTGTAGTCCCAAGGTGGATTGTTAAGACTTCTCCCAGTGTCAGGAGGTTATGTTGACGTCCAACCTCTCCTCAATCGACTGCTTCTCTTCTGGTCAGACAGACGGAACCCACATGAGGTACAACCAGCATATGACATGAGGTTTGTATACGGTAGCGTCCCACCTCCTTTGGTTGCATTTTTTCAGCTGACAAGCTGTTTTCTTTCCCTTTTCTCCCATCCTTTTTAGCGCCATACAATACTGAAAAACACTTTACAACATTTTGTGAACAAGGCAGGTTCTTTCTGTATAAAAGAAGAACAGAGTTTAGTTACAAATTGAAATTTCAGACTTGTATCTGAATTCTGACTTTGTTATGCCTGCCTGGTGAAAAAGTAGCTGGATATATTCTCTTCAGATATGGACAATACTTGCTTCTTGGTCCACTTCTCTAGCCCTAGGATACTGTGCCCAGAAGCTCCATGAAATATGTAACTCTACGGGTTATTATAATTATTATTATACCATAATTCTGGTAATGAAACCAAGGATGCCTCATAAGTAAACTTAATAACTGTAGCTCGCAAGCTGAGGAAACCCAAAATAAGGATGCTTGCAGTTTACCAAAAACACTGGGGTTAACCCCTACTCTTCAACGATAACTGCTAACTGCTCTGGGTTCTTTTTATGCACTACCAATCCTAGTACAAGTATCTTGGTCAAAGACACAAGTGCCACGACCGGGACTTGAACCCACACTCTGCTGATCAGAAACACAAGAGCTTGAGTCTGGTGCTCTTAATAGTTCAGCCACGACACGCCAATTAATTTAAAATGGACAACTGGACATGCTGTCATTTCAACATACTTTCTAAGAACTAGACCAAAGTTTCAGACCTTTTTGTCAGTATTGACTCTCAACCTGAAATTGAGGTTATCATATAAAAAGTGTCTGATATGAAAGAGCAAGCCCTTGTAGTGTGATATGGAGTCTGCAAAGTTCAGACAACCATATGTAAGATATGCTTTTGATGATATTGTCGGTGTATCTAAGTCAAATATTTTTTTTTTCAGGTACGCTATCACTGTGTGGTACTTTGACAAATCAGAGCGTGGAGAAGCTAAGATGGCTCAGCTTAATGAAGGTATATTGATATTATTTGGCATTTATAAAGTGATGGGTTAGGCAGGCAACTTCGCAGCGGATCAGCTAATTTTCCTTTTTTTTCTTGGAAATTTGTGCCGTTGAAAATTTAAAAATACTGTACAAATATTTATGTCTAAAGTAACTTCCTCTTTTATTATTTAAACTACAAGTTGCATGTCTGGCTAGTGGTATCTGCCAACTTTGATGCTCTTGGGACATGTACATTATAACCCAGATCCTGGGCTATTTATTTAATTCCTTATACCCTCTCAGCTCCCTTGAGAGCTTCATAGCTTGTGCTGCCAAGCTTGTAGCGCACCAAGCTAAATCAATCACAAGAACCATCTCTGCGGTAACAGGTGCCCATTTACCCCTGGGTGAAGAGAGGCAATTATAGTTAAGTGTCTTGCTCACATATTGCCATTGGATACCTGTTTTGTTTTCATTATAACATAGGATTCAAATGGAATCGATCAATCCAGACAGCCTGAACTTGGCAAGAAAAACAACTATCTCTTTAATTTGTCATTTCTAGATATGAGCAAACTTCGTGGTGAGGTTTCTCTGGAGGCTGTCAAGGCACAAAAAGAGGAGAAAGATCGAGTAGAGCAAGAGATGCAGAAGAAATCAACTGATGCTGTTGCTGCACTATCAGAGGAAGAACTTAAGGTAAGAGTGAAATATAGAATTCCACTGATGCAGTCCCTTTACTATCAGAGGATCAACTACAGGTAAAAGCAACAAAAAGAAATCTACTGATACAGTCTCTTTGCTATCAGTGGATCAACTACAGATGCGAGCTGAAGTGTGATATAAAGATATTCACTGATACGGTCAATGCTATATAAGTGCATCAACTACAGGTAAGATTGATGCAAAGAAATCCACTTATAAAACCATAGCACTGCCAGTGGATAAACTACTGGTACAAGTAAGAGTGATGTGAAGAAATCCACTGATTCAGTCACTGCAATGTCAATGGATCAACTACAGGTAAGAGTGATGTAAAGAAATCCACACATTCAAGAATAGCACTGCCAGTGCATCAACTACAGGTAAGATTGATGCAAAGAAATCCACTTATAAAACCATAGCACTGCCAGTGGATAAACTAGTGGTACAAGTAAGAGTGATGTGAAGAAATCCACTGATTCAGTCACTGCGATGTCAGTGGATCAACTAAAGGTAAGAGCAATGTAAAGAAATCCACTGATACAACCATAGCACTGCCAGTGGATAAACTAGTGGTACAAGTAAGAGTGATGTGAAGAAATACACTGATACAGTCACTGCGATGTCAGTTGATCAACTACAGGTAAGAGTGATGTAAAGAAATCCACTGATACAACCATAGCACTGCCAGTGGATAAACTACTGGTACAAGTAAGAGTGATGTGAAGAAATAAACTGATACAGTCACTGCGATGTCAGTGGATCAACTACAGGTAAGAGTGATGTAAAGAAATCCACACATTCAAGCGTAGCACTGCCAGTGCATCAACTACAGGTAAGATTGATGCAAAGAAATCCACTTATAAAACCATAGCACTGCCAGTGGATAAACTACTGGTACAACTTACAAGTAAGAGTGATGTGAAGAAATCCACTGATACAACCATAGCACTGCCAGTGGATAAACTACTGGTACAAGTAAGAGTGATGTGAAGAAATCCACTGATTCAGTCACTGTGATGTCAGTGGATCAACTAAAGGTAAGAGCAATGTAAAGAAATCCACTGATACAACCATAGCACTGCCAGTGGATAAACTAGTGGTACAAGTAAGAGTGATGTGAAGAAATACACTGATACAGTCACTGCGATGTCAGTGGATCAACAACAGGTAAGAGTGATGTAAAGAAATCCACTGATACAACCATAGCACTGCCAGTGGATAAACTAGTGGTACAAGTAAGAGTGATGTGAAGAAATGCACTGATACACAGTCATGGGCGTCAAATAGGGGGGGGACAGGGGGACATGTCCCCCCCAAGTTTTCAAGGGTGGGGGACACAATATCAAATGTCCCCCCCATGTTTTTCGCCCATGCCGTTAATAGTTTAGTGTAAAAGCCGGAATAGTGGACTGAAATGCATGCTTGAAATGCATGGTTGAATCTCAGCGTGATCGGAGACGAATCAGATCGACCTTGGATTATTTCTGTACTTTGTACGCCGACCCTCCCACTCTATATACGCTGAGCGCGGTCACGTAATTTGCCGTTTCCTGGTTTCTCAAGATATATCTGGTCGTTTTTTATAATTCAAAGTTGCTTTCATAATAACATTGAACACTTTTCCCCAATACTTCACATTATAAATAAAAACCTACTAAATTTTGCGGATATTTTTGTCAGAAAACTCTCAGGCAGTGGTCCCAAAACGACCTGTTCATGCCTCAGTACCTTTTGATCAGATAAGAAAGATCGTGTTATGCCGCGTTCCCACTAGTCCCGCAATTACGAGATCAAGATCCCGCAATAGTAATTACCCTGTGGTAGTCAACATTGCCGCGTTCCCATTTGAGTACGATCCCGCATTGATCCGCCTTTTGTGAACGGAAGTGGATCTAAAGTTCACCTAAGAAGGTCATTCGTGCATGAGTGCGCCTGCGCAATCGGACCGGGTCGAAGGTTGGCTGTCCGCCATGGTTGTTTGTTGTTGTCATGGCGCGTTGTCTTGCTCTTGGTCATGTATACCACAGCTGATCACAGGTCATGCAGGTCAAAATGAATGCGACAGCGTGTAGATAGTGAGAGCAGAGTACAGTCGAGTCATGCATGGAGTGCCTGGCTTATCAGCCGCTGCTGTAAGGGCGTGAACTATACGTTTTGTACAATAGTGCCACTGTGGCTTTTTGTTGGGCTTTTACATGTTACATGCAACAACAATGGAGAGGCCAAGGGATGGCGCGTAATTCTTCGCGCCCTTTGGAACCGGATGTAGCCCGGTAAAATTGAGGGATCATGATCCACCTTGCGTTCCCACTATACACGTTGATCGCCCTTTGCGGGATCTGATCCTGCTTTGATCCTACTCCAGAGGTGGATCAATATGCGGGATCTTGATCCTGATCGCCCTCGCGTTCCCACTTACACTTGATCGCCCTTTGATCCTGCATTGCGGGATCAGATCCCGCAATTGCGGGATCTAGTGGGAACGGGGTCTTACTGCCGTTTCCCAAAGTTTCTCATAGGCAAACTATAGGGTTTGCTTTTATTGGGTTATTCTCGTAATGGCCCTTGCCCTTTGTGTTACACTCTAAATGCCTTTACCCCTAAAATACCACCAAGTTTAAAACTTAACGTCTCATTGGTCTCTTTTATTTGACTCGTATTGTGGAGGTTTGGGGTAGAGGAAGAGAATTGTTATGAATGTGATTTTTAGCAGTTACTTGAGCTACACATTTTACTTATCTCGCTTTTGCTTTTATACTTACAGCTTTTACCAGTAAGTAATTACTCATTAAGAATACGGCTTATTGCTTGTGAGTTCTTTTTTTCATGGACCTTTATTTACCATGGGCTGTCAACAACACAGTAATGCACTGACATTTTAAGTGTATATTTTATTTGAAAAATTAAAACGATAACACAGAAAACATTTTGAAATGCATAATCAGTACTTGCAATTGTATTTCATTGGTAGATTAAGATAGACTTGATCTGAATTACAATTCAGCATTAACATCCCGAGTTGTCACTGCCATAGGTCAAAGCCGTTGCACTATAGCCTTGATTTATTTGATGTATTATCTATGTGTGTTTCTTCTTAAAATAAACATGTTCGGTAATATACTGATTAGAAGAAATCTCAAATGTTAGGAATAAATCAATTATTACGATGATCTGTATGCTTTCAGTTTAAATTCGTTTTGTTCAAAACATAATTTAATCAGGTGTTATGGTATGGGGATTACTAACAAACATGACAAACTATATTCTTGACCTCATTTAGCCCGCAAAATCAGAGTTATTTCTGATCGAATGTTTTGAGCTTGCTACAAAATGGTGCTCAGCAAGAAACGTGGCGCTGACGCGACACTTAAAATTTTACTCCATTGTGTCCCCCCCACATTTTAAAAAGGATTGACGCCCTTGTACACAGTCACTGTAATGTCAGTTGATCAACTACAAAGTACACGTAAGAGTGATGTCTATGATTCTGAATTCTGAATTCTGAATTATGAATTACACAAATCAAGAAGTTGTGATTCAGTAAATAGACAACAATACTTATTCTAGTCATTGTGAAATCAGCAGTTAGCTTTGGCAGAATTGAACTCACAACCTTGTGATTTGCAAGTCCTGCAGTCTAACCACTTGACCACAGTGTAATTTGTTCATGGTAATCCTTGCTTACTAATTGAGGCATCCTTGGTTTTGTACAATAATAGTAAAAGCTGCAGGTAAGAGGAATAAAGAAATTCTTTCATACAGAATAATTATTGAAAATTGTAACAGCTGAAGCAGAAATCTAGGTCTAATTTTGCTGATAGCAAATTTGTGATTGTAAGTGTGGTGATATTCAGGCTACTGAAGAGCAGACTGTTCAATGTGAGGCCTCATGGGGGCGCTGTTCTCCTATACATAGATTATTTTTAGCCAGTAAAAGAAAATATTTTAGGCTTCCCATTTGCTGCTCAAGGCATAGTTGATAAATTATCTGAAACAAATAGACAGCTTCCCATAGTATTTTCATGTTGTTCAAACACAGAGGTTGTTTGAGTTATTTTATTCAGCCAAATCAAATCAAATTGTTTGATTTCCGGGTGTGCCTCTTTTAGCTTAAACATTCACGTATAACAGACGATGAGCAGTGACAAAATATTTGACCTGATTCTCTGTTTTCCATTACTGTATTGCCAGAAATAATTCACAAATAACTGTCCAATGAATAACAGCGAAATTATTTGTAAAAAGTAATGAAGCGAACGGAGATGAAAGATCACTTTGTTTATGTAAATACCCCTCCAATACCTAAATAAAGTTTTAAGAATTTTGTTTTATTCAATGCATTACCATTGCATAATGTACATACATTGAGTGTCACAAGCTATGAAAAGTTTGCGTTTTTCGAGTAGTTGCAGATTTGGGAAAGAATACAATTTTTAAAGGTATTATACAGAATTGGATAAAAAGCATAATTGTCTAATTTTAGTCAGAAAGCTTACTGATTATGAAGTTCATACTAGAACCAGTTTTTCTGAGAAATATTTACCTCTGAAATGAAGTCATATTCAAGAAAACTGCATCTGACTACCTGAAGAAAAACGCAATCACCTGATTTTGATTGTTACAACCACAATTAAGGACAATATGTTTACATGCTGAAAATTGTGCATGGTTTTTCACTATTTTCTCCTGACTCACAAAACAAATCAAGCCAAATTTGTCACAGGTTTGTTATTTCATGTATATGGTTGACTACACAAAACATGAATACTGTCTGCATCTATTTTGCAGGCTTTACCAATCCCATACAATACCTTTAAATAAAGCAATTTGGGGTCAAAATTTACATATCTTTGAGTCTCAAACAGTGCCTCAAATACAAACAATATACATGATACCATCTTGAAGTAAGGCACTGCTCGAAACTATGGCTTTGGCTTCCGGCTTTGGCTCCATCTGTATTATGAAAACGTACACTGTTGGTGTGGAGCTTCAGATGTAGACTAAGCCAGTGGAGTAGCCAAAGCTGTGGTTTCAAAAAGGGTCTGAGTGTTAAATTCAACACTTTGACTACTTATTGAATTATAACCGCTTCGACATACTTATTGTGTGAATAATATTATTTTGACAATTTCTTTGGCGATGATTTGACAAGTAAATATTTGACATGTCTATCAAGAAAAGGGTCATGGTGCTGGCAGTCCACACAACGACCTCAAAGAGTGTGACCTCTATGTACATAAACTCAATTGAGTGCTCTTCACGAACACTGGCCAGGCTGTTGAAGTGGAAAATCATAGTTTCTTTCTTTCATATTAGTTAATGACCACTTAAAGTTCAGCTAGTGGATGTGGAATTAGAAATACATCAAACTTGTCTAGCGTAAAGAGGGAAAAAACAAAGTGAACAAAAACAGAACCTGAAATGGTCTTTGTTTAAAACATACAGATGGAAATTAGTAATTCAAATAAAATTCAAATTAACGAAACTTTATTGGAAATTGTTCAGGTGAAAATCATTTTCATTTTGAATAAACCACTGACAAGCAGACATGATACTCTTCCTACTTTAGCCTGATTTCTTGTTTTTTTGCTCTTGGAAAAATTTGTGAATAAATAGCATGAAAAGTCCATTAAAGCCATGTGGACATGTAGGTCAGCCTTTGTATTCGATAAAATGTTTTTACTTTTTTCCAAGGACCAAATTTCATGCCTGGATAAGGGAGAATCATTACAAACAATAAGTGATCCAAAATCCAATATAACTGCCAGATTAAATTGCAACTAGTTTGGAAAGTTGATACAAAAATCAAGACCTGATTGAAATGAAGTGCTTTTAGCGATGTCCATTAAATTTGGAAATTTAATTTGATTTACAAGAACTACGTTTCGGGACAGAATTACGCTTTCTTTATTTAATATACAATTCACATTAATGAAAATTCACATACTGCGCACTTTATAATGTACAATTTTATGAAACTCCGATATTCAGGCTGGTTATTCAATAGGTAAAGTTGGGTTATTTTGTGAAGTGGGTTTCTACATACATGTGAAGGAAACACAATCACACACTTTTAAGTGTGCCCAATATTTTGTGGTCAGTCACAGTCTATATCAAGTAAAACAACGAATGGACTCCAATACTTATTGACTTAAATCTGCACCTTTAAATCAATTGTCCATTCAGAAACACTCTGAGCTTTGGACTTCTAAAGATGCAAACAAAAACCACACAAACACACTTCACTTAATCCTCTTAATTTTTGTACAGAGTGAATGCAATAGTTCATGGGGCGTTAAGTGCAGTATAATCATATGCTTCAGTTCAATTGGTCATTAAGGTCTGATACACTACAGACATTTTTTGAGCCTTTCTCTCTCAGTCTCCCTTCTTATTTATAGACAGAGTATAGGATTTGTGTGATGTCAGCAACAAATCATAAATTTTTAATCTGAAAGCTGATTTGGTATTAAGACAGTGCTAGTGCTTTTTTCCAAAGATTATTACAATCCGGAATGATGTCTTTGAGAAAATTCTATTAAAAGAAGTTTTTGTAAGGCTAGAGTAAAAGTATAGATTATAAGTTCATAAACAAATTAAAAATGTAAGTGTTGGCTATCTTGTATGGGATTTCCCCCTCCTAAACATTGGTACCTATTCTAATGAATTATTAAAACTAGTTATTAGATCTATGCCTATATGTATGAAGATTAAACAGTTTCAATTGATGTAAGGCTTAAAAATTTGTTTCTTGTAGACCACACCTATTTGGTTGCCAGGTCAGGATTTGTGCATTCCATTTTCTTGGTTATATTTGTGTTTATAATTTGTTTTTTTAAGCAATGTCATTTCGGCGAAAAGAGGAGAATGAAAATAAAGACTCATTACTAGTGAGTGCAACCATCCCATGCCTGACTCTTGTTAGACATGTAACCACTGAACACAAACTCAAAAAGAAAACCCAATGATTTACCATCCCTTCAAATGATGCTCGGACATTGTTTCTTTTTTGAAATACAGTCAATTTTTTGTTTCAGTTCTGGTATGTACAAAGTTCTGTTAGCCTTAGATAATTATGTTGACTCTGACAGCTTCATCTGTTTACCTTTTTCTGAGGCTGTAACCACTAGTAACGCATTGTGACTTCACCATGATGTCACTAATGTATAATGCTGCTTTAGAAGTGTCAATTAGCTAGTGTTCGTTTTTGTCAGCGGCTGGAATTGATAGACTATTCAATGCCACCTCATGAAATACATGAAGAACAGTTCAATCATTCTATCATCCAGGAGCAAGTTCACTTACGTGTTTGCTGTATACATCTGTACATGTATATCTTTGCTCTTATATTGCGCGCAACATTGGTAAAGTTAACAAATGTACATGTGCGCAGATTTACATTTAATTTACATGCTGTGAGGATTGTCATGGTGGAAAAGTCCCCTTAAAATATTTTTGCCTAAAATTGTATAGTTTTTTAGAAAATGAGTAAAATAAGTAGTTTGAGTGGGCGAGTTCAAAATCCAATGAATAGTGAGGTTTTTTTGACTATTTTCTTGTGACTCCGATGTAAAATTGAGCTGAATCTTTAACTGGTTTGTAATTTCAAGTAATAAACCACAAGGGAAACTGAGTGGGAACAAATTAAACAATTTTGGGTTTCTAAAAATGTTGAAGATGGCCAAACTTTCCAACCCAATTTTTGAAACTCAATATCATCAGCACATTAATTGCCTAAACAAACATTCGCCAGGCATATTTGCTTTACATTATTGTTCTCCTGTTGGGTAAACAATTAGGTTTTTGATACAAACAGCAAACCTTCTTTCCTTGATCTCTGAAAGACCACCAATATCAATCAATAGTTCCTTTATGTCAAATGAGAAATCCAGAATGATATTTTGCATTTTTCATAAAACACCATGTCGTATTGAATTGAAATATTTTGACGACATATACAGTACAATGCACGCTTTGGTAATTGCACATTATTAAAGCAAACTTTTGAAGTCAAGCATATTTTTAATAACACTCTAATATCATAAACATAAATGTGCAGGTAAACAAACACACGACAGGGAATCTTTTTTTGTCTTGGGAAAAAGGACACTAAAGCAAGCGTAGAACAACAACAAGCAATAACACTTTGATGAGTATTATATTAATAATGCTCTGATGGATTTACCCACCAGGATGAGCTTTGCGGGGACTCATTGTGTGTGTAGACAATGCTCCAGAGCAACCATTGATAACAAGATTAATCATTCTACTCTGCGGGAATTTTTTAAATGTGTAGTGATGCATTGCACACATTCATCATATGATATCATTATTGCAGGATAGAGTAGTTTATCTATCATTCAAACAATCCCACTCTTTGAAATCTGGACTTTAAAGATGAAAATGACTCAAATAAAATGTTACATTTTATGAGCTTTTATGTAGTACTCCAAGTGTTTTGAAAACTATTATTTCTATTTACAAGCAGATATCAATGTCAGACTCAATGTCAGATAATAATAATAATAACTAGTTCTTATATAGCGCATTTCACAATAACGTATCAATGCGCTTTACATTAGTGCCCTGGTCATTGGGTCAATAACATTCCTTTAATCTTTCTCAGGGAGTATACAGCCTTGGGAGTATACAGCCTTGGGCTCCCGTGGCGCTCTGAAGGCTTTTTCAAACACAATATCAACCTCTACCCTTGCAGGTACCCATTTTCACCCCTGGGTGAAGAGAAGCAATTATAGCAAAGTGTCTTACTCAAAGACACAAGTGTCATGACCGGGACTCGAACCCACACCCGATGACTAAACCACCAGAACTTGAATCCAATGCTCTAAACCACTCGGCCATGACAACCTAATACGTTCCCCAAAAATAGAAAATGACGTAAAGAGAGCGCTACTTTATAATTATTAATTATAAATTGTTTAATTATATGTCATGATAATGAACTCTAATTTTAAAAACCAATCCAATGTTATTGCTACTGTAGAAAATGACACTTGATGTACAGCAGCATTTTATGAGCCAATTATGTTTTCCCACTTGACTGTCATGGAGTTATATTTATAGCCTATGCCTAATGTAAACTATTTGCTCGCAATAACTCCTTTATTTAATGTGCAGAAACGTATTTTATACTATGGTCATTGCCTTGTATTTTGGATCCTGTTGATTTTCATATATTTTTGAGAAGGAGGCTACCCTATTTCTTGATAAACACCTTCTAACATGTTGGTCTTGTACCAAGTTTCTGATCTCTTGCTTTCATGTTCTCTTGTTTATTTGAAGGCATTTTCAGCACTACTCAAAGGACAGCCAGACCCTCGAGCCGTCCTAACAAGCCTCCAAGTTGCCCCATCAATACAGGACGCCCTGTTGTGTCAACTGAAGGAGATGAAATCATCTTGATATAGGCTGATAACGTGAAAATGTGGGGCACTCACATTTGGGACGAAACAGGCACATCGTACCACTCTAAGCATTAACAAACTTACTGATTACCCACCTCGGTAAATAGCACTAACTTACATCAGTTATGGTTACATGAGGCTTTCCATGATCACCAGCTTTTCATAAAAGCTGTTCAACATAAAACATTGCTTATCAAAAATTCATTTGCTAAGCACAAATCTGTAGGGAGCCAGTCATGAGCCATGTACATTACATAGTGTTTGGGCTGGTGTCCCTCTTTTGCTAAGCATTACGTTTCTATGCTTAGCAAATTTATTTGCCTGCTTCATGAAAGCTAGCCCATCCATCTGGTATCCATCTGGAATTTCATCTTTGAGGGGGCAAGGCTATTTTCATTTTGCAAAGGGCATTTCCATTATAAAATCTTAAAGTCTATGTAAAACTTTTGAAAGGCCAAGACCAGGGCAACAGAGGCCATGACCTCCGTGGCTTCCACATAATAAAGGGCCTGGTGTATCGGGGTAGCAACTTGCCACTATCAAAAAAGTTGAGTCAAACATTTGTTATTAATAATGTAACCTGCTTCTATCAGAGTAAGATTGGCATTGAGACAGAGACCAAGGCCTGTAAATAAGCTTTTTACTCATCATTTGAGGCTGCCAAGTCCTGGTGTGTTCATGCAGGGTTTTCCCATAAGTTCTTAAGTTACAAGTCAGCAGGGATAGTTTGTTTTTAGCATCACTTGTCAACAAGGTTTTTAATTTGTCCATATCAATAGGGTTTTCTGTCAATATTGTTGGCCATGTGAACACTTTGCGTTGGCCTTTGGTTTAGGTAGCTGTGGGAAGCAATGAACTAGCAAGCCGGACAGTTTTCTGTTAAATTCTGTGAACATTTGTACTCAATTCACATTGTACCATCTTCCACTTTACAAGTTTCAGTATTATGAAATATCTATAATTATGTGTATGATACAAAAATGTTTTGCTGTGAAGCGAAGCTATATTTTCGTTAGCAAAACTGATATCTCAATATCACAGAGAAATCAATAGACCATGTTCATGCTACCATATTTAGTCTTGCTCCCGTTGTGGAAATTGCATTTCTGAATACTGATTTGCTTTCTACTGGGAAAGGTGCCAGACTATTTTTCCTTCTCACTTCAGTTTGGTTAACATTAATGGAGTTGGGGGGGGGGGGGGGGGGCGGGGAGTTGTAGGGACGTATCATTACAGTCAAGTACACATGAACCTACTCTAAATAAGGAAAACATTTCTCATTCCAAAATTACTTTGGAAATATTACACGCTAAGGTTTAATTACCACTCCAGTCTTGCCAGACACGAATTCTCAGTTGTAAGGAGATTACTGTTGTTAAATCCAAAACCAAAAGTTAATTGAAATTTACTCAAGTTTCACCCACGGTCCTACAGAAGGTAACTACGCATATTCACATACATGTGTTTTAGTCGCCAATACTTTTTTTGTTTCCTTCTCACAGTTGTATTTATTTTTACGATGTATGTGAGGAAGTTGGTAAGCGTTTTATATTGCAGACCATTTTAGTCTGTGGTTATAAATACTTTCTTTAAAGGCGGTTTGTATGGAATTGTTAATTATCATCTAAACAGTATTTTTTGTTATATTAAAAAATTATTGAAGGGAAAGGTGGTTTATGGGAAATGTGATTTATAGAAGAACAACATTAGTGGTTTTGGGACGAACACTTTCACACATTCCAATCTTCATCTGTTCATCATAACAAAAGGAAAAAGGGCTCATTTTCCACTCTACCTAGGTCTGGGTACGTCATAGACAACCAAGATGGCGGATCAATATAACAGTGATTTATATTATCATTATGTAGAGGGGCAGTTATTTATACTCTGAAAAGGGGTATATGTAGAAATAAATCGATATGAGCAAAGAGGCTAGTTTGAAAAACACCTGTTGTGGTTTGGCGAGAGTCTGTACTTGCCATATTTTGGCTTCTAAAAAGAATATGTACTCTCTCTTATACAAATTAAAGGGAAGTTCATCACTTTGTTTTCTAAGAGTAAATTCATTTCCATTCTTTGGTCATCAATTAATACATCATACAACCTACCCGTGTGAAAAGCTCAAAGCTTTTCGCGAAAACAACGGAATATTGTTCTTGTCACATAAGGCATTATTGCTGGCAAGCAACAGTGAGCGTTCTCAAAACAAAATTTAATGTCTTTTCCTTCACAAAGAGATTGCCACTACTGGTGTGAAGGTCTGATGCTTCGTTTTTGAAAGGGCGTTTTTTCTCCATGTAAAGGGCAACTCTGTGAGGAAACTATAAGTTTATATTGGACATTTCAAGGGGCACCAAGGCAATGACATGGGGCAACGGAGGCAATTATTGCCTCCGTGAAGTATCAGGCCTGTGTGTAATCTTTAATTAGTAAGCTTTTCTGATTGAAACTATAGTTTTTCTTTGGTAATTACCAATCATTAACTTTGCCTTAAAGGGAATGCATAACTTGGTAAGAGTAAAATTATAAATGTTTACAGATTTGCACACAAAGTACATGATATAAAGGTGGTCATGGTGGGAAACTGCCTTCGAAATATTTTTGCTTGAAATGCAATAGTTGTGAGAAATGAGTAAAACAATTGGTTTTGATCTTGCAAGTCCAAAACTCAATGTTTGAAAATAGTGAAAACAGTAAAGGTTTTTTCCCCCCACCTTTTTCATGTTGCTTTTTGTCCCTTGTTCTTCATCAAGTGAGGATACTGGTCTTTGACAACTACCGGTGACATATGTAACTACCGGTGACATATGTGCTTTAAACAATGGAAACATTTCAGTTTATTTAAAAAAATTTAATGACAGCATTACTCTTATACCTTATATAGTTCCTGTTGTTACGTGTGTGTTACAAATAAACTGCATTCGCTGTTATGGAAAACATATCTGTATATCAGTTTCGTTAACAATGCCATGTATGGTGTCCCTCCTAACCTACCCCCTATTACGAAGACAAACTACTTTTAAACACCTTGAAAACATTCCAACTCTAAATGATTATCCTTTCCTTGGATATATAATTTAAATTCTTTGGACAATACAATATTATGAGCAGAGAGGCCGTCCAGGGGGAAAGGCAAAAGTAAAAAAAAAAAATGTTATCGAAAGAGATATGTCCTTCCAGACCCTGCTCATTTAAAACAAGACAAATTGATAATATGAAATACACAGAATCTAAAATTAAAGTAAAACGTAAAACAAAAAATGTGGTAAAAGAATTTTAAATATATGTAAACAGCACTGAGCCAACGAAAAAAATAAAAATAAATAAATAAATAAACAAAAGTAGAAACACTAACCAGACAACAAACTGAAAAATAAAAAAATATGAACAATAGTATGAAAATTATTATACAATAAATAATAAGTTTAAGACGAAAAACTTAGAAATAAAGAGCTAAAAACAAATTAATTGCCTACATCATCTCTTAATTTTTGGAACGAAATGTCTTAAATTAGTCAAGCACCAATGATTTTCTTATTATGAATTATATCAACTCTAGATTAAAGCCCCATAGTGATACTATTTACCTAAGATATTTTTCTACGATAAGCAAGTGCTTATGGTTTGACAAGGTATTATTATTATAATTTCTTAGATTATTATTTTTAATTTTGTGCAATTTCCCAGTACTCAATAATTCATGAAAATGCTGACGGATTTGGATAAAGGGAAAAAGACCGAGAGAAAAAAGATCTTCAATTATCTTCATAAAGCATAAGACTACTTCAATGACATAGTATTTATTATTCTATTGATGAATTCTCCCTAACCATGACCCTGAGGACTGCCGTGGTCGTCCCTGGATATTTACTGTAGGCAAGCTGGATGTCAAGTTTGTTCTATTGAGCTAATTTCCGAATGTACTTTATACAGAGCTAATGTAATTATTTCGTCTTTTTTATAACTACTACGAATCGTACGATTTCGTTGTTAAAGTGAATGATAATATACAGCAGTAGAAAGAAATGAACCAAGGAAAGAAATAAACCGAGGAAAGAAATAAACCGAGGAAAGAAATAAACCGCGAGGAGAGGTTTCCTGTAATGCCGATTGTTGGAAGGTTACCATGGCCATATTTTAGTTATTTCAAAAATTTCTTTTGTTTTCCCGATAAATTGTACAGGAAACTACTCGATATTTTGCTGAAAAACAGAGATATTTTTAAGTCAACAATACAATGGTTCGGGCTTTTAAGCTGACGGATTTAAAGGGGGTTTATATCATTTGCTTTAGTGTACTTTTATCCCTAGTTATCTCTTGTAAATTACCCGAACTTGTCTCGAGTCAATTTGGACAAATTCAAACCACCCTTGCTCTACGCATGGAAGCACTGGGTGAGCTTGAATAAGGTTATTGTTGTTTACGCTGAACTTGCACCATGTCTTTAAAGACGTCTCGTAGGTCTAGTTTATATGAAGCGAACTGGAACAGTTGTATCCTGAAATATGAGCCAATGCCAACGTGGGGGACACCACAGAAAAAATATCTTGGATTGTTTCCACTTCTGTCTCGGTGTGTGTGTGTGTATGGGAGAGCCAGGTCTAGACTTGACGGTTAGTAATCAACTGTTTGAATTGATCTCGGCACAGTCGATTACGATGAGGTGTGATGTGGATTGCTGGCGAGTGGAAGACGCAGTCTGGGCAGGACTCTCTGGTCTGTGGACGATACATCTTCGATTGTGGCTTATATTGACCGATTATGTTATTTATTAGTCACCATGGTAACCGACGAAGGTGAGTTGGGTTGTTTGTATATTTTATTGTGGACATTAATTCTAAAGCATAATGGATGGCGTTATTGGAACAAGTCGGTGTTTGTTTGTGCACTCGCGTCAGATGATCACATTGAAAGCTTTTTTTTGGGGGGGGGGGGGGTACCCAGGGGGCACGGAAATCAATGGGGTGGGGTGCCCCCGTGCCCCCCCCCCCCCCCCCGGCCATTGAAGGAAGTTTGGGGTTTAATGGTTGCATTTCCCCAAGAAAACTGGTACTTTTGTCAGCTGTGCCTAATCTTATAAAGCAGGCATTGGAACAACAATTATGAGCAAATTTCTTGCAATGATACATTACAGCTTGTAATTGTCACATGCTAACGGACTCGGATTTCTGTGCATATGACCAAATCTGCGCACTTGGTTGGGTACCTTGGCTCCCGAGCAGGCCTACATTGGTGCACCGCTTACATTGTGCATTGCATGTTTACATAGGGAAACAACACAGTTTCGTTGATGTGTCTCAACATTCAAACACAGTAAGCTCGAGAGCACACTACCCACTATATAACTATAATGAGCTTTTAACTTGTTTTGCAACTATAATATTATAGATAGGCCTATGACTCAAAATTGTACAACTAGGCCTATAACTTGTTTATTACAAAAACGGACATATTACTATAAGGTTGATTTATAATGAGGAATGCTGTGATAGCTTCCTAGTGTTTATGGAGGGAAGTATATTTCAAAACTCTGGTTAAAAAGTGACGTAGTTAAGACTGTCATCAACTATGACCTAATGCAAACAAGTATTTCAAATCATGTTCAAATGAAGTATACTCAATGCTCCTCATCATACCACGATGGTGAATAACGACTGGGGTTGTTCATCGCTTTCTGTTGGATGGATCTATACTGAGTCAAGATGCACAATAACGGTTTGGATTTTTTTCTTACAACTTTCATACTGAGGCTCGGGAAAAAATATAGTCTGACCCCTTATATGTAATAAATGCTACTACAGTTATTGGAAAGCAAAGGGAACCATAAAGATAACTTGTACTTGTAAAAATAAAAAGCCCCCCTTTTTCACATGACGAAAAATTAACCAATGTCCCTAGCTACAATTGTTATGAGCACTGATTGTTTATTTGTTGTCGTCTGTGATTTCGTGAGCTTTCACACAGTTCATAACAAGGTGTGGACCTTCAACCAAATTTAGCAATGTTTGAAAAGTTTTTATTTGGGATCTTGAACAGTCCAAACATTGTTATCCTTTCACACGAAGTGCACATTTTACAACCATGCTAACATTAAGCAAGGAACCCCTGCTAAATAGCTGTCGTGTGAAAAGGACTGATCTGCCCACGCAAGATGCTCATTCCACACGCACCAGCTACAAAGAAATAATCTAACAATAATTACATTCCCAAGTGTGGCCCGTCCTTTGTAGAGCACAGTAAAAAGGTAAAGCTTGCATGATTCAGCAAGGTCTTGTTGTGCGATAAATAATATACGTCATCGTGACGTCAATCCGGGTTATTCTTATTTTTCCATTTATCAAGGACCCTTTTGATTGACTCGAATACTTGGTCAGGCAGAAGCCATTTGCCTCGGCAACGCACAATTGAATAAGAGAAAGGGGAGAATACAATAAAATTCCTGTAAATTAATGTTCAGGTGTTCTTATAATATAGTTGGCACTCAACCCTTCTTGCAACGGACTTAGACAGTGAAAACAGATAGAAGCATTCCACACATAGGCATATGCTTAAAGGCAAAGTATGCATTTGTTTTTTGGATCCGTTTGATGGTTTTAATCATATATAGGGCCTATAATTATGTAGATACAACCAACTAAGCTATGAACATTTCGTTTCAAAACTCAATCCGGGTTATTATTATTTTTCCATTTCTCAA
Organism: Leptasterias polaris; assembly: GCA_037783415.1. Lineage (NCBI taxonomy): Eukaryota > Metazoa > Echinodermata > Asteroidea > Forcipulatida > Asteriidae > Leptasterias > Leptasterias polaris. The sequence continues at coordinate 4,426,058 of JAZGTN010000092.1, read as the reverse complement.
GGACCTCTAGATTGACTCGAATACTTGGCCAGGCAGAAGCCATTTGTCTCGGCAACGCTCAATGAATAAGAGAAAGGGGGAAAATACAATAAAATTCCTGAAAATTAATGTTAAGGTGTTCTTATAATATAGTTGGCACACAACCCTTCTTGCAACGGACTTAGACAGTGAAAACAGATAGAAGCATTCCACACATAGGCATATGCTTAAAGGCAAAGTATGCATTTGGTTTTTGGATCCGTTTGATGGTTTTAATCATACAACCAACTAAGCTATGAAAATTCCGTTTCAAAACTCTGGAGCGGTTATGTCTCCACGCAGGAAGAATAATCCGTAATTGGAATACACAATCTGAGAAACGTTTCATGCAAAACAAGTTTCTCGGATTGAAATGTTTTTGAATCCCTCTCTCTAAAACCACATTCCTTTGAAGGGAATCGTCTCTCAAATTGTTATTAACACTATGAACAGCTGCAGTGCTTTTTACCAAGTAAGTTTTTCAATAGTCTTTATTTTTGGGAGTAATAAAATTAATGAGAAACGTTTCATGCAAAACAAGTTTATCAGATTGAAATGTTTTTGAATCCCTCTCTCTAAAACCTCATTCCTTTGAAAGGAATCGTCTCTCAAACTGTTATATACACTATGAACAGCTGCGATGCTTTTTACCAAGTAAGTTTTCATTGTCTTTATTTTTTGGAATAATTACCAAAGGCACTCCCCTTTAACACGTAGAAGTTGTGAAACAGATTCAGCTTAACGATGTTGTCCTTCACCTACTCACGGTGGCTGTGGCCCAACCCACATGAGCCACAATTAGATGCCTCTACATTTATTACTGTGCTACTACTGATATTATGAAGGCTAATTAATTTATAGTTTGATAGTACTACTGGCCTATCCTTTTATTTTATTTAATCGAGTATCTCCCCCCTCCCATTCCCATAAAAAGTTGCTGTGTTATAGTTTGTCTTAGAAAAGTAAATATAATTCCGGGTTTTGATGTCCAAAGGTGTTCAAGTTTAACGAATACAAGGTGGCATTTCCATTTTAAAACAATGCATATCACGAGCGTCTGCCGTGACTAAACTGTACCTTCTATTGATTTAAAGACAGTTCACTATAGGCTATGTCAGACAGCAGTTTTGGAAGCACATTCAATCTGTAATATCAGCAACTTCAATCGTGAGTTTTAATTCGGATTTTAACCACATTGGGGTAATCCACAAAGAGAAATAGTAGGACTAAAGTTATTCTGGCAAAAAAATAATGATAATAATAATCCTTCGGTTCGGATATTTCCAAAGAAACGCTGGAATGTACAAGCAGTTATCATCACCTTAAATCACCACAATAAACCACCCTGAACAAATAAGATAAACATGATCTGTATGCACACAACAAATAGACAAAGGTCATCTTAAACTGATGTAGTTGATGTCAACAAGCCATCAGACTCGCCATTTTCTTTATCAAATAATGTGGATGTTAATCAATGTTATATGAATGACTCAATCCAGATAAAAAGAGTGTGTAGAATTTGCTGTTTGGTGTAGAGCAGTGAGTGGTTCCGACCTACAGCTCGTCAGAATATAATTATCCCATTGTTCAAAATGTGCTTAATTATCTATTTTGAGGTCTGCATTGACACCTTTTATACTTCTAGTTGGAGTGGTTGTCATGATTAAGAACTGCTGAACAAACACAACAGAACAAAAAAACCCGTTTTAAGTATTGGTTCCAGCCAAAGTGCAGAACCTATTACAAAACGTCGTTCAAAGTCGTTAGACTTCTGAGTACCGGATCAGTTATAATGTGGGCATAAATAACATTGATGTTAACTGGGTCGATCAAATAAATGTTATCTTAAAGTGTGTTCTTGCCGAGATCAATCTCTATCAAACATTTTCAATATGTCTATTATTATTATCATCATCATTATTATTATTGTATTTCTCTCCACAATTCACAGTCAAATTACAAAGACAGTCCACCTATGCACAGTTCATAACAAATAATAATGATAGATGTGGGAAATGAAAAATAATATTGTCCTGTAACCAAAAAGGTTCAGTCTGCCAATCAAAGAATTGTACAAACAGCAAAACAAATATCATAGGGGCCTATCAAAAAGACAAGAGGTGTGTGCAGTTATTGTGCACCAGAGCAATCATGGGTTTCTATTTATCACTGAAAACCCCTCACAAAAACAACAAGAACAATAGGTAATCAACTTGGGTTGCTTCAATGTTCAATTGAATCACAGGTTCCTCCGAATTTACTTCAATTGTCAAAAATGCTTCTAAACAAAGGCATTATAACCGATGTTTGACTCCGTTCTACAACAGTGCGATTTTCCAGTACACTACGGGTCCCTTTGGGGGGGGGGGGGGTTAAATATTAAACTGAATTCCAGTGTATTTAGTGTGGTTCTAACATGAGCTCTACAATTTATATCAAATACCTGTGCTATGTTCGTCAAAATGAACACCCGTAACAGGTGAATTCAACAGTGAAATTAAAATTCTTGTTCTTACTATTCTGTCCGTGCTGGCTGCCCTTCAAGATACAGAAGCAATGCCTTTGAGAGCTATAATTAGATCGTGAGCAGGTGTTGATCACAATTTAGAAGTGATTGGGTTTGTGCACACTCGGGCGTTGATAGTTAAATCGCTATATCATGAGGAGAGCGATGGAGGGGGTTGCAGTATTTATACAAAACTCTCTCCTGTATTGCCTCACTACCATGCTTAGTCTCAACGTATACTATTATATATTGTGGTTCAAAGGAAAAGACGAAAATAGCCGCAGTCCTTTGCGTGAAACATTGCGAGTTGTTGGCTCATTTGCCCACCCAGCTCATCATGGGAACAAAAGAGCGGGACTTCCCAGGTTTCCCTTCAACTCATCTTGTCACGTATTTGCAAATAATATCTTCCATCCTCCTGCAACTTATTATCTTAACTTCACCACCATCCTAATCACCATCTACATCATCCCCCCCCCCCCCCCCCATCTCCATCACCATCAACATTGTTTCAACTAACCATTTTGACAACAACTGATCACCTTTAAGGATTATGGTGCTCGTTAATACTTACACAAGCTGTACCTTTCCAAACACATCTATTTCATGATAGGCCTACACATCTTGTAAGAAGACGTTAAATTCGCATCGGGGTTGTTAATATTTATATATTTCTGGTAATGAAACCAAGGATGCCTCGTAAATGAACTTAATCACTGCAGCACGCAAGACTTAGGAGACATATAAACATAATTGTGTTTATTATGACGTTGCTTGATATTGTTTGTGTATTAATGTGTTAAGAACTGTGTACTCTGTATTTTCCACGAGTCCTGTGAAAACCACCATCTTGTAACCAATAAAAGCATATACAAATTGTATACTAAGAACGACGTCCCCGTGTGACATTGATGTGTTCAGCTGTCACACAACGCACACAAATTACATATCTTACAGGTAATGCAACGCAAACTTTACCATTTTCTTAGAAAATTTCGTCTCATTCCCTTAACGCAATAATTGACACATTAAGTACACTGTAAAAGGAGACCAGACTGTTTCGCCTACAGCCTCGGTTTGGTTACATTGGTTTGAATGAAAGAAGAAAAAAACCCAAGATGGCTGCACTATCATCAAAAGTTCATTCACTCGGAAGTATGTATCCAGTTTTTATTTTTTTCCTCGTTCCCTGTATACCTGGTAACGACAGGGAAGCGCATATTTTGACAGATCAGAATGGTACCAGACTATTTACCAACCGGCCTCGATTTGGTGGGTAATACCTTTGTTTAAAAAAATCAACAAGTTATCTATTGGGCTCTCCATACCCTTTTTATTTTTATTTCAATGGGCACTTATGATTGATGTTATGAGATACAAATAGACCTCTTGATGCTTTGTGAAAACATGAACCCAAGACATAACTTGCCCCCCCCCCCCCCCCCCCTCTTCCGCAAAGAGTCCTATAAATCATGCATGAGTGAGTACAGCTTAGCTGGTACCCATGTGTAGCTACGTCCAGCCAATCCCAGAATTCACCCCACTGACACAGTTGATTGCCCCACTAAGGCCTCTCATCTCCCACTCCACACAAAAACACCCATAGAAAAGAAAGCACCCCTAACGCCAACAACGACTGTCCTACCCCTACTCTATCGATCCATAGCGACCTCCCCAGACGAAAGGTCAACAAATCTTCTTCAATTCATCTCGATTAATATTTTATGTTTATATGTGCATATGTACCCAGGGCCGAGGATTGCGTAGGTTTTTTCAGTTATCTCTTTGCATGGTAATGAGTCGATATCTTTTTGTTCACTGTGTCTGTGCCGTAGATAATGAAAGGTTGGTAGTAACACGGCTGTTTGGTGTTGTCATCGATTTATAGCAGCTCACACCGCCGTGATCAGAGTACAGCAACCTGGGAGAGAAGACCAGCGTCTTGTGTCAACCACTCGCGTGTTGCAGAGCATGAGGAGACAGCGCGTTGCTTACATAACACGGACAGTGACAACAAGACCGGCCGGTGAGATGCTTTCTCCTTACCCTCGTTGCCTTTGGATTTAACCTGCGGAGGATTTTGTCACCAAGGAGGTGTTTTAAAACAAAACAAATCTGATTCTGTATTCATGCATTGACAGTTTTATCAAGATAAACACCGGCATTGACACTGTTGCCGACTGACCATGGACCAACGTTGTATCCTGTCGTCAGTGGATGTCATCGGCAGTCGCAATGGGATTAAACAAAAATCCGGATTGTGAGATCGTTTTCCTTCGTCACACTCCCGCAAGTTTATGCACACGATCCTGCAAACTATCGGACATCTGAAATAGGTAATAGTTCTAATCTGATTTATATTTGAGCATTCAACTGAGGTGGATAGTCGATCAAATTGACCGAAGAAAAAATATCAATCACAATTCACTCACAAGCGTCTTACACAGGGATTAAAGATTTAGCACTGAAAGGAAAATGCACAAATTATCTCGTACTCAGTGGTGACTTGGGATTTGTTGTTATTCGCTCACGGATTTTGAGTATAGGTCTACATGATGATGTTACAAGGAACCAAACACAGTGATAGTCCCGTTGTTGAATCCAGACCTAAGGAGGTCGCTCTACTCCCTCCCCTCAGCACCAACCGTAAATGCATCCAGAATTGTGATTCGGCTGATGACTCTGATGATGAGTCTAGAACCTCTCAGTTCCTCACAACTCGGTGGCGTTCCAAGCCGAAGAAGGGACACGACAGGCTAACGGTGAACCAGTCTTCAATGTCAGACAGCTTCGTCCTTCCACGAATCAACGGCTCGTCTCAGTCTAATACCGAACACCACGACCGGACGACTCGGAAGTCTCGAACCTCCTTGAGTTTTCCGAAGCGGAACCGGGACACATGCATCCCTCTCTCTAAGAGTTGCCCGGCTCTCATGAATAACACTTGGCGCCGGTCGTCGAGGGTTGGTGACACACCGGACAGCTACGACGACGACGGCTACGACGACGACGATGACGAGTTCGAGGACAGCAAATCCTCGCCGCAAGATCTTAAATCGAGATCTCATAACACTGAGCTACTACGCGTGGGGAGATCCAACTGCCAAATCGATGAGAACTGCAACCACCGCGATGATATCACAGGAGTTGTTAAGAGACTAGCCAAATTGGAATCTCCAAGAGGTAAAATCAACCACCTTCATCACTCTAAAACCAAAGAGTCTGAAACCAAGTTGCCTGACATCTTCAACAACCACAATAGTCTTTCCCAACAACTCTTCAAAAGTCATGATCAATGTGATAAAAGTAACCCACGAACATCTCAAGGCAATACTAGAACTCAGCATGGCAACATCAAATCTAAATCACATTGTGAAAGTATAGAACCAGAGTTTAGAATTCCTGAGTCTGTTGAAGGAGTAAGAGACAACTCGCTTGACATGGATTGCTCTCCATGGGACGCGAACGGTAAGAGTGAGGCAGCACAACGTCTTGACAACGCCTCAGACCGTCAGTACTCCAAACCCTCCACGAGAGTTGCCAAGAAGAAACGCAAGCAGCAGAAGAGACAACGGACACACGGGGAGCAACCAGACAGACCTAATCTCATCCGAGATGTCTCACAAGCCGACATTAAATGCAGGACCTGGCTCGTGGAAGGCCACCAGGAGAGTGCTCCGAAGCTGGCCACATCTGAGCAACCCGAGGTTGTATAAGGACGCTGTGTATGTCACGTTTTAAGGCCAAGAAATTGCACTTTCTGTATGTTATATACTATACTTTATAATATAGTTTTAAAAAACAGTAATTTATTTATGATGTAAATTTAGAAGTTTTGAACACGTAATATGCATATAGAATCAATTGTTGCCAAAGTTCGTTCATTTTACTTGCAACCAAAACCTCGGGCAGTGAACTTGATGTTTTGACAACATGATTTTGTTCTCTAAAGTCACTGGTTTGCAAAATATACTTTAGTGCTTGATGTATAACGACAGAAATTATGAAGATGGTATAACAAAACACGGACCGAGCTCAACCACGTACTTATAAGAAATATGTAATAACAAAACCAGTCTCGGCATCATACTTGGGGGACGTTCTTCGGCATTATTTTGGTATCAATCAAAGAAGGACCTATTGTGGTGGATGCTCATGAAATTTAATCAAAGCTAAAGTGACAAACGGGGCCTTTTAACACTCTTACACACACGTTTTTTAAAATATAATATATCTCATCTATAAATTGTCATGTGAGAAAGGGGGTGATGGAAACCCTCTAACAGAAACTCAGCATATAACAAAATGGTGCACGTCGTTATAACAAGATCACTGGGACTGGCCAAATTAACTCTTTATAACAGAAACTTTGTTATAAGAGAACAGCAAAACAAAGAAAAAACTAAACTCAAATGAGATTCTGGAATTCAGAAGGAAATCTTTATAAGCAGATTAACCTCTTTATAACGAGGGTTGAATGTACCTATTTTCATCATTCTAAAGTTTCAGAAGATTTATCAAAAACTGTTATTCAACCATGGTTTCAACTCGTGCTTTGCTAGCTCGATGTATCTAATATTACGAGTCTCACATTATACCGAATAATTATATAATTCATTCGTCTAAAATTCCTCTTCATTAATTGATAACTTAATGTATTTCCAATCTCCACACAATTATATGCTGTATTTGTTCTTGTAGATACTTAATTTATGCTAATTTATTTTACTATATTAATTTTATGTTTGCGTTAAATATGAGAGAATACGATGCATACATTGTGTAAATCTTCACAAATTGTAAGCTTAAGCTCTTACACTGATAACACTTTTTACTTTAAGTTTTTTCTTTCTTGGAACCGGGATATTGGTTCTCGTTTAAAATACAGTGAAATAAGCATTTTGATTATTTGTTTTCCCAATGGGAGATTCTGGAAGAGGTGGGCATTCCTTTACCATAATCCAAACTAGAATTTGACAATTTTTTTGCGTGTGGATCCAATGAAAAGCAAATGTACCACAACTATGAATACATTATCACAAAATTAGTCAGTTACACACATTAGACAGGGAATATAATGGTTAAAAATAAATGCATTTAATTCTAAATAGTGTTTGTAATTCTAAATAATGTTCACAAACACCCAAAATGCATTTTCAAAACTAATGAATAATTAGTCTGCTGTATTTCTGTATAACTTAAAATTGCTCTCGTGTTTTTGACGATGGCGGGAAAATTGACGTATCACTCAACGTATTTGACTTAAACTTGTTTGGAACTTTTAAAAACGTAGATCGTGACCCCCGCTCTTTTAAAGCTGTTTATTATGAAGTTTTGATTATCAAATTTATTTGTTAAGCAAGGATTAGAAAAGGAAAGCAGTCATCAATGTATTGTTCCACTGTTTTTTTTTGTGGTAAGTCATTTTGTGGTAAGTCATTTCATTCTTGACCCTCAATTTTTTATTTTTCAATATGTTAAAAAGACACATTATTCCTATGTGACTGGTCTCTACATTGTTAAGGTGAAGTCGAACATGTTTAAACATTACAATGTTTCACTTCATCAGTGTACAGGATAAATGGTCTCATGAGGTAGTTGTTTCGTTCACATTTTACTAGATGTCAGAAAATAATTTATTTCAAATTTCTTTAAACTTGAAACCAATGATCCTTAATGTGGACACACTGTCCCCTCCCAACAGAATAGCCAAGTACTCTGTCAGTCTCTTTTCACAAAAATGTGATGTCCCTTAATGTAAAGAATCTCCACAAGTTGGGAAGTGCTTCACGCAGGTCCTATACGTTGTGAATAACATTTGCATGACTGCTTTGGAATGAAAATAAAAAAGTGTTAAATTATGCATAAGGCCTACTGTGCATATATATATATATATCACCAGATTTATATTTTACAAATTGTGTCCAAGGAATGCCGTACAGTTATACACGTCCTTTTCTTCTCAGAAACGTATTTCCGCGCTCGGATTGTCGCACAAAACTACAGTGTCATTAGAAACATTCACTGGTCATTTCCAATTCGGGACAGAAAAATTAAACATCTTTTCAAATACTGGGAGATTGTACTGGCGTACTTGTATTGTATTGTACATTGTACACAAGTGTATAAGGACACAATGTTACCCAGTTGCATACAGCTATTGTTATTTTATGGATGAAATATTGTATTGTACACAAGTGTATATAACTAGGACACAAGGATGAAAATTTGATTTTTCCTGGGCATCTCCGGGATTGTTCAAACTGTCATTCAATTATCATACTGCAATTGTGTATACTTTTGGACACCTGGCTGTGATGTTTGTTGTTTGCATTTACCTTGTGACCATTACTGCATCCATGTTAATCTCGTGCATCTCAATATGAACAAACAACCATGTTTATCTTCTCGTATTCGTGGCTGGGGGTTAAAATAGCCAGGTTCATGTTCTGTATGATGATTTCTGTATTCTTTATTGTTACTGCATTTACAGGGAACATGACATATAGTCCCTTTTCGAAACAATGACTTTGGCTTGGACTTTGGCTTGGGCTCCGGCTTAGGCTATACGCAGGCACAAAGTGCACATTTTTGAAGTAACTGAGTCAGCCTATACCGAAGCTAAAGCCATGTTTTTGAAAACTAAGGGCCTCATAGATGGATTGATGTGCAAAGAAAAACTAAGCGTACATGAAGTATCGTTCTCCATAAAACACTGTAACTGGATAGAAAGTGTTAACACGAGGGTCAATGGAGGACTGTCATTAATGACATAAATTATTAAAACAAATAAAGAAACAATACAACAATTACAAGATCTACATGTGGGATCTTGACATGAAAATAATTAGATTGTTTTTTTGGAAGAGTACATCGTTCCAATCATCATGGTCAGGCAGTAGAAATAATGAACTGTATATTGTTTTGAACATTTTGACAATGTAGGCCTGTTTCTATTTCGGCATAATTTATTTATTCAATATGTGTTTTCAAGCTGGGATATTTTCGAGATGATTGTTGAGTGATTTGGAATTGTCACTTGATGGTTTTTAACTATTTGAGTCTAAGCCTGTCTTGATGTTCTGATAATGGTTTGACCTCAGCGCACATACGGTCGCAAGGTCAAATTGTTGATATTACAGGTGGCAGATGTATTTGATTAATCTAGGTTCGTGTTGTATCACCTCAATAAACACAGGTTTTCAATTTGTAAACTGTTCATCACACGATTGTTGGACCAGTTCAATGTTAGAACTTGTCAGGACAAATCCGTGTTATCCCAAAGATAAAAAACACTTCAAGTTGATCAATTTCTAGAATATCTTCAAACCTTCTCATCACATAAATTTACAATTGTTTTTTTAAAGAAGTCATCATAAGGGGTTCCTGGCCGGGCTAGCATTGGAGATGAATGTTGAATACTGTAATATTAACAATGTACCATATTGAATTCATTCTATCAGCATGACACAAGTCCGCATTAAAAAGCTATTTTGACGACTGAGTACATGTGACTTGTCCAGAGAGTTTATGTTTTTCTCCCCCAGTAAGCACATATGGGAACGGGGCCCATAATTATTTCATAAGAACAACAAAATTTGCTTTGAGCAAAGAAATATCGCTTAACAAAAACAGGTTACCAGGCAAATTACCCTGTATAGGCCTACTGTATTTTGTTTGCGACTGGTTACCAGCAAAATGTTCAGCAGGAAACAAAAAGCAAAGCACCGTTAACTGCTTCGACCACCTTTATGAATTTATGGACTGTAATTTGTTTTAAGAGAAATTTTTAAACGCTGTGTGTATAGTATTTATTATTGTTCTTGACTGGCTGCAAACACATTCCTCAAACAAAATTTCTTTACCAGCTGAAACGCGATAAAGGTATTCAATGATTGGGACGGGTTCCCGCAACCCTTTTGCTTAGCAGTTTATATGACACAATGTTTTCTATGTGACATCTATTTAAAAATGGATGCACTTCTTTCATGTTGTCGGCTGGGTTTAATCATGGAGGTAGGCCTACCTCATGGTTTAATGAGCTTCGTTGACAGGGCTTTTTGTTGTTGGCTGCGCGAACAACATTACTCAATTGACAAAGCGGTTAATTATTCGCCAAATTTACTCAGGCAAAACAAACCCAGTGGCATATTGACAGTTTGAATGCTAAAAGTCACCACTGGATCCGTACCAAAAAAAAGTCAGAAAATGTCATGGGTGCAAGGTAAAAATGGACCGAGACCAAAATAGCTTCGCTCGGAAGTGAACAACAAAAATAGGTACCAAATTTGGACGTCACCGAGTCTAACCTGAAGCCATAAACACACGTATTCCTTGTCCGAGCAAAGATGACATCCCCAAGCAGTTTAGAAACAATTGTGGTTAGTGTCAAACGAAATGCATGGGCGCTGTTTTCCATGCCGTAATTAGTTGTGTATCCGAAGGCATTTCAACCTGGTGTTAAGCGTCAACACAGAATGCTTTTTATTTATGCAATAACTAAAAGAGCGGCATAACATAGAGTTTGAGACCAGTTTGCATGGCATAAAATGCTTGTTTCTTGTAATTTAAGATTGCGATAAATATGCTTTTCAAACATTATGGGGTTCAGGCAATTCAAGAAGGTGGGAAGGTAAAGTGTGTGATCTTTCTTTCTGGATTCACTAGCTTGACGCCATGTATAGATGTACACGTGCAATAGTGTATACCGCCCTCAGCCTCGGGTAAGAGGCCACCGTGTATAAGTAGGCCCGTATTAATCAACCATTGAATCTATGAAGAATATTTTAAAATTAATTCGTCGTCGTCCCCAAATAAATGGTCCATCGGAGGGGGAAACATTTCTCAGTACCTAATTTACATAGTATATAGGGGAAATGTCGCACTCCAGTGCAGTATACACAATAATGTTGTTGTTCGTTTCACTTTCAAGTGTTTCACATTCCTTCACATTTAATAATGATTAGGCCTATCCTACATTATTTTGTTTCTCATAAACGGACAACAAATATTTGCTAACGAACAACTATCTTCGGTTGTGGCCATCCAACAATCCGTCACTTTTCTCCTATGATTATTCGGCTTTTATGACGCCAACAAATACGTTTGTTTTCATCCATCAAAATGGACACCATGCAATCGACGCAGACGACACCTGCTTATGTAGCTTCAGCCCTTGTCTTATTCGTGTATGGTAAGAAGTTATGCCAAAGATACTAGATAGTGACAGCATAGAGCAAGGACCAAGTGACAGCAACTTAACTGCGATTAATTCAGACTAAACAGCTTAAGTTCTTAATTTAATGTTGTCAAAAATAATTACATAGTTGGTTAAAACCGTCCTCCATGGTTTAAATTGGTGATGTCTAATCAAGGTCATCCTATATAATTATAAACGGCGGTTCTCAATCGGGTTCATCTTGCACTGTGACATTAAAACTGGCCTGGGCAGTATTGTTAGCTTTCCGCACCCTACCACTTTATGCTTCCTCAGGGATGGTTTGCTTAAACCCTTGCTTTATGCTTAAACCATAGAAGATGAAACTCAGTGGAGTCAGTGATCAAAGTGCAGTATACCCATTATCGCAAATACTGCTTCCATTATTGTCGTGTTCACCGTGGTGTACATTGAGCACGAATATGCCCCAAAGGGGTCTGACTGTTATTCCCTTCCAGCCTCGGTTTGATTGCATTGATATGAGTGAAAGAAAAACAACAACAACTTGGATACATCACGATAAAGTTACATACATGTCACGAATCACAAAAACCTGTCATCTAATCAATAAACTGGCCACCACACGCCGTTGTACATCACAGTTAATTATTTATCGCGGCTATAGTTTCAAAGACAAACACAGGAGCCACTTTTTGTTGATGATAGTGGGTCTAGTTTCGATGTGTTGTCCCTACTTATTTGACCAACACCATGAATATTACATAGGGGGTAGATTTCTCTACCCCAATCGGTAGCATCTTCTTTCTTTACACGCCGTTTTTGTGTTGTTTGACACTTGAGGGGGATTGTTTACACGCATCAAATGGCGTGGGAATCGTTATACAACTTCTGAGACAGGTGTAACAATGGCTTGGGGTAATAACCTTGTTAAACATTTTCAAACAGCTAACCTGGAAAGGTTTCAACAAAAATATCATACCGAAGTTTTTGAGAAAGCAGCGTACATAAGTTACATGTTTTGTTAAACATAGTTAGGATTACATTTATGCTAGAGTTATTCGCAGTTAGTCTGTTTTTTTAAATGTTTTTTTTATGAGATATCGCCTAACTCACAAGGCCACGGACGGCCACTCAAGGTGAGGGCTACACATAACTGATTTGAGCTATCGACCCAAATCAATTGACACCAGGGGCACGTTGCCTCCTACTCCTGGGGCTGAAACAGGATTACCCCCTTCACAGTCCTTAAGGATGTAGGCAAAACAAATACACTCCACCAGCTTAATTTTAAAGCTGGCCTAAGCTTTTCACTGACTGACAGTTAACAAATTTTAGTTACAAACTTCTTTACAAAAAATAGTCTACACGATTTTTCCCCAGCAGTGAATCCCTATAACAATCTGCACGGTACTGAAACTGCGCCCTCTGTCAACTTTTCAAGCGTCGAATGAACCGAGAATTCATATAAACAAAATAAATGATACTCGATTCTTATAAAGAAGTGTATGAAACTTAAGACAATAGTGTAGTCACATCGGAAAATGTGACGAAGGTGTCTTGAATAAAGGCAAAGTATACCTTTGGTTTTTGGAACCGTTCGGTTGTTTTAATCCTATATAAATGTACATAATATACAATAAAACTACCCTGTAAAAATTTCATTTCAAAAGATAGTCGCGTTTTTTGTGATATCGCCGAAAATCCGGAGCGATGTCCACGCAGAAAGAACAATCCCTAGTGTAGTAGGAATAAACAATCATCTGATGAGAAACGTTTCTGACAAAAACGCTTATCAGATTCAAATTTTGGGGCATAACAACTGATATCTGAATCCATAACTACACTACTTTGAAGTGAAATGTTGCTCAAAATGCTTTACTATCGAAAGCTGCTGTAGGCTTCCCTTGCTCTATGAGGCTTCTAAACAATACGTTTTAAGTGCCTTATAAATTTAAGAGTGTATTACCAAACGTTTACCTTCCCTTTAAGTTGTTCACTAACAAAATGTATATGGAATTTGATTAAATGTTTTGAATGATTCTGGTATATCAAAGCAGACTACGCGAGAGTGTCCTAAATCTGAAAATACTTTTTGTTTCATTCTTTCTTGTGCACGCCGATGGACGGACCCCACCCCCCCCCCCCCCCCCCAAAAAAAACCCCTCGACTTAACCATTCTTGTGTTACTATTTCAGTGCGCAAGAGGGCGCAATAACACAGTAATGGTGTGTGCGGTGGTTGTTTGGTGCATTCCAAGAGGGCAGTATAATGGATGAAATGTAATGAACTAAAATTAATGACAACACCCGTAAGTGACTGTGCCTCTGTTGCCAACACAATAATGGTCGTGTGACCTCATAAATTATTCAAGAGCTGATTGCGTGTTACGTGACGTTGCTTTAGAAAACAATACTGGATACCCACCTTTAGCCTTAGGTTTTTTTACTCATACAATTGCCATGTATAGTTCAGATTGAAAAGATGAAAGACATATGGAACAATGTTTGTTTCGAGATCCACATCAAGTGTGCTGCTAATTGTATTGCAAGTATAAATGCTATCAGCTTAAAAACATTGGACCACACATTTCAGATCGTCTGGAGCTAACGATGCTTCTGAGTCTGAATGTTGCATGAGTGAATGCACATACTATAAACGGGGTGAATGTCCCTCGAGCATTTCGTGTAACCTTTTGACAGCATTTAATTGTCAACAAATACCATAGGCGACCATAGACAGCCGTAAATCATAACAGGACTGAAAACTACAAGTGGTGGCACGACATAAAGCGATTGGGGGAAGTGGCGTTTTCCAAACCCGGACTTTCCTTGATTCGGCACTGGCTTAGGCTCTGTCAGATTGTTTGAAGCCCCTCGAAAGCGTACGAATTCTCAAATTGACGGAGCCACAGCCTAAGTCAAAGCCGTGGTTCAGAAAAGGGCCAAACTAACACTCACTTACGTCACTATTACTTATAGCTTTCTTGTTATACGGGGCAGAAGTTTTACAGAAAACAACATCAGAGCAGCAACAACAACACCAACAACATCAACAACAATTACAACAACTGTAAATTCCCTTCTGAACAGGGATAGAACAATCCCAAGCAAAGTTACACGATGAAAATCATACTTTACATTCATGAGTTAACCATTTTCGCTGAAAACGGGTAAATTCTTTGACGACAACATTTTGTTTTCATCCAGTTTTAATAGTAGAGGCCTATCTACTTCCTGAAAATAAATGTAGTTTGGAGTAAACGTACCAAAGGCCAATGGGGGATTGGTACCACCCCTTTGAGATAAGCTTCATTAAATTGAAACTGATTTGATACAACAGGCTAGGCTTCTAAAACCATGCATTTAAGAATGAGATTCAAACTAATTGCATGAATTCTCTTCACTTTTCCCACCTCCATTCCCGAATCCCACAATTAAAAGATCCGCTGGCAAGGCCAGCGTAATCAGAGTCCTTGATTTGGGGAATTTAGGGCCTTTGGTTTACCGAGGTTCTATGGTAAGTTTCTTTGTTTACTGGTATGTCTACTCTACTGTACTAGTCAGCAGGGGGTAGCTACAGTAGCTATGTGCCCCATGGCATGATGAGGTGACATTCGTTAGTCTTTAGCATCATCGTGTTTCCTACGAAAATATGGCCACCTTTTTAGCATAAACGGTGATACTGTAACAAACCTCGACACCATGATGTATATCGAAATTAATGAAATCCAATCAATCGTATAGGCCTACCTGCAGAAAGTTACACTAATAATATATAGAAAAATTTTAAATGCAAAGAATGTAGCCTACCATTCACATTGACGCTGGCATCATGCACATACCTATCACTCTTGTAACGAAACTCTCCAGAATGAAGTAACGACCTGCCTGTAGCACTGTTCTGCACCTGTATTCATTAATGACCTTATAATGGGGTAACACTTTGATTTATGAAAACAAAACAATTTGACATTTTGAGCGCGTTTGCCTGTGCGCGTATTTTGGATACAGCGCGTGCACGCGCCAAAAGGGCGAGTCTACTCTCTGATTGGTCGAAGAAAATAACTGGCTGTCAAATAAGCTGCTGGTAATCTAGACGAACTCTGAATGACAAAACTACACCCTTTTAACCAGTTTTTAATTGAACTCTCAAGCGCACATTTCAATGAACACCAAAAGCCCGACGATGTTAATCAATAGTATGGTGTACTTATAGACCTTATGCATATGACGTCATTTGAGTAGGGCGCCCTCACCTAGAGGTCAAAAGGAAGATGCTCATTGGCCAGTCTTGTGCGCCGCGCGTACAAATCAGCGCGTTTCCATTGTTTCATCATCAGTTTACCTCTAAGATGGCGGCTTGGTGACGTCAATGCATAAGGTCTATTATCTCTGCCAAAGGAAATTACTATTTTCAAACCGAAGTAGGACCAACAGTTTTGATTTTTTCCCGAAAGTGACCTAAAGTAAAAGTGTTATTTCGATCAAGAACTAGAGGCCCTAATGATGGCCGTGAGGCTGTTATGACAACAGTTCGAATACAGTAAAAATAAAATAAAAAAATCAGACTTAACTTTCTATAAAAGCAATAAAATGCTACACGCAATCTGAAGTATGAGCTTAAATAAATAAACAGAAATATCCCCGAGATAACGGGAGCTCATACCGTGCAAAGACCTTATAAATAAAACCAATTTGCAGATTATAAGGACCTGGGAAAGACAAAACAACAAACTAATAATTACACAAGAGGGCACAGCCTTGGTCTAGTTCTGATCACACTGTATTTTTTTCAACGGTAACATTCACCTTGTCAACGACCCACGCACCAATGTCCTTCGTCACACCAAAAGTCCTTGCTCTATGGTCACACAGGCCTACATCTCTCTAGGTTTACATCTGTTCCAAGGAATACAAATCTAACATTACTGGATGTTTTCATAACGCCGCAGGTGGTGAATATTCTCATTTCGTAAATAAATTGATTTTGGTTCCGTTTGGAGTGCGACCTCGTAGGGTTTGGGTCCGTTTGGCCGTGGTATCGTATACCGCCTGGGGGTCGATGCTGAGTGGTGGCGGGAAAGGACGGTGCGACCATCGGTCCAGGGGTTGTTTGCTCTGGTACCTTCATGCCGCATCTTTTTGACGGGCAAGGCGGCGGTGTTTGCGGTCATTTTAGCCTTGGAGTCGACCTTGGACCACTCATGGTGGAGACACCGTCGCGTCATCCTTCACCTAAATAATAAAAGATCAGTGGTTAAATCGACCACACTCTAATGCTAACAAGGTGGAGCAAAGGGCGTCATTTCATGCAGGGATTTGGAAACTTTACGTGACTAGACTCAATCAAAGATTTCCAGGTATTTCCCAACAGTTTTGATTGACAACTCAGGGATTTTTTTCTTCTCTATGGTAGACGCATAGAGCAATGAAAGGGCGGGTTAGAGTCCATTAGGCCTAGTCATTATGGCGTCGAAAATGCTAAGTTTTAAGCCCAGAAAATATACCAATTAGTTTACGGTATGTATGACATCTTACGTTATACCTAATTTAAGGTTTGGCTTATGATGCCGCGGTGCTTGAATGTTCACAATCTACAAAAATGCCTCAAGTAGCAAAAAATGACAGCTCGGAGGGAAATCTCTGGACTTTATTTAGTACACAGTACTGCCGGAGATTAGCAATTATGATAGATTCCACACGTCCCAGTATTTTGTGGATCTGGACAAGTTTAACCATCGAAAGAAAAGCTTGGCTCGTTAGCTTTTTGAAACCACGACACCTTCCCCATAGTGTGACCGGTGTTTATGGAGGTGTTAAAAAGGGGGTAACTACCAAAACTAAATAAAAAATTGATCTGTCAGTTTCATTCCTGACACAAAACATTACCGTAAAAGACCCACCCTAATCCCTTAAACAAAAAACAATAATTATAATTACACAAAAGCCATAACATTGCAGATGCTGTATGGGAAAGTTTGTTGACTTCAATATCACTCTAGTAACGTTTAGATGTACGAGAGGTTGTGACCGTTCTTGAACCCACATTTCTCCTCCATGGGCCAAGCAATTATTCCCAACATAAATGAGGCCCTGGAGGGTTGTATTGTAATGCAATTTGAATTTTAGAGGAACTGTCAGACTGCAGATTCAGCGTCTTGAATGTACAGAACTACGAATCCGAGAGAGACAATGGAAAAACATAAAGCTAATATTAATGTCAAAGAGACACTGACGTCACAACTGCCCATCCTAATGAATGATAAAACCTTGTATGAGATGTTCGTCAATGCTCCCGGTCTCTGCAGATCAATTACTACAGTGCGAGTCAAACAAAACTATACACTTTTAAAATTGCCCGTTGTTCTATTGTGTAGCAATATAGATAAGATATTTTCATATGTACTTGTAAAGTCACTCCTCCTGCTTCTTTTGGTGCCAGTTTCACTGGATTGGATTTCATGCTTGACTGCACCTGAGGCAATTAAGGGGGGCAGGTGAAATTTGGTATGCGCCAACTGTTCTGCTGTGATCTGCCAGTCCTTGGACGACCAGAATGACCTTTATTGAGGTTGTGGCTCGTTCCTGTGTTTTGGAACTTCCTAACGTTAGCATACACTGTTGCACGAGTTGGGCATCTTACGTTCGGGAACTGGCGGCGAAAACTTCGCAAGACATCTGTGGCACTTTGCGTCCGGGTAAATTCACTGACTAAGAAAGCCCTTTGCTTGGGTGTAAACTGTGGACGCACCATGCTTCAACAGTACCAAGTAGGCCTACTGACACCCTTGCAAGCAAGATCCATGCAGAGCTGAATTGATTATGCAATCCATGACCAGAACCGAAGACAATGATCGTGTTCTTTTTAATTGTCTCTTTCTTATTCAGCCCTGACCAGTTGGCGCATACCAAATTTCATCTGCCGCCCTAAATTGCCTCATGTGCAGTCAAGCATGAAATTCAATCCAGTGAAACTGGCACCAAAAGAAGCAAGAAGAGTGACTTTACAAGTACATATGAAAATATCTTATCTATATTGCTACACAATAAAATAATGGGCGATATTAAAAGTGTATAGTTTTTTTTTGACCCACACTGTATAATGATGATGTAGAATTACACCATATCCAAGGGGGATTGTATGTCTGGTTGTAATTGTATGTTTATTTTATTGGATGGTAGGCCCTACATCATTGGTTTTTTGGAAGAGTATAAATTTACTTCATATTCTATACAGTTTCCAGAAACATTGTAGGCCTACACTATTGGTTTTCAGAAAACATTGTTTCGGAAAAAAATACAGGGATGGTACATCATTGCTTTGAGTACATATTATTCCACTTCATAGATCCAAGAAACACAACAGTCACATTAACATTTTAAATGGACCATATAGATAGTTCCCAGTAGACGCCATCTTTACGGGCAAATCGCATTTTGGCTTGCAGGCGCGTCAAGCGCTCAAATTATTAACGCAGCCGCGTCATTCACTAACCAATCACGCAATGAGTTTGGTGAAAAGTGCGCGTCCTGCACGCCGTTCTCACGCGAAACGCATGACTGTGTGTTCCAAATTGCCCGTAAAGATGGCCGACTTACGTCATACTGCAACCTATCTATTAATGTCAATGTTCTATAGTTTCAAGAAACATTACGTTGGTATATGAACATTGATTGGTTTAAGGAAAAGTTTCATTCCATGAAACATGGGCTATAACAATAACATGTTTAATCGATCTATATACAGGGTGGTACACAATCTGCAAGTCCATTAAGTTTGGTTCTTGTTGCGAAATTAATCTAGTGCTAAGTGTATACCCTTAGTAAAATAATTGTGAAATCAGTAACCGTTTAGATACTACAATTGTTGGAGTCACGTCCCAAAACCAAGATTACAAAGCTGCCACATGGCCATAGCGTGCCGTTGCCATGAATACCCGCCATTTTTATCACTGCAACCCGAGTCTTACCTATGTCATTATGCCATAATCAATTTGCGCTCGTATAACCTTGTTATAAACTCCATGGTATAACCGCGATAAAATACCGTTCTGGCTTAAAGATGCAGACGTCACGCACACAGACGTCTGTCTGCGGTTTTCAAAGTGTTGGTTTTTGAGAAACTCAGTTCTCGTCGCTGTTTGTGCTATAACCAGTCTTAGTTATAATTAAGGTGATTTTGTACCAAAATGCTAGTGGAATTAGTTGAACATTCTTCACGAAATAATTTATTTCCCCGTTGCGTTATCAGTGTTTTGCAGCAGTAGTCTGACCTACTGACTCCAATTATTTCTGCTGCCCCGGACTATATTGACAGAAGCCTTGCATAGCACTCCTTACATTATTACTAGTGCAAGCCTCTTTTCGTACAAAATCATTGTAGACGGCTGCATATATAATAAAAAAATATATAATTTCTTGGGTCAGAAACATATCCATGCCACATTTGCGAAAAAGCAAACAAGCAAACAAACAAGCAAACAAACAAACAAACACACCAACAACCCAACAAACAAACAAACAAACAAACAAACACATAAACAAACACATAAAAACAAATATAATAGAATCAAAAAACTGTAGATTCGAACGTGGCAATAGCAGCTGAAACTTAAAAAAAATATTATTGTTTTGTTTAATCACTTTATAACAAAAACCCTGCATCTTGAAACCTCGCTCATCGAAAGCCATTAAATCTCTGAGGGCAGTCATTAATAACGACTCAACCCTCATGAGACGGCCGGGTTACGGGTCGCACCGGCTCTCTCATGGGTCGTTTTCCTGAAAATCTGTTGGCTGTCACGGATCCAAATCACCTACTCGGATTAAACTTTGAGAACTAAATGGGTTTTTTGTAAAATCCTAATGACATACAGACATCGTTTAAAGTCATCTGTTATAAAGCATGTGATATTAATTTGGTAAAACACTAAATAGTGCAAGTAAAGGAACGAATCGAGGTTCGTGAAATAATGCATCCACCTAAGTATCAAGGGGAAAGTGGCTAGACATATATATATACAAAATTAATGAAGCTTGGAATGGTATAACCCAATTCGTAAAGGGAAATATGTTTTGGTTTTTTTCGGAGTTAAAAGTAAAAAGCTCAATGTTTAATATCTACGTCAAGGAAAGCAGAAAGTTGTTCTTTTATAATATGAATCTTGCAAAATCTCAGGGATTAAAAAATACTAAACAGTCGTTTTATAGCCCGAGCTTAATATGTTGATTATGAATATTATATCATTTGCTGCCTCTATGAAGTGCGACCGGATATAATGTAATCTCTTACATCGAGAGTCAGGGTAACGTAATGGGAGGGAGGTACCCGGGATTTCACCCCCAATGGTCAATGGCCGCATGACGAGTTAATTTTGGCAAAGTCCGTCCTGTTTTATGACGGTGGTGTTGTCATTATTGATAAGAGCACATGAACGTTATGACCCTGGGTCCCTGATTATTACCCTCCGTAATGCAGTAATAATGACTCAATAAATCACTAATTGAGGCTCGGGGAGATGAGTACAATCATATCAGACAATGACTGCATTGGGGTATTACCCACAGCATGGCCAGGAAAATTAAGGGGAATTCCCTCATTTAAATTCTCTGACACAAACATTCTCCTCCCCCCAAAAAATAAATATCAATAAAAATTCCAAAAAAAACAGGCGCATACAGTATCTTTGTATAGGCCTATATTTTTATTTCCTTTCATATCTCGGGCAGGTATGAAAAAGGATAAGCACAAAAATATTAAATTAACATCGACAGAAGGAAGGAGTTGAAGCAGCTAGAGCCTGAGGGATTGCATACTAAGAAAGAAAGTTTGTGTTCCCTTCTCAAGTTGGACACGCAGACACATTTGGATATAATTAAACTAGCGTTTTGGCCAGATTTCATAATAGCTGGTGAGTGCACATTATTTGCAAACCACTGGAAAATATTGCTTAGCGGAACAGGCAGCCCCCCTTCAACAACATTCCCCCCCCAAAAAAAGAAATCCCCCAAAACCCAGTAACAACAACAAACCAAAACAACACCCACTCCATTTTCTTTACCAGTTTATAGACTGGTGCCCTTCCAATTCTTGCTGAGCAATTAATTTTTCTTGTAAAATAACAGCTTGATGAATTTTGCATCGGGTAAAAAATAATATAATTTTGCCTCATTTAATGTTTACTTCTTCTATGTATGATTAACAGCCTTACTTCCATATTGATTTGAGTAAACAGCCTGGTTGGGAAACAATCTATAAACACATACATTACCAGTCAATTCCACTCCTGAGCTTTTAAGATATGATGCCATATCGCCAGACATTGTCACTGGTTTTGCTTGCAGTTTGCAGAATGCATTTAGGTTACAATGCCGAATGGTCAACACCATGCAAAGGCAAACTCGACATTGCGGTTGCAGTTTAAAATGAGTTCTCAGAGGTTCATGTGGGTGTATGGTGTAATCCAAAGCAAAGAATGCCTTATCAATATTGTGGTCATTTTGGTTAATTTAATCTCCGTCTAAGTGTGTCTTAGGAAGCTGATTAGAGCTATTTTTAGCTTGTCTTGGCGACTGTATAATGTAAAAATAGTCTCCTTTACAAACGCGTCACATTATAATTATGTTAAGTTTTGAATCTATATAATAAGGAGGCACGACATATACGGGGAATGTTCTTACGTGGAGTTTTATTTTTGCTAAATTGTTATCTCAGAATGTGAGTCAGTTTTATCAAATGTGTAATATCGAAATCGAGACAGCCAGGGATAATTAAGATTGTTAGGCTGATGTAGCTCGGTTTTTAGCGCCAAGTTTGTCTACAGACAGCATTTGGGACACGACCAATATGTCCCTAGGTCTGGTTGTCCTCTTGGTGACACCGAATGGAAAAATTCGGATCTCAAATTGGGCAGCGGGTAACAGTGTGCTACAGGACCCAGTTCTACTTGCGTGAGGCTCGGTCACCTACCTGCCCGGGATCACGCGTAGACCAGGTGATCGCTCTGACGTCATAAAGTCATGAGCTCGAAACAAAAGGCACCGGAGTGAACTTTTGTTGATTGATTCAGAGTTCACATTTGGCCCCTACATGCAACAACCTCGAGGATACATTGTTTTTCCGTCACTACGAGGAGTGAGTTATACCAACTGGTGTATTTGAAGATCTGCCTTTTGATTGTATCGTTGTTTTAATCATGGTGATCACATTGACGACTTACTACCTCAAATCATCTCCATCCTCCTCCTCCACCCACGACCGAATGTCATCCAAGCCGCCGGCCTCATCAAAAACCATCACCACCGTCCCAAGCCGTGCCGAAAGGCTTCACTCCCCACGGAAGATGGCACCCTTGAGTTCCCGGGGAGGCCCAGCCAAATGCCTACCTAGGCTCCAGGAGACAGCGAGAGGGGACGGGGCACGGACCCGGCGGGTGATGGTGAGGTGTTGCAGCGAGGGTAGCTCGCATGGATCTGGAGTCAGCACCGTCGTCGAACTCCCCGGTATCAATAGCGTCCGACGGCATAGTGTCTCAGGAACCATCTCAACTGCGGAAACCTCCAACTTGGAGGTATTCGTCTCTCCGCTGAGGAGATGCAACTCTTTCAGCGATACAACCAATACTGCCAGCAGCTCCTTCAGATCAAGAGAAAATCCCCCGTTACTTCGAAGACGGTCAACTGGGACTGCCGTCCCCATACCTCCATACTCCCCACGACCCCCAGCCATCGATCCGCACGAGCCAAACAACAACCGTACCTACACAAAAACCTACGGGAGCTCTAAACATTTCGAACTCACCCTACAGAAGATCGAGGAGAGCAAAACCCACGAGAACGGTTTCCCGTCCGGTGCAGCCAAGAGGAAACAACCCCCACGGAAAAACGCAATCATGTCCCAGTACCTCGGAGGAGAGGACTTTCATGATTTCAGGAGTTGCTTAGAAGGGAGAAAGTATGCCAACATCAGTGACATGCCAACCGAGTATGCAGAGGAACTCCTGTCACTGCAGGATGAGGACTGCATAGGTCCTCCGGAGGAAACTGAAGACGAACACCTCAAACAGAAATGTCTCTCGTGGCTGGAATCACTACCGCAGGAATAGGAACAATGTTAACTTAGTAAAAATATTTAATGTACAGTATTAAACTATTGCTGTGTATTAATTAATGATGGATACGTTTTTAGACGTTTTTAGTGTAATTAGATGGCAGATGTCATGTGTAATTTATGGAAAAGAAACTTCTTGAAACTTGAAAATTGGATGCCTAATGTTTACAGCAAGTGAAGATTAATTTAAAGGGTAGAAGTGTCCAAACTTCTCGCCGAAAGCAAGACTTTTCAAATATAACTGTTGATGTTTTCTCGGAAAAGTGGAACTTCAGTTCACCCGACAATAACTGTGCAAAAGGTCTTGGACAAATCTTGGAAAAGATGCTCAAACCAATGTTGTATCTTCATGTTATTTATGGAAGTTACAGTTATATTTGAAAAGTCTTGCTTTCGGCGAGAAGTTTGGACTATTCTAGTACTCTTTAAATTAATCTTCACTTGCTGTTAATTTATTTTCTTAAAGATGAGTGAGAGCATCTTCTGTCTGACTCATTTTTCAGGATGATTATTTCTTGTAAGACAGAGAAATTGAGCTTTCATATTATGAGACAATGGCCCAACCAACTTTAGCCGTGCCAATGTGAACACAAAAACCCTAAGGTGAAAACCGATAGGCTTTGAATGTTTGAATTTTTACAAACAACATAAAATTAACAGTTTGTATCTTTCATAACAAGCGACCTGACTAAGTTACCTTCAACCCTCGGTTTCGTTCCATGCATTTTAATGTAAGACACTATCTCTTTCATAATCAAGTCACGTCTGTAAACCAATGTACCAAATAGACACACAGTCGTTTTTAAACAAAACAAACAATTGAACCGTTCATGAGTTTCATTGCTTTAGGGAATGCCAAAGAAATTCCCATATTGACATGCAGCTGAAAAGATGTAGTTGTTGTATATTCTATTGTTAGTTTCGGCGTATTCAAACTACAAATAACTATCTTATAGTTAGGCCTAATAGTATACAAAATCAAATATTTCATATTTTTTCCCGAAGAGTTTAAAAACATTTTTCTTTTCTTTCTAAACTGTCCACCATGTTCAAGTCAGCTTATTTTAGACGAGTCACTATCAGTAACCTAAATCTTAATCGTTTTGCACTCTCTGAGGATCAAAATGGGGAGAACGGTGACATGACGCATATGCGTTTATGCGTAGTGCTTAACCATGGCGTTTGCCAACCATGCAATAGTGTCTGATACGCATGCGAGAATCCAATTAGCATACATATGCTAATTGGATGATAGTGGACATCACTCAGTATTGTTTTATCATAGTATCTCCACTCGTAGTACTTCAATAGTGAGACAATGTAAATACTTATCAGTTATATTAAATATACCTAATTGTGTTGAATTTGCTTTGATAACATTTTTCAATCTGTAAGTTAGGAAAAAATGTATACATTTATTGCGTGCAACAACGGCCCTTATTCCCAAATAACATAAAAGTAATGGGATTGGTAGTACCAAGATGCTTCTATAGTTACCTTGGAACCACGATGTACAATCTATATTTTTGTTTCATAATCCACACGTGAAAGGTATTTTTAGGGGGAGGGGAAGGGAAAAATTACGTCCTCTTTCCCAAAGGAAGACAATTTTTATCATAAGCCTGGGAATTATATGTTTCGCAATCGTATATGTAAGAAATACTCATGGGGGGAAAACACAACAACGCATCGAGTTGAAGCAGTAAAACAAATCTAATTCATGAGAGATTTTAACGAAAAAGAATGGCAAGAAAATTGAATGATTGATGTTGTTATTAGAAATTTGTTCCTGTATCCGGATTTTCTGACACGAGACAATGTTTGTAGAGTCCCGGTGGACAAGTCTTGGCAAGACGTTGGGTAAGAAGGTCAGAGGGGAGTGGGCTAGATTCGGGGACATGCTGGGGAGGAATTAGCCCTCAAGGGTCCCCTTGTATATGCGTCTGCTCTGGCCTCCTACGAATAAATACAACAACTCTCAGAATCGAATCTCCTCTTTTGTGTTCATTGTCTTGTTTGGCCAGGGGATGTCCAAGGACAGATCGGAGAATTAGAGTCGTCTGATAGAAATAAATGGAGTTATATTGGAATATTTATTAGTTTAAATGTTTTTCGGAATGTGATAAAAGCCGGATGCAACAGCGTTCCGCCGCCAATAGCAAGAATACGAAAACACAATGCAGTTAAAAAACAAAATATAATAAAATATTTAAAAAATCAGGGTCAAAGTATAAACATACATATTATCACGTAATTTTAAAATATCGAATGGGATTTGAGTTACATAAGCTTTATGCCGCCCGATTACTGTTGCGGATTGTCGAATTCGCAAAGTAGGCCGATGACGAACAATTGGCCTGCACGAGCAAGACAGTTCGACAGTGTCATTTTGTTTACAGACATAGTTTGCCATTTTCCCATGATATTCCATAGTAATCAGTGTTGCATTTATATCATAAGTCCCACATCCAATCGAGAACTGTAACAATATCAGCTAAACTAGTTGCGAGATTTGCCCGTTTAAATATCAAAAGTTGAAAAAAAAACCGACCGGTGCATACAATTTCCGTAAAATTGAAGATTTGATATTTTCGTCCACTGAGCTATGTACAAATTGTCCACGGCTCTGTGGCTCATGTGACGTCACGGGTTGCGTGGTTTGTAAAAATGACGTAGTCCGTGCCTGAATTGATGGCTTCGTCAGTGGCTATGGCTGGAACACTGAATAGTCACATTCTTCAACGTCGTCATTGCAGCCAGTAGCCGTAGCCGTAGCCGAAGTCGCTTTATTCGGACGCGGTATTGAGCAGGTCCGAGACTTACTCTTTAGTTTGGATTAAATTGACCTCTGACCCGATGCGTTGGTATAAGTTTACGACCTGGAACAATTTTTCACTCAAAAGTAAAGGACCCGGTCGGGGTATAAATACCCAAGAGAGGGAGATAGAGCTGGAGATCGGCAAGGACCAATAGACCAAGGACCATGTCTAGATCGTGAATCAACATCTGCAGGTCTGAGGTCTGAAGATAACCATATGAAAATACCGATTACGTCTAGTAATGTATGGTCTCACAGAAATACTCTCTATCAGCAGTATTTATTTTCAATCAACAACGGGTGGTTTGAGGGGGGGCTGTGAGAGCACTTCAAGGCCGAGTATGGTACGTTGTGTGTAGCAGAAGCGGTACGGGGGCACCCTCCCATACTACTTTGTTTAGCAACCCCCCCCCCCCCCCCTCCCTAATTCCCCGCCAAATTCCCGCCTCAGTTTCTACCCGATGGCTAAATTGAATAACCGTTGTACGGAGTCCCCAAAGGTTCCCTCGAAATGTTATTTCCTTCCCCCGAAATGTTATTTCCTTCCCCCGAAATCATTTCGTTCCCTCGAAATATTATTTCGTTTTTCGAAATGTTATTTTGAGGTATTAACGAAATAATTTCAGTATTTGTTTTACTTTTTTTATATTTTTTTACCTGTCCCTTTAGGGGCTCCCGTACCGTTGCACCCACATTAATGCAATTATGATCGGGTTACACCAGCTCAAGAATAACGCGGGTGTAAGTCTGTCCATGGTCTGTCATTGTGGTAAGTCAATGCTTTTGCAACGGTACAAAATTACAATAAAAATTGTCTGTCCCTCTTAAAATTAAACTTGCCCCCTCCCCAGATTAACAGGTCCGACACCGCCGCTGGTTATGTGTGTGGAAAGGGGCAGCCAGGGCGTTGGTGACATCGGAACACAGGAATAACCAACAACAACATACAACACTAATAATTTGATTGTGGCAATCGCAATAAGCAACTGTGATGTGTGGCTCTTAAAATGCTATTTTCTCAATGTTGACAGTATTTCAGATGGAAGAACCACTCTGGAGAATTGGTACTTGAATGATATTTATAATGAGTGAGATTTCAGATTGAAATGAGCCTATTGTCTTAGTTTCTCCCGATAGTCACCAGTTCTGTAGACCTATGTACTTGGTCTTGATCCCAACAAAACAAATTCCGGTAGCGAGTTCCGGTAGCGATCCGTTCCATCAAAATTCCTTATTCGGGTCTGGGTGGTCCGAACGGCGTCATAGTTGTTTGAGCTGAGAATTTATACTTATTACCATTGAAATAAGAAAATAAAACACCCAATCAATACTAGAGGTCGTGTTCATTTCATAATACTTTTTTTTAGTGTTTCACTCGAGACCTTGGGTAACATTTATGTCATCATCTACGCGTTGGTAAAAACCCTGCTGTGAGTGCATTATCTCACTCGTAGTTGATTCGAAAGTATTCCATAGGTCACCGGGAGAAGAGGAGCGATGAAGCACAGGGGTGAGTCGCCGGTCAAAAAAGTTCAATCGACGGGGGAAAAGGTTGCATGGCAGCACACTGTGAGATGCGTCCCACATCTTAAAGATACAGAATGGTGTCCACAACTAGTAAAAACAATGCTACAACTCACGTCAAACTATTGTAAACCTGGAAATTGTCACAGCGTTTAGATGGCAAACAGCTTTCGCTAAAAATTCTTTATTTATTACTAAAATTATGCACTGCATTAGACGAGGCAAGCTAAAACTTTAAATAATTTAGCCCCTTTTTTCCTTCTCTTTTTTTGGTTGGGGGGGGGGGGGGGGGTCATCTCGATCGTGCAAGAGCTCACTGTTTATTAACGTTTAACCAAATCAAATCCCCAAGAAAAATATTATTTCCGATTAAAACATAGCGATCGCAAACTCATGTTAGATAAGTCACACATAAGTTGCTTATTTCGTTTAAAGCAATTGAAATAAAGCATGACATGAACTTGCACAAGATCACTGCCAGACAAAAACCGTTTTCCCCGTTCGTATTCTCTATAATGTGGCAATCAAGTTGATAAAACCGTTTGGTAGGATTGTGTGTTTCTTGAACTAGACGATGAAAACCGAAGGGTCCTTTAAATGGGAGTGGATAGTAAATATTAATCCCAATTTGGTGGTCTGATGGAGTCATGTAGAGTAGCCAATAATATATTATTATCCGGTAATGATATTTGCCTTACAGGTGTTAGAGATATTACCATGGTTATCGGGCATGTTTAATTGGGTCGGTATACTGGTATGACTAGACACAACCATGTCGGGTTAAATGGCTTCAGGCTCCGGCTTAGTGTAGTCACTGTGTCTGAGGCCAGTCGATATATTGGCTCTGGCTGCGCTGGATGAGACTTATCATTGGCTCACTGCTATGACGACATCATGGAGTCTGATGCGAGTCAAGTTCTACCTCCATCCATGGAAGAAGAAATCAATCGACCAATGGCTGATGGTCATGCCACTCATTTCACGCTCAGATGTTACGGAAAATGGTGGTTTAGAAAGGGAGGAACAGTACAAAGTGAGGGGTTTCATACATATGTTAATTCACATTATAGAGAGACACGCCCACTTTTAGCTATGAGTTCATATTATTATAACTTGATTGTATTCAAAAATCGCCAATTAAATTTGATGCATCCAAGAATCATGCAGTGTCGAAATACAAGGAGTGGCAAATTTTCAAACAACACTACTATAATGATTTCCGTATGGAGGGGACACTTCATCTCCTGGCATGTTGAAGTGTGTCACACTCCACGTAAATTATCTCCTTAAATATGACATAAACTGCCCCATGGCAGAATAAAGTATAAATTGGCGCGAAACATAACACTTGGTCTGACCTATGACCCAACACAGAGACAGGCGACGGGTACTTCCAGCTGATAATGGTGCAAACAAACATAAATTACCACACAACTAGTCAGTGATTTACATGTAAAGCTATAGATACAAGTGACAAATTACTCTATTTCCCCCCACTTTGAATTGGACGTTAGGGCTCTAGACCCATGAAAAATGTTTACGCCTGGCCACCAGTATTGTGTCATAAAGCACTGCGAGGGATTCCACTATAAATTATAGCAAGGTGCACTTGACTGGAAAAAGCAACGCCTGTCAAACGATTTTATATTCAGAATTCATCTTGTATTTATAACGGAATTGTTTATAAATCCTATGATATGACACTCCTAAAATAACAATATCACGTCTCCCGCCATTCACAACGATTGCACAATGGGTCTGAATAATGCAGCAACTCGATTTAAGAAAATGGGGGTGTTGACAAACAAAACAGTAATAGTAATAACAACTACAAACATAGCAATTTAATAAAAGGCATTCAAGCTATCCGTGGTAGTTTCCATGCATTTTGAAACTTATCTTCAAGTCAAACGTCTTCGTTAAACTTTTTATAGACAATGTTCACATATTAAAACGCAAGTTTACTTACACTGTCCTTTCTCTGTGCTTACACAAAAACACTTAAAAGTCAGAAAGGAAAACAAAACTGTACTAGTGGACATCGACTTGAGTCAACAACTTCGCTTATATTTTGATTTCACAGTTGTGTATATACTGGCTTTGTGGAATCTCTCTTCGGAAGATCGGGGGTGGGCACCTACCTAGGACCCACAAACATCTTACTTATAATATTATGAATTATTCATTGTGAAGTTGACATGTTAATAGTATGGTCCAATATTTGCGACAGTTATTTACCTCTGACCAATCAGGGCGCGCGAATCGATCCTACTTATCGGTATCGTTTTCCAGTAGTTTGTCACGGAAGGCCTTGACGACTGAAATCGGATCTGACGGCAACATGGGCCAGTGGCCTACTTTCCCACGCAACTTCTTTAAAGTTCACAAAACATTACGAACGTTAATGTGGACTCAACCCTAGAGATCAACTTCTTGTTGGGTACATTTGAAGAAGGAACACAAAAAACCCGAATTATTTTGCGGTTACATGAAACTATGTTGATTTATACGTTACACAGTATAAGAGTGCAATGTAGCCAGAATGGAGATTAGAGACCGTTGTCAATACAACGGGGTTCAAAATGTTAAATTTGAAAGTAACAAATCAATTTGCAGTTTAAAGAAAGGTATGTACATGTACATCAACAGGTCAGTGACATGACGATTGTAAATAAAGGATGGGTGACAACACACCGCGTTCATTTACTAATAGAGCGCCCTCTTCTGACAAATTACTAGAAGATAAAAGAAGATTAGATCGGCCCCACCCTATTTGGGGACTGAAGAAAACAAAAAAGAGCATCGAAAACTTTAATCTTTGATGACGAGAACGGCACAGAATCTACTGCTTTAGGCAAAAAAATGACTTTGTATAATATGGAGTAATATTAAAGAGTCTTAACACTGTACTCATGCATGTAGGCCTATAACTAAAACAAAAACCCAAGATCTTATTAAGAAACGAAATAGACATTCAAATTGGTTAAGAAGAAGCTTCTGTAGTCATCAGAACTGATACTTATAGGCTTCGGCAGTGGCTTTGGCTGGATCGCCCAAGGTTCGTATTCTTCAACGTTGTTGCTGCAGCCAACGGCCAGAGCCGTAGCCAAAGTCGCTGGATTCAGACGTGTCCTGAAATTTGTTTACGTAAAATGTACAATATTTCTATCTTTCGTAAACAGACAATCCTACAAAACGAATGCTGTATTCCCCTTTAGCAACTTTGTAAGTTCTTGTTATTTCAGAGTGTGTCTGTCAATGCTTTTTTCTTTTCTTTCTGGGAACTTGGGGGGGGGGGGGGGGGCTAGGATGTGTTTAAAAACCACAATTTTATTTTACTTAATCTTTAGGCCTATAGAGAGAATTTTCACAGTGTGTCTTTCGTCAGCCCAGGCAGGCGGGCAGGTCTACGTGCAGAAAGCCACGTAACAAGGTACTGTCCTGAAATCGAAGAGTATCTACAATTTCTACCAACCCGTCGGAGGGTGTTTATTTTCCTATTGTCTGGGCTATCAACAGCATTCGTGAAGAAACAGAACAATCTCAGCATGAGCTCGCACGGGTCAAAATTATTACAGAGTTTGGGGACAAAACTCATATCCTGGGGGGGGGGGGGGGTCTAGGCCTAGGTGTTGGCTGCTAATAGAGGTAGGATCGACTTTATAATTATGCAGCTATCTACAATTTAACTCAATGTAACCAAACTCCAGAGAATTTGAGGACACATTAGTCTGGCCCCTCTCGCTAAAGAGACCAGACTATTGAATACTAGCATTATTTATTATTGAAAATGAAGACAGGGAATGTAACAAAGATGACCGTGAACTGCAGTGGGACGGTGAGATTCAGTAGCTGCTAGACAACAGTAAAGTATTAAAGATAAAAGCGGCGCCGTCAACTCAACCAACTTTCCATAACAAGATGCTTCGAATTTAAGGTTTAAAAAAAAACCAATTCCGTTGTTAACTGTGTATTCTTCTGAGTTGAATTCCCAACCTGTTTTTCTTTAATTTGTGGTAGTTCTTTGACGCGGTTGACGGTCATGTTACGGTGGCCATATTTATTGTTATGTGATTTGTGACAATTTGCCTGCGAGTCCCTGTGGCTTATAGATTAATAAGACGTCACATATTTACAAAAAAGCCACAGAGCCTGAACTTCATGCTGGCATAATTTCTACACAGCCCACGGAAGAAAACAACCAAAAATCTTACATTTTATGGAGATTGCACAGTCTGATTTAGCCCTATCAGTACCACGGGCGACAAATGGCACATATTTGGGGTCATTCTTCCCGACCAGGGCTCCATATGGCACCTTGTCAAATGTATTGTTTAACAACCAGTGGCGCTTATTGGTCCCCACCCATAATGCTTATTGAGAAAGTAACAAGGGCGCCCTCTATTGGCGAATTCGTTAATCCCATTGTTATTTATAGCGTCCCCCCGGCCGCGGACCTGTTGGCGCGCATTCATTCAAACGAACAAGTGGCTGCAACATTATGGACGGCGATAGAAATGCAGAAATTTTGGCCGAGATATTTGCAGACAGCGACTCGGAAGGAGGGGAGATCGACTCGGAAGGAGGGGAGATCGACTCGGAAGGGGAGATCGACTCGGAAGGGGAGATCGACACGCAGGATGGTGGTGAATCAACCTCCAGCGAATCGGCGAGCGAGGTGGAGCAGGTAAGCACGATGTTTTTTGGGAGTAGGTCATGACCGTGCATGCAGTTAGAGGGCAGGAATAACTTGGGCATAAATTTGTCCAAAAGTACCCCTTTTTACATTGGCTTTTAATTTGATTTAGGACAATGGCTCTTAAAGGTACATAGAACAATAAAATGGCGTTTCTGCGGGCGTTCTGAATTATTAAGTTTGTCACTTAAAGTTATGATGTGTAGACTCGGGCAACAATGAATACAAAAAGACCATCAACGATGGGCCACCATTGGCGGCCATGTTGGATGTAAAGAATTATCCCATAATGGTTTGCGGAAGGGCGCCCTCTGTTGGTGCAACGCAATGAATTAACCCTCGGTTAAGATACCAGCGCTATCTAAGTGTTATTATTATTATTGGCGATAAGGACTATTACACTAAAAAGCACAAAAACAATGGGAAAGTTAATTACCACAATTTGACATGGCAACTGCATGCACACCCCTCCCCCACTTCTTTCCCCTTCCCCCACCCCTTTCCCTTCTCACCCCTTCCCCCACCCCTTTCCCTTCTCACCCCTTCCCCACCCCCTTGCCCTATATTTGTGGAACGAGAAGGTTACATAATAAAATTTTCATCAATCTGGGTCCTCAAATAACTCTGCATATAGCACACTTTACGTAAAGTGATAGATCTACAGCGCCCTGATGCATATTGCCTCTTCCCTCTTTCCTACTGCAGGAAAACGCTAAATCTACACGGAAGAAACCAGACTTCAGATCGGGTTGGAAAGAGATCGGTCGTCTCAACAGGAAGCCGATGCAATTCACCGGAGATGCCGGCCCCACCAGTGATTTTACAGGACTTTCTGCAACACAGGTATTCCAGTTGTTCTTTTGCAGTACGGTTTGGGATATGCTTGTAGACGAAACAAACCGCTACGCAGAACAAAGTGCTTCACAAACGTCCTGGACCCCCACTCACTTAAATGAAATGATGGCATTTGTCGCACTCCTGCTTGCTATGGGTATCAACAAGTCACCTCAGTACAGCATGTACTGGTCAACATCTGAAGTTCTACTCACGCCATTGTATCCATCCATTATGTCCAGAAATAGATTTAGTTCCATTATGAGATTTTTTCACCTGTCTGACAACCAGTTGCCTCAACCAGCCTCTGGATGTGACAAGCTTAAGAAAGTTAGGCCTTTGCTGGATGTCATCCTCCCCAAATTTCGCAACCTGTATTACCCTGGACAGAACTTATCTCCTGATGAGAGTATGATCAAATTTAAGGGAAGAATCAGGTTTCTACAGTACATGCCCAGAAAACCGGTCAAATGGGGAATGAAGGCATTCTCTTTGAATGAGTCGGAGACTGGTTACACGTGCTCTTGGGTATTGTACACAGGAGCTGCTCCCAAGGAGACGAAGACTTCACAAAGGCCACCTGTAAATACCGAATCATCCCCAGCAAAATGCCATCCCTCTGACCTAACCATCCCAGGAGAAGTCGTCCTTGAACTTGTAAATGGATTTGAACATAAAGGACATGTAATTTATTGTGATAATTACTTTAACAGGCCAGCTCTGGTATCAAAAATGGACAACCTAGGATTTGGATGTAGTGGGCCTGTGCGTTATACGGCACTGGGCATACCTCGTGCAGCACACCCAAAGACAAATGGAATGAAAAAGGGAGATGACCCCAAATTTTATGAGAAGGCTGGTCAGTTATGCATTGTTTGGCGTGATAACAAAAATGTTGTATTCCTAACAAATGTAGGCGATTGCCAAGTAATAATGAAAAAAATTCGGTGTAAGAAAAGCGAAAGTGGATTGCGTGAAATTGCTAAGCCAAAATCTATAGATTACTACAACAAATTCATGGGAGGAACAGATCTCGCTAATCAAATTTGTCAGTACTACACGCATACACACAGAAGTTTGAAATGGTGGAAACGGGTGTTTTTTTGTTTGTTGAACATATGTATGCTCAATGCTACGGTAATTTTCAACAGCATACCAACAAATAAGCATGTCAGTAATCTTGACTTCCGTATTCAAGTTATAGACGGCTTGCTCACGGGTTGGGAGCGTTCTACAATGCTGCGTTGTAGACGATCCAATGCGAATAACCTTCCTGTTGGGATGATAGAGAAAATGCATTATCCTGGCAAAAACCCTTCCGGAAGAAAACGTGACTGCATCGTTTGTAGTAACCGTCGATTACACAAGAGAAAACAAACGAGGATGATTTGCAAACAATGTACATATCCAATGTGCGTCGTTCCTTGCTTTGAGAATTACCATACATTGCACTTGGTTTAAATTTATGGCATAAATAAATATGTAGCTCCATATTTGTAGGCATTTTTAACAATAGCCCCCAGCCCCCCCCCCCCCCCCCCCCTGCCCCCCCTATTCAATGTTGCCGCCAAAAATGTGTTCGTGTGTCCGCAATCCAAGGCAACTTTGAAAGAGGGGGGGAGGGGGAGGGGGAGGGGGGAAGGGGGTGGTCGTTTGTCAACACTTTTTTGTGGTTCATTTGTATTTAATGTCCTTCAATAAATAGTTCAGTGACATAAAATTATGTACATTTGGTCGTTTGTCAACACTTTTTTGTGGTTCATTTGTATTTAATGTCCTTCAATAAATAGTTCTGTGACATAAAATGATTTAGATTTGGTGGTATGCTATAATGCTATTTGATTTACTGACACCATGGAGGATTAGACTGTATGCCTGTACAGTGCATACAATACACATGAAAAATCACTCACTGCACATTGGGGGCGCTCTTCATTAAAATCCACACAAATTCGTTGGTGCAGAAGCATTGTGAGGGGTAACACACTGCTGGTATGCAAGGTCCTACTGTGAAATATTTGCTGGTAATGATAGGGTTAGACCACTTTTTGATATGAAGAAAGGAACATATCTCAAAACTTGTTCAGCTGTTATTATTTTTACTCTTGAATTTATGTGGAAGTTATGACATAAAATGTAAAAAACTTCCCATAATGACCATTGTAGTATCTTGCCTGCCAGACAATGCCCTGGTAAGTACAATGTCACTTTTTTGTAAACAAAGGTTACATGGTCAGAACACAGCGGTTTACTCCTCCAGGATTTACGAGAAAAACAAAAGGGCAGCGGTGCGGGTTGTCTCTCCACCCAAGTCTGTGAAAATTATGTTGTATTTAACAATAACAAATGAACAAATAATAGCACCGGGCACGAGAAACTCCCCAACACTGGTATTAACCATCAACTGCCATGAGAAAATATAAAGACGCAGACAAATCGATATGTGTGGCCTCCTTACGCCCTGAGACGTGAGTGACATCTGAGGAGAAAGTTTTTTATTCTCAATCTTTAACAACAAAAATGTCCACCCACTCAACAGAGGGCGGCATTTAATTGCTTATTAACAATACTTGCGACAGACCGAGGGCGCTGTATCCATTTACGAGATAGATCTTTTTTAGCATAATTTGAGGTTGCGGGGGTGGGGTGGGCGGGGGGGGGGGGGGGGGGAGGCACGCGTAATACCATAATTGCTTAATTATCTGAGTGTAGGAATGATAAATTATACGGTATTTTTCCTCAAATAAATACTGATTCATGTTAATACAATTACGAGTTCAAGTTAATAATTACTGGAAATTTTGTCTGAATGATTCTTTATCTCCGTTTATGTTTTGCGTTTTGCATGAATTAAAGATTGATTTGTTTTCTTTTTCTTAAACAATAAAATTTTTATTTGGGAAATAATGGGCCTTTCAAAGAAGAGTCAATTAGTAACTAGAGTACACTGTGGAAGAACATTGCTGTTTAATTGTATATATGAAAACGTTCTATAGAGCCTACGGCGGTTACACATTGAGCTCGACAATAGAGTGCGAGACTGTGGTCATTAATATTGTGGTTATGATCAGTTACTGTATGAATTATGATTTATTGTCCAGTGCAGATCACTCGTGTCAAAGTTATTCCAAAATAATCCGTAACTGTCGCCGGTGGCTGAGGTCCCTGGTGCGGAGGTGATGGACAGCGCCACGGGGCAGACTGACCGGTGGTCTTTGGTGGAGTGAGATCGTTACCATGCAGTACTGAGTACCGGCAAATGTGTCATCCTCAATCTCAACAAAGAGGGCTCACTTCAAACTTTTTATGTTGGTGATAAGCCAGAGTACTCACAATATTCTGGCGTGTGATGGCCTTTGCAGGCGATTGTATAGTAATGTCCAGCAGATCTTATTATATGGAAGTATATAATATGGAGGGTTGACGGTTTGTTACTAAACTGCGCACTGGGAGATTGGATTGACTGTATGCTGTGCATAATTATAATTTTTTCTCTCGCACTAATTACGAGATACACAGATCCGAAAATATGTTATTTTTCGGGGAAGTTGGTACGGGCGCTTGTGCATCCACCGTAGTTTTACGAGATAATATATACAGTTCGTCGTCAGTCCAAACTCAAGTATATTTTAGCTTTAATTGTAAGCATTGATATTCGCTCCTTGCAGGTCCTTTAAGAACAAAATAAAGACACCATGGGAGCAGTTAATAGTATACCCTGGTTCAAATGATAATATGCCCCTTCTGTCTTATGGAATTTATTCATAAACGGCAACAAATAGCGCCACCAAGTGACCTTGACTAACTATTTTGAAGACCTACCGGGGGGCCTTAACTAGTGTACGCTCGTCACAAACTATGTTCGTCACCTGAAACTTCAGTTACTTCACAGTTACCGTTGCCAACCGTTTTACCTGCAAACTTAACGAGCAAGCTGAAACCATGATTTTAAAAATCATTCACAGGGCTTTCAAATCAAATCTCTGGTCATCAGTAAACAAACAGTCATAAATGTGTTTGCAGAATCAAGACATTAGGACCTACTTGGAACAAACTCAGGATCTAACGTAGGGACGCAATACACCAACTGAAAGGAATACCGCAAATTCTAAGGGAAATGTTGTTAATAAAAAAGGAGAGGAAAAAAGGCATCAAAAAACAAAACACACAAACGGTTTGACTTAAATAATGGTTCTAGCAAAGCTGTTGTTAATCCGGAGAGATGAACAGATCAGTGTACGTGCTCCAGAAGTACAAGTTTGAAGTTTCTGTGAAAAGGAAATGGATTTGTTTAATTATTGCTTCGACTCAAAACAAAGTTGCGGAAATACCAATTTCTGAAAACGGACCACCTTCAGCAGTATAGCTGGTAAATTGATTGAAAGATAGCCGTGTGGCAAGCGACTTTTTACCACTCAATCCTTTTGGTCTTCCTCGTTGCACGTTTCGGACCTTTTTGTCGAGATTGAAAATAAAAGAAAAGGAAGTCTAAACCTCTTTCTTGTTCATTCCATCAATTTTCAGGCAAACTTTTGGTCTGATTGGCAGCGTGCCCCCCGTGGGCTAAATTAGGAACCAATAGCGGTTAGGGCATTGTGTTTGGACTGACAAGTAGCAATTAGCCACGGCCGCATATTGCGATCGAGTCGTGTCCGTGACTTTACCGTGACCGCTTTCACTTGGTCACGGGGTAGGAACTTCGCGGGCCAGGGCAACTTTTGCAAGAGATTTACTATAGATAAAGTTTGAAGAATTGTGTACCAAGCTAAATATCACATTTCAATCAAATTTATTACCGATGTTAAAGTTTTTATAAATATTTCCTGCGGGAAATAATTGCCTTCACTTATACAAGATTTGTAAACCACATGGTGGCGAGGGAGCAATCAGCAAACGTAAGATTGTAGTTGGACCTCCAGTTTGGTTGTTCAAGTTAAGAAATAGAAGACTCAGCAATTCCTTTAATTCCGTCTCACTGTTACTCATAACATTTGCTGTAAAGAACTTCCACTCAACCTGTTTTGAAAAAAAAAAAAACAGCCGCTGGAAAGGAGTTTTCGCAAAACTAAGAAATGTTTAGGCAAGAGATGAAATGTAACACTGGTCAAGAACACAATTATCGTTTAAAACACTTTGTCATCATAGCAACGCCATGAATGAGCCTGGGGGTGCGTGATTTATGCTGCAGAATCCCCGAGCAGCAGCAGCGGGCCGAGCACTGAAATTCGGCGGTAATTTCACGTCGTTCCCCCCGTGGTGGTACAACTTCAAGATAAAACGCACATGCCACAACACGGCCGTGATATAAACATATTATACTGTTTCTTCAATTTAGACACATCAGGCAGTTCTGAATACCCTTTACTGATTAACTTGATATGTTAATACATGCATGACTCCTTGTTCAATCTTAGAAGTGCAATTTCGTGGTTTTTGTTTCTTTATATAGGCCTATACCTTCTATACGCTGAACAAAAAACGCAAAAAGAACAACGAAAAGCTTCAAATCTTACCTGAGATTCTTGATGAATCTGCATGGAAGAAAAGAAAAGTAAAACCGTCCTTAGCGACATTAAAACGAGCCATAGTTACCTTGGTTTCATACTATTTATAATTTTTATGAATAGCTTTCGATGTGAAGTTTATAAAATCCTGATACGGAGAGACACACCGTGTCGCCATACAATAGTTTGTAGTTATCAGAATAAATATTAATAGGAAACTAGTCGATCAGTTCCCAACTATAAATTAAGCACAATCTTATTGCCTGGCTCGTTACTTGGAGGCATGCAGAAATTATGAACACACAAGGGTATCGCAAGTAATGTACACAAAATTTATAAACCACAGTGTCATCACAGTTGATGCATGCTAAACGCAACACTTTTCTGTGCTTTTAAGCAATTCAGTGTCTGTGATTCAGGTTGAAAATCGTAGTTTCTGTGATTTGATTCGCTTCGGGGCAATATTTTGTTCTTGAAAATTTAAACAAGAAAACAAACCGCCACAAAAGAAATTGAATGAATGAATTGTTTCCCTGCAAACACGAACTTCGTAAAGGCCTGAAAGTTAATGTTGCTTTTAGTTTTAAGCAAGGGTTGTCGTAAACTTTTTCATAACTTGCTAGCCAACGGCCTGTCATTTCACACACAAAAAGAAGCTCTTTCACTGGTTCATATCTAAAATTTGTCTTTCAATGTTAACATATGAGAATTGATGAAACATTGAACACTCTTTGCTGTAAGTCACACGGTAAGCGACTGAATAGTAAACCAGTATTCACTTGGAGAACATTTTGACAAATCCACCACACCGTTTGGCAAGCGGACCACATTGTTTAAGAAACTTCTGAGTATAAATACAAACTAAAACTTCGCAGGATGTTTGGAGCCATTAATCAACTTGTCGCCCAAAACGCACCAATGAAAGCCAAAACAAAAAAGTGTTGCATCCTTTAATGGGAATAGATGTATATAAATCTTTCCAAGGGATAACGGCATTAAAAAGTGACCCCGGATGCTCCGTGTCACCTCGTGTAATCCAACAAGTCACTCCGGGTGACAAGATCCACCAAGGCATGTTACTCCGGGTGACAGTCCGTGCAGGCATACTCCGGCTCACAATCAATGCCAGTTCGGATTATACACCCCAAATATATACACACCTAAACTCGTGTATTAACAGACAAGACAAATAGCTCTCTACCTACATTTATTCGACGATCACAATTGGATCGCATGATACGTGCGAACCAATAGACATTTTGATTTTTAAACACTAACCTAAATCAAGCCAAAGGAGAAAATAAAAATCTACATCACAGAATATTAAAGCCCGCTCCGTGAGGCTGCATATAGAGTTTAGACTTCATAACATTGTCTAAGGTGGAAAATAAAACAGTGATATGAAGAGCTCAATGCGAATTTCATACACACAAACAAAAAATGAAGCGACAGATTTTACTGGTAACAAGATGCCACACAATTACACGTGAGTAATAATTGCGCCTAGGGGAATCATGCAGTTGTATACGAATCTTGGATAATGGACGAGCAGGCATAGTGTACTCTGTACAATTGATTTCATAGCAACAAATCCATGACATTTGGTAAAAAGCACAAGACATATCTGTTGCAAACCCTGATTGACTTGCGACGTGTTAACCGCCTCTTGTCTTAAAAGTTAAATATCGTCTTACTGTGTTCGAACCAAGAAGACCCATATAATAGCCTGTTTAAAACACAAGACATATCGCTTTGCTCACAGCTACAAACTCACACTATATCACACGATAGCAACGTGTTAATCAATCTGTTCAAAATAACTTAAAAGGCGTGATTTTCCATAGCTTAACAACATTCTGGAATGATACATGAGTGCAGAATGGGCGGGGTGAAGTCCAATTGGGAGGGGGGGGGGTCATCCATTCGCTAACCACTGATGACATCTAGCTCGTCGTGTCTCCAACCCCTACTCCATTCACCCCAATACAACTAGTACCGTCTCTCTCTAAAAAAAGAATCAAATAATAAACCACAAGGGAAACTGACTGGGTAAATTTTAAATGATTTTGGGTTGAACAAGGAAAAATTGACTAGAGCGGGATTTGAACCAACGACCTCCGGATTGACATACCCAAAATAATTTAAAATTTACCCAGTCAGTTTCCCTTGTGGTTTATTATTTGATATAAATTTTTCCTTGTTCAACCCAAAATCATAAAAAAGAATCCCAACACAAAATAGTCAATCTGCTCAAACAGAACATGACCGCAATCTGCAAGAACAACCACCAAATATCCAAACCTATAACGATTACAATGCAGCAATACAGTGTTATTACCAGGCTCAGCCACAGTATTCTCTAGGATATGTCAAATCTAACCGCAAGAGTCCATTATAATGTAGGGGTTTGAGTTTCAAGGAAATTTAAACAAGAAAACCAGAAACGAGTTTCAGTGAACCGAATGTTGATGAGAGTAAGAAGAGGCGGGTCAGATGGTGAGATGACTGTGGGAGTTGTGGAAACGATAAAAGCAGTCACCAGAAAAGTGTATTACAGCGCGTCATTTCTTGATCAAAATGAAGAGTGACACTATAAAGTTAGAGTAAATTGTTTATCAACAGTTGTTGAGGTTTTATAATTTATTTGGTTGTATTCGCTGTGTAAACAATAGTTTGATGATAAAGTCTAAAGAGATGAAGGGACATGGAAGAGGGTGGACATTCAGGAAGGAGGCTACGTTTAGAGCAGATAGCGCTAGAAGGCAAAGCAGATGTTGAGAGGTGACATCAAGAAATAAAGCTGCGTAAAACAAACACTAGTGTTGGAGCAGAGGGTAGAAGGTGAATAAGAAACGAAATGTAACATGGAATTACAGTCAAGGGTGTGATTGAAAAATGAAATTACAGAAAAATTGGGGAAGTGGATTCTGAACTTCCACTGGGCGATATAAAGGATCAACAATCTCCATCACCTCACATTGAGAACTTCTATATTTGGCACAAGATGGATGTATATCTTACCCCCCCCCCCCCCCTCCAATCGATTGCCATTTTTTCTGACTCGTTCAAATCAGGAAAAGTCCAGACAAATCACACGCCTGGACGGAAGAAGCAGAGCGTAAAGCCCAAAAGGAGCCATCGCATGAGACAATGCGCAACAATAATCCCACAAAACAGACCTCCCAAACAACCATCGTGTGAAGCCCTCCCTCCATGAACTGTAGCTCCTTAAAATAAGTTAAATAATTAGAAGCTTGATCTAATGTTAAACTGATGTAACGTTTGAAAACAAAAAGTTTTGTTTATACTTTGTATTTGAATATGTCAAGATAGTTAATAAATAAACACACAGGAACTAAGACAAATGGGATACAGTTATTAGAGACAGGTTTTGTATGCTCTGTCGTTCTGTGATATTTTCACTCCCTCCACCGAGTAAGAACCCAGTGCCGAGTGGGTGCAGTTTTGTCAAAACAAGCCTCGTGACTGTTACCCTGAGGGGCTGCCCCACACCTGCACTACGACTACCCAGTCTAGGTGTTCCACTCTATTGTTCTTGCTCATGCCAATCAAACCAAGGGTGAAAGGGTGGCCCCTCGGGGCCGGTACGGCGTAGCCCCGCAAAAGGGGCTCCTTGTAACCCGCTCGGAAGTCCGGTGGCCACTTGTTGTGTTTTTTGTCTTTTATTCTTATTGAGGGAAAACTAAGCAATTTGAATTTAGCTCCTCGATGGGGTTTGATCGCTACTCGTAAAGGGCCCTAGATGTAAGGGCCTTGCCAAATGATGTTGGGGACAACAACAACTATACACTTGTTTTGATGGGGCACTTATACCTGGGTGTAGATGGTTTTGTATGATGTACAGATCA
This sequence comes from Leptasterias polaris, assembly GCA_037783415.1. NCBI lineage: Eukaryota > Metazoa > Echinodermata > Asteroidea > Forcipulatida > Asteriidae > Leptasterias > Leptasterias polaris. The sequence continues at coordinate 4,383,000 of JAZGTN010000092.1, read as the reverse complement.
AGCCATTCTACTGGCCAACTCCAGACATATGTAAGAGGGCTGATTCGTCAATTGTCACTCTCTCAATTGCACTTGCAAAACACAATAGATATTCGAGATTATTTGCAGAGGATTAAATCACACACGCGGAATGCTGTTTATTTGTTTCAGTATCTGGACTTTTGCAGCATGCAGTGAAAGTATCATGGGGTACATCTATTGCATGTACGCACAGACGAAGATGTCAACTTAACAACACTAATCCGAAGGTAGGCTACTGCTATGAAAAACAATAGCATTTGATGTAGTATTATAGTATAATTTAGTAACTTTTAAAAACCACGATTCTGCTGTTATCTTTATTGTTTAGTTTTATGTTACATACGCTGTGGGCCATTTTGCGGCAATTATTGCACTTTACAAGTATCCGTTCATTATTATTATGATTAGTGTTATGTTAATTAGTTTTTACAGAAATTGTATAAGATCAAGGCAGCCGAAAACCCAGTCAGCCAACAAGTAAAATGGCATGGCAACCGTATAAGATGAAACAAAGCCTCACAAAAAGCAGAAAACCATAAAGGAATATCACAACGATCGGACAGCAGACAAAACAAGATATAACAACACACAGACAAATAAATGAAAATTCCCCCGAAACAACAAAGAGATTGGGCATACAATTTACAATGGTACAAAAACGGAAACAAGACAAAGGGTGCAAACACCCCCAACAAAACAGAAAGAAACGCACACACAAAAATCATTTTAAAAAAAGTAGATAAACGAGCAACGTGTAAAGGAAGTCGAAACACAATTCACATTATGAATACACATAATAATACGGCTACTGTTCGTTGATACAGCAACAACTATTAGACCGCTCAATAAATTGTATCCAAAAACAGACAGACGTCGTTGATATAAATAACTGTCAATTGTATAAAAACTTCCCTTGAATTGAAAACGAAGGCTGGGCGCGACTCCTATCTCTAATAAGACGAGTCACGCGACATCTCTACTGACGTCATAACCAATCACCAAGGAGAGATATCATTTCTCGAAATAATTGGGTTTCTCTTCAGCCGTCAATATACCGTGTGATGGTCTGTCTTGTCTTTATTGAGAAGGTGGTGGTTCGTTCATTATAATGACAATCGACACCCAGGGAGCGACTGGATCGCGGGGGAAAAGCGCAACAATTGCCCGGTCGATACCGCCTTTCAGCCGGTCAATTAAAGAGCAAACACGGTTTCTTTTCAGCAGTGGTGAGCAGGAAAGCCCACTTTTCACACTTCACCAAAAAAACTTTTAACAGCTTTCTTTTGTCGTATGCCCGCAAAATATTATAAAGGCGGGCTCCATCGACCGGGGTACCGTCCAGGTATAAGGGGGAGAGAATACGGTAGGCTAATTGATGAGTTCAGGTAAAAGGGGGAGGGTTTAAACCGTTGTGTGAGATCTAGCAAGGGTGTATAGGGAAGAAGTGCCAGACCAGAAATCACTCTAGAGCTCAGCATAAAGTCAGATGCCACGGTGTTGTTAAAATCACGTAGCGCTCATTGTTTGTGTTGCGAGGTGTCATGGCAGCCCGTGGGAAGGTTTTAACATATTTTATTTTTATTTTAATGTTTTCCGACCACAACAAGATCTACCACCCAACTTACCCTTTGTCGTCTTAACTGGTTATGCCAGAGGTCACATGTAGCATTTAACCTGTCAAAGCCCATGAAGTAAAACCACTCACGGTAATATATTCATACCGAAACGTCCCAATCTAAAACTTGTACAATTTCAACATTCATCCGGGAATTGGTTTTCGCAAAGTTTAAACAACCCCAAGAACTGCCGGCAAACCACTTCAGCAGATTAACGTCGCATCGGCACGTTCAAGTAGAGAAGAGTTGGTCTGCAATGTACGGTAACGAAAGAAGAACATTTTCACACAAAGATCTGAACACTCGTAATTTCGGCAGGATTCTGGCGCGTATTTTGCTCGGGCCTTCTTCGGCTGGCGTCTCTCTGCTGCATTTTGCTGGCAACCTGTTATAATCGTCAAGACATGTCGTTCACCAGCGCGACGCACAGGTCATTTGGAATCTACGTCAAAACTAATGCTATAGCTATTTTTAAACAATGTCATACACAGTAAACAAACAAATTGCGAAATATAAGCTAAGCATGTCAGCATATATAGGAACGATAAAGTTATAATATTCATTTTTCTATAATGTCTTAATTTTAAAATTGCACTTTGATGTGGAAGGCTCCAGTACTTTTACATCAACTATATTTTTTCAAGACTCTTTCTCCTTGAATAGACATTGGCATGAACACACCTACAACATGTTCAGCAAATTTCTACCATTCAATTTGTACATATTATATCTTTGACGTGTTTGAATTTTTCCAATGCAAAAAAATGCACAATTCAATCAAAGTTTACAGAGTTTTTCAAATCATTTGATGTCATACTGGCCTCATGATAAATAAACTGCTGGGTAAGTTGTCACTATCAACCTTTAGGAAATTAATAGGACAACATGTTTAATTCCACGATGAAAACGGCAATTGGTTGGCCTAAGAGTTTTCCCCCAGACGCGGTACGTCATCAAACTATTTTTGAAAAATGATGGCATCGTTCAGTTTACTACGGCAATACATTTATATACAAATAAATGGTTTGTGCGTTTGTGTGTCTTTGAAAGGATACTTCACTCTAACACGTGGTGACTCCGTCGGGTCCAACAGGCCCCACATCCCCGTGTCTAAAGGAAATTATCCCCAAAAAGAAAGAGTTGCTACAAAAGATGAATTCAACATTGCAGGACGCACCCAGCCAAAAATAACATGTTCAAAAGTAATACATAATACAACATTTGATACAGAAACTTATCATTATAGATTCAATTCGAAAAAAGGGAAAACGAAAGATTACTGAAAAATAAAGAGACAGTCTTTTATGAATATATTACTCTAACCACTCCGACATCAACAGAATGATTTTGCTTTGCCACAGGCCCTGTAAATAGATACTTGATTTTCCCAGCATAAACCATTTTCTGAGTTTCATTCTATAAATATTCATCCGTACAAGACTAAAGCCATAAAAAACACCACCGCTAATATTTCTTGAATTCTATTTTCTTGTGTTCTTCTTTTCTCCATGATAGATCGCCGCCACTTGGCACCTAACGTCGCCCACGGACAAGGAATTGCAGGGGACCTAAATGGTTGGGGCACCACGTCCCTACGATCAAATATCATCATTTACATCCATTTTTCACCCCAAACAATGATGTCCCACTTGTTAGCGTTCGGGATAAAACGATATCTCGATGAATCTTCCCCGGTTAAAAAAAGAACAAAGGTATTTAGCCATTAAGCTGGTAACACGAAATCTGCGATGAAGTTTAAGCCCCGGGGACAGATATTAAAGAAGAAAATTAAGGGGGTATAGTAACTATATTTGATAAACTGATCGCTATGGGTTGATCACTTGTAATGGCCCGTGCCGATCGCCAGGCATCTTGAGCGCAATGATATTCTAGAGAACTTGTTAGAGTTAAATTGTCCAGAGGCAGTGCCTGTTGCAAGTACTTGTATCGTGTTATGTTCCAAATAGCAGATCGATAAAGGAAACACAAGTCATGTAAATTCATGACCTAGGAGACACACTCTATAACGGATATTCAACTGTGACAATTAGGTTTTCTGCAACCAGCGCTATATACCCCCAAGGCATAAGATCCGGCAACCTGCCATGCTGATCTCCAGCGACAACCAACGTATCTCTCCAATAGAGCCGTCGGTTCAACTTCTCTCCAAATAACCTCTGAAGCTACTCCTCCGTATATAGAGAGAGAAAAAAAAACTGTAGTACAAACTCTGAGTGTTTTGAATATTTCATGGTTTTGCTGCTGGGAGCTGGTCTATGTAGAGCCGTTGCAAGTCAGCACGTGCAGTGGTTCCCATAAGGTCGTTGCACGATCGATAGCAACAATTTCGTGTTTGACGTTCTAATCGAGGTTGAATCAGATACACTACCAACATTTGGTCGGGGATGTTTGCGGAAAACATCATGAGAAGTTTACAGTGAGCAAGAGGGCATGGAAAGCATAACACAAACTATTTACCCTGGGCCGCCGGCAGTTTGTCTTAGCGCTTTGCAATCCGAAAATCCCGGCAGCCTCGTGTGTACGTCGAAATGTGCTCCATATATCGCCAACAAGCTATCGATAGGTTACGCGTGAGGCCTATATTTGATTGCCAGAACAAACAGGGAAGGTGATGGGGGTTTGGACTCGCCAGAGGGGTTGGGTTAGGAAACTCTTGACCTGCTTGTTGCATGCAAGGAGAAGTTCATAGCCACTAAATTGTGAAATCAACTCTTATAGCCAGTACCGATGGTATTAAACATCTCGAGTATATAGGCCTACATGATCTAGAAACAGCTTCAGGTGCTGTACATCGCACTGTGTGTGCGTTTCCTTTCTCTCATTCGGTCACAACAGAACGTTTGGAAAGAAACTTTGCTTTGTAGTGAAAACATTATACATAGATGATATCATTCTTCTGATTGATTTTTAAAGAGAGAGCGATATCTATGCCATATTATAATTACACACACATACACTAGCGCGAACATTGATATGACACGCATTGGCAAGAGCGAAGGAATTAGCAGTGCCGAAATATATGAATATGCATTGGCTCACAACCAACGTGGTGTTAAATATTAAAACCAATATGTAAATTGCAAATTGCAGAGGTAAACAAGCATGTTAAAGAGTAAGCCTAACAAACAATGAATGGGATCCGTCTGAGGTACGCTGCTCATTAGTAGATGAAAGATAAAGATATCAAATACAGTTCAAACCAGGGCCCTATTTCATTATAGAGTTGCTTCAGCAGCAAATTGTGCTTAACAAATTGCTACTCAAGCAGAAATAAGCAGGATGCCAGTCTCTATTTGTACATGTAAGATGGTAGTTTGGCTGGTAGTCTTTTTCCGGTAAGCCTAATGTTGTTGTGCTGAACTACTCCTTGTGCTTTTAAGCAGCTCTATGAAAATGGGCCCTGCAAATTTTAGCCGTAAAAGTTGGGACACTGATGAAAATATAAATGGACTGGTTTTACTCATGGTTTTTAGTCTCTAAAGTGGGATTCAACATGCAACCAGCCTACACAAATAAGTCCCGCGCGATTCAGCGCGATTATAGCTAACTACTAGATGTACTAGTTTATTACCACATTTGCTGAGATTCAACGGGTAAATACTCGAGACAATTTCACTGAGATTAGAGTTTGCTAGGAGTAAATAACACCTAGTGTTTAACACATAGATTAAGCACAATATTATCTCCCCAATTCGCCGTTAGTATAATTATAGCATAGACGTTCTGCACACAACATTCGGATGTCTATACACACACTACCCGAGCTGACAGAACAAACACTTTGCAATTTATCTATATTTTACCAAAAGAAATATTTACATTTTGGTCTGGTTTGTCAAACAAATATATGTCTTGGTTCTCATTATCTTTTCATAGTGTCGATTGACGTTGTATGTACCCATTCTCCTCGTAAAGCACCACTTGTGTACTGTACAACATAGGTACAATGTCGCGTTTTAGTTGGTTTACACTTTTTCATGGATGATGAAAAAAAGAAAGACTCATGTTTAACATTATACATTATAATATTGACTCAGTCAATGAAAGTATTACAGCATTCCGGTGAGGAAGGCAGAGTTAGGATAACGATGCAATACCTGATCGAACACAGAATAGGCATATTAGCATGGTTGTTTGGGTTCGTAAACCTTTCTAATGCTGTACTTTATCTTGATACAATACATTTTGAATATTCTGCCAACATTTGCCTGACATCATAAAGTCCCCACACTTTTCTCTGAGAAGTATCAAGCAAAATTCTATTTACTGAATGATGGAATTGAGAAGAAATAATAAAAAAATTTGGGGGGAGGGTGAAAATTGCTGTTTAATGCATTGTTTGAGGTCGTAAACGAAACCACTATGCAGACCTTAGCGAGTTGATGACTAAACTAAAACGTGCTCGTTATCATCTACCATCTGCACAGTGGACCGAATTCTCCCAAGGTATATTAAATATTAAAAGTTGATCAATGAACACACCAACAAATAAGATTGATTCCGTCATTGTTGGTCCATAGAGAAAGGTTGGACAGCGAGGGCTCGTTTTAATAGACAATGAGGGAAAATGACAGGAATGATCGTCAGTAACATTTCACGCTAGGTTATTTTGCGCGGGTTGTTTGTGTCTTTTGATATTCTAACCACCATCCTCTAAATGTTATTGATTTATACTCGTAAAATACTATTTGGTATTGATGGTTTTTTTTAAAGTGGAAGGTCCGCTGTATAATATGATCAGCACTTATATTGCCCTGATGTTATATGATGCACATGCTTTTCACACTGGAGTATAGGTTCATTCCATCACGTGGTACACATACTATATGGGAAAAAGCTTGGGGCATTTATGTACTATACCAACCAGCTGTTTTGTTTACTTCACTTTTAATGATATGCCTATTTTTAACGGACTGTTCTTAAACAAGTCGCCGAGCTGGTCCACAGAAAGAAGCATAATGTGTTACTTTATGGACGCATGAGAACCATTCTAAGGGTTTCACTCGGAAAAAACCCGGGTCAGGGGTCGATTTCATGAAGCAGTTAAGCAGAAAATATTGCTTTGCTAAGCAAAATTTGAGTGGGGCACCAGTCACCTGACTACAAACTGTATGTAATTTTGGCTGGTGACCTGTTTCTGCTAAGCAATACTTTTCTGTGCTTAGCAAGTTTTTTGTGCTTACAGGCTTTATGAAATTGGGCCCAGATCTGACCCGGATTCTGGGTCTCATGGGCCTGACTAATCTCAGGGTCAGGCTGACCCAGACACTGGTTAAAATAGGGGATTTATATTTGGATTCTGCTTCAGTTTGACCCAACTATTTTGATTATTGTGACAGAGACCGGATCATACTGACCAAGAAATGGGTCAGGCCCAACAATTCGCGTCAATTCTGACCCTTGGGTTTTGGACTGTTTGGAGTGATATCTGGTTGACGTTTAGTATTTCGCTGACAATTAAACATTTAAACTAGAAATATCATACAAATCTAAAGGCAACGCCTATAATTATTTAGACTTTATCATCTGATAAACCATACAGAAAGAGCAGGGCATGAAAGACTAAAACAAGTCATCTGAGCTGCCATTTGAAAATGATTACCCTGGGTAATCCTTCGCCCCACCCCTACAACTATCGCAGCACGTTCTTCTTTTCATGATATAAATTACAAGCTGTTCATCATTATTTGCACCATAATGATCTCACTTTTGTGGGCCCCTTAAACCCATCTATTGATGTGGATGTCGCGGCCTTTCAAAGCTTTGTCGGGCTCCCGGATCGTTATGTATACATGTATCAAGCGATCTGGTCATTAATGTTGACGCAAAGTTTGAGAGATGATAAAGGGTCTCACTTCTAATCCAATAAGATTGTCTGTCACACGCATCAAAGGACCGATTGATACGGGGTACGGGAGAGGGTCAAAAGGCCCGAAACCACCCACTTCACACTCTGAGGTGTTTTATTACCGGAGATTGGTAGTGGTTTAACAACGGGGCTATAGACTGTGCAAGTCTCGCGCGCATTCGAAATGTTCCCAATAGACTGTGCAAGTCTCGCGCGCATTCGAACTTCCGGGACCATAGTGGTCCCAACCATATGGAGTTTTACGTGGGCGAGATTTTGTTTCGTCAATTATTTTAGTTTAACGTAGGTTAGTTATGACCTAGAAAAGTATACATGTTGTTGGGAATGTAATACTAAGTGATAACAAAATATGAAAGTAAAACCAATTCAACAATATAACGAAGAAAACCCAAGAATTAAACTTGACCTCAGCTTCCGGTTATTGCCAAAAATTAAGAATTTTGTGCTCGCCTCCGATCATAAAACTTACGTAAACGCTTGTTTTGGATGCGCAACTATAATCGCCAGATGCTGTAATTGCAAAGCAAACCCTTTTCATTGCAGTCTATGGTTGTTAAGGCGTCAGCATCCTCTTTAAACTGCGATACGGGTCCATTTAAGACCCGTTTGACATTCATGAATCCGCGTAAGGGGTTTCTAAAAAGTTAACATCAAATAGGCATCCTTGTCCCAGAGTTTTAATTTTTTTTCCAATAATAATATACACACTATTGTGATTTTTTTTTTCAAAAGCTAAACCTTTTCATAAAATTGTAATGATTAATTTTTGTTGTTCAGATTTTGTCATGAGATATAATTTAAAACAAAGATTTAATTTCAGAAATAAAAATGTTCTTCGTTTGACGTGTTTTCTCGTTCGGATACGCGCGAGACTTGCACAGTCTATTACAGTTTTTACACTGGGGTTTTGGGTGGATCGCAGTTGGGTGCAAATTGCCACCCCTCTCAAGACTGTCAACAATTGTTGTTGTTTGGGCACATAAGGGTTATTATCCCTATCTGTCATTTTGATGTCTGAGAGAGGTTGGATTCTGAAAAAACTAAAACCATGTATATTTCCTCCATGACACTACTGACCAACCATAGAGGAAGGACTAACCAACTAAACTAAACAGCAACTTAACTGTATATATCAAAAAGGAATGACCGTTTGATATTAAGACATCAAGCTTAGCCTCCACCCGTCCCTGGCTCAAACCAAAGATCAAAATGGAATGACAAGGGCAAGACTGGAGTTATCGAAATCTAAATTGTAGGAGATACTTCTGCTATACGAAAAGATGCTTTCTTTAATCTGAATAATGAGTATCTGATTGAATTGTTCTGTACTCCACTGGTTCTTTTCATGATTAAGTGTCTTCACTCAACTTTCCCCACAACTCCTCTGACTCAAACCACCTACTGTGAAAAACTGGACATTACGAGAAAAAACTCTGTAAGCCGTAAAACGGCGTTCAAAATGCCCGTGTCATTTTTTTCCTGTCTCACTTATACACCAATCTGGCCTCGTTCAAAAAACTAATTAGTGATGTATGCCGTCATGCACGGTTTTCAACAGTACATAAACGTGGAGAATACCCAGTTAATTAATAACCTAGATTGCAAGTGTTAATTACTTCATCATGGTGAGGCATGTTGGGCGGTGGCAGCTTTTGTGTGAAGACTTTTTCGCTCTGGGGCAAACGGATGTTCTTTTTATTGGGATTTATTTCACAAGTCTTAAACAAGGAATCAAACGAGGCTCAGTGCGTGGCAGAAATCCCCTGAATAGAAGAAGCGAGCACGTGTGATTATTTCGCAGATGACGCACTCATAATGACGGTTTCCATTGTTTTTTGAAAAGCTGTTGTTTAATTCCAGTAAAACTTGGAACTGGGTCACACGAGGGTTGATGCATTGTTTGGAAATTGTGTCCAATGTGTACTCTGGTTTGGGTGGACATTGACTTTGTAAGTAAAAGTTTAGTTTCACTTTGGTTAAATTCTATCATTTTATTCATTCACAGAAGAACAGTGCATGCCAATCAATGAACATTTATGCTGAAATAAGGTTCAACAAAAAAAGAAATATATTGTTCGTTGTATAAATAAAACTCTAAATTAATTTCAAAACAAGTAATACAGTTCGTCTGAAAAGCAGGACAAATTAGTACAAGATCATGACTCAAATCTTCCAAGTTGGTAAGTTAGTTTAGAATATCCCATACAAGTAATTCTTGAACATGTAATTACTATTTTCCTTATGAGCATCAATTGAGAACATGAGAGTTTCTACCCAAACAAATAAGGACTTGTTTTTCTTTTAAATACAGACATATATGATACAATCCCACAATTCCGGTACCAACTTATTGGTTTAATTGCCAGGAAGGCCAATTAAAATCGACATCTCATGAAAGGGGGTGGGGGGGGGGGGGGGTACCGGATCCATTTTTAAGAGATAACCTTTCAGCTCAAACTGAAAACGTCTAAACCCAAAACACGTAGACCTAGGCCTTTAACACCAACAGGCGCAAGGCAGTTCTGCAATACGTACGACCAATGTCAGCAAGAAAACCAGGAACACGGTTTGACTCCCTGTTCTAAAAGTGAGTTAATGTTTGGTTTGAAACGGACTCTCAATCTCGATGTGGATTTATCACACGTGATTTTCAGCTTACTGAACTAGCACACAGCCTCAAAAAAAAACCCGCAATGCTGAACGGAGCCATATAACCCCACCACAAAGTTCTGTTGGCGGTATAAAAGGCCACAACAAACACTCTTATTTGCCGAGCATTTTGTCGGTAAACGCTTAGCAAATATGACATGAAAGGGAGTTGTTCATAGGAGCCCACAGTGCTGGTGTGTTGTTATTCATTTCCTTTGATAATGTTGTCCACTTACTAATTTCTCTTCCGCTTGACTTGGTCTGTGTGAGACGAGCAAACAACATGACAAGTCCGCCCCCCTAATGGTACCCAGTCGATTCGCTTATCCTTACGGTACATAAGAGGGGAAAGGCCCGGGCCGTCTTTAGGCTCCAGTCGCGGTGGGGGGAGTCAGTTCTTGGACTTTTGTCAAACGATTTGTCGTGTCTGACAACATTTAAAAAAAATCTGGGTCAAAAGTTAAAAAGAGATTGTGAACATCAAAAGAACCAAATGAGATTGACGGCATGACTGACATTTCACTGAGCAGCCCACACGTACAAAAAGGGGACTGGCTTGATAATTCTGTTTGAAGACGCAACAGCGAAACAAACATTCTCTACAACGCGTTTCACTGTTTTTTCAAAACGATACCAACCACTTTCAAACCAACTCGGCACCCCTGAATGGTGCTCGTGTGCATCGTTTTACACTCGGCATGGCCATGTCGAGATGACCACTGCCGAGTCAACCGATACGTTCAGAAAGAATTCATAGAAATCATACATAGCGTAATATACTTCCTCATGTCATACAGGTCTATTTCAAATATGACGTCGCAACAATTGACATTAATTTGGCATAGATGGTTATTGTCTAAAGATTCCAATGAATGTATAACTGTTTATCTCTACCTGTAATTATAATATCTGCAACTTTATATAAAATGACGTGCCATTCAGTGTTGGGAAAACAAAACAATCCTTATCCATTCCTATAAGAGTTGATTACTGTCTCCATTAGTACCATGATGTGCTAATCCGCACATCAATATTGAAATTTTATTTTCTATACTCTAACTTCAAGTGAACGTTCAGCTTCGTAATGGGCGATCCTCGTTGAAACACTTCGACCAAAATGAAATTGCTAATTGTGCAAGGTCAAACAAATTATCTAAGCACGTAACAATCAGTGCATTTGTATACCGTTGTTGGGTATTGACAGTGCTTTTTCACCTGTGAGATCTTTCGTGTACGTGTTTATTTTCTTTGCTCTTCGCATGACACCTCAGGTGTCGTTGGGGAACAAGTAAGTCCCATTTTCACCCCCACCCCCAAACCGGGTATCAACAATTGCTACAAGAATCCAGCCTTATCCCCAAATTCACTTTCCAATTAGTGGACACAATGGTGAAGCCGTCTGCCGCTAATGGGAGTGTAATTAACTGACAATGTCTGATCTATACACGTCATGCTTTCACACACAAATACTGCTCATCAATATCCAATTACCGCCCTAACCGGTGGTCATTTTTCATCTCCTGCACCACCACCTTCTTCTTCTTCTATTTTAATAAAAGGTCTGGACATGAGTTATCAGAGAGTGTTTCAAAAATCTTACGTGGGTATTTCCGGGCTTTTTTTTAAAACCACGGTCAGTCGGCCTCGCTTCTTGAAGCCGACACGGTGCGCCATTATGCACCCCCTTTCCAACAAGCATACCCTGCAAGCTTATAGGCAACAAAAGCAGCTTATCTGCGGCAAGGCTTTGAGAAGCTTACCAAGCTCCCACGACCATAAAGCCCTGGATGCTAGCATTTTAAACGCACCATTAATAGATGGCTACACCCCTTCTCTATTTCCCCCCACTTTTAAGAAGCCCATCAATATTACACCACAGGCCTCAAGCCACCAGTGAAAAAGGGGGCTATCGGTTATGGGCGATGAAAGAGCGATTAGTGAGCTAAATTTGGCCACATCCACAGTGGCCTTTCTACCCTCGTTGTTTTGACGGTAGCGAGCCTCAATTTCCCCTGTGTATATCACTGTATACCAGCCGTTTCCAAGCAGTACAACTCAGGGAGACAAAAGCCCAGGTGTCCGACAGAAGATGCCTCAGTCGGTATTGCCGAATACTCGGCCAGAGTTAGTGTCTTTCACATTCAACCATCTCCTACACCAGACGTTTCCATAGTCGATCTCAAAGACGTTAACGAAAAGGGGTTCGACGAAACAAAAACTTAAAAAATCGAAAATCCACAGAAAGACGTGTCTCATCGCTATTAAGGAAGGGGGAAAAAACGAGATTAAAAAACATGAATCAATTAAGCGATTTAGTTTTAGCGATACATGAACCACGAAATGCTAACCGTTCTATTGTGTCGATTCAACTGCTGCATTTATCGTAATTAGTCATTTTGAGATATGGTGGACAAACTATGAAGGCATTATTCGGTTTTGGTCAATCTGTAAACACCCAAAACAGAACAGTGCATTACTGAGATGTCCATTATTATATTAAAAAGGGCTATTAACCCGATCCCGAGTTGTTACCCGCTTATTTAAACCATGGAGGAAGGAAACGTGTTTCCTTCCTCCATGTTTAAACCAAACCTGAAATACTGCAATATGGGAGGTAAATAACGCGATCAGAATCACAAAGCAACGGCAAAGATTCTCGAAGACATCCTATCAACATTGTGAATACGTTGCCAGGGGTACGCATTTCTGGCCAACTTTGTTGTTGTTGTTTTTGGTTTTGGGGGGGGTTTTTTGGGGGGGGGGGGTTTTGGGGGGGGGGGGGGAATTAATGATTATTCAAAGGTATGGATCATTATTATTTTTAGAGGAGTAAATTTATTCCAATTTGTTTTTCCATAAATAATACACACTCTAAATTAACCTGTTAACATTTTAATGGTGGTAATGTTTCAGTGAAAAAAACACAAACGGTTTATGATTTGTTTAGGGTTTGTTTGTAAACTTTCATATCGGGCTAATATTTTGATTGTGACAATCACAATGTGGCAATCAAAATAAGCAACGGTGATTTGACATTTGTTAAAATCTTGACAGTATTAAGGCCCAATACGGAAATATTTCTCAGGAAGATCTGTGCTGGTTTGAACTTTATTATGAGTGAGCTTTCAGATTGAAACAGTTTTGTTTTTCGACAATTACTACTCCCGACCGGTACTTAGTCTTATTTTCTGAATTCACACCCGATTAGGAAGAGAAGTTTGTTTGTTCGTATGACTTTTAAGCTGAGTCAACTTGACTTTCATCCCTGATTTACCACAACGTTAAGATTATACCAGATCTGGTAAAGAACACTGCCCTCTACTGTCTGGATCATACAACAATCACTGTATGAAGAATCAAATAATATATTTGCGTGGTTCCACTTCAGGTCTACGGGTTTCTGCGATATTACAAATAATTATATTCGGTGTTTTAAGAAGAAGGTTCTAGAAATTAAGACCATTAGATTGCGATGGGCAAAATGCATAAATCTTAAAGATGACACGGTTCGTTGTATGGTTGGGCCTAAGTGAGATCTGCAAGGTTCTTTTGTTCACATGTGACGTCATGTATGACATCATCACAATGGTTGATTTAAGTATCAATATACGGCTTAGTTGACTCATGTTAACAATTGGAGGTAAGACCTCTCCGGCTGAGCATAGTGGTCATAAAACGAGGGGTACAATAATAATGGCCGCGGTTTTATGACAGCAACAGACGGGACGGCAAACTTCAAAGCTCGCCAGGTAGTGCCACCTTATAAGTTCACTGGAAAGAAAGTTTGTGCTTTGTTTTATATCAAGACAACATTGTGCAGTGATTACTTTGTCTTCATGTAAATAATTCCTGATAAATGACTAAAAGCTACAATGGCCGTCAATAAAGAAGTTTCTTATCTAGAATTGTCTTCCTCTATATCACATTAAAACCGTGTCACAATAGTGTCCAAAGCCAGTAATGTACATCGCCTGATAACAATTGGTACAACAACATGTAGGCATTACTTAAAGTGCCGTTCGATTTGTTGTTTACAATCTTTTTAAGATACATCAACGGTTTTTGGATAAGTAGAATCTTCACGCTCCAAGGAACAGAAGTGACAATTCCTTTGTAAACTTCATCACATGTTGTGATTATGGTTTTGGAAAACAGTGTAAAGTGCGATTACATTAGACATGAAACAGTAAGTTTGTAAGGAGAAAATTCCTTCAAACAGCATTTTTGTATATATGAAAAACCACCCTCTCAAATTTTAGGCCATATCCCAAGCAGCAGCTATAACCAGCAGCTATAACCAGCAGCTATAACCAGTTTGATGTACATGAGTGACTTAAAGAATAGGTCTAGATTGAAGTTTTCTACCACACCGATGACAGTAAATACAATGCAAACCTGCTCATAGCCAGAATTGAGCAGTTTTGTATTCCAATGTTGTATCGAGCAAGATACATAATCTTTGTTCTATATTCTTATAGGCTAAATTTTACGAAATCCCTAAAAGTGAATTCCCCCTTATTGGCAATCGAGCCAAATATATGAACAATTATGTGTTTGGTTACTATAATATTGTTGAAAAAGGGTCTTCTTCAATCAACACTCTAAAAACTCCCGGTTCAGAATTGACCAGACTTCTACGTCAGTTTGACTCATTCTGGGTCATTTTGACACAGATTCCGGGTCATGGGTCAGACCAAACGGGAACAGGAATCAGGGTCAAATCTGACCCAGGATTTACAAGAGTTCGTGAAAACATCGTCCTATTAAATATTAAACTGATTGTTGATATGACAATTCTCCTTCGTGAATTAAACAAATACAAGTAAGAAACACGATTAAAATGGGATGGAAAGTAGCAAGTAAAATAAAGTGATTTTTTTCTGTCAATCATTTTTTGCGCCTACGGGAATGTCATATTTTCATAGCTGCTGGACCTAGCGTTGGCAATGCGGTAACCTCAACGCTCAACGCACTTATTAACTGCAACCACAACCACCGTCTTCACCCGTTCTCTAAAAGGCTATTCTAGAGGTATGTTTTTAGTGGTAGGGAAAGTTACCATGGAGTGAAGAAAGGACTGTGATATATAACACCGACTGATGCCTCCGAGCGAGTGATTTGAGCGGTTGCTTTTATATCTGATCCGTGGCCATTAGCGGAAGAAGAGCATCCACGAATCGCAATGAACTTGGGACCAGCTGTATAGCTGATTTTCGGTATAGAGCTGGGGTGAGAAGCTGCAGGCTGCCCCCTATAAACACGACTGTGTGCTCGCCGTGGTGTCTTTAGTCTTGGAGGAGAAATTATTCCGGGATCGAAGGAAAAGACAATCTTAACTTCTCCCCGTCACCCTCGCATCCCCTTTTATAAATCATAGTTGACCCCAAAGCAAACTTGATCATCGACTGTATCATTTTACAACCAGTGGTTATTTGGGCATATTGAATGCATAGAAAGTACACGGCCCACAGCACCCAGTTTGAACAAACCACATACCTGGAAATACTATGATCTTTTGAGCAGGGTGTTTCAAAAAATATATATACCGTGTTGTTGCACAGCTCACCGCGTTAGAATTTGGCACTTTTTGTGCTAAACAATAACAGACGGGGAAAAAACTGGAGCGTAGAACTTGCCAGTTGTCTGGTTCCATAGCGGCAATATGTTTAGAGCTTTTGATGGCCGCGGCTTCAGCAAACCCTCGGGAGGAATTGCTAACCCTCATTTCACCCCTCAGCTCCCACAATGGTGAGCAGGCGTTGGGAGGTAATTCGGGTCGTATGCAAGCTCCTCTTGGAGTGCTCCGTCGGCATGCTTTCACTGCTAAATACCGTTGAATGCTCTTTTTGTTCGATTGATGCACGGCTAACCTCACCACAAAGTGCCCTCTGACTGTGACTGGCTCGATCCAGGCACATAACATAAGGAGAGAAAGAGAAACCAATTCGGGATATTATTATTATGATTATTATATATAGGTTTGCTGGCTTCTGCATATTCAGCAGAGGTGGTGCCGTTTAAAAAACGGTGGGGAACTGCGTTTCTGTTATCAGAACTCTTCTGTGAAATACAAAGAAAGAGAATGACTAGCTGGTTCATGAATCAAAACCTCACAACGAGGCCATTATTAATGCTATGTACATTTTTACATCTCTTATAGAATCAACTGTTTGCAAAAAAAAAAGCAAATTTGACAAATATCTAATCTAAGAAA
Source organism: Leptasterias polaris (assembly GCA_037783415.1). Classification (NCBI taxonomy): domain Eukaryota; kingdom Metazoa; phylum Echinodermata; class Asteroidea; order Forcipulatida; family Asteriidae; genus Leptasterias; species Leptasterias polaris. The sequence continues at coordinate 4,366,610 of JAZGTN010000092.1, read as the reverse complement.
AAACACCTGTTCTTTTAACATATTGTGTTACGGTATCTTACGAGGAAAGAGTGTCATAATTATTGTTTTTTACTCTGAAGAACAAATAAATATGGATGAAAATATCTAAGAAGAGAAACATGTATGTTAAAAGAAGACATGCACACACACACACACAACAGTGCATCATTATAAACGAAAAACCCAATACCTTACTACAGGTAAACGTACGACCATACAAGTAACACTATGAAAAACTCGGACTTAATTAAACATTGCAGACAAGAGCCGGCTGTATTGGACTACACCTAATATTCAGTCAGAAAATATCAATCTTTCAAAATCTGCACGACCTAACTTTTTATCTGATAGAGTCGGTGGATATTTCTCGAGCACGAAGTAACCATTGAGGGCGGTTTTCATGGAGCATGCTAGCCAGCTAAAAACCAACGCCACCCTCGCCTCTCGTTCCCAACAAGTCCCTCATAAATAAACATGTTGAAGGATCATAAACTCCGGGACCCACGAGTGATTGACAAGCCAATTTGGAATATTTTATGCAAAACTGTCAGGACTTGTCGCTACAGCTCTGTATTTTGTGTTACCTTTTCGCACGGCGCATTTCCCCCATCACGATATGCAACTTGTAAATCGGCAACTCAAGCGTTGTATAGCGCACTGGAATGAATTAAGGACCTTCGTGGTGACATGATATTCTTGTATAAAGATATTTCACCAATTATTGATATAAAACAAATTCTATCCCAGGCTTTCCAAGTAAATGAGTCACAACAAATCAGGTATAGAATTGACGACATTTGGAACTTTTAAAGAGAACAAAAAATGCACAGGTATGGTTTTCCTAAAACAAATTTGTCACTCCAGGTGAAGGTTCAACCGTTCCTCAAAAGATATTCCAATCACTTGAGTAACAGCAAAATTAACAACATTTGGCACCTTTTAAGAGAACATAAAGTGCTAGAGGCGTTTCTAGTTTCCTGAGACTGCATAACAGTGTACATAAACAAACGCAAAAGCACCATGTTTTTGAAATGCTTGTTTTCACTTTTGGAAAAAAATGTTTTTTTCGTTTCCTACTTGGACCAATGCGATTTGGTGCAGCAATGTAATACATCTAAACCCACCTCTACCATTATTGTGTACGTTACAGGTGTCTAATTTAACATAAACTTTCTTTGTCAAACGCGAGTTAAATTGATACTTTCAAAGCACAACTCATAAGTCCGTTTGTAAAATTAGTTATCAATAGCCTATTATGGTATATACTTTTGATTTACATTTTAGTAATGTTTTTGAGCTTGCTTTGTGATTTATTTCAAGTTTGATGTCTGAGTAATTTATTATTTTGTTTACCCAGTCAGTTTCCCTTGCGGTTTATTACTTTTCATGAGAAGACAGGCCGACAAGTGCAAAAAGTCTCTTGAAAATGTTCGCACTTAGGTGTGACTCGAATGTCGGCCTGAAAGGTTGGAAAGCCAGTCGGCTTTATTATAAAGGTGCTACTGAAGTCGGCAACTAAAAAGAAAAAACATTGTTCGGGAGGCATGCTTCGCTTTTATCTTCTTGTACCCTCTACAAAGGTTAACACTGAGGGCGACTATTGGAGCGTTTGTTGTTGGGAAAAACGAGACCCTATGCTAATGTATATTTTTTAACCAAGCCATGTAGTGGTACAGAAAGGGCCAATATGATGTTTGCAACTATGGATATACGAGTGTAGCCCATTGAACATTCTTTATTATGAGACGTGTCTTTGAATAGTACCAAGCTGATAATCAGTTGAACAATAGACATGACGTCATGGGTCGCTATAGCTGTAGCCGGTGGGCAGTCCTGTTGAGCAACTCGTCACGTACCTGATCGCTCAGGTGTGTACACCGTATGCAGACATCTATTGTAGTCTGTTCAAGTTGGATTCCTGCAACGTCACTGTATTGAGGAAGTAAAATTGATTGTAACCCAAAAAAGTATAACAATAAAAGACGAAAACTGACGGAAATTAATCAGAGGGATAAAAATTACTTTTTTGTTATCCACATGTATGTTTTTATAATGTACATTTTGAGTTTGAACATTCAGTTTGGGATTAAGTGTTTCCATTGGAAGATGTTGTTAAGCCCAGTTGTCTGGCGGTGTTTGCCAGTTTCTAAGTGATTGACACTTGAAGCGGTTCAATAAAAACGTCCATAAATGGGTGGTCCGTCGGCCAATTTGTCAGCGCCGAATGGAGGCACTGGATGATTTGCCCGTGCACAACCAGGGGGCGTGGCCTATTAATTAGCCTACGTTGTACGTATTTACATAGGTCACTTCGCCGAACTACCTCGCGCATAAAATCCTCAACCCTGCATTGGCGAGGGATGACAGTTTGAATACACACGCACACTCGTACGTTCACGGACTTGGAGTATCCCCCGATCTATACTGCGCATTGTACAAGAGTAGTGAGGACATCCCTGTCTGTGAGGGAATTCCATGGCAAACAGCGCCATGATTTCACCCAAGTCGGCCTACCATCCAGCCTCCTCTCCAACGCTCCAGAACATGAATTCCATGGGAGCTATGGGTGCTATGAGCACCATGAGTTCAATGAGTTCGATGAACACCATGGGGCATCAGATGAACTCCTACACCAACGGTATGACGGCCGGCGGCATGGGGTCTATGTCGACAATGTCTACCATGAACATGAACGGGATGGGGAGCATGCCGACCAACATGAACTCCATGAACGGTATGAACTCCATGACGGCTGCAGGTATGTCTACCTTCAACGGAATGAACGGTATGGGTTCCATGAACAGTATGAACGGTATGAACAACTCAGCGGCGATGAGTATGAGGCTCGCCGCCCAGGCACAGGCACAGGCAGATACCCTCAATCGTGTCCGGGCCGAGAAAACCTACCGGCGGTCTTACACTCACGCCAAGCCGCCTTACTCGTACATCTCGCTCATAACCATGGGCATCCAGCAGTCACCCCAGAAAATGGTCACTCTCAGCGACATCTATCAGTTTATCATGGACCTTTTCCCATTCTACCGTCAGAATCAACAGCGGTGGCAGAACTCTATCCGCCATAGTCTGTCCTTCAACGATTGTTTCGTCAAAGTGCCCAGAACACCAGACCGTCCTGGGAAGGGAAGTTTCTGGACACTTCACCCGGACGCCGGGAACATGTTCGAGAACGGCTGTTATCTCCGGCGGCAGAAGCGCTTCAAGTGTCCCAAGCGGGAGACACTGAGGAAAGAGCAGAAGGATATGGGCCCCGACGATGACGGCAACGAACACGCCGAGAACGGGCACGGCGACGGGGTTACCGTCTCAAACGCCTCCACGCCGGTCAGCAACGAAGCTACCGATGTGTCACACACCACACTGCAATCTCACCACCAGATGGCATCACCGCCCCAACACCAACATCACCACGAGCAACAGCATCACCAGCAGCAACATCACCATCATCACCACCATGACATGCAGAAGATGGAGCCTCAATCCCTCTCACCACCCCCAGCTAGCCTAGCCAGTGCCGGTATTCCAACCCGCCCCATAGCCCACCCAGCTGCATCCATGACCTCCATGACGGCCATGCCAGGTCCCTACCCAACTGCTATGTTTGGACCAGGGGGCCAGCACCCCTCCTTCACCCATCCCTTCTCCATAAACAGCATCATTTCATCGGAACACAAACTGGACATGAAGGGCTACGAGGCTATGGCCTATGCACCGTATAACTCAATGCCGAGTATGACAAGCCCGATGGCCAAACCATCTATGGACTACACGATACCCGCAACTAGCGGTGAGGCAACCTACAGCCAGCTCGCCACAGCGAACCACAACATGTAAACAACAATAACAACAGTGCAACCTAAAACAGAACAAACTGGTACGTTCAAATCAATCCTAATTATGTCTTTTCTCATCAGACGACAGGAAACAAAACCCACAGATTCGAGAATTGTTTGTATGTATTATTGCGAAGATGCTGTGGTGGACATTCACGACCAATGTGACTTTATTTCAGTAACTTTTGATTTATAAATGCTATGGAAAATGATGTAAATGAATTGTGATTTTGAAATTGTGAGCAATCAGACGATCCAAATTCAAGAGTCAAAATCGGTGCGTACACATGACGTGCAGATCCAATGTGTGCAAAGTTTACTCTAGGTAGATATGATTTGTTGATATTTATTTATTTGATATTGTTCTACTAGTGGATAGAGTTTTGTCAATATATTTTAGATAGAGTTAGTATACACATCAAAAGACCATTGATTAATATGAATTGACAACCTATTTTTTTCTTTAAACAACCAAAGCCACCAGTGGTTTATATGATATGACATCTTTGCCACTTTTATTGTTATTGTTTAATGTATTTTATCATGATTATTCGCTTGCAATGATCAAGAAATTGATGTTCCAAAGTTTGTTGCAAAATTACGACAACTGAAAACGCCAAAGATTTCCTTATTCAGTTAAAATTGTAATTCTTTGGACTAAATTTAATTTGTTTCTTACCAAAGTTATGATATATAACCTATAAATCCAAATATAAGAAGAAAAACCCTGCTAACTTACTTTCTTAGTTGAGGATGGGTTTTTACAAAACAGTTAATTTTTTTTTATCATGCATTTCAATTTTTCATAAACTCAAAACTCAAACGTTTGATTAATGTTGAAGGAAACGAAAGAAGAACCCATCCGGTCCTCAACAAACAGTCAATATGCCAACTGAGATAAATCCAACTTGAATCCCAATTACATTGCTGCCATGACTTGATTACAACTATTGTCTCAATATTTGGATATTTATAAAACTTTAAAACACAATTTTATTGCTGATTTGATGTTACCAAAACAATACGCTTATTTTCTACTAGCATTGAGCTGAGTTGCAACATACATCCAACAAACAAGAACTGATCATCTCGAACTTATCTCTTGGCTGAAAATTGTGATTTCACTACAGAGTTGAACATTTTTCAAACCTGATAATTAGTGTGTAATGCTGACATTGTCTATCAAATTGAATTTTTGAGATGTTTGTTAAAAGAAAGGAGGGGGGGGGGGGCTACAAAATGGGTTGGAACCACATGTGCGTTATGGCGTTTATTATTGATATCATTATGTAATATTCTTTAAACTGTTTTATTTGTTGATGGAACGATTTCAGTGATTGACGTGCCAAAATGATCAGTTTGTGATAATAACTTGTAAAAACAAATTCTAATAATGATGATAAATGGTGATATTGGAAACGGAAACATTAAATGATGTTTGTTCTATTCTTAGTGGTAGGCCCTAGATCTTTTTGGAAAGACCGTTTTGTAAAAATCTTCACTCTTTCGCTACTCACTTTGTTTAGCTTGTTATAACCGTGAACTCAATCTCAATGGGGGGGGGGGGGGGGGGGGGGGGGGAAAGGGTCCGAGTCCCGGACCGTCAGTGTTTGTGTTTCCAACCAGAAAGAGTATACAGATAGAACAACACAGACTCACAAACTGTCGTCTTTGACATGGCTGTTTAAATTTGAAGAAAGGAACAAAAAAACGCCGGGCAAAGTTTACCACGTGAGTTTGCTTTGCGTCATCAGCAGCCTGGGGCACTCTAAATTGGATTTTCCAAGGGTCGAAGCAAATCCACTAAAAAGACTGTATAATGTATCATTTTTTATGGGATCATATTTTGTACACAGTGTTTATTGTATAAACTAAAAAAAAACTGAATGAGATTGCATTTCCATCGTTTTTTCTTCTTCTCCTCTCTCTAAATCTACTGCATATTTTACAAGAAATATATGTTCTTGACGAGAGATCTTATCATTTCTGTTCGCTGAATAAATTCGTTTCCAAAGTGAACTTTTGTTGTGCAACTCAATGCTGTATCGTATTTTGTTTATTGTTACGACTGACATTTCCTTTTATTATGGTTTTCTTTCTCCGAGTTAGTTGGAATGGTCGACTCTCTATTCGGGAAAACAGAAAATATCCAGTAATTAGAAATTATCATCGTTGACGAAGCAGTTGGACCCATTATATAAATTACTTTCCTAAATTGCTGATAGATGTTGAAGGGATGGCTCACACAAACCATTATTTATTATTTAAAATAAGTTCATAATTGTAGCCAACTCTTTCTCACAGTAAAGTTGGTAATCTTGACAAGCCGCCATTCCCAGAAATTGGTGGGAGAAGACAAACTCAACACTTTCATTTGCGAACATGATTCAACTATTTTTTCAAATCAAACGATTAAATGGAAAATTGGTTCGCTTTTGGTCAACGTTTGTTCCACTCCAACAAAAGTGTATTCGCCCCTCATTTTGGTGAAAAGATTATCTTTTGGTCTTGGGCTGTAAGGAATAGTGGGTTGATAATGAAACCACCGTGCTTGACAGGGCCATCGTCAGTCTAATAGATTTTCACACCTTGTGTTGGTCTATTGTGCGTATCGAATACACGTTCATATTAGCGGGTAGAGGTTGCCATTGCCTACGGCCTGATGCTCACTGAACACCAAATATCTGTTCACAAGTTGGTGGTATGTGATATCCAATTTGTATACAAACAATCACCCGTCTTGACTAATACTGTACGCTCCCCAAAACACCGTTAAATGAAGATAAAAATATGCCATAATTTTGCAGTGGAAAGGGGAGTGCTCAATCTACGAATCCAATTTTAATAAGTCAAGCATAAGAAAATGAACCACAGAAAGCTTATTTAGACTTAAATAAAGACGATGAGCCTTTCAAATTTTTCCCTCAAAACAAATTGTTGATCCACGGATAAATTTGTTTACAAAAAAAGTTTAAGCTTATCTCAAGATTAATCCTTTGTTCAAGTAAGAGAAGTAAAGTATTTTGTCACTGTTCCAGTTTAAATAAGCGTGAAATTTTAATAGAGTTATTTTGTCAACATATTTTCTCTTGAAGTCAGCTAAAAGTAAATTTTGCATCAATCCAGATTCCAGCTCAGTTTCAAAATCAAACATATAAATATTGTTTTCCATGAGGATGTCTTTCTTAAAACACAAATTCAGGCTTCCTGATGTAGTGCAACAGGGACACGCTATATTACGAGTGTGGGGAAAAATACGCCCGACATAGTTATCTAAATGTACATTACATGATCATTTTGAAGCAACTCTGACTAAATGAAAAGTTACAATTTCTTCAGTATATCTTAATCGAAAGGCTTACAGCAACAGGCTATAGCTGCAACAGGCTCTACCTTTAGTATCCCGGCTTTTGGACAAGTTTTTGAGATGATGGTTTGTGCCCTGAAGTAAAATTGAAAGGAATATCTCTCCGAGATCGACCAAGAAGCCCCGGGTCGATGAGGAAAAGCTAGCGGGTTTTCAGGATCTCTCAACCCGATAAGGTTCAGCGCCTGTCCCTTCCCCGCCCCGGGAGGTAGAAGACAGCCAACATCACATGCTATTGAAGTCACAATTACTTGTCGATTTGCCCCGTGCTTGTATGAGGGTGAACTAGTGTTAAGCTTCAGGAATCACAAGAGTAAAAACATTCGTGAACCACGATCACTTCAAGAGAGATATTCGTGACGGATCACTGGTATGATTAAAATTCAATACTATACTTCAATAAGATGAAAGTGATTGTTCATACAAAAAATATGAATTTCGTGGCACAACGAAAACAACCAGTGCACTGCTAAATGGGGATTTGCTGTTTGAACTGACACCACGTCAATGTATAAACCTGATTTAAAAAGTAAGCATTTTGAAGTGATAACACAAAGTTCAATCTACACATTCCAAGTAGAATTTCCTTTCTGAACAAGAACAAATCAAATTGTGAAGAGTCACAACACGACCAAATTAATTGTAATATCAAATCAAGACAAACTTGCCGCGTTTTCCTTTTTTATTTTTTCATTTAGGCCCTACTGCACAGCATTTTCAAATGCATTATTCAATCTTCTTTTCCCCCCTTTAATAGCCTTTTAAGTTGCACCTGATTTTTTCCCAAGTAAAGCAGGGATCGTTGCGATTGCGGCGCTGTTTCGTTCTTTTCGTACGGGGTGAATGCGACAAGAATTCGTAATCAGCCTCGTCGGCGGCGTACAAGCTCGCTAGCACGGCCATCATGTACAGCATTTTAGATACAGTCGTTGTCAAAATGGCGTAGCCATTTCACGAGCACGGAGCATGAATCACAACGGTTATTTTGTACATTATTATTTTGTTTTTTCTATTGGTAAGAATTTCTTAACGGATGATAAAGGTGGTAAGGTCCATGGTTCGGTAGACCCTAATATTAATAAGTCATCCATTGCGTTGTTTAGTGGGGGAGGGTAGGTGAATAGCAAGGCTGTATAATCCAGCAGTCCGGGTGATAGCGGATCACGGACGGACCTTGTACCCGGAGATTTGTCAAGCTTTGCAGGTATCGTCGATACAGTGTTTTAGACCTCTTCAACTCGATCTTTGGACCCATTTGCGATAAAGTAACTCCGTGGGTTTTTTTTAAGAGAGGAAAACAAAATGAACAAGAAAATCTCACGACCACTACTTACCATAAATCGGATAACAATGCAAGGTCATAATTTTGTAAGTCATAAATAGACTCAGGCCTACACAATAATAATTTTGTAAGTCACAAATAGGCTCAGGCCTACACAACATTATGTTACATGAGAAAAAAAGAAACATTTTGACTGTAAAACATATTTGTTACGCTAATTTTGACTCATATTTTGCAACCGTAAAGGGACGGTTTATTGCTTGGTGAAACTCTTCACTTTAAAGAGTGACCAGAAATCACTAAAGCATATTATTAGTTCAATAAATTATTGTCAAGGGTATGTCTTTCTGGAAATGCATGACTGTGAGTTTCAGAAAATGGTTTATTTGTAGAAACAGAAACAGCATTAAACTAATGGTTGTACCAAGTCACCTGTTTACAACTTCAGTTGTCTGATTTAATTTCATTGAAAACAAATAAAACGACTACTATTAAAAATCCTTGATTTTAATTCGGACATTTTAACATGAAATGTGGAAAGTGCAGAAAGTTAAAAGGGCGGGAACTTAATTTAGATGCCATTTTAGATTTGGTTGTTTATGTTGAGAAACGATCGAATCCAATGTATAAGCGTTTATTGTTCCACGCATGAGTACAACAGGTTTGATTGCGAACACAAAAAAGCAAAACACATAGGCCCTATGAGATTGAGAAACATTAAATGGGAGAAATTGCATTCAAGGAAAAAAATGCCTCAAGGAAAAAAATGCCTCAAGGAAAAAAGGGTGTAACAATCTTACGACAACAGTACAGTAATATTCCCACCCCAGAAAAATATGTGCATGAAAACACATCCATATGACGATCAGACATCCGAGAAGCTATTAATTTGAGAAATAACACCCGGTTACTTATTATCGTGCGAATTTCGATTCCCCAGCAAAGGCTTTTAGAGCGTGCGCGGGTTTCGGAAGAGCGAATCCAAGTGCATTAGTGTGGGGCCCCTGCTGGCTTGACGAGTTTGCCGTGCGTATAGTCGGGGCTGCATATTAGCGTATTTCCCATTCACAAGTAATGGCGGGAGGGTGTCATGTGTCAGCGAGGTGGGTCAGGCACAACTTAGAGGTTGGCCCTTTCAACGGTTAGGTCAACACCATGGCGTATCAAGCCGGGCAAGGGTTAGGGAAACAATATCTCCTATTTTCCATTTTTTCACCCTCTCTCTCTCTCTCTCCACTTCTCCGTCGCTCCCTCCTCCACGGGTTTGGAAGAAAACCTCCCCGTACTTGGAACAATTATAATCGGGATTAAGGTTTGGTTTAACACAGTGAAACATCATCGTTTGGGGGTTTCTTGGTTTTAAGGCTCGGAAATTACATCCTAGCGTGGCAGTGTAGTCTTCCCATGCAGACTGAAATACAATAGACGCGATGTGTTTCTTCCTATATTTTGCTTTCCCGGTGCACCGCACTCTGCTGCGAGTTGACGTACACCAAATGCCCTGTGATTGTGCTCTTGAGTCAGCGATTGAGAACCCTCATAGGCCGTGGTCTATGACCATACACTACCCGGCCTTTCCTTTGCCTCTGGGTTATATACTGCCGTATACCCTGGCTCCGGCAATGAAAGATTGGTGTACGGCCCGAGGCAACGTTTAAGGAGCTCCCGCTTCCCCATATCATTTGTTGGTGATTACATTCCCAAATATTAACTGTACACACAACGAGTGTTATTTGCGCTGATTGAAAGGCGAGACCCCATTGATTTAGTAAAAAGAAAAAAAGAAAACAAATTCAATGGACTGTGTACCGTGCGAGACATTACACTATGCAGACATCACATGCTGTAAATTATGACAGGTATAAAATATGCCTTATCTGAAATCAAATATGCCGTATTTGAAATCAAATATTTATGTCTTCAAATCAAATATTGTCTCAATCCGTACGGGATTTTTCGTTCAGAACCAAGCCATTTGGGTATTGTGGGATAGACAGTGTGTAATAAAAATTATTGAATGTAGTGTTGTGTTACATTCTGACACCCAAATTTTACCAAAAGCATAGGAAAATTTATGTTTCTTTAATTCATGATAGTATTTATACACACTTCTGACTTGGTAAACATGGGCATATCATTAGTTCATGGGTTAGCCGGATGTGTCACATACAAATACATGTAAACATGTTATTTAAAGTAAATCATGAAAACAGAAATGTCATTTTGTACACAACGCTATAATTATCCAACAAATTAAATGTTCAACAGTAGTACGGCAGATTTTAAACAAACGTAAGGTGTTTCGTATGGGTGTACCCAAACAGAAGGAAAACATGGGGGAAATTGGTGTTTTTAATAGATGTCATTAGTATGAACACACTACTTTTTGGCAAGAACTCATTTTGAAGATTTGAGTTTAGGTTTACACCGACCATGCTCGCATTTTTTGTGTACTCTGTGACTAGAGAAAAGCTACGTTCTACCTACATGGTTAAACCATAGAGCAAGGACCATGCTCTATGGTTAAACGAAAGCACCGACAGCTTGGAACTGAGAAATTCGTTGAGCTGTTGCTTTACTTCTCCTGAGGTCAAAACAAACCACCAATGCCGAGACAGAAATCGCAAGCCCGACGTCCCTCGTGGACCAAAATGTGTTCCCCTATACAACAAAGAAACAGCCATTTGATGGGTTTATTGGTCTTGTAACATAGAGCCATGAGAGGGGCGAAACATTTTCGGTGGTGAGTGTGTACCCCTGTCAGTGCACCCTCAGACCTGGGCTTGTTTACCCGACTTTGTTCTCTTCTTTTTGACCGAGCAATTAGCGGCTCACGGCTACAAAGGTACCGTGCTGGGCTTAACTGTAGATTACCCTGCTATAGAACAATATTATAGCCAAGTACTTAAGAAGGGTTGGTGATAGCCGTAATCTACCCTTAGAAGAGTAAACCGCGTCTTGATTCGCCCCCCTCATAAAAACTCTAATAAGGAACCTCCCCGCAACATAGGTGTGAATTAGATAGGGGTAGTTTTTATTCGCGTCAAACACTACACAGCAGGCTGTTCACTTCCATCTCCAAACTTCATGATAAGCTAAACAGTATACACTTGGGCAAATAGGTCCCAATTAACAGATTCGCACCTACGGTTCTCCCCGTTTCTATTATACCTCGGGGCTGCTGCGACTAGCGGGCAAAAAGGCAAGGCGTTCTCTTTTAACTTTACACGTCTCCAGGGAATTTTAGTGCAGTCGCCCGGACCAACATAAATTTTTCATGGTTTCTTGGGTTACGCACCCATTTTGCATGTGTATTGGCTGGACCAACGGCCGTGGGTTTTTCGCTCTTATTTTCCCCCATCTTGACTGGCATGACTGTTAGCTTCAGAAGGGGAGCGTGCACGCTACATCGACTGCAGGGGAAGCGGACAGGGGGACATCGGCCCGGCTTACACGTGCTCGCACTGATAGAAAGGCATTTTGTGGATAACAATCTTCAAACCAGTGACAAACTCAGACCCTGTAATGGCCGCTTATATATAATGCCCTTTATCGACACGACAGCATTTGTGCAGATTTTTTCTTGTTGAGGGGGGAGGGCTTACTATACAAACACCGTCAGCGAACGCTGTTCTCACGGAATGCCCCCAAGCAATGAGCTTTCACAATGTTCAGCAGTCGATCATTCACTGCAATTACTTGCATTCATTTCAATTCATTTGTTTTCACTTTGCAGCATTTTACTTGACTGTTTAATCACCCGTTACTGTCCAAAACGAACATCTATACCACATTCTCGCCTCTGCAGATACCTTAAAATGGTTTAAGTAAATCAAGTGTACAACTATCTGCACTAAGGTTTATCTTTGATTTTGAAAAAAACCCAAACCGTCTGGCCCAAAGCATTGTTATTCATTGTTTAACCCAGGCACAGGATTGGCAGTATATGCAACACAGCAATGAATTAATTTAAGGTACAGTATCCTGCATTTGCCAACATTCTGACTATGCACTGGATTCATTTGAATCATTAGGAAGTACAGCGTCCGGCAGTGATGAAAACTGTTGCTTTACTTGTATGACAACGATACTCTCTTTGAATCAAGATAATGTACAGAAGTGCCAGTGAAAGAAATAACTGTTCTCCCCTAACCACAGAAAGCACAATCCAACCAACCTGTTATAAAATAAAGACTGGAATATACAATATTGTTATAAACTCTTCTGGAGATTGGGCATAAACCTGGATAGATGCATATACTCAAAGATTAAAGCATTTCAGACCAGTCAATCAGTAAAAAAACAAAACCAAAAACCCAATCAAATTCATATGAGAAATTAGTTTGTCAATACAAGAGACGGCATGATAAAGAGAAACCAATGTTAGCTACCGTACCTACATACAATGGAGCAGTGTTAAATAACCAGAACTAGTAAGGTATTGTTTTAATACACAGCATACAGCGTACTAATAGTAGGTCATTTCATAAAAACAAACTGTGTTATTAATTAGTGTATGCCGATAGGACCCGATTTAGAAGTTCGCTTCAATTCAATCATCGATACACGAGGGAGAGAAAACCCGGGGGTGATTATTCCCTTCAGCCCAAAATGCTGGGAAAATAGGAAGCAATGAATAACTCCATGTTAATTTAGCCCTGATTTAAATTGTAAACTATTTTACACATTCCTTGCAGGTTCTCGTAGACAACAAATTAGCTGAAGAGCCGATTCGAGATATAATCCAAGTCAAAGTTTTAAGGCGGGACAATATGATTAGGCTTAATAAATTGCACCGTATCAGAGATGAAAAACAAACAAACAAACCAAACAACGAAAAAAAGAGGTTAAAGAAAAAACACACACACATAAAGAACTTGCATATTTAACTCTTTTTTCCTCGTTTGTTCCTATCCATGCCCCCCATTTCAAATATCATACCCATAACGGTTATAGCGGCCTTCAACAAACCGAACATTTGTACATTTTCTTTTCCCCCAAGTAAAATTGATGTTTATCAATCTATTATTATCAATCTATGTAGGCCTACACGGTTGAAAGGTTTCCATGGTGGTTGAAATGATTGGAGATGAGTGGGGGTGGTGCAGCGTGACCTACGTAACATTTCCTACGAAGAACACAGTGAAACAAATGATATTTTCGCACGATGATATTATATTGATTGTGAAAACCAATGACAGCCCGCATCCCACCTCCAGTCCACGCCCACTAAGCTTTTACCACAGGCTGTTTGTTTACCTCAGGCTGAATACAACACGGTTGATAATAACAGAAACTTCCTTTGAAGGCGTTCTTTAACAATGACCAAGGTGATCATCTTATTACCAAGAATTGTTAATTGTTCTAATATTTATAGGATCAAAACAATGTTAACGGCCTGACTTTTCGATCCTAGCAGTCTTTCTCAAAGAATCATACGGTGTGGTGTTACACAGCCACCGTGATTGCTCAGTGATCAAAGCACGTGACCAAACCAAGACAGGGAGATAGTCTGGTAGCATTGGTGTATAGAGAATGATATAGCTGTGGTCTGGAATCCCATTCAAAATGGCCAATGTTGGAATTGGCTATACACTGGTTCACATCGGCGTCCGATATATGGTTAGATATAGAACCGCCAAAACACATCCCGTTTGTGTACCTTTATTGTCTGCCAAGAAACTAAAATACCCTTTATTAAATTTATCTAGGCCTGTGCTAGTTTTTGTTTTACATTCATAAATAAACTTCTTTTAGGGTACCCAAAGCCTCGATTTCAATTTCTGATGTTCTATTAGCGATACAGAATCGATGAATATTCATTGGATTGTGACTGGTTTCATCAATACATCAACTCGTCAAAAGCAACGAGCTACTTATTAATCGTAGTTAATTAATAATAAATCACTTTGGGTTAATAAGAAACTCTTTGTTATGTAAATGATTAAACTCCCAGACTGGGTGGGGCTGGGTGTGCTTCAAGAGGGGCGTGCGGGATCAGGAAATGATGGTTCTGGATGATTGGGATGAGATGGGATGAATAGACTGTAAAAAGGCGAATCATGCTTGGGTTAGAAGATTGATAACCAACGGTCACTGCATCCATCTCTGCCATATACCCTGTATCTATAATAGCTAGGATAGTGTTAATAACCATTTCATAAAAGGTGACCCGACTATCTTTCCTTCCAGCCTCAGTTTGGTTATAAACTGAGTTGATTGAGAGGAAATTATGAGGGAATGAAACAACGCTTGACAAAACATGTGCGAGAACCACAAACGCAGTAAATTCGATTAAACATGTTACGGTAGAGTTTGAGAGCTCCCAATTTTATACGATTGAATACGACTTGCTTCACTTTGAAAATATAAAAATGAAAAGCGCCTCATTGGTGGCAATGGTGACACCGGTTGGCACAAATATTAAAATATTCATGAATTCATTCGGAGAAAGAGGCAGAGGCGTGTGTAGGACTACACCCCTTGGGATGAGCTGTTTTGACGGCCGAGGACTGAGACCAAACTAAGAGGAAGACACGAGAAATGGAGAGGTCTTCTGGGAAAAGTGAAGACATATCCCCGAGACTGCCACTATAGTGTAAGGTTGAGAAACACACGAGCTAAAGGGGGTAGGCATTGACCGTTATATTGACGAAAACAGTTTTCAGACAAAGATGCAACTCGGTTTGGGGGGGGGGGGGGGAACCGAGATGCAGTATTGATGTTGAACAGGCGCAACAGGTTCAATGTGTAACAATTAATACGAATGAGAATATGACTAAATATCCATGATACGTCGGCAAAGATGGGCCTTTATGTATATCCTTTCTCAATAAAACAGTCAGTTCTAAACCAATTTATTAAAAAAAATTTACAAATCAGACAGAATCCTATGTACAGGACTATGAGACTACTTTCCAAGAAAAACCTAATGGCAGACAAAGAGACAAACTGAGGTAGTCATGGAGTCCTTGTGGTAGGCAGACGTCAAGGGAGTCTGGTGCCTAGGTAGGGGTAGACTGAAAGACAAACGGTGGTCAACATACACCAGATCATGATACAAGAGGTTGGGAATAACCTAGGGGAGACACTTTGGTAAAGACATCGACCTAACCATGTACAAGCAGTCCCGTCAAAATGGCAGACTGACATACGTGACACACCTAGAGCTAGACACACTGACGTACCCACCAACAACTAAACTTTACACAATCGGTCAAGGCACATCAGCCGAATTTGGATGAAGCTTCCGTATAGCTAGACAGAGAGCCCACCAACCCAAGGAATAATGCCAGCAATAAAAGCCCTAAGAATGTTATCAAATTGCAAACTGCAGATTCAATATCAGCCCTGGAGGCAGAGTCAACTCCTCCAGCCTAAAGGCGGCAAGACAAAAATACCGACGGTGCCCCGGTGTGTGAAATCAAGAAAATATCTGCCTCCTTCCCAAGTGGCGGGGTTGTCTTGTGGTGTGGATGACATCTTTCTGTTATGATCATATACGATCATAACAAGATGAATAAACAGCGGATGAGTAAGAAAACAGAAGTAAATGCACAAAACAACCCACTCACCAACTACCTTCGTAATACAGACTCATCCTTCAATAATAATCTTTTCAAAACACCGGAGAGGGATTTATTTTTGTGTGTGTGAGATCAATAAACACATTTTAGCATAAATAAGCCCAATTTGCTTGCAAAACATATAGGCACTAGTCACTTCTGAAGCATTGCTTTGCTAAGTCAACAGACAAACGGCTGAACTTCAAATAAAAATGTAATATATAACAAAGTGCTTGGTGTCATTTGCACTGGAGACTATGTTAAATATTGGACTGACTTTTTTGTTTGTAAATGCTCTGATATACGGTCTCAAAGTACAGGCATCGGAGCAAATTCAAGCAGAATCGAGTACCGAGCCGCTGCGATCGGACACACGGCCTGGACGACCATGAAATTGCCTCTCTGAAAAATGAAAATCAAAAGACTACACTTATGAAGCAGAAGACAAAGATGGGGGGTTTATCTCTTGGCGAGAGCAACCGTCCGTTTCTTGCGGAAGGATGGGCCGGATACGCGACGGGAGTTATACAGTCGTGGCTTATGACATGTAGCGTTGGCGTGTGACGACACTATACGAAACACCACCGATAACAAGAAGGGATTGATAGTTCTACGTGACGTATTGGGCGACTTGGAAACAAAACAACACAATAGATGACGAACGTGATGAACCTTTCAGGTAAGATTGAATATATGTATATAAAAAAACTCCCCCCCCGAAAAAGTAAAGTTGGACCAGCGACTGGTCCATGCGACCCTTATACGTGTGATTTGAATACGTTGTTAGTTATTCACCAGGCAAAACCCTTGTGTGTTGTGTGGGTATATTGAGATGGGTTTTTATGCGTGTGCAGGTGATGTACACGTTTTCCCAGCTGTCGTGTGAACCTCTAGACAAAGGGTAGTCTCTGGCTAAACCCTTGGCGGCGCCCCATCGTATTAGCAACGGAATAAGGTAGCCCAATTCTGGCTGACATTTGAAAGCAAAAAAGATAAGTAACATTGCGATATCATGTTATACACAAGAAATGATGACATATTATCATTTCAAATACGTTGTAGAAAGGACCGACACCCATTTTGTCCATGAGTGGTTTTTCAAAACTACCAAAGGGAAAATGTCAAGAAAAACAAACCACAAAATGAAGACGACAATATCATTAAATTACTTATACTGTACGTTTTTCAGGAAAAAATGAAACCAATTAAACTGTGCGACGTTTTAATTGATAAACAATGATCTAATTGATTCGATAAGTTTCTCTGAAAAATGTTTTCCGTGCATACTTTATTCAATTAATGTTAATAATTACGTAAACACAACACGAAAGCAAGCTACAAATAAATCGATCATGTTTATAATGTCATTTGAGGAAAATAAGCAATGTGTTAGCTAAAAGGGGATAGGCCTATATAATGTCTTTCTGACAATTATTTCTCTCGTTTGGTCGGTTTAAATGTAAACGAAACCACTCTAGGTAAATGTATAGGCAGCTTTGTGAAGTAGAAGACAATCTTTACTACAGGCCTATAATTATTTAATCATTTGGAGCAAGCTTTCACATCTTCTCACCAGATCCAGGCTAACATCCTAGAAGCCGATGTGATAACTCCAACGAGGAAGCCCAACGCAAATGGTTATGGAAATCCATGCTAATTTAAACAATCATTACTTTAATTTCTTTTATATTTAAATACAAGTAACGACAGTGCGTAGTTTCATCTAAATTTAGAATTACTAGACGATGCATCTGCAAAACTCGGTGCTTTAGTTCAGTTATTCGTGTCTCCTTCGCCAAAGCGGTTACACACGTTCAGGCTTATACCGTTCTCAATTTTATAAAGGGTGATAACATCAATTTGTAACAACAAAAAATGCTCTGGGAAAAATTGACAAATTGATCGGAGAAATCTTCCTCAGAGAGATCGTTGGCCTACAAACGGGTTGTGTAGTAACGAGTCCGCGTGAAATATGTTTTTCTCTAAGGTCTCAACGGGCTGACGCTAACATGACAGTTAGGGCCTTTCGTGTTCAGATGGAAAGGCAGGACACGGGGACAAGGCAAAGCTGTAACAACACTTAGTACATCTTATATGGTAACTAACAACAGATTTACAAGCTCTGAGTACTATGAAGTAGGACCGGGGCGGATGCACGACTATTTCAGACTCGACCTCATGGGCTTATGGCGTAGTTTGGAACGGGGAAACATAACCATGTAGCACACACCTCATGGAGTTTTGTTTCATAATACACGGAAATAAATATAGCTTGGGGTCGCAAATATTGGTCTCGTAAGGGTTAAAATGGTTTGGAACAAGTACAGGTGCTCCCTTGCGATGTGGGAATCCTCAAACAACGCGGTTTATAGGTCTGGTGCTTTGACAGATTCAACTGGAAAGGACGTGTCAACAACACGCAGTCCGCCATCTTGGATTGATGCGATGAGTCGTAACGCAGTGGCATTTTGGCAGCAATATGACCTTTGTTGAATTTGAGAGTACTTTGAAAGACAGATAAGCAATTATTCACCATACTTGTGTCACAAAGAAGTGTTTGCCTTGTTAATTATTTATACAATGTATTTTTTCTAATTTATCCAGCAAAACGAAGCAATACTTGTACAGTAAAAAGGAAAAAACAAACAAACAAAAAGGCAAGCAAGCAAGCAAGCAAGCAAGCAACAAGCAAGTGAGCGAGCGAGCAAGCAAGCAAGTGAGCGAGCGAGCGACCAAGCAAGCAAGCAAAACAACCATACCCCAAAAGTGAACTATATGAACATCACTAATTAGGACTACGGCTTCAATCCCCACACTTCTTTTGAAAGATAAAAATGAAAGCATTGTGTTTCCACGTCCCTTATGCAGTGCACAAAATAAAGCCACTAACTTTGAATATTGTTATCCAAATTAACTTGAAAATAGTTTATTTTGTTTAGTGTTGAACGGTAGATTTGTTTGGGCAATCAGTGTACATTGCAATACACGATAATAAATAAATGCTATCAATTTGCATTTAGTTGTTTAATCACTTTCTGAACACATTTTCAGGGCATTTCCCCACAGTTTTCGCCAGATCAATATTTTTTATTTTTTATTTTTTTATAATAAGGGCGGATACCGTACGCCATGGGGAAATGACGCAAGCCACATTATGTACAATGTATAGCTATCTATGAGTATGACTAGGCGAGATTGTAATCTCATTGCTGTTGTAGCCAGATTTAATATTAACCAAAAGTTCATTATTTCCAAGTGGTATTTCCTTCAGCTTCACTTCAGGAAAAGGTTATCATTTATGGGTCATAAATATGGAACCTCAGTAGTGATGACGTCTTCAATGACGTTCTTCTGAAAAAGGGTGTTTTATTCAGAGAAGAACTATGCAAGATAACAATCCTCTCATTAACCAAAATGGCAGTACGATATTTTTGTTTGTACAAATAAAAAGTGTTTTGAAGTACAAGTATTCAACCTTTGCTTTCAATATCATATCGTATATGAAACTTGTCCCCTTCATTGAATCTGATGAAGTAGTTGTTGCTACGAAAGCTCATGCATTTTTGTGTATGTCTACCAGAATAACACGGCATTTTATTATTGAATACCATAAGTGGAGTAGTTTCAGAATCTTAATGATACAATACTGTGTTTTCCCCATCCCAGGATTACCAAATCATTTGCCACAACCAATGCGTTTATTTTTAATTTTACGGTTCTTGTTATGCGTGGTGAGAGATTTATTCATTTATTTATTGCAACATCTTTATGCATAATACAAAAATCAGCAAAAGCTGTTAATGTCAAACATCCACATCACACAAAAATATAAAAAATAAATAAATAACAAATCTCGCTTATAAACAATTTCTGGATTGTGACAGCAATGAAATGAAATATCACACGACGAAGAAAACATATCTTTTTGTGAGTTAAGGAGTGTTTGTAATGCATGGCATGAGATTTATCATGGATGTAAACAAGGTTTCTGAAATATGACAGCATTTAAGTTCAGAGAAGGCGTCAACAAGACGGGGACCAGTTTATATATGAATCCTTTCACTTCTACCCGAGCTAACCAAGCTATTATCCTTGGTGATAAGTTACTGACGTGTCGTAGACCCTATATATGGCTCCACTCGACTCTCACATCAAAGCGAGCCCCTCTTCTTCCTAACGAATGCGAAAAAAACCTTAATACCGGAGACAAACAAGGCAACGCTGGAGAAGGATTTGGTCTCTCCGAGAGACAGTGGTTGCCGTCTGGTATGAGGTGCCGGCTCGATTATTACTCGCTCACGATTCAACAGGTTATTGCTGGTTTGGGAATTTAACTTTGGGATTAAAAACGAAGACCCCCCCCCCCCCCCGCGCGGTAATCATGCAAACAATCTAGGGCCGTGATTGCCAGAACCGATGTCGTCCATTTTCATGTGATTGAAGCTGTAGTGTGATTATTTCAAAACTTAAACATATGAATGGGTATTGTCGTGAGTGTCTCTTAATGTTGAGGCAATTACTGTACTGTTTTTAAACTTTTATTTTACGTCTTCGAGACAAAAACAACAGCAACAGCAACAGCAACAGCAACAGCAACAGCAACAGCAACAGCAACAGCAACAGCAACAGCAACAGCAACAACAACAACAACAACAACAACAACACAGAACAAAAACAACAGCAGCGACAGCGACAGCGACAGCGACAGCGACAGCGACAGCGACAACGACAACGACAACGACAACAACAACACCACAGAACAAAAACAACAGCAACGGCAACGACAACGACAACAACAGCAACAACAACAAAACCAAACCAAACCCATACAGCCACAGCATTTGATTTGTTTTTAGAATAATTAGTAAACCATCAAAAATATTAATATCTATCATATCCTTGTTTTAAAGAAAATGCATTTCTCAGCCTAATCATGTTTTGTGATTTTAAACTGTCCATTATCTTTTTAAATCACATGAAGTTATCCTGGAAAAGGCAGAAGTTGCATTAGCAATTCAGGTTCGGTACCTTATCTTCAAAAGCAAATAACATGGTTGGCAATTAACGATATCGTTAGGCATATTAGTTTCAATCTGAAAGCTCAATTATTCTAGCGTTCATACTAATGCAACTCTCAAGACATTATAATACGCGTGTCTAAAAATATGCTTTCGAAGTCGACTAAAAACTATTTAAAGAACCCAAATCACATTGCTTCTTTCGAATGCCACAATCGAACCAAGACCGATCCGTGCACAAATTCCTTAAAAAAACAAAAACACATAACATCTTTTTTTCGGCATTTTCACTTAAATTTTCTCTTTAATTAGATGAACATTTCAGAGGTTAGTAAGATAATGTGTTTGGGGGAATACTAGGAAATGGACATGATTTTTCTAAAAACAAATGATGTAATAATATTGAATACATGCAGAAAGCGTTGGTTGTCAATGACCAGTATCCACACTTTGTAGGACCCAACATAAACATGAAATAACAAACCTGTGAAAGTTTAAGCTCGACCGGTCATCGGAGTCACGAGAAAATAGCAAAAACCCATATTTTATGGTTTCACTGTTTCATAACATCTTCTCAACCATCTAGTTTTGGACTCGCGAGATCAAAACTAATTGTTACACTCATTTCTCAAAAACTATTGCAACTCAGGCAACATTTTTAAAGAGATTTTTTTTCCTCTCAATCCTACCAATATTGTGCACGCCCTTTGAACAAAGCAATCATATTTCTTCATTATTTAAAATCTGAGACAGAAACTCATTCTCTTAAGAACTCCTGACATAAAATTGTTTAGAGAGCAAAACTGTAGATTGCAAATGTACTGGTGCCCAGTTTCCGTGTTATCGAAACCATAAAGAGCC
Source organism: Leptasterias polaris (assembly GCA_037783415.1). Classification (NCBI taxonomy): domain Eukaryota; kingdom Metazoa; phylum Echinodermata; class Asteroidea; order Forcipulatida; family Asteriidae; genus Leptasterias; species Leptasterias polaris. The sequence continues at coordinate 4,344,666 of JAZGTN010000092.1, read as the reverse complement.
GAACTCGCGATTTGTATTGGGTTAATATTTAACCGAAAATGACCATACGGTGCACGGGCGTGAATTTCATATTCCCTGTAGTGGTGTGCCAGCATTTTCAGGTGATTCATTATTGCAAATGTGGCAACCCATATGGCAAGCGCATATATATGAAATGGTTTCTATTTTGTTTTAAATTCTATTTTGCATTTGACAATTTTTTTCTTATTAAGGGACAACTTAGAAACGTGAACAAAAACAAATGAAATTGGTCAATTACAATATGATGAACCACAGCAGTCAATGGAATTTAAATGAAAAGTAGTTTCCCTATTCGCGTTCTGTTGTTTGAAATGGACATTCTAGAAGTTCATTATCGCAATCTATCAAATTACAAATCGCTCAAAATATTTTAAGTCAAACCAAGATTGCCCAATTTCGTCTATTCTCAAAGTAAGGCAATAATGATGAATTGTATTTATTAATAATTTCTTTTCGATTTAAAAGAGGGACTCGCAGCAAACCTCAAAAAACCCTTAGACCAAAGACTTATCGGTCATAAATTCCTGTGACTTAAAGGAAATTTGTCGGCAAGTCTGAAATTAAACCCAACCAGCTTGACTCATATTCACTTCTTCCACGATGATGTTGTTTCATGGTGCTCCCGATAGAAACACTTAAAGGCAAGGTACGCTCGTGAAGTGGTATTAAAAAAATCAGTAAATTCTGGTCACCCTAAATTCATATCGTTGAAATTTGCGTCATATTTCGGCAGACCAGCGAATTAACGTTTCTTGGGTGTGGTTTAGTACACGTTATAATTCTCATGTTTTGCGAGGCAACATCGAACTTGTACACAATGTCCTTAAATGATAAATGGAAATATTTCATAGGGGTTGACCAATCACAACCAAGTGCAGAATTTGATTTGACGTCGATAAAATTCAGCGTCTTCCCCAGGTAATCAACTCTGCTATATATACTGCACATGTACATTTTATCTTAAGGGTATAGATAATATATTACAGAATGATAACTGCATTATGTACGTTATATCATATTTAGTCTATAATCTATAATGTGTTAATGAATCACGATACATGAAGTAAATAAGACAGTACCATCACTGCCATTAGTTCCAGGTTAAAATGGTCGAACATCCAAGTAGAGACTATCTTAATGATGTGAATTGGGACAACACTTCGCAGTCTATTAAAGGGTCTGTATACATTTGGTAATGACTCTGAAAAGTATTGGCAATAAAAACTTACATGGTAAGAAGTAGAGCAGCTTTGGATAGTATAATGCATTTTGAGAAACTGTTCACTTCGAAGTACTACGGTTATGGAAAAGTATATAACTTTCGATCCCCCCCAAAATTTGAATCTGAGAAGCGTTACGGCCGTAACGCTTCTCAGTGTATTCCTATAGGGAATATTCTTCCTGCGCTGGAAATATTTGCTCCGGTTTTTCGGCGATATCTCAAAAACGCGACCACCTTTTGAAGTGAAATTTTCACAGGTTAGTTTTATTGTATATACCTACATTTATATAGGATTATTTTTTCACGATATATTCCCCGTTAGTAGGCCTAATGCAGTATAGTACAACATGTACACCTATAGGCCCAATATCCATTTTATTTTGCATTTCCAAGCGATCCCCTGGTCCAAAGTCCAGCCAATAGATCTATGGACACAGCTATGTCACCATTGGTTAATTCCTCCTATAGGAATACATTGGAGTCCATCCCTTGTATTTCATTAAAACCAAAATACGCTTTTACAGACCAGTTTCTGTGTCGGTTCAAATCGATTTTTTTTCCCCTCGGGGAGTTGGATGGGTTTGAAAAGCCTAATCAAACAACAGACAAAATTACTTTCCTTTCTGTTCAACTGAGAGAGGAAATATATTAAGTAATGTTGCTGTATATGGAAGATGGAGCTTACAAACTATTTTAAATAAAGTGACATCCACGACCACGTAACCGATCTACAGCAAATTAAGTCTGACAAATCATGCGTAGGTTTAACCAACTGAGAATGGGACATTTGATAAAATGGTAACTCTTTATGTAAATAAAATGTGGTGTGGTATGAACTTATGAAATAGTATATCCCAAAACCAATGCCTGCCTTTAATTTCAGTCACCACACGACCATGTGTCTTTTAACCGTTCCTGAATACATCTCTAATATTATTCAGTTTGTAATGTGGCTAGCCATTTCTCCTAACTCCCCGGCACTTGATTTGCATTATAAAACTTTGTATTCTGTGTCTTTTTGTGTGTGCATGTTCTATTGTTTAAATGCGTTACACAGGATTGGTTAGGATAAAAAACATCATTATTTAATTTCAGTCTGAAAGCTTACTGATTATTATTTTCATACTAAAACAATTTTTCTCTCTCTGAAATATTTCCCTCAGAAGTGAAGTCATAATAATAAAACTGTATCTGAAAACCTCAATAAATAATAACCAAAAAGACCATTAAAACACGTTACAGCGGATTTCGGTTGTTACAGCAAAAAGTAAGGACAATAGACCTTATGCATTGACGTCACCAAGCCGCCATCTTAGAGGTAAACTGATGATGAAACAATGGAAACGCGCTGATTTGTACGCGCGGCGCACAAGACTGGCCAATGAGCATCTTCCTTTTGACCTCTAGGTGAGGGCGCCCTACTCAAATGACGTCATATGCATAAGGTCTATTGTACTTGGTTTTCAATATTTTCTCCTGACTCACACAACGGATCCACCCCATTAATGTTCACAGGTTTGTTATTTTATGTACAATGGTTGATCACACAAAAATGAACACCGTCTGCGGCTGTTTTGTCAGCTCTATCTTGTACAATACCTTTTTACAAAACCCATCAGGCCTAATGAAAAACAGTATGTGGCCGATGTGGGATACCCTCTTAAGATAAAGGTTAAATATTAATTACACCGGTTCCGTACTGATAGATTAATACATGCATGATTAATGAACGGTAACGATCGAAGAAATAACTTTCAGTATTTTAATCTGAGGGATCCTTTTTATAAACTTGGTACCAGTCCTACCACATGTCCGGAGAGATGTCGCCATCTGGAATAACAAGAGAAATAATATACAGTGTGCGATTAAAGGCACTGGACACGTTTTGTAATTGTCAAAGACCAGTATTCTCACTTGGTGTATCCCATCATATGCATAAAATAACAAACCTGTGAAAATTTGGACTCAATTGGTCATCGCAGTTGCAAGAAAATAGCGAAAGAAAAAACACCCTTGTTGTACAAATTAGTGTGCTTTCAGATAGGAATAAAAGACTTCTGGCCAGAAGTCTTTTATTATTTGAGTGAGAAATTACCTCTTTCTCAAAACTACGTTACTTCAGAGGGAGTCGATTCTCACAATGTTTTATACTATCAACAGCTCTCCGTTGCTCGTTACCAAGTAAATTTTATGCTAACAATTATTTTGAGTAATTACCAAACGTGTACAGTGCCTTTAAACTTCCCATACTAGGCCTATTAATTAGGACCTACTAGTTCTTATTTTGATCTGCCAAATCGATATACGAACGATTATACACGCAGCAAAAAATAAACGTGACAAAAGTTCAACCATTTTGGTGTTCCTATAGTTCTATGTTCGACTCTAGTTTGATTATACTAGTTCCGTATTTCGGTTTGCCAGATCGAAATACAGACGAAAAACACATGATCACAAAAGCCGTTAAAAGACATCCACCGTTTTGGTGTGTTTTCTCGAAGAGGCTATTCCTAGTTCATTGTTCCATGTCCCTTACTATAGTTTCATATTACTTCCTTAGTTCGATTTACCAAATCGAAATACAGACGTAATACACACGAGCACAAAATCCGTGAGGACTATTTTTCACGAGAGTTTTCATTATAAATACACAGTTTCAAAAACCTATGATGTATCAAATTTACTTTAAATTGATATTGAACTTGTACTCAAATATTGACCAAAACAAAAACCACACGCGTAATTTTATTCTGTTGTTCATGTTTGAAACCAACTCTCCTCGGTTCCTCCTCATTTCTTTGTTACTACTTTTTCACTGATGCAGCATTTTGAAGCACCCGTATAAAGAAAAAATCAAGATAAAACTACAGTGGTTCTAGCGCCGATTTGGTTGTTTTGTTGATATATTTCCCATTATAACAAGATAACGTCACGCGAGTTTTATATGCACTGGCACGTTATCTTGGTACTCAATCAAGAGTATAACCCTACACGTTTCCATAACTATGACGACAACACGCCAATTACACCAATGGATACGCAGATAGGAAAAGTAAAAAGAACATATAAAAAGAAAGCCGTTTTCTCTTTAAGAATTGATATCTCCGTCTCACTTGGTACATTATGATAAATTAAGGAATGAAGTTGTATTCATTTCTTGTCTTGGTAGCTTGTATGTAATAAGTGATGATCATACCGTAGCCATCTTGGCATGGCTCCCTCTATTCTCATTAATTTCCCTCCAACCTCATTATGGATTTCTGTATTTGCAAGTAAGGAAATCAAGAGGACCCGCTTTGAAATTCTTCTTGCCCAAAGGGATATCTTTTCAACAGAAAAGTGCCTCAAACTGCCTCAAGCGACAAGACAACCTCGGTGGTCTATTGGTAAAAATCTAGAATGGCACAAAGATCGTAGGTTTGAATCCCACCCGCGTAATATACCTGCGAATTTTCTTTCACAGGACAAGGGAAAGTACTGAGTAATGCAACGCTTAACACTGATCGGTCTATGGGTAAAACCAAATAATAATCGTTATCCCCATTGCAAATTTAAACATCTATTACACCAGCAAATTTGTTTTAGCTTTCTCGTTTAGTTTTATAGTGACAGAAATATGAGAGAGTGGGTTTTCTGGTCTTGTTTCCTTATAATTTAATTGTTTTCCCCAATGTGATAACTTGGATTTTTTTAATAACACTTATTCTAAATGGCTCATTGGAAATTAAAAATTAACTAGTTGATTTTACACCAGTACAGTGTCACCTAATGCAACTGCAAACCGCTCCTCAAATTTCCAACAATATAGTTTCACTTTTTAGCCTTGAAACATTGTAAGGGTAAATAAGTTGCCATGTGAGAGTTTTAGAATAAACCTAATATTGAATCAACGACTGTTGACGTTCATAGGATGGTGCCCTAAAGTGTTAAGGGAATTTGTTGATGGCCTTGCTCATTTCTTTTGTTGCGCCGCTCGTTTCGGTTATAACATAAAACTAGACACCCTTATTTTTTTGGTTTGTATGTGTCTTGACATGCACGACGTCACTTTAGCGGAAACTCTTTCATGTACAGTGCTGTGTTGTGTATATTGACGATTGTTCAATGTGTATTCTTTAATGTGGTGGTACATTTCAAAAGTTTCAAACAGATCAAAGGCAAAGACAAAGGTTTTTTAAGACAATGAAACGGCGTACAAATCTGATAGTGACTGACCATTCGTGACTCTGATGTTTTAAGAGACGCTGGTGGGTCTATGTTGAGACCAGTTGAGTCCCGTAACCCATCCGCTCATCTCGGCTTCTCTCCTCCCCGTTCTGGTCCCTCTTTCCCCTCTTTGAATTATTACATTTTTGTCCATGATTTTCACCTTCTCTTCTGTGATATGCCTAAAGTATTCTTATTTGATCTGATCACTGATGTTGCACAGTCTGACACTGGTATAGATCTGCTGGATAACATGTTGTTCTGCTAGAGAACATTGTGGAATGTTGCGATAAATCGGAACTATTTTATTTGATGTATACTTCAGTCTTAGCAGGTTCCATTTCAAGGAAAAAGTAATACACCGATTGTATTTGTTCATAAATCCGCAGCCGTCACCGGTGCATAACATACCACAAAAAGGTGTGGATGTGACAATGCTGACTATTGGGGGCGCCCTTCAAAACAGAGCGCAACGGTTTGAAGAGTTTCATTTCTAACATACCCAGAACGGAAACAGAAAAATTGCTCAACCACTCAACAGCCCTCAATTAATTTGCTTTTATTAATACTAGAAACTTAAATGACAGTAAATTAACTCCAGCATAAGAAGGAAATACGATTTTTTGATGAAGAAAGCGATAAAAGTTGACTGTTTCCCTCGCTACTACTAGGAGTTAGGGATATCTGTCAAAGTGTTTTATCATGGGATGGAATATTGTATGTATGGCACGGCAGACAATCAGTTTAATTAAACCCCAGTCAATCTATCAGGGTGCAGGCATCGGGTTTGACGGGGACACAAAGGAGCGAGACCCCGCTCAGCGGTAATAATCAAAACAGACCCCGGCACCGGCAGCTTGTCTCACTTGCCAGGCCTGGCCGTCCAGGTTTCGGCTGCCGTAGTGTGACGAGGAAATAAAAACAGAATCTGTCAATGATTAATCCAAAAAGCCCGCCATTTGGCGCGAAAAGGAAACTGGCTTGCTTTCCAGCAAGTGATGAATTTCAACGGAACGGTCACCTCAATCAGGAATTTAACGGTGTAATGGTACAGTGGTTGTACAATCGCTATTGCTTTCACAAGTATTGACACCGAGAGGACTCGGGAGAACCTATATCGACAACTCTAGTTTAAAGTTTGACGAAGAAGATCGCGACAATCAGAAAGGGCATTCTCGTCGTTATTATTGACGATGACGAAAGTTAAGAAGTGACGTCTAAAACCCATCGATAAACAGACAGTCACAGCAGTGACAATGACACTATGTGACTTTTCACTGCATCTCGGTCAACGGAAAGAGTCGACCACAACTTGCGTCAATGACACTAATGACACACAGTAGAAACCAGTAGAAACATATTTAAACAACAACATATTAAAAAACAACAACACAAAACAACAGCAAACTGTACAAATTGCACAGCGTAAAGTGGGAGACGATGGTCCCAGTTCAAATCTCAGGCCTGCATCACACTTTTATATAGCTCTTTCTCGCAACACAGAGGGGGAAAAACTAGAAGGCATCAGATAGAGAGTATGTGTTAGAGGTATTGTAAACGATACTTTGTAACATACACCCACGTCTACACGTAAATCAAAACCTTAAAAGAGTCAACTGATGACTGTATGATTTGTAAGGGGAACCCATCGTGTCCGCCGAGCCGACAACAATTCCATATTTTGACTAGAATTTCCTTGCGTACACAGCCCGTGTAACTTTATTAATCACGCCCGCGGCTATACGATGTTACGAGTGCCCAAAATGGCATGTACAGTTTCAATATGAAGGCAATGGACACGTATAGGGAGACAGAGGGGAGGGACAGAGGGAGGAGAGGAATGGACAAGAGGTTAGGAGTGAGACTCAGTTTCAATCCAATAAGGAATGAAAAAAGAGGGAAAAACACCAGAGCTTTTTAAAGGTCTCAAAAATGTACAAGGTTGTTTAACTAATGTTCACAAATTCTTTGTCTTTTATTCATAAAAAAACATAATACGATTTATGATTTCCTAATAATATCCGGGTGTATATTATTTTCTTCGGAACAATATTTGAAGGGATGACACGCCCCATCGGCGGATGACAAAGCAAGAAGCCAGAAAGCACGAAGTCATCGATATTATTTCTTTTGGATGAATATAAGGGGTTGTATTTATATTGAAAATGTTATTAAGGTTGAAGATTCGAAAAACCCTGAAGTACACGTGGCGAAATTGGTTAGATATTGTATTATAAAAGCTAACGCACGATAATCAATATCGGTATCCACAACTGTTAATAAAAGTACAAATTACATTCAATATTATAATTACACCAAACATCAACACTGCAGTCCTTTTTCCAGAAAAGTTCACCACAAGAGAGAATACTAATCGAAATTGTCCATTGTGCAGGCTGATGGAAAAAAATCTCCCGGCTTCAAATAACGTTGTATTTGTATTTGAACAGTGCAACCATTTGCCCGATGCGAGCCAGAATATCAAAAAACGTCACTTAAATTGAATAGCATGCCAAGTGACTTGTTACTATTTGTCATTAACCATTGTTGATAAACAAAGTGCGCTGGTTGGCATGGACGGCCGAATGTTGGAAAAACATTCAATCGTGTTAACAAATGTTGTGACCAAACTAAACATTTTCTGTAAAGATTCATGAACTGAAATACCTTCCATGATCGGTTGATTTGTTTCCAACAAATTCAACATTATTTTTGAATATTTGTGTAACATTGCTACAAACTATGGCTATCTGTTTTTGATTTGCAGTTATGGCTTTCCATAGATTTCCAACCTCGGTTGGCAAAAACTCGGGCTGTGACGTTGCAATAGAAAGGTCTATACTACAAAAGCAACCTCGGTCTAACACCCTGTATACCCTGCATCATTAAGGCCACCTTGCCATAGGAAACAGACAACCAGGCTGGTATTCTCCCTGTCACGGTATGTTTGTGTTTATAATAGAAACAAATTGCCGCCATCAAAGAGATTACATTTCAATCTCTTTAAATAAAAAGTTAAATATCCTGAGGTGATCAGAAAAAATAAATAAATAAAAAATAAAAAAGCTTAAGATGTGAAAAAGCATTATATAAAAATCTTACCCATCTCATTATTCGGTTCAAGGTTCTGTCATAATGTAACAATTATCACTCGGATGTCAAAAACCGTTATAATGTCATAATTGCTATATTTCATAACCATACCTGTATGTAGGCCAATTTGACTTAATTGTACCATTTTAAATGGCGGAGTTTGTTTTTATGAAGTATATCTCCAAATGAGTTGACGTTGACATGTTTGTTTGAGGTCTAAAGACAGTTATATGCTGGTTTTGGTTTATGTCATGCTACATTGAGGGTTAATGTAGTCGCAAACGTTTGAAGAAGAGCTATTGGTGGATATGATGAAATCTCGTTCTACATTGAAGTTTTTATTTTTGAGGAAGGGCTTTGGTACGGGATACAAACATTCTAAGTTACAACTGAAACCGTAATGATGGTTTATATCAGTGTTTAAAGACGAGGTAAAACAACTGGTTATGTTATTTGCAAGGTATATATATATCTGGATTGTTCCACTATTATCAAAGACTTAATAATATATGCAAAGTGTTCAATGAACCAGAGTCTCGCGCGTATTTGAACATTTTTGGACCACTTCGGTCCCTCATTGCTTTAACGTGTGAAGGAAACACACTTGCCCACTTTAAAGAGTCGCAATGTTCGAAAACGCGCGAGACTCGCACATTATTGTTCAGTTGATGTTAATCACCCCGAGCTTTTAACATTCCTATCTACGATAAAATTATGCAACATGTCAAAACAACAAGAAGACAGAAAAAAGAAAAAAACCATAAAATAAAAATTACATAAATTCATTTTGTTTAATAATATCAAAACCAAGGTATATATTATGGGTAGACCTGAATTGTGTTTCAAGTATAGGATATCTTTAAGTTATTGTTACCCTTTGATAGCAATGTTTGTCATTGTACAATATCTAAAATCGGTGGAGCACAACCTAATTGAAAACAGTGGAAAAATAAAATTATTCAACATGACAATAATTTGATGCAACTATTACAAACTTAGTCAGAATACTATAGAGTGTTTTCAGTGATTTATATTGAATTATTTTTCTATTTACACGTGGGGATTGAAGGCTAGACGATAGTATTTGCTTTTACCTCCACGGCAGATTAGCTGACAAAAAATAGTAAAAAATTACATAAAAAGAGCACTGGATGGGGGCTTGTTTAAAGAAAATGCAAACAAAAACTACAGTTTTAATTAAATTAGCCAGAAGTGTCTCCCTTTATAGTTGCGATAATCGTAACCTTCTTACTTTATTCTATCCTCCCGATGGTCTGTGACTGTTTGATAGCAATGTTTGTCATTGTACAATATCTAAAATCTTTTTGAATTTGGTTGCTTATCAAAATAACAACTGTTGTGTAATGAATTTTATTTATAAAGTTTTGTTTTTTTTATGTTTGAGAAAAACAATGGAAAAAGAATATGTGCTTTATTCCTATGGGAAATGTTCTCTCTTGAAATTCGTATAAGTAATGCATTATGATTCCGCGTTCTTTTGTGTAATAATAAAAGTTGGTTTGTAAATGTATTCCTTTTAAAATTATCTTTCTCCCATCGAGGCAGATTGCACCTCTGAATTCAGCACAATGGTGTTCTCCAAGGGAATAGTAGGCCTATATTCATTTGGTAGTACATTATTAATTATCGAAGTTTGTAGTTTATTGCAGAAATTAGATAGGGCCTAAGAAATCTTTCTGGCAATACCGTTAATCAAACAAGAACAACAAGGAAACAACCTGTATGAACTCTGGAGTGAAATTCGGTGAATAAAGCAACCTCTTTATGGTGAAATAAGATCCGCGAGAAATCTCTGTATTTTAGGACTATATATTGCTGGATATACACGTTTTATTTACCGTAGTGTGCGATCCCAGTTGTACTAGTCTTAGAATGACGACGACTACGTACATACCTACACCTACACCATAAAGACATCTGTGGGTGGACAGACTGAACAAAAACACCCATTGCTTTAAACATATTTATGTTTTCTTGTTCACACAAATTTAACCAGAATAATATATAAGCGGGGTTACGATGATGATGTATAAGGAAAACTAAAGCCATTATCAACGTGTTGAAAACGGGCATATAAACACACACATGCACAATAACTGCATGGGCTGGGGACTGCCGAGTGCGGGGAGCTAGCTAGCACACGGTAAGCCACGTCACTCACGACACGGCCTGGACCCTTTCAAGCGGACGTTTGTCGGCAAGCCGTTGGGGAGTTGAACACGGTATCGGGGGGCCCGCTTGACTCGTACGTCGCGTCCAAACAATCGCCACCGATGAAGAGTAAACGAATACTAAGAAAAGGAGACCCATTTCGACTGTGAACACAAGGTAGAGGGCATCCATGGCCTGCAATGGTACAATGTGCTCTTACTATAGATTCTGGGGCCAGTTCTTTATAATGCGCGGGCAAATTTTGTTAGGGTGAGACAGTTTTTTTTCGGGGGGTTTGCGTACCCTGTCTGGACACGTTATTTGGCTTGATTATTCAGACAATGGTGTGACATGTTGTTGCTCATGGTTTGAGCTGCCAAAAACAGAGGTGAATACGAGACAAATCGTGAATCCCACAAAAGCAAAATTCTGCGAGTAAGCAAGCTGCATGCAAGCAAATGGGCACGGCGTCGTCTAGCTATGCAAACACTCCCTCCCCATAGTCTGTGTGCTTAGCTACTTGGTACACAGTCCCCACGTCCATTTGTCTGTATTTTCTGGCCAGCTCAGAAAATCGCAGCCATTTCTTCACGAATCGGCCCTGCATGCGGCTAGGTTTTGGCAAGATTATCGCCCGATTTTCTCTGATCACCCTTTTTGCCCAAAACGGTGAGTACATTATAATACGTTACAACATCCAACTAATAACGAGGGTGTAAGACCTTCCATTCGATATCACTCCAAAAATCCGCCGTGCACAATGGCGTGCGGTGTTTAGCATTGTACACGAGCAAGTGCAGAATCGCTATGCCCGTAGGCTGAGGGGAAAATGGTAGTGGCAACAAAGGCGCACCCACACCAATTGCTCAAAACGCGATCGCCGATAAAATCTAGATTAGCATTCATGATTTAAAGATCGCCACGATCGAGATTATACGCAGATTTGTTTTCTCTCTCTCTTTACGCAATATTGCCCGGGTGAGCATCGGGTAAAATTGCGAGATAAAAATTCACCCGGTGGGTTTGGACGGGACCTGTTACGGCGACTCCGAGCCTTGTCCGAGCCCTCAGGCCATCCTCGTTGCATTTGCCGAGACCTTTGCTCAAAGCTCCAGGGGTGGTTTCCGCGCCGCTGACTCTCATCCATGTTTCCCCCCGGCTCGATGGAGGACGCCTATTCGCCGGACTCATGTTACTTTTTTCTTTTCATTTTAACCTTGCCACACCTGTCTAGTTTCTATGGTCTGCAAATATGAAGATAGAGAAAATGAAATTAAGTCTCCAATGGAAAAAGGGTGACTTTTTATTGACACACACACAGGGGGTTGTAGCAAGTTAGTGTGGAGCAATCAGGTATCTGCTAGCAGATTCTATTGATGAAACACATTCTAGCAAATTGATAGAAAGAACTTTATCTGTAAAACTATCGACATTTAAAATGTAAAATGACTTAAACCGATCTCAATCTGGGACGCTTTACTCTGGATTCGGCAAAACTCGAATATTTTGTAATTAACCAGCTGACTCCTTAATGTGTCACATTGGTAATTGTCAAAGACCAATATACACACTTGATGTGACCCAACATATACATGAAAATAACAAACCTGTAAAAGTTTGAGCTAAATCGGTCTTCGGAGTCATGAGAAAACAGTGAAAACAACCTTTATATGTTTTCACTGTTTTCAAACATTGGATTTTATTACGCGTGATACAGATTAACTGTTTTACTCATTTCGTAAAAACATAGCATTTCAGGCAAAACTATTCCAAGAGAAGTTTTCTACCATGACCATTTTTACACTATGTAAGTTTTGTGCAAATCTGTGAACATTTATTTTTCAATCTTACCAATGTTGTACACACCCTTTTTAAACCCCTTTAAAGTATGATTGTTCAAGGCTGTATAATACCTGTGTTGATGACATGAGGTAATTTCATGAAATTATATATCATTTCAACATGTGAATTATCTAAGTTGTAACTCCATAGTGCTTCGGTTGTTTATTTCTTCACTGGACCCGATCGCTCCCACACCATGACGATTAAACACCAACAAGCAGATAAAGCTACAAAGCATTCCAAGATAAATTCACATACTAAAAGGGTCAATCATTAGAATGTGTGACAAACCAAAGCTTAAACATTTTGTAATTAGCATTTCCATCTCTAGTTGTTGGATATCACCAGATAATACCGACCAATGCCTAAATTTCACATTGATTAACATTGGATCACTTATTTTTGATCGACGATTATTACTATTAATATTATTGTTGTTATTATTATTATTGTTATAAATTTCTGGTATAGAAACTGAGGATGCCTCATAAATGAACTTTATCACTAGCTTGAAAGCCTTAGGAAACCTGTCAACAAGGGTTTTTACAACGTGAACCAGAAACACAGGGTTAATCCCCTGCTCTTCCACGTAAAGTGTTCAGGGTTATTTTACATGCACCACCAATCCTAGTACACGGGACCTACGGCGAAGTTAATGTCCCATCCAAAGGACACAGCAATTATGGAAAAATATCTTGCTCAAGGGACACCGGTGTCACGACCGGGACTCGAACCCCTGCTGATCGAAACAACACATCAACCATAGCTTGAGTCTGTTGCTCTTATATACCGACCGCTCGGCCATGACACACTACATATTACCAGAAGACCAATTTATCGGCATCAATATGTTTAATTTTATGAAAAATAACTATTATTTAAAATAAAACTCATGAATCTCTTGAAAAGCCCAAAATATGTGTAATATGAAAAGGCGACGGGCTGTCTATCTGTTTTTTATTTATTTATAAACGCAGAATGGTATTCAAAACTATGCTTGCCTTGTTTTCTAACGGCTTTTGCAATAACTCAAATTGGCAACATCAACAGAATAGTTTTACAATCTGCTCTACCATTTTGAACACTGCGACATAAACATTACTGTACCTAATTCTTCCACAAGACAATATTGTCTTCAAACAGCAAAAAAAAAGAACTGTCGGTAAAATAAGATGCAGATTCTGTTTGATTTGAGATGATTCATCGGAAAAAAAATCTATGGCAGCTAAGAATGTTATCATTGTGCGACCATCTTGATATTCTCCCATTCAACTCAATGTAATCAAACCGAGGCTGGAAGGAGGAATGGTCTGATTCATTTTTTTACAATGACTATTAGCATCCTTTACTGTTACTTGATACAGGGAACACGACCAAGATAGTGGCAGCATGATAAATGTCTACAGCTCATAATAAAAGAAACTGAAATTTCCCCTTCTTGAGATACCATGCGAATTCCCACTTTAAAAGCTCAAATAATTGAGACCATCCAACTGTACACAAAATGTTTGTAAAACGGCCACAAGTCTTACTGATGGAGTGTCTGTATATAGCAAGCTCGATCTTTTCAGTTTTATAAATGGACATTATTATGCATTTTGTCTTTTTCCCAAGGGATGAAATGCATAGTTTGTGACCGAAAGAGTTGACATTTTTGATTGTGTTAATTATAGTGCGAGTTTAACGGGGGTTGTCATAATGCCAAGTTGGTTTTTGACTATTTTAAAGGGACACCTCGGAGCTCTTTCTACAGGCAATAACCATTGATTTCATTCTTCTAAGGTTAAAAAAACGTATTTTAAAAAGTAACCCGTGAACATTTCACTTAAATGGTTGTGTCAAACCAATTCGAAAAATCTCAAATGGCTTCGTACTTATGTTGTTGTATTTGGTATATAAATGTTGCTTATAAAAGTTCCCAAGCAGGCATCTTGTTCACAATGTATGACGGGCCTACACCATTACTTATGAAGAAGATTATTCATTCATATCTCTATTTCAACGAACCACACAACCAACTTGTGAACATCATGTGACACGTAAAGAGAATGGTTGAGAAAACACCCGGTTTATGTTTTGTATCGGGACGTTGTGTGCGTACATTATGTGCTTGTCGATTTTGCAAACCGCATCAAGAAATTGGGTGTTGTGGATAATTTCCCTCATACACCTAGTAGCTTTTCAGAAGGAAATTATACGACGGTCCTTTTGGTTGGTTATCAGTTTGCGACAGCTAATTCTGTTTTCTCGAAAACAATTTCCCAGTCATTTATATAAAGCAAGCGCTCAGATGAAACGCTTTCGATTGTAGCCAATCACAAGTCACACCTTTGATTTTGAACAGAATTTATTTGTTTTTTTCTCTCCTGAAGACGACCAGAGCGTATTGAACGAAACGTCAAGCTGTTAAACCACAGGTTCTTTTCAGAACCAACACAACTCACACAAAGAGTTTTATGTGCATGGTGCACTGTAAAAACGGCGTTTAGAATCTAAACACATTTCTAAACGCCTCGCTTGTACCCACTTTTTTCACACGTTTAGCCCTCAACATGTTTAGATTTTGCGTTTCTGTGACATGTTTACCCCGAGACACATTTAGCCTGTGATACGTTTAGATTGAATGTGTTTAGGGTTCATAGTGAGTGCTAAACATGTTTAGAATCCAACACGTTTCAGAGAATAAGCTTAATTTTTAAACACCTGAAGAAAAGAAAAGAGAAATGTTGCAACATTCGCCTGCCTGCTTACTGAAACATAACGCTCAACCTACGCTCGGCATGAGAATCGATAAATCATCATCATCTCAACGGTCATCGAGATGATTTTCATCGAGATGATTTGAGGAGCAATGATGCCATAATTTCAGTCATGCTGAAAACGGTAATTTTGAAGTCTCAGAATCCGTTCCAATTATACATTTTGGGCTTTACTTTCTACCCATGGTGTGAATCTTTGAAGTGCTGGCCAATATGATACAAAAAAAATTTGCTTCAATTGAATTACACACATTAAAGTGTAAACTACTGCGCAGGAAAGGCTATTATACCTACAATGGTTTTGAATAAACACCGAGGTCTATATTTGTGCATATTTAATGAAACCCCGCCCATTTCATTCTAAACAAACTGATGAATTTAAACACATACAAAACATGTTTACAAGCAAACATGTTTAGAAATATGTTTGTAAGCTAAATTGGTATCCCTTTAACATGTCAAAAAGCTAAACGTGTTGCGATCAATGCAGGTTTGAACTGGTTTGAACATTCAAATACACCAGAATGTGTGTTCATCATTTTAGTACGTTTGCTACCTGAGCAATTTTACTTGCCATGAGGGGCTAAACGTGTGGGACATTTTTGATACCTTTGTAAAGTTACGTATTACCAAAATGCGAATTATTTTAAACCCTTTTAAATATGTGTTTATAGCAAAAACGCTCTTCAAGGAAGGCCTATATGCCTACGTGGAAGCCTATCATGGCTAGCTGCTTAGCTTTTTCATACCAATAGCAAACGTATTCAATTGATGTAAACACATTCTGGTGTATTCAAATGTTCAAACCAGTTCAAAACACGTTTAGCTTTTGACATGTTAAAGAGGTAGCCATTTAGCTTCAAACATATTTCTAAACACGTTTGCCTGTAAACATGTTTTGTATGTGTTTAAATTCAAAACTGCATTTCAAACAAGCACAACAAATCTCAACCCGTTTAGCTTTTTGACATGTTAAAGAGGTAGCCATTTAGCTTCAAACATATTTCTAAACACGTTTGCCTGTAAACATGTTTTGTATGTGTTTAAATTCAAAACTGCATTTCAAACAAGCACAACAAATCTCAACACGTTTAGCTTTTTGACATGTTAAAGAGATACCCATTTAGCTTACAAACATATTTCTAAACATGTTTGCGTGTAAACATGTTTTGATTGTGTTTAAATTCAAAACTTCACTTAAAACAAGCACAACAAATCTCAACACGTTTAGCTTTTTGACATGTTAAGGAGATACCCATTTAGCTTACAAACATATTTCTAAACATGTTTGCGTGTAAACATGTTGTGTGTGTGTTTAAACGCTAAGCGCCGTTTTTACAGTGTGTGTCCGCCAATCTCACGAGATTGTATTCCCAAAATGCAACTTTCCAACTTAATTGACAGTGTTTATCTCATATTATTATAATCATTCGATGTAGAACAATCTGCGCTGGTAACAGCTTTAAAGTTGTTACACATACCATCGATATTACACACAGTAACTGTATTTGATAATTTATTTTAACAAAAATGATGTCGTTTAATTAAATTGTAACCAACTCCAGCAAATGTTTGTAGATATGGGATAAGCCTATAATATCATTTGTTATCGTGGTATAGCAATGTAAGTTTAACTAGAAAACTTCTGTGTAATTTCTGTAATTTTAAGGAAAAAACAGTTAACACTTTTGCTGCTTTTTCCCCCAAAAATATAAAAAAACAATATTAGTTATCTCCCTTTGCAAAACACAATAGCCCTACATTTGTATGAAATCTAGACTACAAGCACAGATATTGGCAATCTTTCGAACACCAATGTTTCTACTTATTTGTAAGCCATGATACGTTCACTCCGAATAAGCTTGTCATTTCCTCGTCACAACATTGATTGATTTATTGATTGATTGAATTTATTCGGATAAAATACAGCAAGAACATGGCAAAAATACATACACAACATCTGTTAAACGTGATATTTTGAGATGTCTAAAGGAAGTTCGTTTCAACCTCCATCAAAGTCACGTAGAATTGAATTTAAAGCCAAATCCCCTTTCATTTCGTTCTGTGTTCTACGCCGCAAAACGCATCATTGAACTACATTAACATTTCAACAACAAAAAATTCTTCGAAACATAAAGCCTGTGGCTCCGTTTGATAATTTGTGTACATAGGCCTCATTTATAGTTGAAAACAAGGCATCAGTGTTAGTGCATTATTGAGCAGTAAACCCCAATGCCTAAGTAAGCCTACCATACGAGTTTGGGTTTTGAATTGTAGGTTTGGGGTTTTAAGTTGAGCTGTGCCATTATGTAATGTACCTGTACCCAGTGCTTTAAACGCAATCTGGCAGCGGTAATTCATTATTTTTTAGGCTGAGTTGATTCCATACTACGATCATGAGATTTACAAGATATCTTACAGGCCACATAATGGCAATTCAAAGTCATTCCAACCGAATTCTAATGATTCTTTGACTCTGACGGGCTGCGAGCGAGCCCAGAGTGCCTTCTAATCGCCTCTTTAGTCCTACCCATTTGGGACGGCATCTTGAGGTGCGTGTTGTTGCTTTACCACTGGCCCATCACGGAAACCTCCACTGCTGACGATACAGCACTAATGCAAGTCTGGAGTGGACGGGCATAGCGGACCGCGCCGGCCCCGGGCATCACCGCGGTTCACTGCCGTACGGCTAGGGGGTAAAAACGACTCATGCCCCCCTTGTGCATCCGCTGCTAGCGTGCTCATCGAACGATTGGTTCCGTTCTGCGTGCAGTTGGAGGGCCCTATAGCATGTACCACGTAGATGACAGAACAAATGAAAAGGTTTTAAAACAAGATGTTGAAGAGCCCCGAGGAAGACTTGAAAGGGCGAGGGGTTTTATTGTCAAACTAAAAACAAACAAGCTGCCTCGATAAGCCATGATCATTATGTGGTAGTTCAAACCTAGCAGTTCTACTTGACCCCAGGCCTAGTTGTTGCTCTTAGATCGCTTCCCTAATGACACAATATTTTGGTACACTGTAACCCTTCGTCGTACACCAAGACGTCATCAAATTTTACAAATTTTACAAAAATAAAAATAACATTAAGATTGACTGAGCGCTCACGCTGGCCTCCCAAAGCCGAGGCGCTTTACAGCATGAAAAATAACAAATTTATGATTTCCTAGAATCATATTTTGGGAATAACATGAAACATAATCTCACATTTCATGTTATTTGACTGGGTTTCTTCTAACAGAGTGTAGGGCCTATGTTTTTGAAGCAGAATACCTAGTTCTTGACAAATACATTACGCAAGGAGTTGAGATGAAATAATTGCCCTATTTAGGCGTCAATATGTAGATTGACAATTCACTGGTTGCTATATCTTCATCTGTCATATAATCAAGGCCGTACATCCCACGTCCTGATGATGTAGAACGATGTGTAGAACGGATCTTGATCAACGCGGAAGATAAAGCCGTGAAGCCTCGTTGTAATTACTACGATCATGGACTAGCATGACGACGATGACGTAGACAGTTTTAGTCTGTTCGTCGTGTCGAGATTTGGGACATTGAGTGGATTAGTGCGACCAGCATGTGGGAGGAGAGAACCCGAAGAGGAAATGGGATTGAGAAAAAAAAATAAAAAAATATGTAGCTGGTTTATAGGGAAAGATGGACTTATACCGTCATACCAACGTTGTTTTCTCTAAGTGATGTTATTTTTAGGGTCCAACTCAAACAGGTTATAAAAGCCGTTTTTCGTTAAGAGCATGTGTGCTAAAATAGCGTGTGTAGAGAAACAGACTGGTGCTTTTATGAGTGATTTGCATAC
Source organism: Leptasterias polaris (assembly GCA_037783415.1). Classification (NCBI taxonomy): domain Eukaryota; kingdom Metazoa; phylum Echinodermata; class Asteroidea; order Forcipulatida; family Asteriidae; genus Leptasterias; species Leptasterias polaris. The sequence goes on along the minus strand of JAZGTN010000092.1, from coordinate 4,325,529 downwards.
ACAGACCTACCCGACTAAGGCGTCAGACTTTTGTGATGGAACCAATTGTCAATTTGTGTATGTCAGAAATTATTCAAAAGTGACCCATTGATTAACTATGAAAATTGTTATGTCTAATGACATGAAGTGTATGTTACTAAAGAGAAAGCGAGCATGCGTCTGAATTTGTATATAAACTTTTTAGTATGGAAAAATATAGGCCTACAGCAGCTAAACTTCTGGATTGCTTTCCCAAAGTTTGTTACATAGGTCAACTATTTCTTTTTATCTTATCCCTATTTGTGCTTAATATTCTTATTTTTGTGTGGGTACTTTTCTTCTAAATTTGTACGGAATTCAGATTATCTTATTCACTCTTCTAAGCTTAAAATGGTATGTGTGCACATATTTTTATATTATACATATATTGTATAATATTTAAATTTTTTGTATATATTAGATGTTTTATATAAAAAAAACACCCCAAAACACACTGCATAAACGCGTTTTGTAATTACACCGAACGCGTATTGATTGACATCAATGCTTTCTGCTATTAAGGGATAACACTTCAAACGTACAACCCAAAATGGGGGTACTTCAAACGTTAGCATGTTTACTCGTAGCTTGTGCGAGGTACAAGGTACGTGGTAGGGGGTACGAGGTATACTCCTGAATGTTTCAAACGATTTGGAGATGGAAATTGAAAATTTCATATCAAGAACTTCACAAATAAGATAAACTGCAGTGGGTTTTAAAAGTGCCATACAATAACAAGTCGTTATATAAATCAACTTAACGTTATCTCAAAGTTGTTGCGATGCAGCGTATAAATAAGCAATTCATAACGTGGCTTGTCGTGGCATGGCCGAGAGGTCATCCAACGCGCTTTACTTTAAAAAAAGCTTTGGTGTTTCTGATCAGCAGAGTGTGGGTTCGAGTCCTGGTCTTGACACTTGCATCCTTAAGTAGGACACTTAACCATTTTTGCCATTGGTCCCATGTGTCGTGTAATGTACGTAAAAGAACCCAGTTACACTTATCGCTTTACAGAAGGGGTTTGGCAGTCACTGCACCTTGTAAACCCTAATAGGTACTACATAAATCGGTCTCATAATTCAAAAATCTAAAAAACCTGTCTTAAATGTTTTCCTTTTTTCTAACGATAGGCAGATACGTGTGCTATATGAGACTCCGGTATTGTTATTATCTTGTTTGCATTTTTATTTTATTTTGTTATATTCTCATTATAATATGGTGAGCCATATAGCGGCGGTATAAGAAGTGATTTGCTGTTGAACACGAAGGGAAAGACGGTTGTGATTGTGCAGTTTGTTTTGATAGGAGTGTACATGACACGAACACTGGTCTTATCTCCTATGGCTCTTGACCAATATCAGAGAAAGTTCCTATCATTTTATAATTAGGCTGGTTTTAGAGTTTGTATAAACGGTCGAAAGGTCGGTTCCTGAGACAGGAATTGTATAGTCCAACATGTATGTGTGATGAATGTGTTTGTTTGTTAGTAGCAAACATCATTTCCATAGACTGCGTATTATGACAGTTTTTAATAACACCAAGCCAAGGTTGGGGGGAAAGCAAGGCAGTTGCTTGCAAGGGCCCTGCCGTGATACAGAGCGTTATCACGGCCTCGGCGTCTTGCATTCTTCTCAGGTCCAACAAAATATTGACGTTGGTTATTAACTGCTTGAACCAATCCACTCCCGGGTCGATTTCGTTCTTGTTGTTGATCAAACTTAAACCCCGCGTTCTCTCCAGTTAAATCGGCCAGCTTTCTGGGGAGAAGAAATCGCAATTTCCGTAGAATTGAATTAGGACAGAGTTAAGATATTCCTACGGGCCCCATACTCGCTGGGAAACTTGACGGGCAGGCCATTCACGGAGGAGGGGGACGGTTGTTTTTTAATGAAGTTGTTGCCAGTGCGACGTCCCGTTGCTTTATAATTGCGCTCCACTCAATCTCCACAACAATTTCGGCAAGTTGGGATCGGAGGGGAATTAAAGACAGCGGTGTCTTTCAACGCGCGTGTTGTCCCTGTTGCCCCAATACTCATTGCCTTTTAAAGGGACCTGGGGTTCTAAAAGATGAAATTAACACAAATTCTCAGTACTTTATCTCCAAACTTGTGGAAGAGTTTCATACAGGTGTCAAAAAGGTAAGAGAGTTTAAGCATTGTCATTTTTGGTTTTTTGTGGTTAATTCTTACTTAGTGTTTCGTTAACAAGGTCCCCTAATATAGGAGCAAGAGGTCACACGTGGATACCGTAATTAAAGGACAAATGCCTAAAACTTTTGACTGAAGCTCACCCATTGTTTTAATAGAAACTTATTACAGTGGTTGAAATAGGCTAGCCTGAGTGTTAAGACAACATTGAGTCGCTCAGTGCTCGCAGGTTATCATGTTTAAGTCGGGAGCGTTTTCTGATAGAGGATAGGGGAGGGTCTACAGGTATGGTAAGTAGGTGAGCCTTGAGGCATGAATGGTACAGATATACCCTATTCCGGTTCATGTGAATCTAATCTGCAAGATCCAGTCTGTATATTATCTCTCATTGGGTTAAACTTCGTTGTTGGCTTATTAAGTATTCTGTACATCGTGCTGCGGATAAAGAGCACATTGGAGAGAAGGGATGCCTCGATGGAAGGGGAAAACAGTTTAGTGGCTGTACGGGGAAAACCTTAACCCCGGTGTGATCTGGTCCCATTGATATACGGAGTGGGTCCCCTTTTTTAGTGGAGCTAGGATTGTCTCGTTAAGGCTTGGAATCCCTTGATCAGATGGCGATTTAGCTTTTTGTGCTGATCAATCAATGGCAAGACGTGCCGTGGTCGCACCGGGGAATTGCCCGCTCGCCAGTCACTCTCATATTTACTTTTAATAAAGAAATATTGGGGGCTGTTTCATATTCGATGGTGTTGGAGCCCTGGCCATCACCACTGAAAGCTGGGGCCCCAGTTTGTCGATCAGACCCCGAGCAATGGGCCGCGGTACCATGTGGAAATAAGTCACGTTCATGCGGAGGTACTCTAAAAAGAAGGAGAAAAAAAGAGGAGAATCTCGCGCGACATTGAGGGAATGCGTTTAATATCGGCTCGTCATTGTAGAGACGGCGGTCTCACTCGGGATTAAGTGCCTACCCGGCATGGTCCCGGGCAGGTGTCAGGTTTCAGCCACGCACGAGTTTCTGACATATTGAAATTCAAATAAAAAAAAGAAGAAAAAACGAGGAGGGGATAAAGAGAGAGAAAAAGCCCACGACCCAGTTTTATCGTGCGCCTTAGCTCCGTTAGAACACCGCTGATCGAGCCGGCCTAACCCGGGTATGACCCGACCGTGGCCAAGGCAACCATTGCCCATCATGCGGGATTTTTTTTCCTGCTCTCCCCTTCTTTCGTTCTGACACCGTGCGTCAAATATGCAAATGTCAATATTGAAGGGAGTGTTTGGAAAGATGGATGAGATATGCCCTGTGGCTGCATTTAGCCTTGAACCAAGCTGGGTCGAGGTCGACATCTATTTGCGCGCCTAAGTCAATAAGAACCAATTTGGGACTTCGATTTAAGGCGGGAAATCTTCCAAATAGAGTAATTATCTAATTCTTTTAAGTAGAGCGTTTCTCATAATGTGTTAATAAATTGCATGTTTCATTATTGTATGGTTTTCGTAACTCTAATCCCTGAGGCTATATGGTAAAACTGATCTTTACTTTTCAGTGTATTAATAGAACGGATGGTTCGTGCATCACATCCAAAGAAATGTGATATCAGTAAAGTTGTTGAATTTATTTGATGCCCATACAATCCTATCAACAAGTTTATAGTCTTTTGATGTCCCGGTATGCGTCACAACATGTTCTTACAATATCAGTAAATATCGAACTCCATCATCGATTTACATTTTGCTTGTTGCGCCTACAGCCAGTACACCTTCCGCATGGCATCCCCTAACTCAAACACTGCCCATTGCAGTCTGGGACATACCACTGTTTCGCCTAGGCTCATTTCTCAAGCAATTTTCCGTTACGACATCATTTATTTATACTGTAACATAATGAGTTCAGAATTTTGAAAAATGAAAATACACGGGAGTAAATCTGTTGAAACAAATCGCAGATGAGCCAAATTTCAAGCAACAAACCTCGAACAAAAACAACATTCCTTTTGGTTTAACCGAGAAGAGAAGAAAGAAAACAACGAAGACATTTTACACTGTTTTTGATTGAAAGTGGAAGCTCTCCGTAATAAACCTCTCCCGATGTAAAGGTGTGACCAAGGCCGGTGAACACTGAGGGGTTGACGGCATCCAAGCAAAGCTCGACCACACGGGCCTGGCACTGCCGACTACTGACGGTACAAGCCCGCGGTCTTAACGAATTGTTTTCTACATAACGGGAATCTTAACACCAAAAACACTCATTCCTCGAATCGTCCTATAGTCTGCCCTGACGCAATTTATAGCGATGTTGACACTGATGGTAGAGAACAAAAAATCAGTTTTTACTTTAAATATAATAGACCCCTAAGATTGTTAATGTCTTAAGGATTGTCCAAAATGTGATTTTTAACATTAACCCGCTGCAAATCATCGACCTATATCTAAAGTGATTCGCTATATAAGCCAACATTTATCGTGGCCTTTTGATAGGACAAAATGGGGAAGCTAAGCCTACCTGCTTAAGAATAATCTTGAGGTGAACTTTCAAATGGCGAGGTTATTTTCCTTTACTCAATTGAAACAGTCGACGTTTCATTCTATTTAACCAGAACCTGTGAAATTGTCTTAACGGTCCCTCAGCTGGTATCCTGCTTTTATTGACCGCCCCTGCAAGATAATACATCTCCCACGGTTCTCAATAACTCAATGCATGCATCAATATTCGTTCAACAAATTCATCTCCAATATGTTTACCTTTGACGCAAATTGCTCGTGTACCCAAAACACGTGGCCCATACACATCGTGTGCTCACATATCTATTCCTTAGTCAACTGAATCACAGTACTAAACATGTATACAAGTCACCTTCATTGTATATTTATCCTGCAACTTATTCATCCGCCATATTCAGGCAAACTGATGACGGGCAAATATGGCGCCATTTCTATTTCCCAAAAGTAATACTATATTCAGAACATTCCTTTGATTGGATTTAGTATTATATTTTAGATAACGAGCGGACTCGACCTCCCTTGGGAGTTCTGAGTTCTGATTGAACAAGAGAGAGTTCTTGTCAAAATAGCCCCAATTTATTTTTAACCGTTTGGAGTTAAAGCCAATGGAACATTCGCCTGTGAGTGTTAAGAAACACCCACTGCGTATTTTTGTTTTTACAAAGGAATATACAAATGCAACTATGCATAATGAAATGCAAATGCATTATGAAATAGTGGCACTAATATTGAGGGACGTCAATATACATAAACATGAAAGTTCTTTTTAAGAGGGGAAACAAAAGAAAAACAAAACCATAGAAGCATGCAGTAGGATCCGAAACTTTAAACTTGCCTCTTATGATATTTTTTCCATCTGAAATCCATATTTTTCATGAATCAGAGGCATACATTATCATAGTTATAACGCAAAACAACTTGTTTCGTTGCATGCCCAGAAGAAACTTGTGCGTGTACTATTTGAGTTGCTTTCTTACTATCGAAAAGAAATGAACTTAAGTTGTGTTAGCATGTGATTGTACGTGATCTTGGCCCCATGTCAGTACTTTCACAGATAACTACTTTTGTCAAAAGGTAACAACTAACACTAACAGTAGATGTCTCAATTTTCAGCAAAGGCCCACACAAAATGACAAATTGTTCCATGTCCTTTTAAAGAAAACTTCTCTACGTAAAAATGCGTAAAATTCTAACTAAGTGAAGAACCCTTTTATATAGGTCAAATTGTAGCAAAATGAGCATGTACCTGTCGAAAGCTACAATGGATGTACGGGCTCTTCCTCTCTCAGACAGATTTGGTCACACAAAATGAATGACATTTTTTATGACACTCTTGAGATTGTATGACGTATATTATACGTCTTGACTTAGTAAAATAAAACTTTACGGCTTCTAATGTAGTAAGAGTGATATAGTGAAAGCACTGAATGCCAGTCTTTTGATCCTAGTCGTTGTAAAGTGGGCGTGGTATAATGTTTGAATTACGTCACACTAAACCATTACTAAGAAGCGATGAAAGTACTTTCGGTGGAATCATTTTTCGTGGGGAAACCTTGTACCACTTCTTTTAACAATTGCTTGATTCGATAATCCGGTAATTACTAATGGCACGTACTGGATGTAAAATCTGGCCTGAATTTCTCACTTTCTATAGAAGTTTATGCAATTTGCTTTTTCTCGTCGCTGGTTAATCTATAGAAAGCGCGGGACGCTCGAGACTATTTTCGCCAACATCCAAACATACCATCTGAAGATAGGGCCATTTCCAACCGAGCTTTTCCCCGTGTGCTGATTGGCCGAGCACAAGCCAACTCGTCGCCCGCCAAAGTTTAACAGCGTTTACATTTCCCGTGGGAGAAACACGAGCCCGCAGTAGCGGGAGCAATTTACCCTCAAGGTAGATAGTATTACGCAATTTCTGGCCAACCTACACTGGTGTAATTGGATATGCTGGAAATCCAATTTTGGTAAAAATCCACTTTTTGCAGTTCCTGAGCATTTTGTCTGTTTCTGTAGTGTTCATTGAGGCACTGATTGCCTGTGTACTTTAGGGCGTGTATAACCGCAGGCTGCTTTTTTTTTAGCCGAGCGATGCGTTCCGTTGCGAGACTGAGGATGGCTAAAGCTAGATAACTGCCGCAGAGTGGTAGTACTATTATAAAGAATTGGTGTCTATAAAAAAAAACGGGCATGGTGAGCATAATAAATATTTTGACTGAACACCCAAATAAAAAGATTACTCTGCACATTAAACACGTAAGTATATGTAATCACGCAGGTAAGGCAGCTCAGAGCACAATCACGCAAGTAACCAAGTAGACGGACCAAGTAAGCAAGCAATGCAAAAATTGTGTAAACGAACGACATCAGACAAATACAATCTGAACACTATTAGTACCATTTTATCCTGAGAAATACCGTCCGAAATGTTATTAAGGAATATGTAAGATTTAATCCACTCTCGACTTTGCCATCAGCCAGACCCAGGGTCAGAATTGACCTGGATTTCGGGTCAGGTTGACTCGGGAAGTAGTTAAAAGATGGAATTTAAAATAGGAACCTGCGTCAGTTTGACCCTTTCCAGGTTATTTGACACATAATCCGGCTCAGCCTGACCCAGAAATGGGTCAGGCCCCACAGGATCTTGGATTTATCCGGGTCAGTTTTAACCCAGGAGTTCTTAGTGTGCATTTGTGTAGTAAAGTAACCGCTAGGCGCTCAGTTTTCTCGAGAGACTTTAGTACGTTTTACTGACATTTTCACCCGTGATGTTTGTTGCAAAGGATTGGGATGAATGTGTATTTCTAAAAATCAAATGTGTATTATCAGCAGAATAACAAGTGGGCTTGTGTGCACATTATTATGTACGCTGCCAACTATGTAGACGTGCTTAAGTAAACATGCTAGGAATGGGACAAGTAAACATGCAAGTGAAGCAATGCGGCAAGCATACTGGTGGGCAAAGCAGTAGACAATCAAGCAAGCAAGCTATCCAAGTAAGGCAACATGATAATGTAAGCAATGGGGTAGGTCATTATGTAGGAAATCAAGCTTGAAACTTGATTAAAATAACCAGGTACCATACAAGAAGAAGTAGATTTGAATAATAACAAAATAATTGAAATGGTTTACGGCTGTGCGAAAGTTAGCTTTACAGATTTGCATCTAATTATGCACACAAATACCCATGGAATCGCTTATGGTTTGAAACAAAATTATATAAAAGGAGACAATGTTATCATTCATACAGTGTGACTACACTCAGACAGCTACCCGAACAATACAAAGTTCTTTAATTGAGGTTAAGTAAAGTTGAGGCCAAGACATCTTGAAGTTCGGTTACACGCAACACTCATCTAACAATACCAAGCTATTATTCCTATACTCGACAGCATGCCACCTTTATTCACCCTTCCAAACACCAGCTTTCATTCTCCTCCTCTTTTCAGTTCCCCTCCAATTGTACCTAGGACGCAACCGAACACCATTCCAAAAGAACAAACTACAAACCAGACGCGCCCGTTTCCACCCATAATCGAACCTCCGCTTATGTTCTCCGTGCCCTGAAATTAAAAACCTTCAGGCCAGATGATGGCAAAGTGGGCACGATATACCGAACACTTGTAACGGGGAACGGTTAGCTGTTGTTATGAGCTCCTCTCGTTGTACCCGTTGTATAGCTCCCCCATACGGTGCAATATAAAGCTCTCTCCCTCCCTGTGTAATACAGCCATACGGGACCCAAGCTTCTCTTATTATTAGGTTAACCGATTTTGGGGACTGGCTATAAGGTTTCAGTATGACGAAGGGGAGTCTGATGTTGGAGTTGAGATAAGGGGGGAAGCGCGTCATGGGAGTTGCGAGACGCCCTCGCCCGTTTGAAGGATGGATAGTAAATACGAGGGGGGATGGATGGTGGGCTTCTATCATATTACCTTCAGATATTGGTCAATGTCATAATATCTTCACAAAGATGAAACAAAAGATTCGAGAGGTCGCCACAAAATCGCTTTAAAGCGATTGTTTGCAGTGAGTAAGACTTGTTCATTACATCGTTGCATGCATTAGAAATACAGGAACTTTTAAGACCATCTAAAAATACCACCCGTCTCTAAGATTTCAAAATGTAGGGAATGCATTCGATATACAAGAACCAGCAAACAAATCTTTGAAAAGTATAACATATACAGGATTAGCAAACGGCTTATTGTAACTAAAAAAGATACACAGAGTAAATGCAAAATAATCATGTTAATATTCGTGGCTTAACATTTCGAACCCTTGTCAGAGACATTTTAAAAACCATTATAGGCCAACAAGCAAGCATTTAGCATATGTATACCTAGCAAACACGATTAAAAGCCGAGAAGTCAGAATAAGAAAATAGGGTGTAGGCTACATGATCAACATCCTGCTAATATCACCACAATTTCCAATTATTCAATAAATCTCTTACAACTGCAACCATACCGGTAATTCGGTAGAAGTTACAGGGGGGATTTGATGCTATGATGGTCGTACGACGCGTTGTGGCTTCACAAAGAATAGGGTTATAAAACTCGCCTCAAACACAGTGGCGTGTCGTGGCCGAGCGGTCTAGGTCACCGGACGGTCTAGGTCACCGGACCTAAGCTCTGGTGTTTTCAGCAGCAGAGTGTGGGTTTGATACCCGGTCATGACACTTGTGCCCTTGAGCAAGGCACTTAACCATAATTGCTTCGAAAAAGTTGGGAAGGTAGTGCATTCTGCTCTACCAGACAGGCTCCTAGTGGATGATACCCATGCCTACATCCTTAAGGACTGTGAAGGGGGTAACCCTGTTTCAGCCCCAGGAGTAGGAGGCAACGTGCCCCTGGTGTCAATTGATTTGGGTTGATAGCCCAAATCAGTTATGTGTAGCCCTCACCTTGAGTGGCCGTCCGTGGCCTTGTGAGTTAGGCGATATCTCATTAAAAAAAAAAAAAAAAATTTACCTTTGTACACGTGGGAAATATGATTTCTAAAAGTTTGTGTTTGTTGTCTCTGATCTGACCAATCCAATAATTAAACACCACTGAATGTGTTCCCGATGATTGATTGATTGTAATAATAAGTCGTCTATGCCATATTTTTGTTGTTGTCCCCCACCACCAAACGCAGAAGCGTTCTCCCATTCTTTCTCAGGGTTTAATTGGTTCAGATGCTCGGGGATTTTCTCCTTTTCCCCCAGCTTCAGTTTCCTGTCACATAAAAGCTTGTTTTCCTATTTTTTAAAACAAACTATCAGGCGCCCGTACCGGGCACGTAAACCGGAGTCATGTCAAAACAGCGTTGTATGATGAATACACACTGGCTGTCCCTGTGGTTGCAAGACCCCGGCGAAACAACGATTCGAGCCCGCTGGACATTTCACTGCACACAGTGTTATTTTTGTGGGTTGGTTTAAGCATCGGAAACCGAGTTGATGCTAGTGTATGGTCACCTGTGGTTTAAACAGACGACAGGCATAGGTTACAGCACGTTAACCAATCAGTGAGGGAATCGTGGTATTAGGTCGACATTTCACACAAAAGGAAGTTCCAGCATACCCTGTTTGCAAAGTCTGAGTAAAAAAACATTTACACCTGAAGTTACCGACCAACAAATGAAGAAAAACCCTTGACAATAATCAAAGCATTATATATTTTGTGTGCGACTAAACTGTATGACTGTTTTCACGTTGTATTGTCTCAAAAACACAATTAAGCTTCTGTTTATCAGCGCATTTCCATTCAGTTTGCTTCGTGGACACGACGTTGTAATATTATGCAAACCTGACTATCCACACACCTTGATCTGCCTACAATAAACTTTTAGCTGCCTGCCAATGAACATCTGCCTGCCGGCTAACCTTGACCTTTCCACCAACAACCATTCACCTGCCAGTCGACAAACCTTGACCTGCCAGTCGACAACCCTTTTCCGGCCTGCCAACGCACCTTGACCTGTCTGACTAAACACATTTATATTAAACCTATCTGCTCTGATAATATTCTTGATATGTCAGTCGACATACTTTGACCTGTCTGCCAACAACTACTTGCCTTTCTGCCCACACACCTTGAGCCACGTGACTGTTTACCTTGACCGGTTTGCATCCATACCTTGACTTGTCTGTCGACACACCTCATCACACATGCCAAACCTGCGTGCCCACTTAATAGTCATAACCTCCGTGGCCACATGTCATGACCTGGATGTCAATACATGTCATAATCTGCGCGCCACATGTCATGACCTTGATGCCTATACATGCGTGCCCACTTAGTTATAACCTTCGTGGCCACATGTCGTGACCTGTATGCATACATGCCATGACCTGCGTGCCCACTTAGTTATAACCTTCGTGGCCACATGTCGTGACCTGTCCTCACACATGTCATGACCTGGATGTCAATATGTCATAACCTGCGTGCCCACATGTCATGACCTGGATGCCTACCTGCCATGACCTGCGTGCCCACTTTAATAACATTCGTGGCCACATGTCATGACCTGTCCTCACACATGTCATGACCTGGATGTCAATACATGTCATGATCTGGATGCCTACATGTCATGACCTGCGTGCCACCATGTCATAACCTGCCTGCCCACGGGTCAAGACATGTGTGCCCACATGGCATGCCCGCCAGCACACATGGACTTTATGCCTAATACATCGACTTGACTATATTTATAGGCTTATATTAACCAGCCTGCAAACAAACCAAAACATTTAGCTTTTCATGTGTAACAAAAACTGTTTAACGCACGGGGTCAGTATTTCTGTAACAGTTAAATCATGACATCCGTCCACTAAAAAAACCAGGCATCGTAACCACCTTAACGCATAGATCTCTTTGTTTAGTAAACCAAAATACTTTTGTTCACTATGAAATTTCCATGAGCTTTTCATGTCCGTTCACAGACACATGTTATGCGTCGATAAATCTAATAAATGGAGACAAAAGAGGCCAATTATGCCTTATGATTTGAATATTAAATTGACCTAGATAGTGGGCGATTCTATCATCGTATCAAGAGACACTGGCCGAGTCTTTTGCTCGTGTGATGTATTACAACGGGGTCCAGGCAGACCTGCAATGGCTCCTGTGCACATATTGACTCATTTAGATGCGGCCAAATACAACTAATTACCTTGAGTGAAAAGAGACGTGCCCTGAATCTACCGTCTCCTAACAAACCAAAATGCTATCTATTGCATATTTCTCCTTTGCGACCCTCACGATCTGTCTTCTCTTAATTTGACTGCAACCAAAGACATAAAAGATATCCAGTGGACTCAACTGTGTGTATTTCCCCCTTCATTGCTATGCGTGAGGTGCTCTCAATTAATTCTCCCATCAGACCTAAGGTTTCTTATAATGAAAGAAAGAAAAAGTGGTTTTAATTTGACACCGGACGCCTTCTATTTCTGTCTTTCTTCTGCCAATTTTTGTTTCCGTATCCTCTGTCTGTGCTCATCATCAGGCCACCGGAGGATACGGGGTCTAGGGCGTGGCGCCAGCTAGCCTCCTAGACCGTTCCGTATCCTTAACCACGGCGGGGTAACCCAATCTCATTCAGATGCCAGTGGGCCTATTTACACCGGGTTTACCTTGCTCTTCATCCTTGTCTGGATGATGACGAGGAGGTGGGGGGCGACTTCCAAGATCTTCTAAACGATTGAGGAGACAGTCATGGATGTACACGACTGGTCAGAAGATGATTGGTTGGTCGGGGGTTAATCAATAAGACTCGATCTAAGACATAGATTGGATGTGGGAGAGGAGTCCCGTTGAGGATGGTTGTCAACTCACCAGGAGGGGACATTTGTCAAGAATGTCATCTGATAACTTATGTATTTGACTTTCAAATGATGATTTAAGGGTCTCGCCGTGGTCGATTAACACCTTTTGGGTTCAAGATTTTTCAAGTTTAGAGTAAAAATACCTAACATTCTTACAGGTTTTCCCCAAAGTCATGTTACTTTCGAGAAATCTTAATGCCTATAAGTTTTTTTGTTTTCTTCTTTTATAAACAAGAACGTATGCAAAACATACGTTATCCCCAAAGTCGTCTCGTAGGATAAAACAGTTCTGATCTGAAATCTTTATATACAAAAACTGCAACTGCAAATAATTCTGTCTAAAACCAAATCAATACCTTTTTAAATTAAATTTTTGAAACTTGGCCTTCTTCACGAACTTCTATCTGCATCTTGTCTAACTTAAAATTTTATGCAAGGCATAACTGTTTTCCCCCTACATTTGGAGCTCAGATCATGCCTGATGTGTCCTGCTGGATGGCACGCAGCGGTCTCGAGTGCCTGACTATTCGACCCCTCAATCAATTACACACCATTTGCAGTGAGTGATGTCCCTGACAATGAAGACCGGTTTCCGGACCAACCCAAGCATGCCATGCCAGAGGGGATAGATTGCGTTTCTCCCCCCCGCTCAACCCCCTTACTCACGCTCGCTGGAACCAATGATGCATCGGAATAGATTGATGACAAAATGCATGCATTTTCGAATCTAGCAAACGGCAGTATCTTGAATAACTCCATTTTAAATAGCCACCTTTCCATCCAGAAACGGCTCGGGGAGCATGTGTTGCATTTTGAACCACTTACAAGCAGTCCATTTAAGATGGAACAAGACATTCGTCACGTGATTGAACGGGTGTAGGAAAGGAGGGCAGACAGTCCCTTCACGCAATGAATTCTATGAAGGAAAACGGACGAAAATGCAAAATTCAAAGAAACCATACAATAAGTCTCATTCATTGACATTAATGAGGCAGAAGGTCAAGGTCATCACAGATGTACATCATAACATGTAAACCAAACCAGTAGAAGAGAGCCACAAAAATCCACAAACTCCTAGGCCTAATGGTGTAAGAAATTTAAAACTAAAACTTCGGAGAGAACAAGAGACCGATCGATTTGTTTTACAAACATTTCTCGAATATCAGACTTTTCAAAGTATTAGTTTGTCGACTTGAAAATCTACATGAAAGATTGGTTTACAGTTTCGGAAGTAAACAAATCTGCAAAACAAGCAGGATTAATGCAGTTCAGATGTTTTTTAAAAATAACAGTGACAAAATATGACAGCAGATCCCCCCAAAATTTGTAACCCGTTCTTGAGAAAAATAAGACAAAACCATAGTGAAGAAACCAAATGAAAGGCAACGCTAGTCCTACAGTGAATGTATTTATGAATTAAAGATACACACAAGACGATGTCAGATTATTGTAATGCAAAATAAAATTAAGACATAAATAATTTGAGAACGGCGGTGCTATTGTACATTGCGTAAAACACAGCTTAAAAGAAGCAGCCATGGCAAATTGAGTGTCCTGCATGTTTTTGAAGCTCTTTAAGATTCGCAGCCGACAATCTTCCTTCCGAGGTCATCACTGTGGTCATCACTGTGGGCACCCTCGCCCCCCTCTCTCTCTCTCTCTCTCTCCATCAGGGCCCCGGCAAGTCATCTCCATCAACGGTACTCCTGATTTATAGCTGCTCGTCACGGCAAATCGACTCATTCCCGTCGGAAACAGGAAAAGGTAATTCCCGCATCATGCTAAACGACCACCAAGGGAAGGAGAGGAGCGAGAGAGAGAGATAGAGGGGGAGAGAGATGAAAAAGGGGGGGGGGGGGGGTAGATAAAGGCAGGTAGACCAGCTCGTGTCTTAGTAAACTGATGAGCCAACAAACAACACACTCGACCGTAGCTTCAGATGACAGAAAAAATCAGGAGAGAAGGTAATGGAGAGAAAGAGAACCCACAATGAATGAACAACTTTTCGTTTTCGCTTTTCTTGAATGGTTTTAAGGAGAAAGTCAGGGAATTTACCGGCAGTGAAATCTCAGCTGGATCTCGATTGGTCGTGTGTTGTCTCGATCGAGCATTGCTTGCGTTGCGCTGGTGAGGGGTTTATGCAGACTCACGGGTGCAGTGCGTGCGAGATGTACAACCCGGTCGCAGATAAATGCGGACACAAACGAATTTCCACTGAATAATGTATTTCTTGGGAATCTTAAACGCCAAATCGAATGTCTCACAAGCCCAAGTTTGCTGGGGGTGCTCGTTTAGTTGTATTCTGAGAAGGCATAATGTAGTTGTGGTGAGGTTTCTTTTGATGGTCATTTAAGTATTGAAACGGTTCACTTACAGTTAGCGACTCATGGCATTATATCACACTATTTAATAACAACCCACTGGGTCAAAGATTAGGAGGCACGAAGTGTTCACAGGTCTCTCGAAGGAAGTATTCAATATATTTATTCACAGAGCAGTTTATCTGCTTCAAACCAGACAACTTTTGACTACTTGCAAAAATTAAATAATAACAAAAACCAAAAGAATAACCAAAAGAAGAAAGAAGAAGCCACAAACCGTACATTGAGAGGCATTTTACATTTCACAAAGTCTTGTTAATGTACTTTGAGTGTATAATCTAGGGTCGTCTACCATGCCTTGTTTGCCAAATGAATGTGAATGAAGATTTATATTATTTTACAAAATACTTTAAGTTTCTTCATTTGATTTGTCAAAGTTAAACGACCAACTTGGTCTCTTAACTTTGCTTGAAGCAACATTGACAAATGAATCTACTGGTTTCAACGATGAATATTTTCTGAGCATATAGTTTGTTGAATAATTACCATTGGTCTGAGTGATACCTCAAGACTCATATCTTGTAACCTATGAATACTGTTATTATTTCCATTGAGGGAGACATAAACTAATTATTAGCTCTACTTTTATATATTGTTTACAAAGAATAATTTACGATAATAATTTGCGAAAATTTACTTGTTTACAAAGAATGATATATTGGTAATAATCGAAAAAACTATCAACTTTGAAAACTAACTTTTTATAAACTTGATGAAATGAACAATCGACCTGAAAAAAGA
The DNA here is from genome assembly GCA_037783415.1 of Leptasterias polaris. Classification (NCBI taxonomy): domain Eukaryota; kingdom Metazoa; phylum Echinodermata; class Asteroidea; order Forcipulatida; family Asteriidae; genus Leptasterias; species Leptasterias polaris. The sequence continues at coordinate 4,309,927 of JAZGTN010000092.1, read as the reverse complement.
TTCGAGTCTGAAATCAGTGTGATGCCCAAGAAATGGCCCCTTGCTGTTGTTATGTAGATTTGGCACAGTACTCAAACTAATGATTGATCGTTCTATGATCGTTGTTTTCTAGAAAATGCGACCACCCTTTTTTTGGTCTGGATTTCTTCAAGGTATTTTTCTTCGAAAAACCAACAATGTAAAAACATGGCTTTGATTTATGATACGCAATGGGAAAGTTATACAGAGAGTCACGCTTAAAACCTATCCTGGAAATGTTGAAAGCGTTGGTTTTTAACCATCGATTTAAACAAGAAAAATTTCGGTTTTTACAACAGCATTGATCGAAACATCTCTATGTATATATAATTAACGTCCTCCAGTATAATGTACAAACAAGCCAACAAACTTGGAGTTGTGACACAATAACTAGAAAGTAATTAATACAACTGTTTTCCTAAGATGTAATTATATAGCCCTTTGCTTTACAATGTGCATACTCAAATGCGCTTGTTCAATATTGAGGTCTCGAGTATTGAGTTTAATAATATCAGGCAGTTTCGACTTTCAATTAAGTATGTATCAGTTGCAGTAATAAGCACTGTCAACATAAGGAGTACTGCAATATCTATAATACAATGAAAGAGAGAGAGAAAAACCTAATAATGACGAAGCCCCAGGGCAGTGTTTATGTCACCATGCTGGATCCTAACGTTATTGGAACAAATTATATAGAATATTGAGCCGTGTATGCAATGCTGTTAGAATACAAACAGTCGCAGTGGTCCTGTTGTCGATACGGTACGCAAAACGTGCAGGAGGTTCGGTCGCTAATTTCAAGTGAACTTCAGATTTGCGATAATTTACGTACTGAATCTTTTTGTAACTTTTTAGAAGATTCTTTTCTTATCGATAGAAAATCAAGGGAGGCGTTGTTTTGAATGTTGGCACGCCGGTTGAGTTTACACGACATTGCCTGGTTTGTACAAACGGGCAGGGAGCGATTATTTTGGACACAACACTACGAAACGTCCAATAATTATTCATATTGCACTCCAATACTAAATTTGAAGCGTAGCGGCAGTATACGTGGAAACATGTAGGATGACACGATCTGTGTATGTGATGATCTGTGTATGTGATATCATTCACATTAATTATTTTACCTTAGCAGAGTGGAAAAAACACATTTTGGGCAAGAAAGGTTTGGCGCAACTTGTGTTCAACTAAAAAATCACAGTGGTACGTTTAAGAACCGTGGTTACCGAAAACTTCGCAAACCCAACACAACTGTTATAGCATACTTCCATACCCATTACCCAAGTGAACCAAACGTTTCGAGTTTTTAGTGAAATATTTTTAAATCTGACTCTGATGAAAGTTTAATTGATATAATTTATAGGCTGAATATATTTTTATGAAGTCTATCTCTGATTCATCCATCCATTATGTAAGATATATAATAAACAATTAATAGAATAGTAATAACAGCAATTATTATTGTTACTTTAACCACAGTGAAACGTTTTAAAGTAATATCGAGATCGATATCATTTGGTCATCGGATAATTCGCTTTAAAATAAAGCTACTTCCGGTAAACTTTGCATGCATGCGTTCACTCAGTCGGCACAAAAAAACTAATAACGTTCAAGTAAAAGATTATATCGTGGTTGTTTTCCAAGAATTCTGTTCTCATTAAGCAAACAAGATAAACTTGACTGGGTACAATGTACAATTACAGCCACCAGCTACAATGAAGTAATTGTATTCCGTTATGACAAAGGTAGAGGATTCAGAGAAGGCTTGATGAGAATGATTAATCCACCTACAGACAAAAAAGAGGAGAATCGGTCGTTAACCTAAGTGTAACACTTCTGCTGACCCCCGTGCTTACACACAGTCCAACTCGTGTCTATCTCTCTTCCTCACTCATCTAACAAACAATCTTAATAAATATTTAACCCAAACCTCTCCGTTAAAAAGTGAAAACCAACGGTTGGACTTCGGGACGAGGTTTCCCAACTCTCTCCCTTCATGGCTCTTAGAGACATGGGTTAATATTAATTTCTGTTTCGTGACTACGGGATCGGCAGCGTGAAGGTTGTGAAATGCGAAGGGGCGATATCATGCTATTGCCGGCGTGCCGGTTGGCATGTTGTCGCACTCCGTGAAGCCGATAGCGCAGAGTGATCTCACTGATGATGACGGCGTGAGATGATTGAAGAGTTATGACACGAGATAGAAAAATACCATCCAGAGCTTGATAGTTTAACACCTCCTAGAAGTGATTGGGATCTTTAAGTGAGCTTCTGAACTGTGTGCTTTCCTTGTCTCAATTCATATCAAGAATGTTGAAAAACTAAATAATTACAGTTGCAAAAGCAAAACAAATAAATATATAAACAAATAATTAAATAAAATAAATAAATATATAAATATAATAAATTAATATAAGATAATATTGTACTGTATCGTTAAGTATCAATTACGATACCAGACTTTAACAGGGTTCAAGAAATGCGGGTTACAGTTTCCGTAACTCAGTGATGTATGAACTAAAAGATCAATAAGTTTTAAAATATTTAAAATACGGCGAACAAAAATCTTCGACACACACAGAGCTTGAGCTATCAGCTCATGGCTTGTCACCTCACGGCCGATCATGAAAACAGATATCACAATCAGATCATCTCCGACCACAACTTTTGCGATGTTTTTGGTTATGTTGAGATGACTCAAAGTGAAACACAGTCTATTCTTTAAAAAAAAAAAATCCCCGCGCCCCAACATTAACAATGTTTTACACTCATCAGATTCTGCGACACGCACATAGTTGAGTACATTATCTCGTGCTGTTGTCACTCTTTCAGCATCTAAAACTTCACCGCAGACACGCTAAACTCTAGCATTCGAGCAATTCGTCCCTAGCATCTTCACTATCCAATGACTACGTCATGCATGCTTTACCCTTCACGTCAATCACAGTAGCACGCCATTTCCCCCACCTTGAAAAAAGGAAAGCCGAAAACAAATACTCCAGTCTTCACTTTCGTGACAGCCCAAAGTTAAGTATGGGTTAATGATCAACCCTTCAGTGGTTGACATGACAGGGTCTACGGTATGGTAGACACGACCCACCGAGCATTTCTCGTTCCAGTCCAGCTCTATTTTAGCCCAATCCGTATGACTTTTCCCATCATATTCAACTCAACAGTAATCCACCGCCAGATCAGAATTTCTACATCATATTTCACATTATTTGTTCACAAAAACATTATAGATTATCACATAATATACTTTGCTGGTATTTTTGCTCAATATTGAATATAAAAAAACACACACATAAAAACCCCACTGCTTTAAAACAAATGGCAAATAGACTAGCAACTCTCGCGCGTGTTCGAACATTTTTTTGAACCGTTAAAGTGCGCGAGTTTGTTTCCTTCACGCGTTTAAGCAAGGTACGTGGGACCAAAGTGGGACCAAAAAATGTTTGAGTACGCTTGAGACTTCAACGGTCTATTGGTATGGTTGCAGTTAGCGCAAAATAAGTTTAAAATCTTTATTCAATATGTGGAGACCACCATATTCTTTGAACTGAGCAGAAACAATGCGTGGTATTTTAACTTTATTTGGTCAACAAGAGCTTATTTAATTAAGGTGGTCCGTTGCCGCTGACTTATTTTAGTATAGGATAAACTTTAAACTTCAAAAAAGTTTTGAAAGAGACATCACTTATTTAAGCGAGCAGAAATTATCTGTTTTAACTTTTCAGTTATTTGATCGTGTTGAAAGAATGTTTGAATACCTGTCATCTTAAATGCACAATTTAAGGATATCATAAAATCACATTATTTTAAGGAAAGTCCTTTATTTTGTTAAATTGGTCTTAATATACCAACAAGTTTGTAAGAAGAATAATTAAAATGCAGCTGGCGGAATCCTCCAGACTACTAAATACGCCAGCTGATGTACCTTCAAGGCGAGGCCCTTGTCGATGCTCGTTCAGGAGAGCTTTAGGCTTCTCCCGGGCACTTCGAGTCGAGGGGACTGCTAAAGGGTCACTCCACGGGCAAAATTGTCCTTTCATGCGGCCCCATGAAGTGTCCAGCAAACCGAACAGGCAGTTCTAGGGCCCGTGAGCAAACTACGGCTCTCCCGCAACTAGCTCTGCCAAATTACACTTGAGAGTCCCCACCGCAACGCTTGATTGGGTCCGTTACCCCGTGTCAACACGGCCCACCAGAGGCACCCTATCAGAGGCATTGCTCCCCGACAAATGCGCTGCAAACACGCAACCTGAATTTCCCCCGGCCTACCATTCCCGGTAAAAAAAAAACTACATAAAAGAAGAAAAAGGGGGGAACTGTCGGGGGCTTCCTCAAGCGAAACGCTGGATTATCTGCATCAATATTTTTAGAAAGTTCCGCATAAACACGTAGTGTAAACTTTGTTTTGTACTGGACGCGTGCAAGCTTTCCTTAGATTTTACATGCCTAGAGATAATAAAGAAGGATTAAAAATAAGAGGCTTTTGTGCGTAAATGTTTGAGCTTTACTGTCTTACCACTTGATGGGAATTCGACTCGTGAAGTCAAGTATCCCAATATGCAGAATATAGAGTAGAAATAACACGAGACACGAGATTACAGGAAACTCTGACGAGATGTTTTCTTGTCAGCCTTTTTAAAAGTATAGTTGGTCATTTTGAAAATAGTTGGTCATTCGACTTTGAATACATAATTATTTTGTAATAGGGCTATACTAAAACGTAGCGAGGGTGCACTTTCTGAACGCATTGTTTTTACAGTGTGAACTAACTTAATAGTATAGTAGTTTGAGTCATATTAACTTGTGTTTAATACTTGACTGGGGAAATACCCGGTGGATAGCGGGGCTGTTGACACCAACTTTGTGTGTTTCACGTATTTTTTTTTCCGAGAGCTCTCCATGGGATCTACGGAATAATGCAACAAAAACAAGCACACGAGAATTCCCTCAAGTTTACCCGGCGACGGAACCCTGTGAATAAATTATACTTCTAATACAGCTCAGAGCAACGCTCCAGCGGTTTAGGACAGGGTAACTCGTTAATCACCCTTGCTCTTTGAAAGGATTAAAATTTGATTTAATCCCATAGATTTGTTGCCATAAAGTCCCTGTCCGTATTGGTTTCCAGCACCTACTCAAACGGTTTTTCTAGTATTCCCATTTGCACATAAGAAAATAAGGAAATCTGGCGTCGACTATACGGCAGAGTGGATGACCGCCGAACAAAATCTTAAAATCCACCTGAGACTCTAGACTTGTATCTCACCAAAAAGTCAACATTGGTGGAAAGAATTCAGACGCTAATTAGCAGATTGCGGCAAAAAGAAATGATATTTCGATCCAGTAATGCGAGCGATTCGTTAGTGGAAACGCTAGGTGCGTTAGTGTAAAAGCGAGGGGTTGCCGTCTTCAAGATGCGCCGAAAAATGAGCCGTCTTGCGGGTGGTTTCAAGCAGGGACACGGTACATTAGCGCGTGTGTGTTTCGTTACTCGGCTTAGCTGGCCGCATAGTAGTTGGGTGTGGGTCTCTTATTTCGCACGCGGCCAGTCTTCGCTTCGCCGCATTCATTCCCAGATTTATTCTTTCTGAAATGATCTCAGAGATAATGAGAAAGAAACTCACACTGATGACTGTGTTATCATTTCATTGTTAACAGTTTAAATTGAATCGCTTGGATGCTTTTAATACTAGTGTGCGCGCTGTATGATGTTTTATGTCCAAGTTCCTTGGGACTAGTAGTAGAAAAATCACCGATGCACCGATTTCATTTTGTTTCATGGTTTCTTATCTCAGTGGACCCAGTCGGGTCAGTGACCGGGGGAAAGTCGTTGGGACGATGACCCCATATCTCTTTTCCCCTCTCTACGTTTAGGTGAGGAGGTGAGTGACATGAAACTTTGGTCTCGAGGTTGTCCACATCCGCCAGTGACGAGTACGGATTAAACTCTTTGTTTATAACCAAAAGAAATAACTGAAAACGATGGCTTGGTACAACGAGGAATTCATAGAATTTCATTACAACGACGATTCGTTTAACTACACTGTGGACAAGCGACTTTCCAGGCTCTTTACCGTTAATCGCTTTTCATAATACAGCGGCGTTCTATGCTGCCTTGATGTATGAAGCTAAACTTTCTGTTGTTCAAATTTGAAATGATAAAAACAAAACAATTGCTTTTTCAAATTCAGTGTGGTCCAATATAGTAATTAAAAAAACCCGTATAACAGACAGCAGCATTGTTTTGTAAACAGTCATCTCAACCGTGGTAAACAACATTGACCACAGAAAATAAAGCTGTTAACTCAACAATACGTGTTATGTTTTCTAGAAAACTAATCAAGTTTAAAAACACATTTTTCAAAAAAGAAATTCGTGCAAAATTCATTTAAAAAACGGCTTCCATGATGATTAGGATTCCAAAATATTTTGGATTTCAAGGGGGTCTATAATTTGTGTACAAAAATAAGCACCAAGCAAAACCAGAATGCAAAGCTTTCTATTTTAAGTAGGCCTATTTGATATAGTGGTATGCAGGTTTGATTAGCTTTTTATGTTGTCGTGTGTCACACCGTATACCAGACAGGTTAAAATAGCCCGGCATTGACAAACTCCTGTAAGCTGTCACTGGTACCCTCCTCTAACTCATCCAGCGTCGAAACCGAGAAATCTAAAAGGCTATGGGAAATGTCTTCTTTCATTTCCCTCTGTTTCTGTTGATTTTTCGGGGTCGTTGAGCGGGCAAGGTTTGTGTATTTAAGAGCAGATTCGTGTCATTAATTCACCATATCTTTTTTTTTTTTGCGGTAGAGTAGTTGGTTTAAGGACAATGTCGTAGAATAAAAAACATGTAGAAATTTAAGCTATGGGCATTTGGGTCAGTTGACTCGTTGGTTGATGACTTGTGTTAAAGACTTGGATGCCAATCCAATTTGGTTCACAGCTCTCCATTTGTCATGGTTACTACTCCTAGCGGGATTTGTTATGATTCACGTCATTAACCAAAAAACTCAAGTTGTTTTAAGTTGTTTTGCTTAAAATAAAATTTTGCTGCGAAGCTTTCCTTTTTTACTTTAGAAGTAAGAATCAATTTTTGATTAAACTGAACTGGCCCATGTTAAATCTTGGAAGAGGCAAAGTAAATATTTTTAACGTCGACTCTTTAGGTTTCCCGTCTATTCCTGCACCGACCTTGCCGGGGTAATTCGATTTCGGAATACACATTTGGTTCACAATCGTCTTGGAAACTAAATGTTTGGATTAGTGAGTTTCTTGAACTCAAAGAGATTACATAAGCAACACCTTGAGCGGAGACTAACCCTTCAATAACATTACACAAAATTAACAACAACGATAAAACATGGAGTGGAGACTAATTCCATCATGGTCTTTGGTGCAAGTTGTTCTAAACTATCAATAGTATCAAGCCAATATGTACTGGTTTTGCTCATTAATATCAACTCTGCTCGAACGTGCCTGATTACGGTTTAACCTGGTTTATAGCATTGTATTCTTGACATGCGGTCACACGATTCGGCATGCCATGGGAAATCATGTTCCCAGTACATAAGAGTTCCAACATTAAGTGGTAGGGGCGGAACCACTACAATTGTCGAAAGAGGGGAGGTTACTTTTCAAACAAATTCACTGCGACTCAACATCTGAAAGATCCGAATAGAGTCTGAATATTCCGGTATACATTAAATATAGGCCTATGACTTTATGTAGCACCAATAACCGGTACATTAAATTAGTGTAACACTATTTTTGTAATTATAATATAGCTTATTGACAAAACTGGCGAACATCATTTTGAGAACCAAACCTCATCTTACATGTTTAAAGTTTTGCTTATTGTTAAACATCCTTTATACAGATCCTTAATAATCCTCAAAATGGTCATACAAAGAGAAACATCCATTTCCATGACAGTGGAAAATAACACAATGGAACTGCGACTGTATAATTGTACGGAATCGCATGTTCATTTGAGTCCATAACATGAAGTGCCCGTACGACGCGATGTTTTTGCCAAATAACCGTGATCATACATGCATTGACATGGGAAGCAATTAGACAAATTGATCAACAACATTGAAGCTAGGATGGAGATTCCAAGCTTTGTGCATGTGCCGAGGCATCAAGCTAGCGGATTGTTCCGTTTAAGAAAACATTTGGCCTATCCGCTGACACTCTTGTATGACTTTGGGATTTGAACAACTCCCGTAACACGGGAATGGTCCACAATGGCAAACCACCGTGCCCGGCTGATGCCCACTAACGCTATACCGTGCAAATTGGCGATCCGACCGGCACGCCGTCAGCGAGGATGGGGGACAAAAGTCAAAACAAGTACAAATTTGGACGGGCAATTAACAAGCTCATGAACCAACAGAATTGATAAAGCACAAAAACAAATCCCGGACGCATACCGTGTTTGGTATGCCGTAGACATAGTGACTTTGGACTCCCGGATAATACATGTAGGTTACAAGAGACACCGTTGTACCTGTTGTACTACCCAAAGTAGAAACACATACTACAGCCGGCGGCGGGTCGTGGGTAGCCTATCCTATACTAAACTTGCATGAACTTTGCTATTCATATAGACAATCAGATTTCTGATTATGACAATAAGATGGGTATCCCGACAGTGGGGGAATACCTTAATATCAAGTTGTAAATTTGTTCAGGAGATTGTTTGGAAGAGGAGGGCTTCTGTTCATGCCTATACATCATACACGTATAAATGTTTATCAACATGTAATAGCATCGGGGATAAATACATCGGGGATAAATACATCGGGGATACAGAATGGTATCTTGATTTTCACCCCACACCGACGAGTGATATTTTTATATATTATTTTATTAAATGAATATTTGTGTGTGTTCATTAATTTTAAAAGTACTAAATAAGAGTAGGCGGATAATATTGGTTCGAAATTGCCAGTGACAATTCGTATGGCGTTCCTTGTGCTATTTTACAAGTCCTATCTAAATATCTCAAAAAAATCGCAAGTAAGTAGAATAGTAGCGTGAAAATACCGCAAAGTTTGCATTAAACGTTCAATTCATGACGCAGACATCATTTACCGATAGTCTTCATCATCGGTTTTCCGTAAATTGTGTCTTTTGTCCAAAGCTTTGACCGGTCTGTGTACCCAAACACCCAAACCAAGGATGGAAAATGTCAGATTGCATCTGCTCGCAAATGGAGGTTTAATTTATATATACATCTAGCAACCACGCCCTTCAGACCTTCGGCGTCAATTAAATTTAAAGGTATAAATCCAAAGTGGGTTGACTAAAACATTTTGACCACCAAGGGTACACCGTATGGCGTTTGTTCCCAATTTTGTCCGTATAAACTGATTGGGATTTCGGTGACTCAGAGCTGACCGAGATTACAATTAAAGACGGCTGATACGCAGGCACGTTTTCCCCCCATGGTTTTTCTTTAAGGCGACACTAATTTTAGCCGTTGCAATCTAAGTTGTGAGTTTGCGGGGTCAACATTATTGACATTTATACCGAGAGGCAAGTACGGCAACAAGTAATATAATTAGAGTATACATGGTGAATTTTAAGGGTATTGCCCAACAAATAATTGGCAAACCCATGGGGGAAATTTGAACAACCAAACAAAACATTAACAAAAACCCTACTAATCATCACGCTCAAACAACCACTCCACAATATAAAATGTTCCTTATATATACGTATTTTACTTAAAGGGTGTTTGTAACATTGGTAAGAGTAAAAATATCAATGTTCACAGATTCACGCATAACTTACATGGTATAAAGATGGTCATGGTGGGAAACTCACCTTAGAAATATTTTTGCTTGAAATGCTATAGTTTTTGAGAAATGAGTAAAACAATTAGTTTTGATCTCATGAGTCAAAAACTCAATGTTTGAAAACAGTGAAAAATCTTCTCTTTTTTCTGGTGATTGCAATGACCAATTGAGCTTATACTTTTACAGGTTTGTTATTTCATGTATAGATAGGTTGCAGTATGACGTAAATCGGCCATCTTTACGGGCAGTTTGGAACACACAGTCATGCGTTTCGCGTGAGAACGGCGTGCAACACGCGCACATTTCACAAAACTTGACGCGCCTGCATGCCAAAATGCAGTTTGCCCGTAAAGATGGCGTCTACTGGGAACTATCTATAATATGTTGGGTCACATCAAGTGTGGATACAGGTCTTTGACAATTACCAATGTTACAAATGTGCTTTAAAGCCATTTCTATGTGTTATTATAAATAAAGGGAAACATATTGTCTTGGGGATAGCATGATCCTCCAAATTTCAACAAACACACCATTCAAACAACTCAGACGTATTTATCAAACTCGTTGGTCTCGTGTTAGGGGGGGGGGGGGGGCGACCGGTTACGTTTTGTCAGGGATTTTGGGCACGTTCACATCGTGAATGAGTCGAGTGTGCCAACTGGATTTTTTTTTTCCTGATGGATTGGTACTGGTATGAACTTTATGATAAGTGAATTTTTAGATTGAAACTTATTCAATTCATTTTTTGATTATTTTATACAAATCCTGTACTAAGTCTTTTAGATGGTCGACAGGGTATCTTATTGAGAAATTTCAATTGGACCCAGGCTATAGTTGTAAAGATGTTCAAACAACTCAGTTTATGGAAATAAACTGGTCAAAATCTCTAGTTTTGTATGCAAAAACTGCGTAATTAAATAGTAAAACAAAAACAACAACAACACTTTTCTAAAGTGAACTCAATAATTGGTGAGGTTTGGGAGACTTGAAGGGGAATTGACACTTCGACAACTCGAGACAATACGCGAATCAGCCGTCAAAAGAGGGCGCTTACATTTACGTTTGGCTGGTTTGCCATAATTCATTGAACTAAAGATTAGAACCAAAACGTCCTCTATTTTTTTGTATATTAACTGCTGATTGAAAGACAACAACTCAGCAGACTTAACTACTCCAAACAGTCGTTATAGGCAGACAACCATATTCGACCGGTTCAACCCGCGTGAGTTGTAGCTTAACATCGCCTCTTGTGAAGCGCTTTATTCAACTTGGAAAAAGTTACAAACAGAAACACGGTTCTATAGATGGGTTACTTGAAACTATAAAATAGTCTTCGTTGCTTTCAAGTGTTCCCTGGCACAAACCGATTCGTCTTGGAATATATCTTCGTCTGAAATACTAACGTTTGTAACCACGTTGTAACCACGTTACTGCACATGGACAGAGAAATTATTGGGTGACGGTTGAGTCGTAACACGAGATTCCCAAAATCGTATTTAACGAAATTTTTAAAGGCTTTTAAGAATGTTTCCCGACTTATTTTGTGAGTTGTTTGCTACGCTGCACTTTGCTTTTAACGTTGTTGGTGTTGCTACAGTGTGTACAGACTCTTATAGCACAACAACAAAACAAGGTAAAACAAGAAGATTGAACATAAAATGAAAACAACAATTGGCTAAAAGACGTCTCAATTCGTGGTGTTTAGCTCACATCTCTCCAGAAATTTAAAAGACTGGAAACAAATCTTGAAGTCAGGAAAGATTCTCACAAATAACAAGTCAGCTTAAAATTTTATTTAAAGAGTTGTAGAACCTTAGCTCCCTTAAGGGTTGTGATTAAATTTATTTATTTGTGTATTGGTTTATTTATTCATTTATTTATTTATTTGATTAGACAACCAACAGCACAATTAGCGCTGAGTAAGAAACAAGAATAAATGTTCAGTTTTAAGATATTGTAGGAAAACCTCAATAAGGAAAACCCAGGTAGGGACTGAAAACCCAATTCACTTGCAATGCTCCTGCATGTCTGAGGTAGGATTTGAATGGGGTCCACAGGGGTGAAAGAAAGGCAGGGGAAAGAGACCACCGAGTCAACTTTATTTCAAGTCTATAAACCAGGTGTCTTGAGTTGAGATATAAAACAAATCAAAACTATGGACACAGATTATGACAGTCATTATTGTAAACTCGTCTATAATGCCCATATAATGATGATCTTGTACATTGACCCCCTTTTTGTTATCTTCATCATGGGATGAGGCTAGGTCACCAGATAATTATGGGGACGTTTATCAGCCTATTCGTTTCTCAGCAGATTACGAAACTAACCAACCACGATGTCAAAGGACAAAGGTCAAACACGAACTTATGCTGGTGGTGTGCACAACACTTGCCAACATCTCTGTGTATGTAAACCATGGTCAGAAAAAGTGTTCACATATATTGTTTGTCTTGTGACTTTTTTGCAGACGCAAACAGTCCTAGGCCTATTGTAGAACAAATAAAATAAAATAAAAATTAATAAAATATTATAACTGCAAACTGTTCAAAAAGAAAACTGATTAAAAAACCATTGGAAAGATCCATAACTAAATTTAAATATACAATTGTGTGTAATACGGTAGTTATTCAATTTGTATGCAGTAAAAATATGTTTAAAAAAGTGGTGGGAAAGAACGGAACACCAGGGATAGTGGTATTCTAGTTTTACAGCTCATTTTTCCTATAAAAGAATGATAATTTGTTGATAAAAGTGTCTGTGAAACCGGAGTTAAAATTTTAACATTTTGATGTTTGAATCAGAAACACAATTAGAAATATACATTTTGTTTTCGTTCAAAGAGTTTTTTCTTTTCATTTCTTTACAAGGAAAACCGTGGAAACGTCAACAGGGAATTATGTGTCATGTTTGCACTTTTAATTGGTTTGGCGTAGAAATAATGGCGAGCAGGTGGGGGAATTATAGCATTATATTGGCGGGAAATCACATCACGCTGGTTTAGTGAAGTCTCTCATAATGAACACCCCGTGCTGTATCACTGCACAATGTCCCCCACATAAGGCATCCCTACCATCCAGCGATTTACATGAATGGGTTAAATTCGGTGAAAAGACCGCGTGTGTTAAAGCGCGCTCGCGGTGCCTTTGAATTGAGGGGACTGGAACATGAACATTTTAAAATTACGACCCAATGTTCACGGGGACCACTTTTTGCTTCTGCCCCCGAGGTCTGTTTTAAACGGAGCAGAAAATCATAACTTGGCAATCGTTTACAGCCCTTTTGCCTTATGCCGACTTTCTTACACAATAATGATGTAGAAATATTTGTCCTTTTAAGAAAGATGGGGCTGGGTGAGTGAAGAAGAAGGGAAAACATTGGCTGCTGAAAGATGGAATCAGCAATTTAATAGGACATCTGGCAACCTGTTAGTTGGTAATCATATCATAAATTGAATAGTCTTCATATTTTGTTTATTTGTTCAGGGTGTGGATTTGAGTGCATCACCAACGCGGGCTGCTTGGTTGGAGTGCTGGGCGGTGTCGGCCGGCATCATTAAGTTCATGACAAGGGTAAAAAGCCTGAACACCGAACCACGAAGAGTTAGCTATCGCAGTGCTTCACTCACTCAGCCACCGAAGAAATGTCTGTTTGACTCGGCAGGTCTCCACTGCCGGTCCCGCTACTATCTCGTCCCATATACAGCCTAACAACACAGGTCAGCTTAAACATAAACCCTTTTCGGCAGCAATGATACATGTCTAATTGCGTGTGTCAGTTAATATTTTGTTCTCATGTTGGACTATTCTGTAAATACAAAACACCTATCGTGTGTGCTATGTCACGCTTTTGTTTGAACTCTATAAAGTTTATGTAACAACTTGCTTTCTCAAGTGTGTGTATGCGCCTAAACTCCCCTTCACATATCATAATGGGAAAAACCAAACAAGTGTATATCGAGTACACGGAAATCTATATACATTTAATGATTACATTTGTAGACAGTATAAGTTGACTTCCAAATGATGTCACGCATGAAATTGACAAATGTATGCCCTGCCAAAACATTCAGCATTTGTTTAGAACTCCACGGGAGCGCGCATGGGTCGCGGCCGGCGTGAAAGGTCTATATGCCCACTGCCAACTGGTGTGCACTGAGGGTTATATATGATCTTGGCGGAGAACAAATTTAGAGATGAGTTAAATAACGTGAATGGGTAAACTTTGAGAACGGTAGCTGTCTGAGGCAGCGTGGATCACTCAGGGAGACGGGGGCCCTCTCTGCAAGCACACGGCCAATTATGAGGAACTCTATGACGTACAGATACGAACCAATGATACTCAGACTCTATCCATTATGCTCTCTAACCATACCTTCGGGAAGTTCAGATTTTACCGTGAGATAAAAAGCCAGACACGAAAAGGCAATTAGGCCTAGTCCTTTCCTTTTAATCTGCCCGATAAAACTTTTGGGGGAGCAGTTTTAGCGAAAGAAATTAATATTCTGCGCCAACATTAGACACTGCGCATTAACCAAAGCACCCACGGCCCGTCGGTGCACTTGATTTTGTTGTTATATTTCATATTATCCTCCCGCTGCGTTGCACAATGCACTGTAATCAAATCAAAGGGTTTCTTCAAAACAATGGTGATTTGATTAAGCGAGAAAGCAGGATGAGCTGGGATCAAGATCATTATTTACTTTGACTATTTGGTGGCTCTTATACTATAGAACTCAAGGTTTTTATCTTTCTCTAGAAACAGGTAAATTGTCTCGGTGTTTAGATAAACCATCAAGCAGGGACACTCGTATTATGACCCCGGGCGAAATCTTGCACTAGTTTTGATTTTCTTCTTGGATTAATCTTTCCGGGGGGGGGGGGGGGGGGGTGAGAAGAAGGGATGTTTCATACCGAATCTAGGGTATTTAAGTTAAAGCCGTTTGTTCTGCACTATTTCTCATGGCAAATGTCACATTTGGTTTGCAGCTCAGCCAGAAAAACGGTTACTTCTCCGAAGACTCAAATAATAATCTTTTTGTTCTGATGGATCGTTCTTTTAGGACAGTTTAAGACAATGCATTGTGCCTATAGCGAACAAATGCTGATTCTTTTTCAACTATACCGGTACAAATAACATCGAATCTCCCAAGCAAGTTTGCAAAATCTTCACTGAAACAGTGACATTTTCATTCTTTCGTTCGTTCGTTTTGTTAAAAAAAGATGAAAAAGAACTGGCTGCTCAAAGCTGATTTATGTGTCATTACAAGATATTGAAAACAATCTAAATTACAGATACAAAAATGTCAAATCTAAATTCAAAAATGTATTTAACGAATATAATTATTAGATATCAAATCCAATAAAAATTGCAGATATTATGAGATGTAAAAATTCCAACACCGAAATACGGGTATACAGAAATACAACAAAAAGTACCGTAGGATCATTATTTGGTTTTTGTCCTTATACACAACATGTGTATTAAGCACTGTATATCCAGTACTTACTCTCGAGTCCCAATGCAAAAGTAACATCTATTAACTATCGCAGAATCCCTCTAAAACATTTATTTAAACAAATAAAATTAAAAATAAATTTGAAAATCCACCATTGAAATAAAACCACTTTGTAGCTATAAAAGATACCGGTACACGATGAAAATGAAATAATTGGACCCTTATTCCCCCCTCTTATTTTTCCCTGTGAGGTAAACTTCTGCCAAAACCCCAAAACGAACACGTAGTCTTAAAACTAATCGCATTTTATTATGACGAATGGCCGTATTTTGTTAAGTGTCTTGCCTGTAATTCGCTCACGGCATACCCATTGACAACCCGGGTTTACAAACGATGTAAACTGTCTGCATTTATACGGATCATTGATGGGTTAAGACTGCTCATTGCCTTTGGGTAAACCCATGCTGTGCACAGCATGATACACTCAACAACGAACGTCATAATGACGTGTCAAATCTACTGTAAGCTTTAACTCCTTGCGTTTCTGAGCATTTGCCGTGTTTGGCAACAGGTATATATAGACCAGAAAGATCAGCCCGTCATCCATGTCCCAGTCCCCGTGCAGCTTGCCATGGCGGCCGCGCTCTACCACGTATTACCACGCCCAAACATGCATTCCATGCAATAGGGCATACGTTCTTTTTGATTACAAAGTGAAGGATCGTTAATTTTCGGTGAAAGAACACACAAAAACCCAAACAAACACAGACAAACAAACAAACAAACACCCAACAAAAATACAAATAAAAATCATCTGAACGGAAAGCTCACTCAACATCATATGTTCACACCGGTACAAATTCTCCAGAGAAATATTTCCGTCAAAAATACTGTAGAATCAAGAACACAGCATATGACAACCTTATGCCTACTGTTGCTTATTTCGATTGCTGCAATTGAAATAACCGCGATAAGACCGTGCACAAAAGTCCTGACTAAACTGAAAAAGTGTTTTCGTTGCTTTTACAATTTGGATGAAAAGTTGACAAGTTGGTTTTTTTTTTATTTGGAGGACTAGAAGATGGAAAATAATTGTACTCTTCCAAAAGACAAAGAAGTACTTTCCCTTTATCACAGAGCAGGTTTTCGACAATATTTATCACAACGCAACCATATTGATGTCTCCATTTCAAATGATTCAATCTAATACGAGGCTGGATAGAAACATAGCCTGCCACCATTTTCTGTGGAATTGGGACCTTGATATCACATATTACGAGGGACATGGCTAAGACGGTTAGGACATGCTGAAGGTCCATAGGCCTTAAGTTGTCTTTGGTTTCTTTGATTGGTCCCTTTGTTGACTATATCCTCCTGTCTGTACATGGCCTTGTCTATATATACACAGAGAGGACTGCCAATATTGCCAAGACCCCACAGTAATGGAAATCCGTAATTGGAATTGCTTAGTACTGATGCCTGTGATGTTGTTGGCGTGGTTGGGGGAGGGGAAAGGAATTGGTGTCGTGGTCTTACTGTGGAGAATTTATTGCAAAGAGAAAGTAGTAATTGGCAATTCATTTCCTTAATTTAACTACTGTAATGGAAGACCTAGCCCAAACCAGGCCGCGCCGTTGATGACAGTTGTGTAAGAATGTTATTAAAGAAAGAAACTTCAGCAGAGTAGAAAAATGGTACAGCAGACACTCTCCAATAAAAGGTGGAGCGGGCTAGTCCATATTATAACAATTATAGGTAATATTTACCATTCTATTCTTTTTAAGGCAGCACACCTTGAAAAAAAATCCACAAGTTTAATATCAGTCGTACTGAAAGTAATTCACCAGTCTTTGCAAATACAAAAAGATGGGCTCGAACTGTCGGCAATTCTTACATGATATTTTGGGTTGCTATTACAGTCATCAGAAATAAGCAACTGTCGGGACGATTTCATCGTAAACTTGGTACTTTATAAAGCATCTTAGGAGATAATCACATCCACAATGTTGTCAATATGAATTCCCCTCTAGAAAAATATTTGGACTTTTATTTAATTTTCAATTTTAACTATCTCAGACAAGATCAGGATGACGGTATCTGGCAACCAATTGGTAGCTTTATACTTTCGTTCATGACCGGCAACAATTTTAGTTACAAACTGCGTTGTGCATCGAAGCGATGCCTGACATCATAGACTAGCCTCTCATCATGCTCCTCTATATTAAATCACACAGCCCCGAACT
Organism: Leptasterias polaris; assembly: GCA_037783415.1. Lineage (NCBI taxonomy): Eukaryota > Metazoa > Echinodermata > Asteroidea > Forcipulatida > Asteriidae > Leptasterias > Leptasterias polaris. Next base: position 4,292,393 of record JAZGTN010000092.1, on the reverse strand, counting down.
CTACATGTCCAGCAAGTGTCAAACTTGTCCAGATCTGTGAAATATTGCGTGAGATATGACCGCTCAAAACTCATATTTTTCCCCCTTTCTGACAGCTTCGTATAAGTAATCCCAATTGAACAGCCTTTAGAAGACCGATTGGAGTGTATACCCCTACTTCACCGTCGTTTGGGGCTATAGAAGACTCCAGCAGAATTGCCAAAAGGTTTCATTTCGGTGTGCATGACTAGTCATGCTATGAAGGTAACATTTGTGTCGCAAGGGATAATATTGTCACAGGGAGATATAATTAATGAAACTGTTGTGATTCTACTTAATGTTACCGGCTCGATTACTTTTTACCGACATTTATTAAGGGGGTATAGATTCAAAATTCTTAAACAATCTGTTGATTGCAAATCTCTGCTATATCTAGTCAGGAAACCCCCAAAATTGTATTTAACGTTAGCACAAAAACGATTTCAGTGTTTTAAAAAAGCGATCCTGAAATTGAATGGACAAAAAATTGCATTATTCAAAGATTTCAGTGAGTAACAAATCTTACTTTTTCCAAACAGTTTAACTTGATTTTCAGTATGTTCAATATTTTGTTCTAGTAAATGCAAATTTATAGTTGTGTTTTCCAAATTGTTTACTGAGTCTCTCAAATTTTCAATAAATTACCGGTAAAAAAGGTTTGCTTTATTTATCTGATGTGCAGGCAGAATTTTTCTTTATTTTGTTCTTCTAGATATTTATTATTTATTTGATGAACAGATTTTCAGAGTTAACTCAATAAAGAATTGAGATGATTTGTTTTGTACTTCTGCTTGTACCTGCATGCTATACCATAAACCCCTATATTATTGTGTCTATATGTCAAACAAAGTCAACTAAATGAAATAAAACTAAGCTTAAGCTAACAAAGTAAAAATGGCATGGTAAGTGTGTATTCCTTTGAGTGTTTTGCGTGGAAATGTCTGACTTAAAAAGCATCAGATAAACGATTATCAATAATTATACCGCATATATTTATTTGATAAAATTTGATTTAAGATGCGCATTTCAACACTTATCAATGTTACCTCATCGGCATTTTATAATATCAGTTTTGTCTTATTGAAGGGGCGGTGCAGGAAACGTACAATTGATAACTATAGACCTACCAACTATATGATATACCAGCAAGTAATCAACCTTACATCTGAAACTATTTCGACTTAAAGAAAATATAGAAAATTGTACGTTAACAATACCGAGAAACTATGGCAAATAATCACCTTTGTGAAAAAAAATTAAAGCATTATTTATGTCATTCACAACCAGTATAGTCATTGAAATTCCTGTAAAAAATAAATCACTTTAGAGTCTGTGATGAAGTTGATCATACGTTATTCTTCCCAAGGTGGAGAAAATTGGTCCAAGCTGCCATTATTGCACTTGTCCTTTACAGACTGAGGGAGAGAACGCGAGATGCCCTGGGATGTGGGGAGAAAATGAACCACCGGGCAAAATGAATTGTATCCCTCATCAGACAATCGGTGGAAATAATCAGAGGGGAACAATGCTACGGAGAAGATAAAATTACGAATCGTAATTTGAGAGAACCGGTTAAATGAGAATGTAGAAGTGCGGGAGAAGTGTCACCAGGCACTGATAAAAGGTGGATTTGGGACCATGCTGTCGCTGTACACAGCACTATTACGGGTCTGCTCTCCTCGGCCCAGTCGACGTTTTCAAAATATGCCTGTTTAATTTTCATTCACAGTATACAAAACCTAAGCGTTATCAAGCAAATATTAATAATGCGTTGGACAATGACAAAAATAGGCCACATGAAAAGGGGTGAAAAAGGGTAAAGAGTGAAAACTGAGATAAGCAAGTGTGACAGAGCCAACATTACAAAAGGAATAATGGAAATGAGGATGAGTCAAAAGGCGATACAGGGCGACAACCGACACGTATTATCTTTCTGTATGCAAAGGTTTCATTTTTAGAAATTGATGCAGTTTGAAAAACACCCCAGAGGGAATGGATACCGTGTGGCTATGGATCGCAGGTGTCTGTGACAGTTTCAGGTCACAGCGACCCGTAAAATTGTTGACATTGATACACGAAGCCCTCAGCAGAATCAAGGTCAAATTATGTGACGTAACATCCGGGACTGAGTTGACCCATTATTGGAAATTCAAATCCATTAAGATGGCCGCTTCAAACAACTATGAAGTTCAATCCTCGTTTAAATTTGCCTATTAATTAAAATTTCTTTTGCATTCAAAGAAATTGTCTAACCCAGTCACAGTGTTGTTACATTAGTATGAAAATTTGCCCAAAACTAGTGTCAACTCAGGACAGAGTCACGACAGTTCAGAAATAAATCCACGGTCAACAATTCAACAACAAAACGAGGGGAAAATTACTTAACTTTACTTTTGTTACTTTTGTTACGGTATATACAAGACTAATGCCAAAGAAATGCCGAAAAGCAGAGAAGGGGGGGGGGGGGGGTATAACAACTGTATTGTTCCATTGCCAAGAAGTCTATGATAGAATCAACATTTTAAACCTACCATGCTAAATTTATTTTATTACGCAATGATGCTAAACAAACAATCACCGAAGTGAAGGAAAAGAAATTCAAATAGGCTTATTATCAAAATATCTAAATAAATACCGTGTTAGGCAAAACACTTTTCAAATAAATGGCAGGCATCACAGGTATGAAACAACAGTCACAATCACAAATCTAGTCCCAATCACCATAATAAGACTGTCTCTAGGCCCGCTCATCAGTAAACCCCACTCCCAAAACACAAACCCCACTCCCAAAACACCAACGGCTGCTCCAGAACACCCCGTACAACCCACGTAGTAATACCCAAAGCGTCTCTTTCACAATCGTTGATAAACCACGCCAGTCGAGCGAGTGTTTTTTTTTTTTTTATTTTTTTCCTCATCCCAACTATTTTCTTTTTCCTCTCTGTGTCCTCTTCTTTTTACACCGTTCATTTTCGTCCACGATCTACGCCCAAGCGATCGATATCGTGAGCAAAACCCTGCCAGGGCCCTCTGTTTACACAGGATCGTGTTTCCATGGTACATCCAAGGCACGACCTGTAAAACACGACAATCATCAAACCCCCTTCTCTCCCTCTCTCTGTATACCATCTTCGCGGGGGAAAAGGGTCCAAATCATCATCCTCTTCCTTCCACGTCAGGCGTATAACAGGACAGACGATTGGGTGTTCACTGACAGCCAAAAAACCTCCATCTGTGGCCCACTAATACACAACTCTAGAATTCCCGACGGCTTTTGCTTGTCGCGATATCTTGCATACACAGAATAGAGACGTCAATGCAAGTCGATCTATTAAATCAGGCAACCTAGATGTTCATCCCATCCTTCAGACGCTAGGGCTAAAAACTCATACGTATGGAAACATGAAATAGTCGTTAACAGCACCACAGAAAGCCTTTAATGGTATCTCGTGATTTACGGTTCTAGCCAACATGGTCTGTGCAGACGCTATAGTACATTTTCAACATTTTGCAAAAAGTCGCCAATGTCTTCTCAAAATATACACTAATGGAAATAAACATTTTAAGAGCGTATGTTTTGTGGGCAAGCATTTATTTTACTCCAATTCAAAACGGAAAGCAAGTTTGTCCAACCTATTGATTATGATAAAGCAACAACCCAGTTTTTAGTGAGGCAGCATCTATAACTCGGTCAATGAAAGTCGGATCTAGCGGGGAAAATTTTCCCAGAAACAATTTTATTTTCAAGAGATGGGAAAAAATAATGATAACATCTCAGTGTGTGGCCACGCTAAAAAGATTCCCTTCACACGATTATCGCGCATGTCAAAAAAAAAAAAACACAACAATGAAAAAACAAAACTAGTCTCCTTTCTTGTCAGGGTAAGACAGTTTTTGAATTTACAAAATCAAGAGTTTGTAGTGGTAATGGTATCTTCAAACAACTTTTCAATGTCATTGTGGAATCATTAATCAGGTCATTAAGAAAGGTGTATTTTCAACCACAATTAAGTTCTACAATAGAGAAAGGACAGAATCCTTTCTCTATGGTTCTTTCAACAACAATGCAATGGATAATTAGTAAGAAACTTTACCCTACTTCCTATGGTTAACCACCCAAGTCGCAGCTTTCTTCTCGGTGAGTATTGCCACCATTAGCATGATTGCGAAGGCATTTCAATTCACATTATCCAAACAGACAATGCATGTCATGTCAACACAAACCGCTCCATTAACAAACCTACATTTGACAAGAGAGTATGACCCGACCATTGTCTCATTTTGGCGGGAAACTGTCTCAACTTGACCTTAACTGAAACAAGCTCAGTGTCTTTTTTGAACCAGACGTATTTTGATAACAAGGGGGGAAAGTGAATAATAGGGAACACTTTTTCTTAGTGCAGTTGCAGTGTAAAACTGAGATCGCATCCCACCTGCTGTTTTGAGTGGACGCCACTGGCGAAGGTATGTGGGTAAAACCTGGTATACTGTAAAAAATTAGGTTACCCGGCAAAAAAGAAAAAAAAAATACACAAACTGCAGAATATCTTTTATATAAAAAGATTGCAAATTAATTTTGCGTGAATTCAAATTCTAATGAAGGTATATAATTTACACCAGCCAAGACAGAGCCAATCTGTAAAATTCTTTATGAAATAATTTGATAGGGTGATGATGAATGTATTGTTCTTGATTGATTAATACATTGTTTGTTTGATTTAACAAAATGTTGTTCAGTATATTTCGGTTGCGTATTCTTGTTCATCCTTACATCCTTGAAATGCACCGTAAACGTCGTTCCTGTTGCCGTTTTAATGTTCATATAAATGTGTCAAACGGAAATCGTTGGCAGGACCTACAAGGACACAAAATGGACATACTCAGATAGCGGTCTAGCAGTAGCACTGTACAAGAGAACATAGGCCTACCCAAGCTTCTTCCTAACAATTTCAGTTAAAAAAACACATTATAATGACCAATGGGCGCACAATAAATAGTTTTGTTTTAAATGGGGGCTTAATGTGTTCAGTTTTTAGTGGATTCCTTAAAAAAAAGAAAAATTTGAACAATTTCATAAAAAAAACACCAAAAACCCCAACATATTCTAATGAACAAAGGGCGCACAATAAATAGTTTTGTTTTAAACGAGGGCTTAATGTGTTCAGTTATGAGTGGATTCCTTTAAACAAAAATGGAGTTAATTTGAAAAGCTCTGAATGTTCGTACCAATGAAACAGTTCCCTTTCGGAACACACTTTCGGGCAGGAAAACTAAACGAAGTTTCGCTCCTTTTATGCAGCAATTTGTCTTCTGAATCCCTGCGCCCGAGCGCACCCGTGAGGGAAAGGACGGCCCAGGATCGGAGTATACGGCTATCTCCCCCGCGGTGCGCTGCAGTCGCGACCACCAAGCCCGTGCCCGTTGGCTAGTCACTCACAGAGAAACAACCTTATTTTGGATAAAAAGCTTTGACAGTCAGAATCTTCGCCTCATTAGTCTCTGCACAAACATACATTTTTATGAAAAGATATTGCACAATGGCTTTCGCTGGTTTCATATCCGATTGCCATGAAAGGGAACTGCCTTAGCCTTAAGTTATAAAGGAAAACACACATCACTATGGGCCTAGCGATTTCTCTCTGTGTGTGTGCGTATGTGCTAGGTTAAACATTTTTATACAAAACAGTCTTAAACACTTGATTCATCAGCTACAAATGCTGAATTGTTCGAAAAATAACGACTTATACAGCTTGTATTTTTATGAGGGATTGTTTTTGAACTCCTGTTGGCGATCACTGCATGGTATCTGGAGAAATGTCGACCAAAAGCGCGTTGGTACCTTTGTAGTTCTTCATTTTACGGGAGAATCATACAATGCTGAACGGCGGATACCAGCCAGATACGGACCATAGAGAACGAAACACACAAGATGGATTGACGTGGATGGACGAAGAAGATTTAACAATGAACAGTGAGCCTATGTACAATGCACTGTATTGTATAAGACGATAGCTTATTAATAATTGAAAAACAACAGTCAATACCCTTTAACAACAACACGCTGATATCAACGCAATGATACACAAAAAATAGTTCATAATTCATTTATACCAGAAGACTCATAGTCATCTTTAGCAGGGGAAATTTTAAAACTGATATTAACGATCACTAAACACTTGGATGCGAGTTTCTTAATCCCTAACCTCTCTGGCTTCGAGATGGCCAGATGGAAGTCAGTCTTCCTCTCATTAAAATTGTACATAAACTTACTTTCGGGTGGACAATTCTTTGCAAAAAAGGAACTAGTGTTTTTTCTGCTTAAAGTCGAAACACATTTAGATTTGTTTGCCTTGCTCATTAAAACTTCATCTCCAGTCAGAAGTGTGTAAAATTTCATGCACTGCTAAACTGTTATAGTGTTGGTGCATCCAAGCATCTTTACTCTTCTCTTTTTGTTGGACAACATCAAATCTTTGACATTATGGTATCCTATGCATGATTAGCCAGTGAGTGACGTATGGGGCTATTTTGTGGTGGTATACCCCAGTTGGTTGGTTGGCTGGGGGGGGGGGGGGGGTGTGCAGCACGTTTGAAGGCACTACGCCTATAGGTCATGGTCAACCCCGATTACCCTTCGTCAACTCTGTCACAAAACTTGACGATGATTGACACATGTCAACAGTCTGAAACACAGACGGAAATGAGCGATTTGCGCCGGCGTTTTCCCATAGAAATTGGTCGAATAAAAGGACTGGGTTGTTAGGGCGATATCTGACTCCGCACCTTCGCCTGGGTCCACGGGTCTGGCCGGCGTCGCAGCATACGTGCCCCGGACAAAGACTAGATCTTCCAGTACCCCAAGCCTCCGTGAACGACACGTGTAACGGACCCGCGTTGTCAATGCGTCTACCATAGAAAAGAAAACTTGCAAGGAAATGGGGGGGGGGGGGGGGGGGTGTAAATCCTATTCCTTTCTCAAGCAAACTATTTTATTTCATCTTGGTTAAAAATGGAAGAGGAATGGGAGGGGAAAAAAACAAGAGAATATTTTCTAAGAGATGGTGTGATGGCCGTGGATAGGAGACCGGGAGCGGGGTATAAGGATGCAAGCAATCCCCACATCCTGTTCGTGGTGAATGGTGACCAAACGGCATTTAATGGTCGCACCCAGCGGCAAAGGAAAACATGGCTGTGGAGGGGGGAAAAGGGAAAGCACCTGAATAACATTTCGTTTTCCCCCGTCAGTCGGTCGCCCCGAGATATGTACCGACATCTGTTGAGGACCGGTGAGCATACACGACTTAGCACACAGATTTGGTGAGCCTCGTAAACAAGACACTATGGACAGATTGACCAAGGGTGTCTTACAAGATCTACACACTTATAATATAGACATTGTAAACATATGCATACTTATCTTACAGAGTTAAAGTCAACTAATTATCGAGGACAAATCACTCTCAAATCGCGTGTCTATTGCAGAATTCTACATAGCGAGGTAATTAAAGACGGTTTTGTTCTCTCACCACGTTGAGGGATTCAAATTGTCCACATATCATCAGCTCTAAAATCATCCTGCACACAAATCACACAATTAAAATTGTCAGAAGACCGAATGTTATATGGGTCGCCGAGACATGGCTTTACTAAAACAACAACACATAGGCCCCCACAAAATGGCCACACAAGCAAAAACATTTAAACTGAAATCACTCAATGGTAGAGCATTGGCGATATCATGACATCTTTATTTTGCACAATGAGAGCTCAGGGATTTACCTGCCATCCCAACACGGAGTGAACAATTTTATCAAACCAAACATGAACAAAACCGGTTACAGGTCTTAAAGAAAGCAGTAGGCCTACAGCTTAGAAACAACAAACCTCAAAAACAACAACAAATATGACAAGGGTAATCTCGACAATACAAAGGGAGGCAAAATAATCATCGTACATTATGTTACACTATCCACGTATAATTAAAATGACAAGTGCATAACCCCTTTCTACAATTGACAATTACTAATTGTAACGTATGCATTTATAAATCTAAAAATCATAGACATAATAATAAAATGAATGGCAAAATTCACCCTGTCCATACAAAGATTTACAAGACTGTTGCTTCAGTCGTGTGGATTTGTATTATAGGAACAAGAGATGTATGTGACTATCTACTATGTGGCGCACTTGGATCCTACGTCTCTTTATCTTGCTTTTTTAAAAAGGTTTCTTATCTAAAATAGTCAGGTGCCTTTAACAACACTCTAAAAACTCCCGAGTCAGAATTGACCCGGATCCCGCGTCCCAAGTGCCCTGACCCATTTCTGGGTCAGGTTGACCCGGTAACTATAGGTTTTTTTTAATGGAGTTTTAGATTGGATCCTGCGTCAGTTTGACCCATTTCTGGGTCAGGTTGACCCGGTAACTATATATATTTTTTTAAATCGAGTTTTAGATTGGATCCTGCGTCAGTTTGAGTCGTTTCTGGGTAATTTTTTGCACAGATACAGGTCACACTGACCCAGAAATGGGTCAGACCCCCTTGGACCCAGAACCGGGTCAATTCTGACCCTGGAGTTCTTGGAGGGAAGAGGAAGCATTGTGCCCTAAGAGACCAGAGAAGGGTACCATACTTAGTTTCTATGCAGGCATTTACATGCCAAAGTGGAGACGACTGATCGATCCCAATCGTCTTCAGGTACAAGCTATCATCCGTGAATCCAGCCCCGGGCATGTTTGCTTCATACTTGAAGACATCCACGGGGGATCGACTCAAGATTTGCCTTCCTGTATAAGGAAAGAGTCAAAACCAGTGGCCATCCTGACTTGCGCTTATTAGACAATCGCAATAATAATTGAGTTTCGAACCTGAGCAAAGGTATTTTTTAATCAAGAGTCAAATATAAAAAGGTCACACGTACGTGTTTCCAGCAGTACCCGAAAGGAAACTTCAAGTTGGCTGCATTTCTACTGATCGGCTAGTGTATAAAGCCGTTTTAAATTGTTTTCCTTAACTAAAAGGCGTTCCGTTTTTTTGTTATACTCAGTTAAGTGTTATTAATCTTACTTTCAGCATTCCAGTTCAATTAACGAACACACTCAGTATTAAAATAAACAAAGACTTAGTTCAGCAAAATTCCTTCGAAGTCCAAATCAGTGCTCATAATATAGCAGACGGACAAAATATCCCTGGCCAATTGTATTTTGTTGTATTTTACTGTTAACCTTTGATAAAGGTTGCCCAAAACAAGGCTAAAAAGCCACTTACGATGGGTGCTACGAAAAAGACTTCTCATAAATATTCAATATCTAGAAAGAAAAGAGGGAAGCTTTGGAATCTTTGTTCCAAATCGGCACTTAAAGCGTTTGAGCACCTCGCCGTAGTCTAAGTGGTGAAGGGCGTCAAGAGGCGACGACGTAAGGGCAGAGTGAAGGTCGTGATGTAGCCGGGGATGATAGAGGGAGAGAGAGAGGGAGAGAGAGAGAGAGAGGGGGAGTGTGAATACGAATGCGACGTTGAGCCTGACCATAATGTAGCTGCTTTGTGTAGGCACTCAGCACCACTCCGTATCGATCCCGCCTACTCATAGCTATAGCAGCTAGCTACGGTACTACCCTCTATCCAGTCAACGCGGCTAGCTCGTTCCTGATGGCCATATGTGCTTCTTATAGTACCTTCATCCACCCACGCCATCCTCCCCAATTCACATCCGCGTCGCACTCTCCCCCATCACATCATCATCTCCCCGTTTTTTATCATCACTCGCTCTACTATAGAGCCAGCGTTGGGAAATCCAAAACCTAATATCGACGCCTGGATCTGATAAAGATCGACGGGCAACATTCCCTATAAGGAAAAGGGCCGCCCTGGCTTCATTATCTCCTCACCTCATGCAAAATGATATTTTTTGGAGTATTATTTTTCCGATGAAAAGGGAAATCCGGTTTGGAAATCTATACAGGAGCAGCGATTTGTCCGGTTTTGAGCCGTAAAGTGATGTAAGTGGCCATATTATTACGCGAACGGATGGTGCCCCCCCCCCCCCTATTTTCTTCTTCAGGCATTTACAGGCCCGGGTGTTTTATACTTTTTTGTTTATAGCGGGAGCTTTTGGATCGAAACATGGCGTGAAATGAAAGCATTAGAATGGAAAGTGCAGGGTGAGCACGCTCTGGGCTTTCTAACCAATGTGCCTGTGATTAATGTCCGTCTGTTCCCTGTATATGTTTTTAAAATTCCACCTGGATAATGTTGTCAAAGAAAATGTACCCTGTATAGTACCCACGCAAAGCATTGCTAAAATGAAGCAGAGACAGCCTAACATGCAGAATGGAACAGAGCTTTAACCGATCAAGGGAAGCATTCCGGCTATAAGCAAGAAAGGGAAATCACAGCTTATCAAAATAATACACAGGCTACTTTCAAATAGCATGACAGCACTTAAAATACAAAGACATTTCTTTACTGAAATCATCGCAGTTACCCTTATATTTTATAACAACCACCAGCTGATCATTCAGTGTATTCTTCACTCACATTACAGAACAAAGTGCAGGTCAGTATTCTATTTTTAAAAAACTAGGGTCCTATGACGATGACCTATACTTTGATTATTCATGAAGTTAACTACAACATTTATCGTTCATAGTATTATTAGCCAGTGTTCTTTAGACACCCCGTTTTAAATTTGGGCACCCTATTTATCTGTAATTATGATGTAAATTGTACTGTAGGTGAACAATTTGAACACCCAGCTTTTAAATTTCCAGCAAATTTTGACACCCTTTAACAAAATCCTGGCTAAAACCCGTGTATCACTGACACAAAACATTGTCGCACTGAGGCGAGTCAGTTTGTCATGGAGCTGTTAATACAATCATTGTCGAATTCAAAAATACACAAAATGGACACTCCTTCAACAAGGAGAACAACTATAGACTGTTACCTGCCAGCCTCGGTTTAGATTGTTCTGTTTATTTTGAAGATAAAATGTATACGAGAGATGAGCCGACAAGACAAGATACTGGGGTTATAACATGATAACACCAATCTTGAGTGAAAAGGCATGGGCTCTGCCTGTTCCCAGAAGTGTGGACAAGAACTTTGCAAAGCTGCCAGTATAGTGCCCCAAATCGTCCACGCGGTTTCCAAAACAACCGGTTACCCATGTTTTAAAGTAACATAATAGAAACTGGTGACACTCTTAAGATGTATAAAGAATCTCAAAATATCTGTAATCTCTAAAACGAGTGCGATTCTCCTGTGCCCTCTATACATAATAATGACCAACATCAAAAACTAATTCACGCCAACCATAATCTATCTGATTATGCGTGGGGCATTAATCGTGCGAGAAATTACTAATGGAGACACAACAGTGGTTATGAGGGTAAAGTTTCCTGTATCAAGTTTGCCAACCATCTTGACACTGCCATGTTTTCTTAAAAGAACACATCACACATCGGTAGCATCTTCGCTTTCACCGCCTCTGGACTATGTGGGGGACGCACGGTTTTGGATTAAACAAAACAACGCTCCAAAATCACCTGACAGATTGTACCGCTAAATAAGACCGGTTCAAATTCTTCTCAGAGCACGGGAATCGTTTTAAGTGAGGATCTCCGTTGTGCACCAATTTGGCTGAGCCCCCCAGCCTTCCATCATCTTGGTACATTAGGGTAGCCACATCGTATCTTAGGGGCACCTTTCAGGAGGTATAAACTCTAGGTAAACCATAAATTCCAAAAGCCCCTAAAACCCGTTCGGGGCAGAAAACACTTGAGAAGCAAAAGCAGCGTCACTGATACAGAACAGCAGACTAGATAATACAAAAAAGTGAAAATAAAAGAGTAGAACTGTTTGGTTATTGATTTCAAAGTTATACGAGTGACTGCACCAGGGGAAATAAGAGAAGCATGCCTAGTGGGTTGTGGAGTGGAGAGGAGGACCGGTCCATCAGGCCGGTCCCAACGGGACGTTTGATTAGCCTTCGCCCCTTGGTGCCAAGCCATCTCTTCCCTCAGCACCACTTTGCCGTCCAAGACAACACAGACGAAGAGAAGGGGGGAAAAGTCATAATTTGTCTCCCCTTTGCAAGAGGCGACATTGCTGTTCACTTCTTTACCTTACATGTCGTTCCCCATTTCTACAGACAGATTGCGACTGCCTTGAATAATTCAATTTCCCCGGCTAATCTCTGCGAATCGTGCGCGCTAATTGCACATGATGGCTACCGTTGTTTTGAAGTAATGGCGCATTGACATTGGCCATGAATATAGCAATTGCGGTACAAAGTATGTTTGTTTTACGCTTCATTTGTACAATTACGGCTGCTTAAGAAACCGCTTAAAGGTATATACATTAGCTGGGTAGCTTTTATTGTTTGTTTTGCTTAAATGATTATTTTGTTTTATATAAGCTATAATAATGCAGCGTGTCCTTATAACGTCCGAACCATGAGAGCTTGCAACAACGCAAAGCGTTAGCCATAAGGACAACCGTGCGGAGTCTTTGAAACCTTTTAATAATTTAATCCAATTTAAAGAAAACAATTTTGGAAGATAGTCATAATACTGACAAAATATCATAGCTCTTAACTTTAGGAACTGTCTTCAGTAATTGAGGGACACGCCCATAAAATTCGATGGCTAGCAGGAGATGGAACTCGAAGTGAAAGCCATTGGTTATAAGCAGTTTACCTGCAATCCAAGGAGATCCTTTGTGGTAAATTCACATATAGGTGTACAGTACAAAGTGACGATGCATAATACATAAATCAATACAAACTATGTACTTGTTTTCTCCACCATTCAACAAACCATACCGCTTAAATGTTTGAATGGTCATCTATTTCGAAAATACATGTAGTCACAATAAATGGGCTTCGTCAAAATGAGTTTTAATTAGGCCTGAACATGTACAAGAAATGATAGGTTATCAATAATAAGTTATGAACACTGCTTTAGTTTCTACGCCAGTGATTTACACACTTCACAATACTATAATTATAAGCAAATATCACCTTACATATTCGTATTGACAGAAAGCACGCAAAAGTTGAAAAGAGACTGAAATTATGCACACGGTCATTAAGACATCACATGTACAATTGACAACAGAAGTGTTTTTATTCACTGGCAAGGCTAACCTTCAAGCGACCCCAGCCAGTTCCATCTATAGATTTTTTGTGCCAGGGTAAACCGAAATGCCAAATTTGCACAGGGCTGCGTTACGTCCTAATTCAGAGAGGTCCACGATCGCAGAGATATTTCGATCAAATATGCTTTTTGGAAATTACAAGACTGCAAACAAAATGGAGTACCGTCGAAAATTAGACAATAGGGCGCTCGCGTTTTTAGTTTTCTTACCTGTCGCGCAGTACGGCCAAACTTAATTTAGCGAGTCTTTGCCGCTGCTGCCAACCGGTGGCATGGGTTGTAGAAAGTCGAGAAAAATATATACAAATGGATGTATTTTTTGTCTACGAATGCATTTGGAATGCTCACTGATTGATGCGTGTGCGGTAAGATTGTCAATATTGCGATCGCTTCGGACAGGCCCGTGTCAATTATACAAAGTGAAACAAGCATGAATAAACATAAAATAATACAATTAACAGATGTCACAGGTGGAAATGATTAGATTTATAATCAAATGATGAAGTTTCATTTATTCGATTTCAATTTTAGAAAGGAAAAAAAGAGGAGGGGTTTCTGTTGGCGACTAAATTAAATTTCCCACATATTTCTTTTGCAACAAGCCTTTTACTGGTCACAGAGGCTTCGTCCATGCCTTGAATATTCAGAAGCTGGTCAACATAACAACATAAAATTGGATGTCAAACTGGATGGCGAATTCAAGCTTGTTTGTCAGTTTTAAAATGACACAATGGCCACAAGGCTCTCACGCGAGTAAACTCGCCGAAGCTTCATGCAAAAGCGAATGTGAAACGAATTTTCGTGACTCAATCACCGCACGAGCTGGTTTGGAGACGCAAGAGAAAATTCTCTTCTTATTGGCAATTGGCTTGAAGTATAGACCATGTTACCTTTGTTTACAAAGTGGTGACCTTGTACATTATAATGCATTTCCTGCCGGGCAAGATACTACACAGGCCATATGGGAAAATTTACATTTTGTGTCATAATTTTCACATAAATTCAAAATTTACAAAAGCAACAGCTGTACAGCTTTTGAGATGTCCCCCCTTTCGTCATATCAAAAGTTGAGTAAAATCAGACAGTGCAATCTCCATAAAACATAAGATTTATTGTATTCTTCCATTGAGCTGTGTACAAATGTGCCTGCAGGAAGTCCAGGCTCTGTGGCTCTTTTGTAAACATGTGATGTCACAGGTCACATGGTCTATAGAATACCAGCCGGACACAGTGGCAAAGCTGAGGTTTGAAAAAGGCCAAAGGAGTTTCATTGAAAATCTACATAAAATAAAGTGACTGCATATTAATAGCAGAAGTGTCGACGGGCAAGATTATTTCCCACCCAGCCTGGGCTGCAGACACATCAATTAAAAAGTATAATGGAGACAAAAACAAAGTATACTGCCCCATAAAATAGTCCGACCAAGTTGTATCAGCCTCACGGTAATCAAAAACAAAAAAGCGAATCTTGCATTTCGTTACTCCGTTTCAAGCTCACTAATTCACCATAGTTAAGTAATGACTGTACACCAACCATCAGTAAAAACGTATAAACCTTTTCAGCCACCAATAAGTGTTTGAATGGGAATATCTTACAGAATGTGTATCAACTCTGAGCACATCACTCACAATGTTCTCCATAATATGGAAGGGGGGAGGGGGGGGTTTCTACAATTCTCAACGACACTTAATAACATTAATTAGATGAATAAATAAAATCTTCACACCTGTACACCAAAAAGCAAAATAAATTGACAGAATTATTATACATAGTTTGAATCGAAATGGAATGTGATACATTGTTGGACGAAATCGGATTGGGGGAGAAATTACCCCCAAATAGGTCATTACAAACTCTATAGAAAAAAATACTAGAACTCTGTCCAGTACAAGGCACATGAAATACAAATATTTACATCCGAATAGAATGTGAATCTTCAATGAATTGCAAAAGTATGTCCATCGGGACGGGCAGGGAAATTAATGGCATTCAAAATCGAAAGGGGGGTGGGGGCGGACACGAGGTTAAAGACCTTAGAAGGAAAAACTTTCCTCTTCAAAAGACAAAACAAAATTGGTAACTTTAGAATATCATTCAAACGTCTAAAAAGAAAACCTGCCTAACGTTAACATTTTAAGTTTGTTTTTTTAAGTCAGACCTCCTTGCAGTTCTCTATAGAGATATTGACATTGTTTTTCTAAGACCTCCTGATAGGGTTATCTCGCTACAATACAAAGCTCCAAATCCCACTTCTTAAACTGCAGTTACACTGTCCACACACCCGTGTAGAATACAAGTGAATACAAACGCAATCCTCAACACCGAAACGGTTTCCATGCCTCTAAAGCAGTGTTATCGGCCACCAATGACCATTTCCAAATAAAAACTATGCTGAAGTCTCGCTGAATCGTTTTCATTTTAATTACGAACCTGTCCGCTTTGGTTTCAAGCAGATCACCGCTAGCCTAGCGCTTCGTATCCAGGCCGAGCTGACATTCCATCAAGTGATGCAATTGTCTTTGCTCAAACATTGGATTGTGTTCAAATGTATCCCAGCCACTTGCTCACAACCAAGCCTACTTCTTTGGCAAACAGAGCAGTACAGGCCAGACAGCAACGATGTTGACCCCAAGCATGAAAACAGGACAAAAACCAGTATCCACAACATCGTAATATATTTTTTCCCTTTTCACAGGCTATCGTTTTCACAAGCACAAACTTTCAGCCCTGTTTGTTTTCATTTGCCAATCCGTAGATAGATACAATTTTGTTCTCCGTAAATGCATGCAAACATGCACGATGTCCCCCACAGCAGAGATTCTTATTTGTACAAATGGAATGGCTGGAAAGGCAGGGATAGTCTCCCACCTATGGAATGCACACAGCTAGTGATGACCTCCAATCAGTAAAACAGGAAATGCAAAAAAAATAAACCCCAAAACAAAACATGTATGACTTCTTTCTCTTTTTGGTTTGTATTTGGCTCACTTGTTCGGCCAACACAAAGCAGTAGATGGTGGTGGTGATGGGTTGGGGGGGGGGGGGGGGGGTAGATGGTGACAGTGAGGGGGGGGGGGGTGAACCAGTTCTCAAAATGGATAGGTCAGTTCACTATTTTCACAGTCCCCTCTGCAACTTTCTTTCTTAGCACAGATATCAACCTCTCTTGCCTGAAACAAAGAAGAAGACAGTAATAGATTATATACATTCTAATGATTACTATTCCATTGTATAGAACATTATGTGTTTTTAATACATTGGTTAAGTTAAGTTTAATAAAAAAATTAAAAAATAACTCAGCAGAAAATTGTCCATGTACAGAATAAAGAGATTATCTGAGTAGGATATTACAAATGGTTTGGTTGGTTTGTATTATGTAAAGGGTTTGGGTAGATTCTAAACCACAATGTGGTCAGAAAGAAAGTTGAAAGGGGTGAACTTGGGTTGTGGACAGACGAGCTCAAAAATCACAGAAGCTACCTACTCTTTCAATTTTGTTTGGCTGTTCTGCTGTGCGTGCAGAGCCTGTTGCAGCTGCGCTGCCATGGCATTGCGCTCGTTCTGCTGCTGTTTGAGCTGAGCGTTTAGCTGGCCATTGCTCTTCTGCATCTGGACCAGGGCCTGAGAGCGCACCTGGGCCTCTTCCTCAAAGCTGCCAATGGTGTTGTTGAACTGATCACGCAGATCAGCTTCTTGGGACAAGGACTTGTGGAGACTGTGGAGAGAGAGATATAAACACGTTGAATGTTTCAACATTATCTATGGTACCTCATAAACAAATGTGGCGTGTCATGGCCGAGCAGTTCAGAGCATCGGATTCAAACTCTGATGGGTTCTCATAGATTTGCAACTTAGATTTAAGGTGAAAGTGTCTCATAGGCTATTCGGTTTAAGTTTCATTCCTACACATCCGGACAAATGAATAAAACTTAGGGCACTTCAATAAGCCAACCGACTTGTGATGTGTGAGTGACTGGTTCCTACAAATCTTTGGTACTTGTGTACCAAAGTTTCTAAGTGTAGAAACATTTCTGGTCTCTATATTAGTTTGTTATGTCGTACCTGTAGAATACTTTGACTTCTTCCAAGTCCTCTTGTAACTTCAGCACCTTAGTTACAGCTGTGTCCCTCTCCTGTCTAGTTGCCTCTAACTGGCTCTGAAGAACATAAGAGTGACAAAAACATAAGAGTGACAAAAACGTAAAAATAGATAATAACAAAATAAGAAAACTATACTTATGAGCCTATAATTCTATGAGGTCCTCATGCCCTGTGATAAATTTAAAAATTACACAATTGAACAGATGTCCTAACTCAGGTTTTGAATTGTTCTGATGTTTTGGCCTGTTTGAAAACCTTTGGTAAATTGTTCCACAACTGAACAGCAGCAGTCCACAACTGAACAGCAGCAGATTGGAAAGAGCGGGAACCATTGGACTTAGTTTCAATAACCGGGGGGAGTCAAAATAGGTTTATTGGTAGAATACATGTTTCTAGGTCACAGGTAGAAATTAGCTACTGCACACTGCTAATCTTAACAGGCCAAACCTACGGGCAAAACAAAAAAACAACATCAAAGGTTTGTGGCTCTATGATTAAACCAATCACACAAACTTACCACTAATCTTTTAGATTGGTGTGAAGAGAAAAGTCACAGAAATTCACTTCTTAAAAAATAAAGAATTGAGCGCAGGTTCGTCATCTTTCCTAAAATCTACTATTGTAACAGAACAGACAAATATGAATGAATTTTGACCCTTCTCTAGTGGGTACATGTCACGGTGACCTACAACCACAATGTGTGCATCAACATGCATGATATTTGGTCCTTAGGGTAAAAGGTATGACCTATTGCTGATGTATGGTGTAGGCTCATGCTACAATATCACAATTTATCCGATTTTTCAAGGGCAAAAATATTAGAAATCAGACTAAAGAATATCATGCCTGCATCAAGTTGCAATCCCATTTTGAGGAGATTTGCCTAAGGTTACAGAGTCAAAGTTTAACTCACAAACATATTGCAAGTTCAGACTTCCTCGTGCATCTGTACATAAATTTAAGTGAATTTTGAATCCCAAGTTTCAAGAAACAACAAGTTTCAAGAAACAACAAGTTTCAAGAATGTTAATTAAGCTCATAAATTGGAAGTGGGAACATACTCCTACAAGACTGTCGGTAATCAAATGTGTCATTTACGAACAATTGGAAACAGTGTCCCTTTGTCACATGTTTCTATCTAATATAGAAATGATTACATGAAGATAGCATTCAAATTTAAAACTCCGATAGCAGACAAAATCAATACTGTTATTAAAAAGCACTAACAGGGCCCATTTTCAAGCAGACCAAACCAACTGTGGTTACCATTAATAGGTTACCAGGCACTTCATGCCTTTTGAAACAGTTTTCCTGCAAATTGTTGCTTAGCAGAAATTTGTTATGCACCACTGTCTGCTTTAGGCAGATCTAAGCAATTGGGCCCTGGTGCCAGTTTCACAAAGAGCTACGATTGATCTTAACTGCAAATCAATCGTAGTTGCTAAGCAGAGTGTGATGTCACAATACAAATTACTACGGTCATACTGACAACTCATCTTTCAGATGAATCTTTAGTGCTTTGTGAAATCCACCCCAGGACTTTTTGAATGACCATTTCTACCTCTGAAGATGTATATGTACAAGTGCATCTCATGATTCGGTTATATTATGGTGGAAGTATTCAAACACTCATAAAAGTTCACGGCACAAAAAATGACAAAGAATGTTTCTAAATCCACACTGATAACATTTTCTGTTGGCCTTTGATAAAAACTGCTTTATCTTTTCAATGAGACAATATAGCCCCAATAAAATCCCTTGTCAAGTTTTTAGCCAATAGTGGTACAGTATCTTTGGTATTCACCGATCCAACCTAGCGCCAGAAAAATAATTACTGATTGATAGCAATGAGCTGGCAGGTATTGTAAGGTTGGACAGAGAACCTCCCACAGTTTGTTGAGGCTTACTGAGCAAAGAGTCAATGGTGGTAGGCAGTGGCTCAGCAAACCTTTGTTACGTAACTCCACAATCTCAGCCTCCATTTTATTAGTTTAAGTAAGGGATGACTGAAATTTGGAGTTATGGTTAGATGGGGGGATTTATAAAGCAATCAAAAGAGAAGCAGCTCAAAAAATTCTAACATTTATACACCAATGTTGTTTTTGTATATTTCTGGAGCTGAGGTTGCCAATCAAGTTTTAAGGAAGTTTGCGACTTGATTCTCTGATGATTTGCGAGACCTAAATAAGAGTCAAGTCATCCTGCAGTTTTTTCATGCAATACTCAGTGGTTTAAACATTAACAAGACAATGTTAAATCCTGCTCCAATGTTCCTTTGAGTTCAAGTGTTACATGTGACTTTGTTGTGCCAGTACATTTTGTGACTGCCTTCTTATGTTCATTTGAATTTGAATTTGATTTGAATTTACTGGAAACATACACTTTTTGCTTGTTGGGGTTATCATGTACATGGGAATGGGTAAACAGTGCGTTCCACATGGTAACTATTCAAGATATTGCACATCAATACAAAGATCTAATGGCTTCAGAAACACTATCTCTGGGCCCGATTTTAAAGAGCAGCTTTACGGCTGATTGTGTGCTTACCGCGCGAGTTTCCATTTCATAGCGCTGCTAAAGTAAAAGCACACAAAAAGGTATACTGGTACTAACCTTCCGGTGCTTACTGTATGGAAATGATATCAAATAATAAACCACAAGGGAAATGAATGACGTAACAATGCAAATCCATGGTGAACGTGCAAGCTGCCCGCCTAATTTTCTTGGTGGTGTGAAATACGCTTACGCAAATTTTTCTACTATAGTTAGCACGAAACCAAATTTACCGTTAAGCAGCGCTTTGAAATTGGCCCCTGATGTTTTGTTGTTTCTCAATAGGATAATATATTTAAAGGTATTTCTCAAAATAGCTATCATTGATTGTCAAGCAGCATCATGCCAAATGCCATATTGAAAGATTCAATTAGTCTTAAATCCATATTTCATTTCATTTCAGATACATTTATTTCATGTCAACATCATTCATTACAAAATATTGAAAAATAAATAGATAATATGTGACATTAACATGTAGGAAAAAGAAGAAGCAAATGCTTTTTGTTCCCCTTCCCTATAAAGACAAAGACAAAAGAAACATAACCCATGAATTTATCCTCATCCATCAGTGTAGTTTACCTCAACACCCAAACCTTTTAAATCTGATATTACTAGCATACCTGGCCCGTTTTGAATTGTGACTGGGGATGTGCTGCTTTTTGTCAATTGGGGGGAGGGAGGGGGTGTTGGGTTGGTAGAAACATAATTTTAACAAGCACCTAAAAAATATTGCGATGGTTCAATTTTTAAACTTTGTTAAAAGAAAAGGGGGCACCACTCTAAAATTGAGATAAATCGGGTACTCTGTACACTGATATACAATTCAAGCCATGTGCCAAG
The DNA here is from genome assembly GCA_037783415.1 of Leptasterias polaris. Classification (NCBI taxonomy): domain Eukaryota; kingdom Metazoa; phylum Echinodermata; class Asteroidea; order Forcipulatida; family Asteriidae; genus Leptasterias; species Leptasterias polaris. Next base: position 4,271,716 of record JAZGTN010000092.1, on the reverse strand, counting down.
AACTTGGCCATATGTGTTTAGTTTGGTCCAATGCCTCAAGTACTTGACAGCGAAATCTTAAGTTGTAGAATTTAATTGCCCGTCCAATTCTGTTTAACACGAACCCCTCTGAGAGTAACTGTACTTGAACGACATGCTAAATAACCAACTCGCCGATGGTTCTGATGCATGATGCTCTATGATGCCACTAAAAAATGATTTAATAATCCATAGTGACCACGCATGGAGGACCAGAGATTTTCAAAAGCTGGGTGTGGTTTCTGCGTAGATAACTTAACCAATTAAACACAACTTGTCAGGCTTTTCCCAGTTAATCAAGCCAATCTATCAAACTGTAATGGACCCCCCTTGAAGTGGACATTGAATGGGCAGATTTCCACTCCCTTGCAATCACAGCGTATAAAGTCAATACTACATGTGGATGTCCTTGTGCAGTCCCTACCATAGACATTCAGCCATATGTCACTTTGGGTACACACAGATGACCATTTTCATAAGTTGCAAAAATAACGACCCCTTGACTTTGATTAAGTTGCGCTTCATTTGCATATAATTAGCGCAGAACAAAACAAAGCCGGAGACAATGGCGATTAGACATAAATGCCTTTCGCCTTAGAATTATCCAATGTGTGAAAAGGAAGGCGGGGACGTCACCGTACATGCATAACAACCCACAAAGCTAAACCAGACTTGATGGTAAATCAAGCATAAGATCAATGCATGATACCACATGAGTATTCAGGCAATTTTTGCGTCACCCACTTGTGCACTTAAGGATTGCCCCACATTAAGTGGCTTTATTCCGAGTGGCTGAACACCCACAACAGCCCAGGCAACAAAGCTCAAGAACGATCATGGCTTCTGGCAAGTGCAACACTTGGGAAGAAGAAGGGGGGGGTATGCATCGCCATCATAGTAGGCTGGCAGTTATGTTTTGACAAGACACCACGTAGCCATCATTATCCAACGCAGATCTACTTTTGTTGGGTAATCATTTGGAACTAATGCACAATGCAAACCATCCTAATGGAACAAATTGGTGTGATTTGATTATCAAAGGGGAGAAAGGCATCTCAAATGGAGCAGTGAGTCGTCTAGCTCTCGACCACTGAATACCAACAACATCATGTTAATAACCCCCCTCCTGTATCTGTTTACTACATGTACCCCTAATTAGACTTGACCTTGGTGAGAACTTTTTATTTCTAGTAAATTTGATTACTTTGTCCCTGCTATTTATCAAAAAAAGTTTGAAAATCCAAACGCCAAGTGATAAAAAGTGTTCATTTGATACGCCTGAGGTATAAAACACTCTGCAAAAAACAATTAGATTAACATGGTCTTTCGAACGAGGATTGTTCACAAAAGCTAACAGCAATTGAGTCTTCAGGAGATTAGTAAAAACGCTCCAAGAGCAAGTACACACTAAAATGCATGGTACTTTGGGGGCTTTGTTTCAATCCTTTAGAAGTTATACAACTATGAGGAAATATAGAATTCATCGTTTTCTGGTGAGTGGTACATTTATGTCAAACCATTTCTACTCTGTGGTCGAACAAATGAACTGACAGGTCACATTAAAGGATTATTTTCACAAAGTGTGAATGCATAATTTAGCCCTACAAGATAAGGTACATGCCCCCTCACAAAAGGGGCTTAATAACTTGAAGTGGGGTTTTTTCTATTCAAATTCTTGTTGACGCATTAAGTGTTTGATCAGAAAATTAGGCAACAGGTTGAATATTTGGCACACAAACAATTCTTAAGAAATGAGCTTTCAAGTAAAAGAGTGTATACAAAGCAATGTTTAGCCAAATGTGTTACTTTCTAATCATATCATAGTACACCTTAGTTTAAATGGAATTTGAGTGGTTGCCCCAAAAGATTTATTTCCCATATACAGCATTTTTGTCATTCAATTTTATGAAATCAATTAGGATTCTACCCCATAGTTCTGAATGAACATGATCCCGGAGTCACTGACTATGGCTGAGCATAAGTAGTAGATAATCCATTGGGTGGAGACCCTATTTGAGCAAAATGTGTGTACATCGGCAATTACAGCAAACATTCAATATTAAATATCTAATTTACTTGGGAATGAACAGTCAATATGTTCATGAGCTAAACAGTGGGCTGATTACAGTGATCCCTTTATATATGTACAATGATTAATACACAGAAGTATTTATTTATCTCTCAGCGTCTTGTTTAAAATTGTCCTTACGGATCTGTTAGCGATGAGTGTTTGAGGTTTGAGGACAGAGTCATCAAGTTTAGCGTCGGAGCAAATTTGCTGATGATAAGCAGAGAGAAGGAAGACCAAATATTTATGTCTGCCGAACGGTGTGTTTTCCTTCCAGAATAAGCCATTTGAAGTTTGGCTCTTCTGATCTGGGCCAATGTGATAGAGCTGCTCAGGCAGCCAATATTGCTGAACAATTTTCTGCTTAGCAAAAATGAGCAGGATACCAGTCACAGATGGTAGATGTGACATAGTATTTTGACTGGTATCCTTTGGTCAGCATAACTTTGTTGTGCTTAGCTACTTTTTGTGATGAAGCAAAGAAAAACCCTAAAAAACAAAAACACCTCCCCCCACAAAACAAACAGCCAAAATGTCATGTAGGTACATGACATTCACTGTAACAGATACATGAAGTCTTGTCTAAACATATAAATGTGCTAAGCACTGGTTTCATATTAACAGTTCCTTGCAAACATTCAGCACGTGGATTTGCCAGTTTTCACTCTTAACAATGTTGTCATCAGACAGCGTGGTTTATCATTTACAATATCTTACAACTACTCATGCTATAGAGCAAGAACCCAAACCCTTCAAAATCCAACTGCTTGTTTTGTATCTTGAGGAAATCTAAAAGAACAGATTTAATGGACCGGATTGTTCTTTTTGAAACTTTATCAGAACAAATGAGGGGCAGGGATCTAAAAATAACTACAAAAAGGTGAAGCTAAATGTCCTCTGGTTTTACGCTTGTGTTCAGTGATAAATGTTGTTGGCATTAAAGTACGCAATTGTTGATCCTAGTTACTAATCAGTTGACGTAGCCAGTTAAATAGCTCTGGACTACTTCTCGCTAAGTGTTTGCAGAAATTTAAGTCAATTTGTGTAGCAAACTTCCCATAATACTGAGGGTGCAATGCAGATATTCCTATTTGTTGGTTATTAAATACAGGGCAAACAGTCATGAAATGTGTATGCATACATACAGAGTGCAAGCATGGGGGACAGATACTCTGTTTGGTGTGTTAATATTGGAATATTGTCTGACAAGTAGCTAGCATTATCTTTAGTAAACACCGGAAGATCATTAGAGTAGATTAGGGGCAACAAGAATGACTATTTTGTGCACTTTTCAATGACAGTCACAGCTTCATGTATACACACTACTGTGGTGGACTATTGTAACGAAATACATTGTAGTATTGTTAACAACCAGCTAAATACTAAACGAAAATAAACTTTATAAAATATTTGTTTGTAAAAGAGTATGCCTTTCTGATTCCCCTTAATTTCCATCAACGTAACATGAAACAATGTTGAAACTAATCTGTCAAAATATTGTTGATAATACACATGTGGCTACATTGACAATAAAACAAGAGTTCATGATGTACAATCATCCCGCCTGGTATTTCATCTTTGACTTGAGAGGGCAAGGCCAATTTCATTTTGCAAAAGGCAAAAAAAAAGTTTTATTCCTCTCATCTGGTCAGGAAAGAGGAATCCGATTGAATCCTATTAAAAATGTCCTCAAGACTAACTACATGCATTTTCCCAAGACCAACTATTAATTACCTATATACAAGTAAGCTCTTTGTATACAATGTTTTGATAACCACTAATACCACACCATACATATAAAAGATGTGTTACATCACGGGGTTTTCCATTGAGCAAATTCATTCCTATCCTCTTTTTATCTTTTCACGACAACTTGTTTAATCATGAATGATGACCATGTCTTCCAGAAAAAAAACCCACAGAATAACAGCTGGTCATTTGTTTGTGCTTATTTTGATTTGTTTTTATCAAATAATGTGTTGTGGGAAGTTTTTCTTGCAAATTGTATTTCAGATGGACATATTATTTGGTTTCTGGAACAAAGTTTATACAAAGTACCTTTTCAGGAAAGAAAGAGAAGATAACTCCAAAGTTTGATATGATCATGATTAATCATGCATCCTACCCTGGCTAGGGGTGAAGGGGTTACGCATTGCATTGTTGCTTCATACAAAGACCAAGACATCAAGGCACTTTGATCCCGTTAATTTTTAACTTCACAATGAATCTTGCTGGTATTTTAGAAGGAGTTAGCGCTTTATACTATCAGTGACTGATAGGGGGTTATCTTCAACCATCGTCCCTTTGTGGGAAAAAAGTACAATAATTGAATGAATTCTTCTCCACTAAAGTCTGTAATAGTGAACTGGGCTTGAAATACCCACTGTACTGCAAAACCAAGTACAGTAATTTCAACAATGGTCCAGTAACCTCATGTGGTTTTTTGTGTCTTTTTAAAAACTGTATAGTAGAGCTCTTCCAAGTCCCAACCAACCTCTTAACATTCAGCAAGTGACAAAATAAAATAACAAAGTACATGTGAAGAAAGTAGGTGTGGTCTTGCAGAAAAATTTTGGTCCAGTTTTTGGTGTTGGGTAATGTTAATAAAAACAACTTATTTTGTTTAGTTGTGCATCGAGTTCATGGTTGAATTGTTTTTCAAACAAAAATAAAAATTGATTACTAAATTACAAATGGATTTATTTACCTAAATATTTACAGTATGTATATAAATATGGATTTTAATGGTTTACTTGACTTTTACAGCTTGACTTGTTTAGATGAGCAGGTATTTCAAATGCTATTTAAAGGCACTGGACACGTTTGGTAATTGTCAAAGACCAGTATTCTCACTTGGTGTATCCCAACATATGCATAAAGTAACAAACCTGTGAAAATTTGGGCTCAATTGGTCATCAAAGTTGCAAGAAAATAATGAAAGAAAAAACACCCTTGTTGCACAAATTTGTGAGCTTTCAGATGCCTGAAAAAGGCTTCAGGCCTGAAGTCTTTTTCAGATTCAAATATTTTAGTGAGAAATTACCTCTTTCTCAAAAACTACGTTACTTCAGAGGGAGTCGTTTCTCAAAATGTGTTATACTATCAACAGCTCTCCGTTGCTCGTTACCAAGTAAGTTTTTATGCTAATATATATTTTGAGTAATTACCAAACGTGTACAGTGCCTTTAAAACAAAGCATGAACTGAGAGGCAATTTGAAGTCGATTTAAGAAAAGATCAGACTACAATATCAAATTCTATGGTTATTTTGAAAGCAATGTCTTTCTTCCCCAATCACCACAGGTTTGCTTAGTCCAAGATTATCAACAAACATTACACAACTCTAGGGAGATCTAACCATATATATGAGTCACTTAGGACGCCATACAAACTTCACAGGCAAAATACATGAATTTTTCTTTGGATTTCTTGCACACACAAAAAAAGGTTCTGTTCTTGTACCAAGAAAAAAAGACAGAGTTATCCCCTTGTGCTGCCACTAGCCTGTTTAAGAATCAGCTATGATCCTCTGTGGGAATAGTAAAAAAATTACTCCAGTATATATCCAGGGACACTTCTCTTTGGGAAAGTTTGTTTGTCTGCCAAACTATGTTTGTTCTGTCCTCTACTAGCCAAATTTATTCAGCCTCAAAAATCAACATACCATTAATGACATCTTAAAGGGAGAACAAAAAAGTGACCTGTTTTTTGTTATTGTCTCCTACGTTTTGTAAGATTGGTCAGCTTTTCCTTCTATATGAAATCTCCAGACAATGATAGACACTAAAGTTATTGATCGCATGAAATTCAATCCCTCGCCATACTTTAATTATTCATCCTGTATTAATATGAAACCTGTTTCCTATGCCGATATTTTCCTTTCTACTTCCAAATCCTTGCAGACGCAGTGTCTTGAGAACCTATATGGCAAGGTAAACTTCATTCATTCCATGCACACAAAACAAAATATCCTTTCTGTCTACCAGCAACTAAACACCCGTTTGCCTTCAAGAGTTATCCCACGACCCGGCAGAAATCAAATTGCTTCAAGCTCCATCAAAATATCCTCAAGAAAAATATGGGTGACAACTGCTTGCTGTGAAATCAGAGTACGACTGGAATGAAGTGGCAAATTAGAGGAACGATACAAGAAAAGAAAAAAAGACTGACATTTCTTCACAATGGCGGCCAAACGGATGACTGTAAAACGTATAAGGAAACCATGGCCTAGCGAGCTGGGGTTGTGTTGGGGACAAAAGCCGCTGGCTGCAAGCCATTTGTTCCCCTTTCACGAGTGATTTGTCAATTATGACTAGGGACAAAAGACACCCAGCAAGTAACATTTGGTGAGACAACAGCCCATGGGGGAAAACTGCTGTGGCAATCTTTTCAGTGAGGTCTCCACCACACTGTCCCTTCTCCTTGCTATTATTTTCTTTTCCATGAGGGGTCTGAAGAGGGAATTTAGGTTAGAGCGAGAGACTTGACATGAGCGGACATGACCTGTGGCAACCTGACTAGAAATGCTCCTGGTTGAACAAACATTCCATCTTGTATATTTACATTCATATCTCACACCAATCGTTTTGGGAAAAAAAAATTTGTTAACAGAAACAATTTAATGTATTGTGGGTTGGGATGCTTTTTAGTAACCCTTTTTTATAAACAAACAATTGAAATCTGTACAAAAGCTTCTTCCTGGATTGTTAGCTAGTAAAAAAACACAGTACATTCGAGTAAAATTCAGGAAACATGGTATACATGTAATACTACATGTATGCAGTCAATCTAAACAGAAAGGACCATGGACCATGGACCATGGACCATGGACCATGGACCATGGTCCTTTCTCCACGGTCAATCCAATAGACAAACTCATACCACCTAAACATGTTCTATGTACCATGACAAAAGTCTAAATAAAAAAAGTAAACTTGGCATTACTTTTTATGTAAAAGAGTGCAATGAACATTTCCTAAAAAGAATGTCTTTCAAAACATTTGTGCTTCATTAAAAAAGTTTTCAAAAGTATAATATTAAATCAAATTTTTTTTTCCATACTTTAAAGTAGAAAATGTACACTAAACTTTGAAAATTTCGACCCATTTTTCAATTTGTTGGTTCTAACTAATATTTATTTTGTATATTTTTTTTTTAAAGGGGGGGGGGCATTTATTTTAAGTTGCCTTCACACATTGTACAGCTGCACAGGCGGAGACTTTCCACAGGAAATTAAAATTACAAATTGGACTTCATGTGTCAAATATTACATGCGTGTGTCTCTTAAAGGCAGCTGTAGCCAATGTATTCATCTTCTGAGAATGGGAGGAAGCTAGCATACATTTGACCATACTCAATGTTTGATTTGGGATCTGGATGCTTAGTAATTGGACCACCAGTGTCGCGGTGTTTTGGGGGCTGTGGGGGAAGAGTTTGAAAATCCCCCATGAAAGAATGACACTGCCCTGGTAAAAACAAAAAAAAGGTGTAATACCCTGATGTACAGAGGAGTGGCTTATGACTGAGGGTAATCTTTTCTACACTAAACATATCTTCACCAAGCATTAACATGAAAATGTAATCCCATCAGGTTGTTAGCTTTGTGCCATTCAGTGTGACCATTAGAGAGAGAAGAGCTTAAGGATGAAGGGGGGGGGGGGTGTTGTGTTATGTCCGTATGCTAATGCTCGTTTCATATCAAATCACGTAGGTAAACACAGGTGTCAGGAAATCTACGCCATCACCTGGGTTACAGCAAACATTGCACGGAATGATAAGGCACACCCTTAGACGCATGAGGGGCAACCAGAGCATAGAGCAGGGGGTAACAAAAATGAGGGGAGACAGGCCGCCAAACCGCTCAAGAAATCACGACAAAAGCCAGGACGAGCTGACATGACAACTGTCAAATTTGTTCTCTTAAGGGTGTGGTTCGCTCGTCGTGAATGCAGAAGAAGAAAAACATGTTGAATGCACCGTGGCTATTGTCTGTAAAGTATTTTGGCAAATTCTCAAGAGGGGAGAATGGGGACGCCGAGTATGGGATGAATTCAACACTGGAGGGATAATGACGTCAGTATGTGATTGAAAGCATGACGGGTTGCCACTTGACATCCCACATAAACGCCATGAACCCAATGACATCTCGATACCTGTCCTCAACCCCTCCCCCCCCCCCTTTCTATAATCTTAGCAACTAATCTGCATTGTTACTACTCTGGGTCCCCCACAACACGTCCCTGCATACTCCAAATCTGCCATTCCGATAAACCAAACATTAGACTTAAGCTTTGCTTTGAGTTAATGATTAGTGGTACAGTTTGCCAGGGCAGATTTCAGTGATCAAGGTCAAGTTATGAAGGGGAATATTGGCAAACAGGCCCCTCCAAAAGCCTTGCATTTTGACCATCAAATAAAACGATCCATCATTCCAAATTGAAGTCAGGTGGATGTACAAATATGCTCAGCAACCCGATCCTGCAACCCGAACTTCTTCTCGTTTCCTTTTTAACAAATAAAGGGGGACAGAATAATGAAAGAGGAAAAAAAAAAAAAAAATACCTGGACCCTATTTACCGACAAAACAAATTTGGTGGAACGTGGCTGGCTTATCTTAAAACCTAACCAAAACTGTATGCAGGTATTATTGTGCGTGCCTGTTTCAATGACCGAGGACAGATTCCATGGCATTAGTGTTGGTGTCAAGGGGTCACATGCATACAAGCAATGCTTCCACTAAACAAGGGAAAGAAAAAGAAGACTTTTTCAATACACCTTGTTCGACACTGGCTTTTGGTGACCTGGCAAACAGCGAGGCACAGAGGTTTGGCGCGAGGGTAAACATGGATGAACACTACTTGGATTGTGGATACCCAACAAATATTGAATAGCCAATATGCAGCTCAAAGCTTCGCAGCCAGTCTACATTGTGCCAACAAACGAGGCCATTTTGTTGGTGTGTGACTCATGTTCTAATACTAACAATGCGATTGACAGTCAAAATTTGCCTCAATTGTTCCTGACAAAGATTTGACAACTTAGTCAAATGAGAACGGTCAGAAAAATATGTACTGGAATGCATGTTTTGAAACACTAGAGAATATCCAATCCTTGCAACTGTAAATTTGTGCCTTTAACAATCCCCAACCCCACCTTCAAACATCCCCAACATTTTTGTCAAGGTAAATGTAAGCCTACATCATCCTTGGTTTTGGGTGATTACCTACATTAATTCCTATCATCTAGTTCTCAAACAACAGATCACAACCAACAATCCATGAAATTGTCGTCAAACCAGGGGTCACATTGTTGAGAAGACATTGGGAAAAAAAGTTTGCATTTTCTCTGGGTTTTTATTTCAGTTTGGCAATGGCAAGATTCACATATCTGATGGACCAAGTCAAATCTTGAAGATTTCAAAAACTCATGAAAACTAGTTACAGAATATGTTTTGAAAATATGATTTTTTCCTCATATTAAAATCTTACAGGTACACTATTATAATAATCTGTTTTAGAATTGGTCACTTGGTGGTTGCTCTGAAAAGAGGCGGTTGGAGAACAAACCAAACGGCTCTTTTCAACGCCACATCCTCTCCAAATAGAGAGTATTATTACATGGTGTACCCATAAGAATTTAGCAAATATAAATCTCCACCATGCAAAGCCTAAAATCCTACATAAATATTTCCTCTGTGATTGTCATGGATTTGTATATTGACTTCTTTTTTTCAAGGGAATTTGTAGTGGTTTTTATGGTAGACAGAGATATGTTATAATATGTGATGCTGTAACTTGCTTCTTCCAAACCAGGGTAAACATTTCTTCAAACCTTATTGTTGTACCTTCTCTGTATTTGTATGTGACTTCCTGTCTGGTTTGAAGAAGGTCCTGAGGTTTCCTTTATTCCTCGGCCAATTCTTTGAGTTTGGTTGTTGTGAATGTTTTGTTTCCTGCAGTTGTTTTGCCAGGGGTTCTTCACCTCTTTAGGATTGTTATGTTGAGAATAAAAAGAAGCGGAAAGGCAGCAAACAGCCACAGATAAAAATGGGGAAAGAGAAGAGGAATAATAATTACCCGTAGGCTTTGTTCATTATTGTTGCGCACGGCCAGGCCCCCGGTTGTCCGTCTTAACTCAATGATCTCCCTCTCTAGCTTTTTACACTGTTAAAAAGAAAGACAACAAAACAATTTGAGAAAAATTTACAACAGAACAAGAACAAAAGAGAAGCCAGCCACTACAAAATCCTTTTTAATTATTTTTTTCTGCTGGTAATTAATGTTTAAACTGCCAGCACGGCCTGCTTCCAATAGGGTTTTAAAGGTAGGGGCAGTTGGCGAAAATTGTACAAATATTTGCGTAGTGTGCCATCTGCATTGGTGTGGGACAATGAGGCTGGATGAATGACAGGCTGGGTTTGGGTATCAGGTACCACTCTGATGTTTGCAATGGGAGACACAGATGTGGGGAAACTGTGGCTCGAAAAAGAGGGGGGGGGGATGTAGTTCAATTATGAAACAATCAGAGTGGAAGCATGGTGATTAGTGACCACAAGAGGGCGCCACATAAGTTCAATGGTGGCAAAAGCTTCCTGGTAACAAGCTTTTCTCTGAAATAAAAAACAACACATTACTGACGTGTCTACACATGTTAGCAAAACATAATTTGTGTGTTTACTGTAGATTTTCAGATGGAACGGATCTATATTTTAATAGTGAAACTATATAACTATTGATTATTAAACATAAATGCAGAGATCAATTTCTTGTCACACAAAAGGTAAAAAATGTTCAGAATCCTGTATTTGACTAGCTTGCATGTTTGTTCATTTTGAATGGATTAACTTAGATTCAGCCAGGGGTTAAAACTTATAAAACAAACTATGCACTATAAATATGTAGGGTAAATTTACTGAGCATGGGACATTTTGGGCTAGAAGGAACAGGATGCCAACCAAAATACAATGTGATGTCATCGCTGTTAGTGGTTTATTGCTTATCTTGCTTATCTTGTTTAGCTACTATATTGTTGACATGGGTGGCTAGTGCGTAAAGTGCTTTTGATCTCTGATGGTTCAATGTGGCTGGCTGCCAAATGCGCCCTTGCATGCCTGCGGCTTGAACATGATGTAGCTGCGACTTTGCAATTCAGCTTCTCAGCTGCGAGTAAGGATGTTTCCTCCAAACAAACCAGGGCTAAAGTTTGTTTCATTCATTTTCAAAAGTACTCAAAATGATACCAATATGTCCTGTTATGTAAATTTACAGCTTACATTTATGATTAAATACATTAGTTGTTGTTGACAAGAAGAGCAATAGAAATAATAAGTATTTTTGTATCAAGATTCTAGTCATTTGTTGAAACTTAATCAGTATTTCATGTTAGCCAAAATCGACAATCCACTGCTGATTTGATCACCAAGACCCTAATGTTGAGTAGCTGCCCCTGACAAAACAATGACTGACATGTACATAAAATAAAGAAATCTAACATTTGCTGATTGCACAACAAACTATAGTGACAAGGCCAATCTGCTGAAGAACTAGAACCTCACTGATTGCAAAATCAGCATTCTCTTAATGACAGGGTCAGCAATATAATAACGGCACAATCAACAATCTCCTGATAACAGGATCAGTAATCTCCTGATGACAGGATCAGCAATCAGCTGATGATGGGATCAGTAAATCTGTTGGTGACAGGATCAGTAATCTTTTGATGACAGGATCGGCAATCAGCTAATAACAGCATCAGCAATCAGCCGATGACAAAATCAGCATCAGCTAATGACAGGAACAGCAATCAGCCGATGCCAAAATCAGCAATCAGCTGATGATAGGATCAGCAATCAGCTGATGATGGGATCAGTAAATCTGTTGGTGGCGGGATCAGTAAGTAGTCTGCTGATGACAGGATCGGCAATCAGCTAATGACAGTGTCAGCAATCAGCGGATGCCAAAATCAGCAATCAGCTAATGACAGAATCAGCAATCAGCTAATGACAGAATCAGCAATCAGCCAATGCCAAAATCAGCATTCAGCTGATGACAGGCTCAGCAATCTGTTAAGTGTCTGATCTGAAGTCCCATTTCATAGAGGGCCATGAATTACTGTCCGGATCAACACTGTGCTGAAAACAAGACCAGTAATTTACAATGACAAGATCAGTAGTTTACCACAAGAATGGCAATCAATTCTCATCTGTTCAACAAAATAAACGGAGTTTGATTGATTTGGAGGGAATCAACAAATATTATTTGAACTAAGCATCACCCAGGAAGTTTCTGTTAGACTGAAGGTGAAAAGGAAAGATCACAGAGATGAATTTATATGAAATCTGATCCACCTGCAACTACAGCCACATAAGTCAAAGTCGTATGTACAATGTGCATCAAGATATGATTTATAACCTCCGCAAGTACATTCAATGCATGTAGGCTGTGATAAATATCGCTATCATATTTACTAAAGAGTACTTGACCAGAATCCATAGACAGCAATTTGTCTGTGTGTCATTATAGGCATACATTTGCTGAAACTTCACACAGACAAAGAGTAAATTTGATCTTTCACCATTTACATTGGTTTAACACTTATTGGATGTCAATGTTTTAAGCAGCTTGACTGGGCAAATTTACTGAAGATACTGTAGGTTGCGCTGACGTACATCTACCCGTGGCCCAACTGTTGGGAATGGGCAAACAGAAGCAAGCATTATCAACATTCATTATGTGGAATTACTGACAGCAAATTTACAAGAGCACCTTTGCAAATTTAGATAAACTCTGATGCCAGAAGGGCCTCATGATTATTTATAAACAAATAATGCAATTGTGCTGTGGTATAAGATTGAGAAGTTGTAAATTCAACAGCGGTAAGACTCTGGCCTTTATTTCAAACACTGTGTACAAGTCTCAATCCCTTGTGCATTATAGCAGTTCAACAGTAGAAAAATAATTATGATACAGCAATCTTCTCTACTTGTGCAATCAAAATGAATATTGGAGTGAAAGAAAAAAGCAAAGACTAGGACTCAATTTTACAAAGCACTAAAAATTCATTTTAGGGTTGAAGTTGTGGATACCGGTCAGTCCTCGGAGATGCCACTACGTTTGCTAAAAAACAAAACACCTGAAAAAAAAAACCACTGTGACAAAAAGCTACGGCATGAGTACAGACTGGGGTCCAGCTACTGGATTGCAGCCTTTTCTAGGCCTTTTCTAGGATGGTCAGGCCGGGTCATAGTCACGGATACCATGATACATCCTATTCACACCGCCCTGGACAGAAGGGACGCAGAGAACAGTACAATCTACAATTAAAAACTGAAAATCAACTGCTATACATATATTGATAATAATTTGGGGAGGCTAATTATCCTTACTCGCAGCTGAGAAGCTGAATTGCGAAGGACGCAGCTACAAAGTGTTTGTGCTGCAGGCATGCAAGGGCGCCTTTGGCAGCCAGCCACATCATTTTTTAAACCTGTCTTAGAATGTTTCTGTCTGTTCAAGTGCCTTGAGATACGCGCAATATTATTATTAATAATATTAATCTTATTATTATTAATAATATTAATCTTATTATTATTATTAATATTATTGTAACTTTTTTCAGGCTGATGTTGCTGATACAACTAACTTTACTCTATTGTCTTTGAAATCACAATTTCTCCTAAAACTTTGAGTTATCCATACTTTGACCGAATTTGTTCTCCTTGTGATTTGTTTTGTGACATCCCATTTTGCTTAACATTATTGATTAAGATTGAATCATTAGTTCCCTCATCTTTAGATGCATCTTATCGCTTTACAAAATCCAACCCTGACTCAGATTAAAGTTTCAATGCATTGTTCAATGCAGATTGTCAATAACTTTGTTCTCCCGCTAGCCTGCCAGACTTGCAATCTGTAGTCCCCTCTTCATACATGTACATCTGATGCATTTTCGTAGTCTTCATCTTCTGCTTATTTTCGTTTTGGTCACAACCAATAACTTAAGTCAGATGTCCCCCCCCCCCCAACAAAAATATTGAGGGGTGAAACAAATGCTTACTGTACTCTTAGTACATTAGGAGGCCAGTTGAAGACTATATCATTGTGCAAAAACGTTCTATCTCTTAAAACAGCACTAGCGTTGCGCACAAGTTTGAAATTGTCAAACACGGTGTCTCGCTTTAGAAAAGCGCCAAGATACGTTTTTGCACGAAGCATTTTCGTGCAAGATATGATGTTTTTGTAAAATTGAGACACAACACAGACGCAACGATATGTACATGTACAGAAGACCATTACAGCTGTTGCAACAAAACATGCAATAAATTATTGAAAGTAAGTTATTATTGCATAGTGTTCTGTATACTAAACCAATAGTTATCCTCTACCATAGAAAGCCCTAAATCTTCATAATGAAATATTTCCGTCGAATATCTGTACTTCCAACAATCACCGTAATGAATAATTCAGCTCATCTTGTGAAACCAGATCATGAACCTCAACAGTACACAGTGATGAAAGATTTATGGTGTAATTTCCACACATTATTCTCAACGCTAATAAATCATGCATGTATTTAGTAACAATTTAACAAAGATGCACACAGCCCCTATTTGCTCGCTGCAAATTGCAAAACGCTGAGCTAGCAGTATGTTATTTTATTCATAACATAAATTTGTTTAAAGAGAGGCATATGGAGGGAATGGCTTAAATAAAATGTGTGGTGACCAGAAGAAACATTTGGAGGATTTTACAATGTGCCTTAAAGGCACTGAACACGTTTGGTAATTACTCAAAATATATATTAGCATAAAAACTTACTTGGTAACCAGCAACGGAGAGCTGTTGATGATATAAAACATTGTGAGAAACCACTCCCTCTGAAGTAACGTAGTTTTTGAGAAAGAGGTAACTTCTCACTAAAATAATAAAAGACTTCATGCATGAAGCCTTTTATTAGCATCTGAAAGCACACAAAATTGTGCAACAAGGGTGTTTTTTCTTTCTTTATTTTCTTGCAACTTCGATGACCGATTAAGCCAAAATTTTCACAGGTTTGTTATTTTATGCCTATGTTGGGATACACCAAGTGACAATACTGGTCTTTGATAATTACCAAACATGTTCAGTGCCTTTAAGCTCAGATGAATCAAACCAAGACACAATTTGTCACATTAGAGTTAGAGTCAACTTTCATACTGTTGCTGGTAATGATACCTCTTGTGAATATATCCGTCATTATTTACTAACCTTACATGTATGTATGTTAGCATGACAATTCATCTGTGTTGGTAATTCGATACAATTAAATGTTTAACTTTTGATCACAACACTGGAAAGTTTCCGTACCTGAATACAGTGTGTACTTGTTGGGAAAACAGCCAAAACCTGTCACAGTATTTTCATAAGAACTTTGCATCGATCCACGTCTAGCAAGGTGACAGCTGGTACCAACCAAGAGCTGCCAACATTTGTGAGATACTTAGAATAACATTCAACACAGTAGGGCAAAAGTTTCCACAATCTGGGAGATTTTCAAATTTGTTCAGCAGAACATGGAAAGATTAGCGTATTTTCGGGTAACTTTCTGAAGAATAAGGGAGAGTTGGCAGCTCTGCCAACTGCATCTCTGGCCACAGCATTAGCAAACAGACACTAACCCTCAGAAATCTCAGAAACAATTCATGCATGAATTGTTTCTCAGATTCAAATGTTTTTGGGTGAACAATTTATTACATTACTTCGGAGGGAATCCTTTTCTCTAAATAGTTTATCAAAAGCTGCAGTGTTTTTTACCAAGTAAATTTTTATGGTAATTCATTTTTGGAGTATTTACCAATCTAGGGCTTAACCTTTAAGACAAAATTAAAACCAACCTGTCTGACCATGACTACTAATTTTTGGGGAGCACAATTTGAAACCAAGTCCGAGAAGTTCTCCACAACAATTTTGAAGTTGGAGAAGCAAAGATTGCTCTAAGAACATCTGAAGCAATTTTGGAGTCAAGGATAAGACCCTTTTTCTGAATGTTCCTCTTCTAACACTTAGAATTTAAATTTAGAAAACTGTGGAGTACTGCAAAAATTGTAACAGTGCCACATACAATAATACCAAATTGCATTTTCTAACCTTTTGCCTATCAAGACAAAATTTTCTTTCCTCAATCCTTCTTATTTTCTCATCTAATCTCAGAGAAATACAGCAGAAATTTGTATGAACATCATCCACCATGTAAATGAACACAAGTCTGTTCAATGAGGGTCCACATCTCCAATACAACCCAACATGCCCACGTGTGAAAAACAATTTCCATTTCAACAACAGCCATAGCCGAACCTTAGCAGAAACATTACTTTCGAGCCAATCTGACACTTACACACAAAATATTATATATGCCGGTATTCCCGGGTTCAAACAGATGTTATAGTTTTTATATTATTCCCAACTATCCCTAGCAAAAAAGCAAACAACCAAATTATGATTCTCCGAATATTCACCCCCAAACTCGGGTTATTGGTGCCAGTAATTGTAATTCTTTCCCAGTTTATTGATTGGACAAATACAGGCTACCCTCTCCTGTTATGAAGACAAGTTAATAAGTAACAGCAATCTATACAGCTATTGTCTACTCAATCTACCAAATGACATTCTCCAAAATGTAACAGTAGAGGGCGCTCTACATCAACATGAAGGTAACTTTCATGAGAAACATTTCTCCAGACATTACTGTATTTCAGAGAACTTGTTGCCCAGAAATAAGTTGTACTTGTACACAATAAAAAGTTATATTTTTGGTAGAAACTTCTGAAAAATCTGTGCTTTCAAGAAATGCTTTTAAAATGTTAACAAATATATTTAGAAATATTGATATACTTGATAGCTCAGTTTGCAAACCCTTGGATGGCAAACTATGGGTCTGTGGTTGCAAAAAGAAAGGTCAAGCAGGACCTATTAGTAATATATTGCCCAATATCAGTGGGCTGACAAATGGAAAGTATTGCTTGCTAAACTCATACAAGAAAAGCCAGGAACTAGTTACAATTTGAAAACAAATAATTTTGCATTTTGGCTGGAAAACATTATTCGCAAAGAGTCATAATATTCTGTGGTCACAAGGTTGTGGAAATTGATTGTAGTTGATGACTGCTGCTGACATATGGGAAAGGGGGAGACACAGAAACGTGCAACACTTATTTTGTAATACTTGATGACCAAAATGGGAGCCAGGGTAGTAGAGTGACACTACCTACAAGGGCAAAAAAAATTTGTTGTATGATTAATACATCAGATGTGGTGTTGGAGGAAAATGGACAAGAACAGTTGGTTAGAAAAGATTACAAATGAAGCCGTGCTTAAAAGAGTAGAATAAAGGACAGCACTACTGCACAGACAGTCAGACATCATTTTCAAGAAGTGCGAGTGCAAAAAATTAAATTTTAAACAAGATTTTTAAGATTTTGGGGGAACAAAACTCATTAAGAAGAAAACAAACAGCACTGATATGTACTTTGTGCATAAATTAAACATTATGAACAGTCAGGGCATATAAAATCAAGTTTTAATTTAACTTTTTAGACTAACTTCGGGTTAAACAAAGGAAAATTGACTAAAGAAGGTTTTGAACCTGTTACCTCTGAATTAGTGTGTCGGCACTCTGCCAACTGATCCATCTAGCCCCAATGTTGGTGGGCTCCCTAATTTGTCAATATCTTTGTTCGGTGTGCCGGTCAGAGGCCATACAACCTTAGCTACTGTGTAGCCAGGGATCACACCCAAGTTTGCGATACAACCTGGGAAGCGGCAGCAGAGGGATCAAATGCGACTTTTTAAAAATGCTGTACCATGCGATGGCTATACATGTATGTACACATATTGGCTATGGGCCCTCACCTGATCCCTTCACTGTAGACCCCATAGTAACTGTGTGGTGCAGGGAGAAAAAAAAAATGCGTCCTGCACATGTGAGTTGCCTTCATGCCGGCAATTCTATCTCTGGAGTCTGGATTGATTGCTGGACAATTCCCCTTTTGAATAAATCACACCCTCACTGCATTACGACATGCATCAACCAAACCTAACTCACAGTAAATTAAGTATAAAATGTACATTGTACATATGTGTATTAAATGTACAAACAATAGAGCTACTTGTACCTTGTACAATGCATGTACTACACCACTAGCTGCAGCACGATGACCATGTGCATGTACTTCATGAGCAATTCTGGACAAATAGCAAGCCACACATAATGTAACTAATGAAACTGTTGCAATCAAAGAGTCACGAAGACTTGACTAGTTGCACTAGTCCCCCAGGTCTAGTAGATATGATACCCTGAAGCGCCTAAGCCCAAGACAAACATAATGAACCTCCTTTATAGAGTCCTGGATGCATTTTTCTCCTAGAATCATAGAAGACAAAAACAGTCCCTAGAAAACCTCATCAGGGAGGTGGGAGGCAGATATGATACCAAGACACGCCAACCCAAGACAAATATGATGGACCTGCTTCAGAGAGAACAGGATGCATTTTTTTCTTAGAGTAGAAGGAAGCTTTCAAGGAAAGTGGGGTGCAGATATGATACCATGCAGCATCTATTTTGTCTAAATACCAATGCAGAAATGATGAACTTGCTTTAGAGAGTCCTTGAAGAATTTTTCTCCTATAATTACAGTAGAAGGAAGCTTTCTCTATCAAGGAAAGTGGGGTGCAGATATGATACCATGCAGCGTCTAAAGCCCAATGCAGACATGATGAACTTCCTCTAGAGACTCCTAGAAGCATTTTCCCCCTCGAGTTTAGAAGACAAGAACAGTCCCTAGAAAACCTCATCAGGGAGGTGGGAGGCAGATATGATACCAAGACACGCCAAGTCACCAACCCAAGACAAATATGATGGACCTGCTTCAGGGAGAACAGGATGCATTTTTCTTTAGAGTAGAAGGAAGCTTAACCTATCAAGGGAAGTGGGGTGCAGATATGATGCCATGCAGCATCTAAAGACCAATACAGACATGATGAACTTGCTTTAGAGAGCCCTGGAAGCATTTTTCTCCTAGAATTACAGTAGAAGGAAGCTTAACCTATCAAGGCAAGTGGTAAAGATATGATACCATGAAGTGCCTTAAGCCTTAGACAGACTTCTATAAATACAGCCATTATATGGACCTGATGCAATATGCACTCACCTTAGCCTGAGCCGCATCTCTCTCATGTATGATAGCCCTCATCTCCTCAGCTATGATACGACCCTTACTGGACTTGACTTTACTGATCTGACTCAGGATAGATTGACCATACTTAGAGATCTCTGGACCATTGTCTGCCACGCTCAGCCTGGCCAGAAGGTCATTCATGCTCTGTGTAGAGATACAAAACAATCAAAACAGAAATAAGAACTAAACCAGAACTAAATGTGACCCTATTTTCTGCAATGGTTTTGATTTAGGGAGCACTTATCAATTTAACCGCCCGAGAGCTAGGCCAGATTCTGGCCCAATCACTTGGGGCTATAATGAGCATCGTTATCAACAGGTCAATGCACACTGCTTGGTTTTGTAACCTGCATATTCATGATCTCATAGCCCCTGCTACCCAGCTTTGGGTACACAAAGGAATAGATAGGTGACTGTTAATCCCTGATGACTTGGACCGCGTTTACACTTGATCCAGCGAGGGCGATCAAAGGAGGATCAGATCCTGCAAGGGCGATCAAACTGATCGCTGACGCGTTTACACTTGAGTCTGATCTCGCATTGATCCACTTTGCCCGGCGTCTGTTGAACGGAAGTTCAACACTGCTCGTGTGACCCCGTACAACAGCCTCAGTCCAAGAAACAACGTAAAAACCACCAACAAGACTATAACCTTAAATACACTAATACTGCGACAAGAAAATACAAAATGATTTTAAAATGCTTTTCAAATGCTAATGTAAAATGTAGGGCCAATGTTTTTCCGCGATCGCGGACGAAATTCCCAGATTCTGCCCCTTGAAAAATTCTCACCCAAATTGCATCATATTTTCCCTCCCTTTAATCAACAGCCAAACACAAGTTAGCTTACCCCTGCTCTATATGAACACAAAAGTTGATTGTTCTCTCATAAAGGTCTAAAATCAACCGTAAATTGTAAACATTTTGTCGCCAAAGCAAAATCAAAATGGCTGCCGGTCTGTTTTTGTCTTGTGAGAACGTGATGTGCAATACTTGACACCACAGCGGCTGTTACATGCTTCAAACTTATTTTTGTTGCAGCGATCAGTGCAATACCTCCATGTACATACATTTTTTTAAGAAATTGCCAACTCCGGAACTGAATCGGCCGTTGATTTATTGAGAATTTTTGAACATGAAACAGAAATTTGTTCATGTTTTCTTCAAACGGAATTTACACTTTTCTGAAACGGAAAATCAATGGCCTTACATTATTAATAATGAAAACTATAATAAAGAGAAATGATTAGAAAAACGAACGAGAAGGAAACAGGTCGAAGCATGTGGTTCGTCACGTTTGTTTCAGAACAGGAATGCAAATGGCAAGTACCATTTAATTCGTGTAATGTTCTTTTGTGTACAAAAGCTGTTTTTACGTGTTGGAACCAGTGTACTTGGACGGTTTCATTGCGCTGGTTGTTCCAACATGCTTTCGCGGTTTCTTTTTTCAACTCGGCACCCAGTCTGTTCGACGAGACCGGAAGTCGGTGGGTCAAATTGCGGGGTCTGATCCTACGTTGCGTTTACACTATGTTTTTGATCCACCTTGCAGGATCAGATCCTCCTTTGATCCCGCAAAATAGGGGGATCAAAAAGGAGGATCAGATCCTGATCGCTCGTGCGTTCACACTAGCTGTTGATCGCCCTTTGATCGCCCTTGCGGGATCTGATCCTCCTTTGATCGCCCTTGCCGGATCAAGTGTAAACGCGGTCTTGGACAAAGGCCCTTTGTGCCCAGATTAGTGAAGGGTCCAGACCATAAACTTCAAACTATAATCCATTGGTGATGCAGAGATTCATTGGAGTAGGAATATAAACATAAGGCTGGACTTACAGTTAAACAGCACAGGACCACAGAAGATTAGAATTATTTCTCCGTATAATATAATCTCCATTTATAATTCCAAGAAAAATTTGTGGATTCAGCTATGTTTGCCTTCCACAACAAACAATTTGTTTTTTGCGTACTAATTATTTTGCGACGCAAAAAGAAATCCAACGGGGAAAAAAGCCTTACAAAAACCATAATGTATTACTTTCCATTATTGGTCAGCACACATGGATAATTTAGTCACTGAAATATTTTTATCACACTATCTGTATTGTGTACTGACGCAAATTTACTAACGTTTAATCATTTCGAGATATGTCTTTAAAATAAATGAACACTTGGCTGAGGCTGGTACACATTTCTTTCTGTCTAAAAAAAATTAATTAATTGAACAAGAGGGCGCACTTTAGCATGGTTCCTTGTATTGTATCACGCACGCAAATGTATCAACACGCCTGGCACACGACCTGTGGAAGCGTCGTTGTGAGCAAACCGTTACGGCAGATTCTGTGAAGATTTATTTCTAAATAATATCTGACTTTGTTATAATCAGTTGTTTTAATCAGCATGTTCACAAACTCCACAAATATTTAGCTTTGATATACTGATTCCAGTACGTCACGACGACATCGGCCCGGATGAGGTGCACGACCCTATCGATATCGCCCAGACCGAGTACGATGAGCTACGGCGCAGAAACAACACGGCCTACTCCTTCGTACGGGCATTGCTGCCATATGCTTTTAAACCAGAAGTTTTGAAGAGATTGAACTTTGAGGGAAATCTTGTCTTGACCAAACAAGGACCCGTTCAGAAGGACAAACTCAATCGCCGTATAGTTATGTCTTTGCTTGATCATGCTCAATTAGAATTCCCTGGGCAAGTGTTTGAAAGGAAAGCATACAGCAAGATTAGAGGAGTTATTAATGACAAATGTCGGCACACTAAAATTTAATTTTCGTGAAGGTTTTGTGCTCATCACTCAAGGGTAAACTATTTATCAAGGGGAATTTTTCCGATTTCAAGTTGTGTTTCTGCCATTAATTTAAGATTTTCTTTTGTATAACACCACAGAATGTAAATCATTTTAAAAAGGATATTCAAAGAGGGCGCACCTTAGCATGACCTTAGCATGCACATGACTTGTTGTAGCGAAATTGGGAGCAAAACCATTCAGGCTGTTTCAAACAGCTTATTCAGTCTGGAGTTGCAGGCAGTAATCCTATAATCCCTTAATTGCCAGCCACTTGACAAAGGACCCATCGAGCCTTTTGTTGCTGCCCCTGGCCCATCCAGACCCAACAACCATTGTGTTGAGGTAGTGAAGGTTTAATGAGCAAAGGTGAGCAAATTTGACCCTTGGTATGCGGATTATTCATGACACCAGCAGTTTCAGTATGTGTATTTATACCACTTTGCTGTGTAGATTTGTTCTTGACAGGTAAAAACTGTCTTGCTATTTATTCTACTGCCGGGGAGTAAATTTTGGAATTAAGTATTACCTGGGAGGTAGAAAATCAGCCAGTACTAATACTTTCGCTAAGTGGATCGAGAGGACTTCTCGTTATTAGCTCCACTGCCGCAGTTTGAGTTCTTAATTGATTTATTTGGCTTGATTTAGTACAAACAAAATATGCTGGTATGAGCCAAACATTTATATCCCAACCTATTTTGATAAAAAATAATAACAGGGGAGCCTATCACCGCGTTCACACTTGATCCTGCTAGGAGGATCAAAGGAGGATCAGATCCCGAAAGCGAGATCAAGCATTTTTGTGCCGCGTTCACACTTGAGTGTGATCGCGCATTGATCTCGCATCGTTAAACGGAAGTTCAGTTCAGCTGACGGCAAAGGTTACTGTGCGAGGTCATTGATTGTGCGCGCGCATGTTGTTTTGTTCGTTGTGTCGCGCCATTTTTTTATTTGGTGTACATGTGTAACTAAACGATACGGCGACACACGTACGTTGCAGTTTCCGTTATCTATGTGAACAAGCATTATTCTCCTTCTTCTCGAGGTATTTTTTTCTTGATTTACGATGGAAGATGTCTTCAATTTCTTAGCAGTTATTCTGCCATTATGCTAACGTTAGATTAGATGATGAACGAAAAAAGGTCGGTACTGAAAATTATGGAGGACGCAAAGCGTGTGAGTTGCGTGCAGACTTTTTGTGCACAATCGCTGTGATGTTGGTTGCCAGTGTCATGCGGTTATGGGGCCGGGGACCAGTTCACGATAGAGTGCACACGCACACACAATGTATATTGTACAATAAATCCCCCATGTACATGACACAGCGTTGGCCGGCCACGGACGATGACGACAGGTAGGCAAAGCGTTGTTTGCAATTTCTTGTTTCGCGGGTTGTTTTTTTATGACCTGACACACCGGATGTGAGCAGCTTAAATTGCAGGATCTGATCTCGATCTGCGTTCACACTTGTTTTTTGATCGCCTTTGCGGGATCTGATCCTCCTTTGATCTCGCAATAAAGGGAGATCAAAAAGGAGGATCTGATCCTGATCCTGATCGCGTTCACACTAGCCGGTGATCTCCCTTTGATCGCCCTTTCGAGATCAGATCCTCCTTTGATCCTCCTAGCAGGATCAAGTGTGAACGCGGTGTATGTATCTCCAAAACCACACCACCATGTCTCAAAATTGTGGTTAACCTCAAAGTAACTTCACAATTAATCTGAGTCTAGGTAATGCTGAATTGACTTTACACAGTACTGAATCAGTTAAACTCAGGCAAAAATATTTTTGGGGGAGGCTATGAGGGTTCATGAATAGTAAGCGGGCAGGACGAGGGAGAAGAGAAAGGCAGCATCCAATCTGTTTGGTGGACTTATATGGTGATGAGCCTGGTCACAAGCATTATAAAGCAGAATCAGTTTACCAGTGAAGTCCAACAGAGTCAAACAAAACATGGGTTTGGGTAGTTAGGGTTAAACATTTGTTTTTGAAACCTGTACTTAGAGAATTCTCCTACCATTTCTGATGTCCCGAACTCATCATCTAGATCTGTACCGGAATCAAAGTCATCTTTGCTCTCCATCCTGCGCAGCCTGGTCAGTGACTCGTCACGCTCTTCATTAGCCAATCGTAGTCTAGCCATGATTGCTGCATCACGATCCTTTTGTGCAGCATAGATCTCCTCTACGACAGCTGAATAAGGAATAAGGAATAAAGAATACACTGGAAATGTTAGCATCTGGAAAATATGAATACCCTCCTTTTCCCCATGTGGTCTAAGCATTTACAACACATGATGTTCAACAATGAATGTCACTTTTTAAATACCTCATGAGTAGAAAGAAAAAAAGTAAAGCACATTTCTACTCATTAGGGAAAAGACACAAACCACATGAGAAAAAGTAAGGCATTGGTCAGGAGTACAAATGTAATTATATAAACTATAATCTACCTAGATATTGTTTTAGTTTGTATTCTACGTGTACCTAGAACTGCAATTAAAATATGTATACCAAATAAACACTAATGAAAAACTTGCAATATGGAAGACAAATTACATGTACGTGTAGTATAGACGAACAAAATAACAACTTGCCAAATTCATTCAATAAAACAATTTATGGAAAGTATGTACTTGTGGTACCACAGACAAACATTTAGAAGCAATATCAATAACAATATCCAATGCTACATGTATACAACAAAATGTATACACAATGCTCTTAGGCACTCTAAGAACTTGACAAAGGACATTACAAAGGAGAAGTGGAAAATGTATGGCAAAGTATTCAGACAATAATTAACACAATACAAATCTGGGAGAAATGATAAAGAATAAAGAACATTATAAAAGTCAATGCATTCAAATCCTTGCAAACAATATGAAAAGACAAGATAAACATAGGCAAAATACACAGTAAATAGATAGGAGATAGAGCAAACATTTGAGATATCATAAATAATGGAATGTATTATGAGATATTATATACATTTGTGTTAGCAACTCATCAGCAATCATTAGCAATGCAAGAATAATATTGGGTTGTAAGCATGTTAAGATACAAGAGAAATGCAAGGAACATGTTCAAAGCAAGATTCATAATCAAAGTCACATATAAGAGAAATGCAAGATTCTTGTTTCATAATCAGTTACGTTCAAGAGAAATGAAAGATAAATGTTTATAGCATGTTTCATAATCAGTTACGTCCAAGAGAAATGCAAGATTCTTGTTTCATATTCAGTTACATCCAAGAGAAATGTAAGATAAATATTTATAGCATGTTTCATAATCAGTCATGTCCAAGAAATGCAAGATAAATGTTTCAAAATCAGTCACGTCCAAGAGAAATGCAAGATAAATGTTTATAGCAAGATTCATATCATTCAGGTCAAAAAGAAATGCAAGGTACATGTTTATAGCATGATTCATAATCAAAGTCGAATACATGTACAAGAGAAATGCAAAATACATGTTTCATAATCAGTCACATCGCAAGAATCATAATCAAAGTCACATACAAGAGAAATGCAAGGTACATGTTTCATAATCAGTCAGGTCCAAGAGAAATGCAAGATAAACGTTTCAAAATCAGTCACAACAACGAGAAATGCAAGATACATTTTTACAGCATGATTCATAATCAGTCACGTCCAATAGAAATGCAAGGTACATGTTTCATAATCAGTCACGTCAAAGAAATGCAAAGTACATGTTTCATAATCAGTCACAGACATCAAATGTAAGTTACATGTTTCTTAATCAGTCACGTCCAATAGAAATGCAAGGTACATGTGTCATAATCAGTCCTGTCCAAGAAATGCAAGATACATTTTTCAAAATCAGTGACATACAAGAAAAATGCAAGGTATATGTTTCATAATCAGTCACGTCCAAGAAAAAATGCAAGGTACAGTAACATGTTTATAGCATGATTCATGATTCAATAATCAAAGTCATACACAAGAAAAATGCAAGATACATGTTTCATAATCAGTCACGTCCAAGACAAATGCAAGATTCTTGTTTCATAATCAGTCGTGTCTAAGAAATGCAAGGTAAATGATTCATAATCAGTCACGTCCAAGAGAAATGCAAGATACACATTTAAAGCATACATGTATCATAACAAGTCACGTCTCAGAGAAATGCTAGATACAGGTTTATAGCATGATTCATAATTAAAGTCACATACAAAAAATATGCGAGAAACTTTCCATCAATGAAATTTCAATCAAGTAAAGTTTGTCATATGCGCACCACGGTAATATCTCCTGAGAGTTGTTTGGTGGGTCTGAGATAAAACAATAACATTGCAATAGCTGCAACTCTTTAAACAATTTGTTTACACAGTGATAATGCAACCCTCTCAAGCAATCACAATATAGATTGAAAGGATATTCAAGAAAAACAATTCAAGATTCATGTTCAAGGACACAGACAAAACATTCGTAGTATACATTTAAAGCAATCATAATAAATCCATTTTGATTTTTGTTGCGTAGCATCTTAGATGTCATTCTGTCTTGTTTCGTGTCTTGTCAAATGTAATGTCTGTACAATACGGAAAAGTAACTCATGCATTTATTTGCTTCCAATCCAAGGGGGAGGGAAAGGGAGGGGAAAGGGTGGGGGACAAATAAAATATGCAAGTCCATTCAACACGTGCTATCATTAATCAGAATTGAGCACTGTTGAACTGTAATTAATACATAAACAATTCCTGTCAGAGAGAGATAAATGTTTGTAATAATCAATCAATCAACCAATCGAGAAAGAATGCAAGCAAGCAAACAATCAATAGATCAACAATCAATCAATAAGTTATTCAGTCAGTATATATCAGATCATAAATTGAGAAGGAATTAGTATGATCTGCACAAAAAAACATTTTAAAATCAACAAAAAGTCAATTTGATTCTCAGATACATCAACACACAAAAATTAGCAACATTTTATGCAGTTTACTGAAGAGAGCATAGAGTAAAGAGCACACAACATATAAACAGATGTTATAGATTCATGCACTGAACATGCTGAATGAAAACACAAGTCAAAAGTTAACCAGTTTGTTTTGCTCTAGAAAATAACCACTAAGAAAGCGAAATAAAATTGCAAAGAATACAAAGTGAAAGTTACGTTTAATCCTAAAATAAGGTGGCCTCAATTTTTGGACTGGAAAAAGAATCAATAGCTCTCTGTAAAACTCCATTTCATTTTGAGATTTCACTTTGGGATATCAATATAATTTCTATTCAACTACCGAGACTAACAGCATCCGTTTAATGTTTAAGGGACTCAACCTACAGCAATGTTTATCCTACCTGCTGCTCTGGCAGCAATCCTTGCTTCAAGGGTTGCTTCAGTAAGACTCTGAGTCAGCCTCAATGAGTCAATCTCTTGCTCTGTATCTAGCAAACGCTCCTGCAACTGTTAAATAAAACAAATGGTTATTTGTACCTTTCAAATTTGGAATTTGCACATTTGGCATGTTTAAGGGACAATTTGTTAAAAGCAGATAAAAGCAAAATTTTGGAATTGTATTATAATTATTCAAAGGTTATTACTTCATCATTCATGTATGGAACTTCGAAACTTTTACAAAATATATCCATTGCTTTTGTCTAACACAGACAGATCAGAATCATTCAATATACGATGTCAATAATACCCCAAAGAAGATATACCTCTCTGAAGACTCCCAAATAATAGGCATGGTTGGTTTGGCTGTGCATTGCACAAAACTCATTCAATAAAGTTAGGCTATTTAAAGTGTATGTATACGTTCGGTAATGACTTTGAAAATGAATGGCAATAAAAACTTATGTGGTAAGAAGTACAGCAGCTTTCGATAGTATAAAGCATTTTGAGAATCATTTCACTTCAAAGTAAAGTGATTATTCCCAAAAATTAATGTAATTACAGTAATGTGATCAGGTTTTATGCCCCAAAATTTGAATCTGATAAACGTTTCTGTGAGAAACGTTTCTCAGATTGTGTATTCCTATAGGGAATATTCTTCCTGTGTGGACATATTCGCTCCGGTTTTAATCTCAAAAAAGTGACCACCTTTTGAAGTGAAATTTTCACAGGTTAGTTTTATTGTATACATCTACATTTATATAGAATTCAAACAAACGAACGGTTCCAAAAACCAAAGGTATACTTTGCCTTTACGATAGTTTAACTTAAAGGGAAATAAGATGTCAATTATGCATATTCACAACTTACAGTATGTTTTAAAAAGTTCCCAAAATATTTATCCTGAAAATAAAAAAACTCATAAGCAAATGATTAGTTGATAAGCAAATGGCATACCTCTTTGTTGACATCTCTAGTTGAGCCAAGCTCTGATAACAGTAATGGCACCCCCTCTTCAAAGTCAGTCCTAGCATTGGTGCCCCTCTCGACTACTATTCGAACAGGTGTGCTGGTACTCTGAGGTATGGGCTGTTCCACTGCACTGGAGGGGGATCCTTGGGAAGCAGCTGTATCACACAAAATAAAAATAACAAAAAACACCACTGGCATTACAGAGGAACTTTGGGGAAATTTCTTGGAATGCAGACAAACATGACAGACTTCAGGACGTAAGCCAATGCTCAAAGCAACAAGATGCACAAGAAGTGAGCTGTTGTATCTCACTGAAATTGAAGTATGTCCTAAACTATGGGCCACCAAAAGGTCCAAAACTAATAAATTTATAAACAAAAGGACAAAACAAAAACCTATAAAAAGAGTTGTTAAAAAAATACGAAGTGAAAACGAAAGTAACTAAACTCAACACTAATCAAAGAAAATCGTTTTTAAACAACGAACAATTCCCGATCAAACTTAAAAACGCAACATCAATCAAACAGACTTAATTTGAAAAAGAGGAACTCTGAATCAAACAAATAAAAAAAATAAAAACATTATTTACATTGTACATGTTTTCACGATTGACATTAAAATGAAGTTGAATAAAGAAAACGGACTTGCATGAACTGCATGCATAAAATATTAAAAACAACAGTAGTTTACATGTATATTAACCTTCTTTTCTCTGTGTTGACATGTTTTTCTCTTCTGGACTGGAGCTCTGTGCTACATTTGAGAATGCCTGCCCCACATCACTGTGCCTCCTGACAGGGGGTGGACCCGATGAGAGGTTGGGCTCGCTGTGGGCATAGCCTGGCCCCATACTGAGCCATGGACCCTGAGGACTAACCCATGGGCTGACTGGGGATTGATACATTAATCCTGGGTACCAAGGACCACCTGCTGGTGGCATGGTGAAGTTAGGGTTCCAATTGGGATGGGTGCCAAGGTTGTAATCATCACGAGCTGGATTCAAAAGGAAAAAACAATTATAATCACATTAAGCTGCATGTTTTGTTGAAGTAATGGATACTTCATTGGAACCAGATCACCTGGATCCTCCCACATACCTCAATAATGTTTTGGGACTTTACTGCAGAACCACTGATGTTGATGACTTACAATGGATAGAGCAACCCTACTGGCATACACATGGAGTTTACAGGCATGCAACTCTTCAGCCGGAAAAAAACCCGGAAAATTACCGATCAACGATGTCTTTCCTAAAGGACGCCATCGTTATTTTTTGAGCAAACACCTATCGATCGCGTGGTTCACTTGCACTCTTACAGTACCTGGTTCCCACCGCATCCCCTTATACAAAAAGCAATAAAAACACTACGGAGCCAGACTGTGCAAAAAATAGTGTCAAAGGTATGCTGTACGAGGAGAACTTGTGTCTGTGTCTGGACTGCAGTGTTGTAGTCGAGACCTGGAAGTCCGAGACCGAGACCAAGACCGAGACCTTGACATCCGAGACCGAGACCAAGACCGAGACCAGCCCTACCGAGACCGAGACCGAGACCAGCCCTTCCGAGACCGAGACTTTTGCAGTCCGAGACCGAGACCGAGACCGAGACCAAGGTATCCGAGACCGAGACCGAGACCTACCCTATGCAAAATACATACAATTGTGTAAAAGCATAAAGAATTAAGGTGATATCAGCAAAAAATAAAAATAATGAGTATGCAAGCTAATACAAATTTAGAAAACACACTATCCCATTTAAGTTTCCACCAAACTTCACCCTTTTTTTTCAAGGCATCATTTTTGAACGATCTTATCCCCTAATTTATGCCATAAATATTACTTTTTCCACCAACAACCATTTCCATGATTTGAGGATCGATTGTTTAGAACTTCGTTGGCAATAAAATCATCGAGATTCAACGTCCGGTCGACAACGCACATTGAGAACAAATTCAATGAACTTTGCCCCGCATCGCCCTCTATCGGAAAAAGTTGTCAATGTTTGAATATCCTTTAATCCAAGGCTGTATACTGTACCAATCTGCAGGCTTGCGGCACACTGTGCGGCAATTCTTTACTCGGCTCGTGAATGTGTACTGCGTTGGAGTCTAGCCAAGCTCTCTTATGAATATGGTAATTATCAACGGCCATCAACGGCCAATCACAGCGTGTGGAATGTTGGTTAGCTTGGACTTTGGACTCTGCTGTTGTCTATGTGCATGGACTCACGTTGTGGGGCCCGGGCCCGGGCCGATGCACGTGCTGTGGAACTCAGCCGTCAGAATCATGTGGTTGTGTGCATCGTGTTTTAACGTTGGTAAACTGAAATGAACGATCGCAATTCCAATGCTGCGGTTTGGAAGTCGGGCATGGCTCATCGGCTACTCGTTTGATCGTATTAATTGCAGGCTAAAAATAGTCTGTTTGTCATTTTTTTGGCAGCGCGGCTAATTCTTTGGCAGGGCGGCCTTAAACTTTGGGAGGGCAACAAAACCCATGTGTGGAGAACACTGGTGGTGCGTGTTTTGAACGTAGCGCATTGCAATGTCAGCGTACGCATGTGAGAAACTTGGACGGCGGTATTTATCAACAAAGCAACATGGCTCTAGGCCAAGACGACGTACTTCATGTGTATGAAAAGCATTATTTGCTGTGGTCTCGAGGGGTCTCGAGGGTCGAGACCGAGACATTGGCAGCCGAGACCAAGACCGAGACCGAGACCAGTTCTTCCGAGACCGAGACCAGCCCTTCCGAGACCGAGACTTTTGCAGTCCGAGACCGAGACCGAGACACCAAAAAAAGGTCTCGAGACCGAGACCAGGTCTCGAGACCTACAACACTGCTGGACTGTGCAATGCTTTTGTATGTGTAAACTTTTGTATGTGACATTTGATTATTATACCTCTTGGCTTCTTCCTTGGCTTCTTGGGTCTTCTCTCTTGTCTCCCCTGGACCTCTTCGCCCTCCTCTGACCTCATATCTTCCTCCTCCTCTGAGCTCAGAAGACTATCGCTCTCTCCTACACCGTCTGGCTGGTCAACACCCTTGCTTGCCTTTGGAGATTGTTCCTTTAATTTCTGTAGCTCTTTTTCTTTTGGATGAGCTTTACCGCCTAGTGAAATCATCAGATATAATAATAATAATAATAATAGTGGCTTCTTATATAGCGCTCATATCCGTCACTCAGTGACGCTCAAAGCGCTTTAACATTCAGTATTTTACCTGCAAGGTATGTGGAGCTATGTTTTTGAAGTTTGAGACCTACTCCTTTACATAGCACCCTGTAATGGTTTACAAGGTGCTGTGGCGTAATATGCAGCCAATCAAACAGGAACACCAGGGCGACCCCCTACTTGTCTCGATAAGTGCACTGGGCTCTTTTAAGTGCATTACACAACACATGGGACCAACGGCTTTACATCCCATCCAATAATGAAGTTGTACTGCTAATAATAATTCTTTACAATATCAACACAGATCTTTCTGACTGCCACATTCTATAATGAATATTAGTCTTCTTCTTTACCTCTGAGTAAGCGGTCACGCTGCTTAGAAGGGGATAACCAATCTTTTAACTCTTCATTTACAGATGGACTGGAGCCAGCGTAGATATCAACAAACGTAGCTTCTGTGGATTTATCAAGTTCACGACGTTCTGCGGCCCTCCGCAGAGCTCTCTCTCTTCTGATGACTTGGTTCCTATAACAACAACAAAACTGCATGTCGATAAGAAATCTGTGCTCTATCCTTTTAATACCCATGCTCAGAACCCGACATTAAAAAAAGTTCATGTGTTTGTGTGTGAAGTCTGGGCTACTACAAGTCTCAAAGAGAAGATAAAAAGCACGCTTATGTATCAATCAATTAATCCCTCAACCGTAACATTAATATATGGCACCATTCCAACGGTTGTTGCTCATGGCGCCATACAGTAAGCTCTTGTGAACAGGTAAGATTTGAGTGACGTCTTGAAAGTCGGTATTGTAGGTGATTGCCTGATGTTGAAAAGGCGCAGTCACCCCGACTGTACTTGCTTCTACATGTAGGAATGAATAATGCTGGTCTGTCAGAACTGGAGTGCAAGTTACGAGTTGTTTGGATGTAGATGTATGCATAGTCCAGTGAGTGGGCTGTACTGTGCATTTTTGTGTCAAAGACCAGTATCCACATTTTGTGGGATCCCACATAAACAATAATAATAATAGTAATAATAACCAGTTCTTATATAGCGCATTTCACAATAACGTCTCAATGCGCTTTACATTAGTGCCCTGGTCATTGGGCCAATAACATTCCTTTAATCTTTCTCAGCTCCCTGGGGAGCATACAGCCCGAGCTGCCGTGGCGCTCAGAAGGCTTTTTCAAACACAAAATCAACCTCTACCCTCGCAGGTACCCATTTATACCCCTGGGTGAAGAGAAGCAATTATAGTGAAGTGTCTTGCTCAAGGACACAAGCATCACGACCGGGACTCGAACCCACACCCCGATGACTAAACCACCAGAACTTGAATCCGATGATCTAAACCACTCGGCCATGACACTCGGCCATAAACAATCATATGATGTTTTTTTTAAGCTCAATCCATCATCAAAGTGGTCACAATGAACAAAATAGTGATGAATATCAGACTTTGGTTGTGTGAGATCAAACCTGTTGTTTCACTCATTTCTCAAAATAGACTAAAATATTTCAATGGAAATTTTCCATCATGACCATTGTTACACCCATAAGTTCATGGGGTTATGTGTACATGTAAATATCATATGTGAACATTTCTTTTTTTCAGTCTTAACAATGCAGGGCTCGAATTTTACACTGGACCACAGGCCCGAGGTCAGTGATAAACTCATACTGGACCTCAAGCCAAAGGCAAGTAAATTCATGACTGAGTTACGCCATTCAATTTAAATAACACCTCACTATGTACATGTAACATCTTTAATTGATTTTTTTTTTCTTCAAATGTTACTTTGAGTCTGATAAGTATCTTTTAATTGTGAAGATAATTGTTGTCATTTTGATCCTTGTCAAGTAAAAATATTAAAGAAACAATTTATTTACAAGGCCTGCGATCTTGTGGCTTTTCCCCCCAAGTTCAAGCTCTGTTAGTGTTCAATGTTACGACATCATTGGTCCTACCATTGGTGTGTAGATCGTGTGGTCACACCTCCTGTCCGGTCCCGTGATGTGACCACTGATAATCAGTGGATGTGATCCAACACAATCTACACACCGCGACGACGATGCATGCAACGTCAGGGCACCCGTCCATTTACGTTATTGATACTGGGTGCCAAATATTAAGGGCAGACTTGACATCGTTTCTCTGTAGGCTTGAAAATTATCGATTTGGAGCACAGAAAATGACCGTGAGTACAATTAAATGCCTGATGTTGCATCTTGGACATATTGAGAACCCAGCAAGCGATTTTAAAAGCCTTTTGGGGGAGGGGGGTCATTTTGGGGCATTTTACATGTATGTGGCTGGGTGCTGTAAAAATCATAGCAAATTGCCATGTGTGTCGTCTTACAATGGAGTCCTGGGGCGCTAGTACATGTAGTACAACCGAAGATGTCAACATTTTGAAAAAAGGAGTACAGCGCCCCAGTTACTGGGTTTACTTAGTAAGATACTATTTGATACTAGCTGACTTAGTGAGTAGGTTTCAACAAAAACACAACACAACCAAACTTTGATTTAAAGAGGAAAGGAAGTGACAAATTCAATTGTTTTGTACTCATTTTCTCAAAGATAGAGTCATCATGTGAGTGGGGAAAAAATTACAAGTCTCTAACCTCACGTTAAAATGGTGTAAATTGCCTTTTCATTCAAAACCCTTCCAGAGCAAAAATTTGTCAACATCCAAAACATCTGATGACATCATTCTGAGAAAAAATAACCTTAATATTTTTGTACGGGGATGTTCAGTCCTGACTTTCAATAAAATGTTATCAAAAGAGCCTTGAATGTGACATTTTGACTGTCCAAAAATTCCTCCTTGGAATGTAAAAATCCATTAGTTGTTGAAACTATAAATTTTGATTAGAAAAAGTCCTTTATGAACCAAAACACTCCTGTACAAAAAGGTAGTGACCCATTTTTCTCAGAATGCTGTCATCAGATGTTTTTGATGTTGACAATTTTGACAACTGGAAGGATATTGAATGCTGATTTACACCATATTCACATATGATGTAAATCAGCATTCAGTAAATCAGCATTCAGTTAGAAACTTGTAATTTTTCCCCAAGAAAAATAGTCTAGCTGTTGCAAACTGCTATCAACCAAAGGGACCTATGGTAAGAGTCTTTCTCGAAGGCTTAAGCCTTCGCCAAAGACTCTGCAAGGGTTGAAACGTCAGGCCGCTAACAACATTTTTTGCATGAATCTAAATCGTTAACATGGGCAGTGTTGTGACTACACTGGTCGGGGCTGGTCGGCACTAACCAGTTCTAAAAAATCCCGACCGGCTCTCAAGCAATGTTACAACATTGCCGACCGGTACTTTTTGCTACTAAATAAGCTTAAAAACTAAGGAATTCTTCTTACGTAAGTTAACTGAAAACTATCAAAATCAAAAGTGTTGTTAAATCTTGTCCTCGACGATCGCGATTGATCAATTCTTGTTGTGTCATTTTTATTTCAAGTTGACTGTTTGATGCAGCGATGTTTCCCCTTTCCATGTTAGCAGAAAAAATATATATTCTCACAGCGTCTGATTGCTGCTGCATCCTTTGAGTAAAGCATTAGAAAAACCTAGGAACCAGACGATAGTAGAACGTATAGCTCTACGTTAGGCATCATCAGTACACGTAGCCAGACTTCCTCCTTTTGATGCATGTGTTTTATTTTTTATCTAACTCACCAAGTTGTGAGCACACATGTCGTTCGTTCACGCGGCGGTGTTATTTTTCTTGTCGCTATTGTACGACAGAAACGACGCTCATTAGAACCCTCGCTTCACGCCGCTCCGCCATACCAGTTGTTCACAAATCGTTCTCCACTGTTTCTTCATTATTTTTGTCACATTATGTGTTCACGAGGGAGATATAGACAAGAAAGCGCACATCTCCGAGCAGTGCAATCCAATAAAAAAAAAATTATAGTCTGGACCGTACGTGCGTAACTGCGCAAACCACATTGACTTCTGCTGGGTACTTGACTCACTGCACATTAGACTTGTTAAAAGTCCATCAATTTTCAAAGGTTTCTGCGTTCAGCGCTCGCACACCAAATGTATCGCGATCTTCTGTCCCCATTTTCTCACTGGATTTACACGATTCACACGGGTCAACTTTTTGGTTAAAAAAAAAAGAATTTCCAGCAAAAACCGGAGGAATCACATCCCTGGATTAACTTACCTTATTAAGTTGCAAGAATTTTACACAACTTACATTTAATAAATAACAAATACTTTATTTGATTAAATTTGACACTCGTCTCATTTCACTTGTCAGCTCCAGATATATGAAATGAAGGATTTTAGAATTTGTGAGGTATAAGCAGGCTGGGTATAAAAACTTGATATATGGCTCAACATGTGTACTTCTAATTCAACAAAATACATTGTGTTGTTAGTGTCTAGAACCCATAAAATATGTATTTTTAAGGGTGTAAAATGTAAACATTTTCGGGGCCACCCCCTTTGGACCCCTGATGAATGCCTTGCGCAAGCGCTCGGTACCTCGCATAGCTCGCTCCCTGTTAGACCCAGTAACTGGGGCGCTGTACTCCTTTAAAAAAAAATTTGGCATCATCGGTCGTATTAGCGCCCCAGGAAGGCGTTGCACATATCAACGGGAATCCCTGATATCGCATCATTTTGAATACGGAAGCCACACAAAATGCCTCAGAACGACAAAAATCACCAACAAAATAGCTTTATAAACGGCCACTGGCTTCTTGATATGTCTAAGATGCAACAACAGGTATTTAAATGTACTCACGATTTTGTTTTGTGCTGAAATTTTACGTTTTTTGTCAAGTCGATCGGAGAAAATGGCGATCCTGCTCTAAGCAGGATCGGGTCAACTAGTATGCTGCGACTTTTTCATCGTCGCGATGCATTCTGGGTAGTAGATTTAATCAACGACTGTTTGCAGCGAGTGCACACAGTGTGGGCAATGTATTCGTCGATGGGGCGCGTGTTGTGATGGGAAAGGATGGTGCACTCGCTGCAAACAGTCGTTGATTAAATCTACTACCCAGAATGCATCGCGACGATGAAAAAGTCGCAGCTCATACTAGTTGACCCGATCCTTTCTCCAATCGACTTGACAAAAAACGTAAAATTTCAGCACAAAACAAAATCGTGAGTACATTTAAATACCTGTTGTTGCATCTTAGACATATCAAGAAGCCAGTGGCCGTTTATAAAGCTATTTTGTTGGTGATTTTTGTCGTTCTGAGGCATTTTGTGTGGCTTCCGTATTCAAAATGATGCGATATCACAGGGATTCCCGTTGATATGTGCAACGCCTTCCTGGGGCGCTAATACGACCGATGATGCCAAAATTTTTAAAAAAGGAGTACAGCGCCCCAGTGAGTTACTGGGTCTAGCTCCCTGTGAAAATTAACCGGCTCTTAAAAACTTCTGGTCACAACACTGAACATGGGCGCCCTCACTTTGTGAAATTGCTCGGGGCGACTTTGTAGGGGGGGGGGGCGACTCTGTCTGGGGCGAATTTGCTAGGGGGCGAGTTTGCAGTGGGCGACTTTGTAGTGGGAGACTTTGCTGGGGGCGAGTTGACTGGCATTCGTACACACACACACACAAACAATTTCTTGACAAACAATTTCTATGTTTTAACAAGTTCCAACCTAGACCCAGTAACTGGGGCGCTGTACTCCTTTTTTCGAAATTTTGACATCATCGGTCGTACTAGCGCCCCAGGTTATTAGTACGTCCCAGTTCTGGATTCCCTGATATGGCATCATTTTGAATAGGGTAGACACAAAAAATGCCTCAGAACGACCAAAATACCCAACAAAATTGCTTTAAAAACGCCTACTGGCTTCTTGATATGTCTAAGGTGCAACATCAGGTATTTAAATGTACTCACGATTTTGTTTTGTGCTTGAATTTTACGTTTTTGTCGAGCAGATCGATGAAAATGGTCGTTTTGCCCAAATCAATGGCCGCCGCCACCAACAGTTTCATCGTCGCGATGCATTCTGGGTAGTAGATTTAATCAACGACTGTTTGCAGCGTGTGGTCAATGTATTCGTCGAAGGGGCGCGTGTTGTGATGGGAAAGAATGGTGCACTCGCTGCAAACAGTCGTTGATTAAATCTACTACCCAGAATGCATCGCGACGATGAAACTTGGTGGCGGCGGCCATTGATTTGGACACAACGAGAGACTGTCCACCATTTTCATCGATCTGCTCGACAAAAACGTAAAATTCAAGCACAAAACAAAAGCGTGAGTACATTTAAATACCTGATGTTGCACCTTAGACATATCAAGAAGCCAGTAGGCGTTTTTAAAGCAATTTTGTTGGGTATTTTGGTCGTTCTGAGGCATTTTTTGTGTCTACCCTGTTCAAAATGATGCCATATCACGGAATCCAGAAGTGGGACGTACTAATAACCTGGGGCGCTAGTACGACCGATGATGTCAAAATTTCGAAAAAAGGAGTACAGCGCCCCAGTTACTGGGTCTAGTTCCAACCAGTATTTTTCACACATTTCAATGTTTGAAACAATTTTGCAATACTGTAGGTGTGTGTTAATTTGCACTCAATACTGCACTGATCGCCCAAATCTATTGCCGATCTCAGACCCTGCGTAGCTAACCCATGGCTGAGCACACACACACGAAACAGACGACATTTTTTGACAGTACAAATTCAGAGCGGGGATTTTATTTGGTTAATTATTGACAGAGTCACTGACTTCCATTACTGTTTCGTACTTACTTTTCTGATAACGCCTGACGTAACGTCCCAATTTTGCCTTTAGTTTGACTCACTGCATGCTGCATGTCCTCTACAAGCATTTCAGCGTCATCATCCGCTCCATAAGTGTAAAAATTTTGGGAATTGTTTTGCTTCATTTGACTGCTACCGAGCGACCGACGCTGGTTTTCGGCCATCTTGCATATTTACCACAACGTCACACTTGTTTTCATGCGTCAATTGCTCGTAACTCATTAAGTATTGCGTGGTGATAGAGATGGGGACGAGCGAAGGAGTTGAGTTTGGCAAATTTTGAAAACGAGGTTAAAATCAAGATTTTCATTTTCGATAGCCAATAATAACACTAATAGCTTCGATAATCAATAACTTTATTGGGCGCTCTGTGTGGATGGCCAGAGAGGGCGGGGCGGGGAGAATTATATGAGTAATAAGTCAATCAAATTTTCAGGGTGGGTGGCATATTTAATTTCCTACTAAAATATTGAATGGCACTTTTTGTCCAACAACTTAGAGCAGTGGCGTAACTACGTTTTGAAGAGTTTTTGTTTGAAGGGTGGGGGTGGGGGATATTTATTAAATCATATAATATATTTTCTCTTTAAAAGGACTGCACTTTATGAACATTTGGCCATCCGTTTTTGGTGGTTTCACACAACCCACCTTGCAGAAGATTGTGTTCAACTGCTTTTAACTCCTTTTAGCCCTTCCACCTTGCATTCGAGTTTGTTTTTTTAAAGGATGTTTGTTATTTTTTGATATTTTTATTTTGATATCTCGTGAGCAAGACATTCAGTTTTACTCAAAATTCCTTTAGAATTCAAGAAATACGGAGAATCTTCCCAAATAGCCGAAAAACAAATCTTGTAAAGGGCTCAGAATGCAGAGACAGTTGTGGTCTTAGCTGTTTAGGACAACTTTGGTTTGAACATTTTGATCAAGTAAATAACAAAAATGCAGGTGTATTTTTTTCAATATGTGATCAAATCAAAATGAAGTTTGTAACAAAAAAAATGTTTTAATAGACAATGAAAAAGAAATGTTTTATGAAGTTATCGGTGCCATGCAGAAAAAACATATGCACAATAAAACAACATAGGCCTACTATGAATTCGACTCCATCAAAGTAGTTTCAAATATATTTTTATTTCACATGTCATATTGTGATAGTACAAAGAAACATTATTGATTTATAGTCAAAAATAATGAAGTTAAAGGTATTATACAGGATTGGTAGAGCTGACAAAATAATCACAGACAGTGTTCATGTTTTGTGTAATCAACCACATACATGAAATAACAAACCTGTGAAAATTTGAGCTCAATTGGTCATCGAGGTCACGAGAAAATAGTGAAAAGAGACCTTATGTGTTTTCTGTTTTTCAAACACCGAGTTTATTATCGCGCGCGATAAAAACTATTGTTTTACTCATTTCTCAGAAACGATAGCATTTTAGGCAGAAATATTTTAAGGAACCCTTTCTAACATTACTTACTTTAAATCATGTAAGTTATGTGTGAATCTGTGAACATTTGTGTTTTTCGATCTTACCAATAGTGTACAGGGCCTTTAAACTTTCCACACAAAAGAAAAATTTCTGCTAAGTTCAAAACACTGTTAAAATCAATATGATTTCATTTGCCACCAGCAGAAACATAAAACGACAACAGAAAATAGATGATAATTGTAAAAAAATTATATTAAATTTAAATTAAAACATAAAATGATAACACATTTTTGTTTATTAGTTCTTCTGGTTCCCAAACCCTTTTTCTCATATGATTTTGTTTTCTCCTATATAGACATTTTTATACATTCTGTGACATCCATAATGTTTGAAAGCAACATCTCAGAGGAGATGAAAAATAGATAGGTTGCAATATGAAATAAGTCGGCCATCTTTACGGGCAATTTGGAACACATAGTCATGCGTTACGCGTGAGAACGGCGTGCAGCACGCGGACATTTCACAAAACTCATTGCGTGATTGGTTAGTGAATGACGCGGTTGCGTTAATAATTTGAGCGCTTGGCGCGCCTGCAAGAGCCAAAATGCGATTTGCCTGTAAAGATGGCGTCTACTGGGAACTATCTATATGCTAAAATATGCTACTTTTTCTATTCTAGAATCCAAAAATAAAAGTCTACTGAAGTACACAACAGCTGCAATGTTGAAGGGACACAATTACAATTGTTTTATATTCACAAAATTGGTGACTATAACAAAAATAAACTACCAAGATTGTGTGAAGCCAGGACAACGAATGACTGGCAGCTTGGCTGCTTGCAAATACTACAAAATACCAGTACCACGTTGTTTGTTTAAAAAAATAAGTATTCTAATGGTATTTGGATGAATATAAATATTGCCCAAACCAGCAATAGTCCATTTTGGAGATCATCAAATTGCTCTTGAAACTTGAACTTTGTATGTCTTTTAGGTTTTGAATAGTGAATACATACAATCAACATTAAACAAAACAATAATAATTTCTTTAATATTTCCATCATTTGTTTCTACGTAAAAACAAAACAAACCCAGGGTATTTTCTTTCAGTTATGATCAACTAAACTGGCAAATAAAAATAATATTTATTGCACTTGTTTACTTGGCACTTTGAAATCTTGATGGTGCCCAATTCATTTGGATACTTTTTAAATACCAAAATTTGCATACTATTACAAGCACCTTCAGACAATAAATACACTGATAAATTGTGCACATTCTGTTGTCACACATCTTGATGAAAAATACTAAAATGTCAATTACACAAGCTGTAATAACAAATTATGTGTTAGTACATGTTTTATCTTATATCACATAATAGTATCAATATCCACTCATAGATAATTATAATATTGTAAATTCATATACAGCAGATATCCATTATGTAAAAAGTTCTAGTGAAGAACGTTAAAACCAATGCCAACTGGACAGACTGGCACTGGGAGAGGTATGCCAGCTGAGCTAGCACCTTTGCAGCACTATACAGGAAGTACAAGTTGGTAAGTATTTCATATGGTGTTGCAATAGACCTTATGCATTGACGTCACCAAGCCGCCATCTTAGAGGTAAACTGATGATGAAACAATGGAAACGCGCTGATTTGTACGCGCGGCGCACAAGACTGGCCAATGAGCATCTTCCTTTTGACCTCTAGGTGAGGGCGCCCTACTCAAATGACGTCATATGCATAAGGTCTATACAATACAGAAGACAGTACACATAGAATTTTAACAATTTTATACTCATGGTCCATGGTTTCCTCCAAAATGACAATGTAAAGCAAGTTTAACTAAAAACTCAAACCGGGCTTTCTGCACTGATACACTCACTTTGCTGAGATGTCGAACAAAGAGCTATTCCAATATTTTTTCCCCATGTTCTTCATCTTTTTGGAACTCCATGTCTGGTGCATGTTTCTCTCCATTCTAAAATCTAGACTGTTTGAGAGGAATACAAATTTCTACATTCAGGCTCCCCCCCCCCCCCCTCAGTTATTTTCATGTTAATGTCTTCTTGTAGTCTCTTACCAATAGTGGCTTTTTTAGCCTTGTTTGAGGCAAACTTGCATTCAAATAAGTGTGGAAGAGGTACCACCACAGCATTCACTTCATGTACATTTGACCTTTACCATACTACACCATCTTGTCATGTTCCCCGTACCAGTAATACCAATCATACTGCTTTATAACAATGTGGGCCCAGACTTTCCACCCCAGCCCCGGTTTGGTTACCTTCATAAACAAGTTAGTACAACGCATTGTCTGCATAACATTAACTGAAACAAAATGGCTTAGACTTCGCTATCTTTTATAATTTATTATGGCAACGTTTACCAAATTTACAAACTTTGCAAAATACAGGTAAACTCCTAGCTACAAATATAAATTCATGTCTCTTATATATAATTATATTCATCTTCACCAATTTAGAATTTTTTTTGGAAGGATTTGGGTAAAAATATATTTCATAACACTGCCAGCATAAAATATATAATGTAAAGAAAAGGTATCTTATGTATAAAATGAAGAAACTCCAATTGTTAATTTCTATTCTAATGTATCCAAAACTTACTTGTGATTCATAAAAAACCAACAACCGGAGAACCATGGACAAATTCAGTTTGAGTTTTGCTTTCACTGATGAAATGATAAAATGCTGCCTGTATGCCACATATTTCCTTGATGGTGCAGTAAACAAAATTATACAGTCACCTTGCAGGGAGCTTGCCCATAGGTCCTTCCCCATTCTAAAGCAGAAAATATCAATCATGTTCCATCCTGAACTGGAAAGCTCTTGAATACTAAAGAGTAAGTGGATGTGCAAGGTGGTGCGACCTGGACCAAATTTCATTGTTCTGCTTAGTGCTTGCCACTGAACTCACTTACAGCATCCTGAAATGAACAAGATTCTATGGGCCTGAAGCATGTGACGTGCAGAACTCTGCTCTAAGCAGCGCCATGTTATTGGAACCAGTCTTACCAAATTTTACTGAAATTCACACAAATTTTAGTCTTGAGTTTTACAAACATACTTTCATGCTATTTTGGAATATTTGTTGGCCCAAGTTTAACAGGAGATAAGATGCAAATGGTGTTCTACGCTTTGGGAATTAAAAATTTTCTTCAACAGTTTTGCATTCAAATTAGCTCATGTAGGCCTATCAAATTTCTATTAAAGAGTTTACGGCAATGTTAAATTTATTTTTGTGAACAGCACGAGTGTGATCAGACACTCAATCTATTAGCAGTCATACCTGAGTTAAACAATTTAAGGTGCATAGAGTATTCGTTATCCCCTGGGTTAGTCTTTAATGCGACATCACTAAGCAATGACTATTGATTCACTACATTATTATTACTCTTACGCATTTCTAGTAATGAAACCAAGGATGCCCCATAACTGAACTTATCACTGAACTTGCAAGACTGTGGAAACCTGTAAACAAGGGTGCTTGCTATGTGAACCAGAAACACCAGGGTTAACACTACCAATCCTAGTACACAGGACCTATGGCTTAATGTCCCATCCGAAAGATAAAGAAACTATGGTCAAGTATTACGCTCAAGGCCACGAGTGCCACGAACGGAACTCGAACCCACACTCTACTGATCAGAAACACCCAGCGTTCGAGTCCGATGCTCTTTACTGCTCAACAACACTTACAAACCATACTCAGCTTTTATAAACTCTCCCTCACGTTCTGGCATTGAGGAAGTTTGACTGCAATCTAACCAGGATGTACAGTAATAACCAAAACTAGTAAACCCTGAAAGACATTGCCACCATGTGGATTGACTTTACCATGACTTGAAGGTTGGTTCAAGTCTGCCAACTAGACGTGATGTATTTGTAAAACTAAACACAGGATTTAGGTGCAGAGAGTTTAAGTT
Source organism: Leptasterias polaris (assembly GCA_037783415.1). NCBI lineage: Eukaryota > Metazoa > Echinodermata > Asteroidea > Forcipulatida > Asteriidae > Leptasterias > Leptasterias polaris. The sequence goes on along the minus strand of JAZGTN010000092.1, from coordinate 4,227,968 downwards.
CAATATTTCACTTTAGTTTCCTAGAGTTTACCGTCAAATTTGCTGATTATGAAGTCCTGTGTGGCAAATATACTGCACTTCAGATTGCTAATAATTATTACTGAAACATGTGTGTTGAGTTTAACTACAATATAAAATTGCAGAGAGCTCATTTACAACCAAAATGGTATTTAGATCTGTTGATTTCAGAGAAATAAAAAGAAAAAAAGGTTATAAAACTAGTCACTTTCAAAGTGCATTACAGCATAATTCATCCCCCAAAAAGAAACTCTGGCATTAGATTGGCAATAATTTGACTTAGATTATTCAAATACAGTTTAGTAAATTCAAATAGCTAGGGTTGCTGGCAGGAAATCAAGATGAATTATGGCAGAAGAGAAATTATTACCGTTATCAAGCTGCCACCCTCTTTTGTCATGTTCCTGTACTGTGTAGCACTAATGAATACCTGAGTGTCATTATGCCACATTGGAACCAGACTAATTTCCCTCCCGGCCTCTGTTTAGTTACATTGATCCGTACTTAGGGACACAGAGATGGTTGCATCAAGACGCAAGAAAATCAGCCAACGTGAGACATTCTGCAGAGTATTACGTGTTGTGCTTGAGCCACTCATAGGCATGTTCATATACTAGCAGCATGATGGCACCTCCTGGTCCAAGCCGCATGATCTTAGGCAGGAGACCCTTGTACAATGCAAAGAATCTACAAGAAAAAATACAAACACAGTACATTATCCATTCAATTTGTTCCCTTAATTGTGTCAATAAATGTGAGTACTCTCACATTAGCCAAATTTCATAGAACTAAAAGGTAGGGTCAAACTTTGGTAATGACCCCCCGAAAAATTGTGTAACTATTTTCCGAAAGCTTACTTGTTACAGAGTTGGTAAAGTATTCCGCAAAATATTTTCGCCTGAAGTAACCCCATTGATTAGAAATCAAAAAAAGTACGTCAACAATTTTAAATCTCTAAAGATCGCCTGAAGGTGAATTTTGGAAAATCAAATTTCCATGGTGTCTGTTTGTGAATGTTGCAGCCAAAGATGAAGTTGGTATCCCCTGTCACCCTGCTAAACGTGGATGGATTCTTTGCGGAACTATTTGCTGTTTTTCCAACAAGTATTCAGCCAAAACTTTCAAAGGTGACTTTACTTTATCTTTACTAAACACGTTGCCGACAAATCCTTATCACGTTGACAAAAAACAATCTATGACCATTTCTTCAAGCACAAGATGCAGCTAAGCACAACACAAATATGCTTACCAGAAAAAGGTTACTGACAAAATACCATGTCACATGTACAAACTGTGACTGATGTCCTGCTCATATTTGCTCCGACAGCATAAAATTGTTAAACAATATTTTTTACTTAAGCAGCTCTATAAAATTGGACCCTGCTAGCAGGTTAGAGTAGAGCGAGTTTAACCATGGTTCAATGCACAGCAGAGAAATGATTATTTTACACAGTAGCACTTCACCCTGACCAACTACAAGTAGGCGTTTTGGCCAGCACCAGTCTGAAATCATTCTCTCATGTACAAACTCAAATATTTGTGGATTCTGATAAGATTGGTGTGCCTTAGCCTCATGCCAACAGAGGACATTATAAAGCCATAAACTTCGAGATGAAAAACGGACTTTAATCAGTTCATTCACTTATTCTGGGATCAACAGGGTTTTGATTTGGCGCCCTCGGTTGATTCTGGACAGATGCATAGGACTGCACAACAATGTTGTAAGTAATGTAAGAATCTACACAGCGCCCTCTTGTGACAGCCCAACCACACTGCAGCAATGGATTGAATTGCCCTTCTTCACCACATCCTGTCTGTGTAGTCTCGAGTCACTTTCAAATTTGAAGAGACAAGTCTCTTATCAATGCCCAACTTATCCCCACTCAGCCATCCCCCTTTCACTCAACAAAACATCCCACCAATTTACGCAATGACAGACCATACCCTAAGTCTGTATATTATTATTTAATACATAGTTTTAAAGCACTTTATCTAAACAGTTTTAAAGCACTTTATCTAAACAGTTTTAAAGCCCTTTATCTACGAGCATCTCAAAGTGCTCAGTAAGTAGAGCAACTTTGAATTAGGAGACCCCAATATATAGCACCTTGTAAGGGTTTAAAAGATGCCGAAGTGCAATCTGCAGCCAACCTTTTCAGAAACACCGGGGCGAGAAGTGTACTGTGTTCTTACTGTGCATCAAACAACACACAAGACGGCCGTAAGTCACAAGGATGGAGCAATTATGGTTTCAAGAGTTTCTTGCTTTAGACTGGGACCTGAAGACCAGTGCACTATGTAGACCTCTTGGCCACAACACTCAGGACCAACATGTCAGATTCCAAATCCCACACTCGCTTTACTCCACTAGAACCTTATCATTCCCCTATCACAATGACTTACCCCTCTTCAGCATACACTGTCTTTATAGTCTTGAAGCAGGTCCTATACTTGACCTCTCCTGGTACTGGCTGTGGTCCCTGTATTCTACTCTTAGCTACATCAAAGGGAATGTTGACAGTGGATGCTAGCGTTCCAGCGCAAAGACCGATGCCAAATTTGCGACCAAATTCCAACTTGGGAGACTGTAGAGACAGACAATGAAAACAATTTTTCAAACATTATCAATCACACTTGTTTTTACTAGTACTTTTGTAAGTAATCAGTTCAGATTTTCCATCTTGCTTTTAACTTTGTCACCAGATATCTTTTTGTCTGAAATGCTGGAGTTCGTATACAAAATTATTTGATTAGCCTTTCTTATATCTCGCTCCTTTCATAATACAAAACAATTTACACAAAGATGCTTCAAAGCAAAACAAAAATGTCTCCTTTAAATGCAGTTTTCTAAAGACCCTTTATCAGGAAAGTAAAAAAAAAATAAGGGCTGTTAGCAGTTAATAGTTTGAATGACTGTTTTTTCTGCAAACTCCTGTACTCTTTAAGTGAAAACAATAATATTCTGGAGCTTTGTTTACCTTTGCTTCTGGAAAGTACTGTTTAATGTTGTGATAAAAACTAAAATAGATCATGTTGAATACACCATGTCGCCCTAGAGTTGCTGTAAGTCCTTTGTAAAAACCGTTCCGCCCAAAGCCGTTCTCTCTAAACACACTCCTGGCTAATGAGAAAGCACTTGTTTGCTGGAGGAAATAGATCAGAAAAGGGATTAGTAGTCATTCTTTAATAACACATCATCACAGTTTGGGCTTTCTTCAAACAATAGTTGGGCTCTTATCTTGGGCTGGTCACACAAGATTATCTCGACCCAACAAAAACTCACTTATATGTTATACTTAAATACCATTAATCACTGACAGATTTTTCTTTACATTTTAGGTTGAACAAAGACAAATTGACTAAGAAATTAAAAAGTACTCCAGTTGGTGTAGTGGTATCTTGCCTTGCCTTCCACCTATGGAACCCCAGTTCGAATCCCACCAGGGGCACTATGTGGATTGGGTTTTCAGTCCCTGCCTGATGTTTTCCCCCCACATCTAAAACTGAAACTTCCTTCATTGTCTTCTCTCCATTGGGTTCTTGGCTGTGTAAAGATTAAGTTCACTTTTCTGAGAGTCCTTGGCTTCACAACCAGAATTAATAAATAAAAATGAAAATTAAAAAAAGTTGCATCCCCTCTGCTGCTGCTTCAAAGGTTGTATCGTAAACTTGGATGTGATCCCCGGTTATACGGCAGTTACAGATTGAATGGCTTTTAACTGGCACCTCAGAACAAAGATGTTGACAACATAGGGAGCCCGCCAACATAGGGCTACATGTAGATAACTCAGTTGGTAGAGTGCCGGCACTTTCATCAATTTTTCTTTGTTCAACCCAAAATAATTAAAATTTACCCAGTTTCCCTCATGGTTTGTTCCTTGATTTTTTTTTCTCTCAAATAAAAAAATGAACACTTGTACTAGAAATGCGTAATGGTAATAATAATGTAGTGAATCAATAGTCATTGCTTAGTGATGTCGCATTAAAGACTAACCCAGGGGATAACGAATACTCTTAAGCAGCATTAACTAGTTTTGCTTCAGAGGATGCAATAACGTGCAAAACTCTTTGGCAATACACAGCGGCGATCTTATAAAGTTTCTCTGTGTATTTGGCAGTGGTTTTGTCAACACGACACATGTGATGAGACACTTTAGTGGATTGCGTGTACACAGGCAACTGTTTCACGGAGTCCCCAAGTTCATGGTTTGGTGGCCCCGGTCAAAAGGCACAGCAAACAATCAACGAATTAATTCTTTGGATGGATTTGTGCCTAATGCCTTTGATATCGAAGACATGTTCCCTTCATATACCAGCCAAGATTTTGTAAAGACGGATTATGCTGGATTGTTTTTGAGGCCTTTCATTTCTCTACGGGATGCTGTCTGTTCCACTGGGCATGGGTCGATGATCAGCCGTTACATAACGGCTTTCAAACAGTCTGATTGCAGAAACACGACCGAAAAGAAAATATGAGCCATTACAATCTTCCAATGTCAATGAAAAAACGTTTGGATGTCCAAAAAAAAATTCATTGACAAAACAACTAATTAATGGTGAGGGAAACAAAAATCTTATTGACAAAAAAACAATCCCACACAGGTCACGGGAAAAGGACTTTTAATTCAGAAGCAAAACTGAATAAAAGCATTTTACATCAAGGTAATTTTGTTATCTACAGATTTGCTAAAATTTGGCAAAACACACAACTTTCCAAACTAAAGACAATATTGTACCTGTGAGAATTTAAGTCTCTCAGCTTGTAATCGAACCTTGACCACTTCAAAAGGGTTGATGATGATACCTTCAGTTAGACCAGAACACAGTCCCGCTAATGTAAATGTCTAAATAGGAAGAAATCACAATTAAAGATAGCATTTAACAAAAGTATGGTGTAGTTTTGGTGACCTATGTAAAATCTAGTTAACAGCCTCTACTCTTACCCTCTCACTGTGTGACCATTCAATATCATCCACTGTGGTTTTGAATGATAGATTAACTATGATAGCCTGCAATATGACATCATGTGGTGAATGTAACTACACAGTCAACCCTCCTACTGTCTGACCATTCAATATCAGCCACTGTGGTTTTGAATGATAGATTAACTACGATAGCCTGCAATATGACATCATGTGGTGAATGTAACTACACAGTCAACCCTCCTACTGTCTGACCATTCAATATCATCCATTGTGGTTTTGCATGATAGATTAACTATGATAGCCTGCAATATAACATCATGTGGTGAATGTAACTACACAGTCAACCCTCCTACTGTCTGACCATTCAATATCAGCCACTGTGGTTTTGAATGATAGATTAACTACAACAACCAAAACATGATTTTCATGTGGTGAATGTAACTACACAGTCAACCCTCCTACTGACTGACCATTAAATATCATCCACTGTGGTTTCGAGAGATATATTATTTACGACAGCCTGCAATATGATATCAAGTGGTGAATGTAACTACACAGTCAACCCTCCTACTGACTGACCATTAAATATCATCCACTGTGGTTTCGAGAGATATATTATTTACGACAGCCTGCAATATGATATCAAGTGGTGAATGTAACTACACAGTCAACCTTCCTACTGTCTGACCATTCAATATCAGCCACTGTGGTTTTTAACGATAAATCAAATGAACTATGCCAGTCTGCAATATGATATCACGTGGTGAATGTCTATACACAGTAAACACATCTGCACAGTTAGTTCTGTACACAGTTTTGCCACTCTATCGGGCACATGATACGTGGTCCTGGGAAAATAGTTTGAAACTTTCTCAGTAAGTACAAAGGCTGACCTACACATGGTAAAACAAAATTAAAAATCTGGTTATTTAATAAACAAATTACAGACTTTTTCAAGGCAAAAAGACAAATGGTCACAAAATCAGAATGCAGATTTAGGTAGGTAGAATATCCTGCCTTCTGTCACAACCTGTGCAGTTGAACGATTTCAAATGGTTGGTCAACTCGCTTACTAAGACTAGGACGGTTAAGGGAATTATGGAAGAGGTCCACTTTTATAGTAATCTGCCTTCCAGTGCCGTTGGACTTACCAGTGCAGTTGGAGATGGAGCACCAAATAGAAAGAGAGATTTATACTGCTCAAATGTGAAAAACTTGACAGCTCTCTTGGGTGTCTCGGCTAAGATTGGAGGAAGAATTCCCTTGTAGACTGAAAGAGCTCTGTCAACCAAACACATTCATCGTCAAATGCAATGATGTGTAACGGTTGATACACTGCACCCAACATGGTGGTAACCAATCACAAAGGATTGCACACACAGTGGTAGAATGTCTAAATGCTTAATTGCTTAGAATGACAGACAAGCGTTATTTCCCCATTGATTAGAAGGGAAAGCCAACTGTAATCTAAGGTTTTGTAACTCTTGCATCCTGAATAAAGACGAACTGCAAGATGGTGTCTGTAAGCAGCAAGCCATGAAGTGCGCCCTCTCTTGACTGCCTGATTTTACCTGGGGCTTTCACTGCTTTTAGATTTTATTATTAGGTGTTACACATTTAAGACAAAAACTGACAAATTCCTTGCATGATTGGTCGGTGAACCAAAACTAGCAAGCTTGATGCATCTCGAAGCAAAAACAAAAGCTGCCCTGAAGATTGTGTTTATCAGAATCAGATGTATATTTGGTTTGCGGTAGTTAATAATGAGAAGTCCCCTCGATCCACAAAGCGAAAGTAGTCCCGGCCGATTTCCTACCTCCCGCCCAGGTAGTAGTTAATAAGCAGGACAGTTCTTTTCAGAACTGAGAAGTCTCCCGAAGTCTCCTGAATAATCTACTCCGTGGCAGTAGAATAAATAGCAAGACAAGTTCTCAAAGAACAAAATCTACCAAGCAAGTAGATATACACATGGTGTTGCCGCAAACCAAATATACATTGATACCTCACCATGCGATGCCTCAAATCCCAAATGGAATCTATCTAGTCTTTACCCTTTTGGGTTTTCGTGAGATCTTGCTGTTTGTACACAGAAAAACATAACAGAAGTGGTGGCATCATGACAATCTCTTCCTAATCCATCAATGGAACATACCCTTCTGTTCTGTACATTTTCTTGACAAGGTCAACCATTGATGTGCCATACACCTCTCCTTGAGGCCCTCCCTGGATCTGAAACCTGAATGGAAAACAAAACAAGATAACAACATTAAAACACTATCCCCTGGGATCTTTTGCTACAGACCCTCTCACACCCTCAAAAATACTCCACTCCTTTGTAACTCAACACCCAAATGTTTGGACTTGGAAAAGATTGGGATACCTGTTTCAACTATAAGCAACTGTTATGGGTCTGAAATCCCAAATCCTGCAAAGTCAGACGACTTCTTGAATTTGGAGGATTTGGGACTCTTATTAGCTGGTTAGAGTTCCAAAGAAAAAAACAGGGTATGTCACCACACTTCCAAGATTGAACAAACAACTTTGGAGTGACCGCAGTTTGAAAACCCAAAAGACAGAAAAATATAACTACTCACATCAGACAACTGTTAACAATATTTCCTAGATTGTATTCAGCAATAACACTCCACACTGATCGTAAAAATAGAAGCTCAGTACTCAGATCTCGTACATCGTGTCAAATTTCACTGTACATGTCCAAGCTTTTTGCTTACTCTCTTGTATTGACTGTACTACTGAGGTCTGGTGCGCTGATGTGATGATCGTGTGAAAGCTGGAATGTTTGTATGACATCCGGTCATTTTGAGCAAAAGTGATGCCAATAGTGTGGAATGCTATTAATTTAAAGCCATATCATTTTAACTTGGATAAATTCAATTCACTATTTCTCCGATAAATACTTCATCGGTAGAACAATTCAAAATACGTGTTTGTCTTTCCCTTATTAAGCTTCCATGGCTCAATTTCACAAAGAGCTACGATTGATCTTAGTATATTTATCAACCTTAATTGCTCAGCAAAGTGTGATGTCACAAGACAAATCAGTCTTGTCATTATTGATGTCAAGTATGTTTCCCGAGAACTAGTTTAAATGGAATGCTTCAGTTGCATTCCTAGGTGGGTAAAGCCCGGATCATACTTCCTGCGAATGCGAATGCAAAGCGAATTGTGATGTCACATGGCTGTTTTCGCTGCCAATGTTTCGCAGGAGTTGAGCACAAGTCAACTCTTCCGAATTATTCGATGCGAATTTGTGACGCCAACATTTGTATCTCATTTGCATTCGCAGGAAGTATGAACCGGGCTTTAGGCAACTTTTCCAGTCTGAAGAACACCTCCATGTCACGTTCCAATGTAGGAATAATAATATTGTCAAGCTGTCAAGACTAGGGTGATTCAAGCCTTTGTCAGACATGAAACTCCTGGTCATTTTCACTCACCATGCAGAAGCACCCCTTTTAAAAAAGAGACATGAATGAGCTTCTAACTTTAAAGATGACAGATTCTCTTCTCAAAAAAGTTTGACAAATGTGAACACTCTTTAATTGAACACTCTTGACAAGAAGGCCTTGTCTTCCTTATTTCAGACCCACAACAACCTCCCAGATGTTTAACAACACTTTGGGAGGCTAATCATCCTTACTTGCAGCTGAGAATCTGAATTGTGAAGAATGTCGCCACAAGGGTGCAGTTGGCAGCCAGCTACATCAATCCATATAAACACAGAGCACAGCTAGCTGATCAAAATGTTTCGATTTTTCAGAAGGGAGGAAGAATGGAGGGCCAGGAGAAAAGCCCTCATGGCATAGGAAAGAGCCAACACACAACTCTACTCAATATGGCCCTTGCTGGGAATTGAACAAGGGCCACAGTGGCATACCTGCCAACATTGAAACCACAGAAATAGGAACACCAGTTTTACTAGTCCACTGTTAGCGACGCAAGAAGTCGTGCGAGTAAAGCTTATAACATATACACATACAAATTGTGTATGTATTTAAAACAATGTACAAAAATCACTGTATCCTGTAAGAAAGTCTCTGCTGTCGCAAGCAAATGGCACCCTCTTTTGTCAGAAATTGTGATCATTTTCATTGCTGTAATTGTCAGAAATAGGAATGTTCTGATTTTGTGCAGACTGTGATCTAAAAAATCTGGACAGTTCCAATTAAATCTGAACAGTTGGCAGGTATGCAGTGGTGAGAGGCGAGCACTTTTTGCACTAGCCATCCTACAATTCAGGTTAATAAGTGCATCACCAGAATTACAAAACTGCACAATTGGACATATTATATTGGACACAATGTAGACTATTCCTTTCTCCCTTTGGTGACTGCTTTACTTCATCCAAGATGGCTCAAAGTTTGAGGAAATCCTGAAATCTGAAATCTGAGAAATTACAAGCCGGCTTACCTTGTCTTGATGACATCAAGAGGATGCATCAGGCTGACCTCAACAAGACCTGTATAGACAAATCAAATAATGCATGAATAAAAGTCTTATCTTACGCAATAATAATGATGATATGATAATAATAAAATTTACAAGCTTTGCCAAGATCGGCGGCTAAGTTGTCAGATTGTACATTGGGTTTGAATCCTGTGTGTGTGCTGGTTATAGAGGAAGATGCAGCTGCACCAGAGTTGTCATCAATTCTTTCAGGTCAAGTATCAAGTTTCCAGTCTTCAAATGGTCACTCACTTATCATTACTGTCGACCTAGCGTCCTGATTCGCTTGAAATATACAAACCAAAACACCCATAAAAACAACAACACAGAAATGATCTCAATGATGTAGAAATCAATCTAGACTTAAAACATGTAGCTTTTTTGATTTGGACATGGCAGTTTCTGATAAGTTTTTTTTTCATTACACATTTTTTATGGGGAGGGGGGGGGGTTAGTACCCTCTTGATAAATCTGGACATTAGGTCCCAAAATATGGCAGAAATGCAATTGCAACGGAGCCAAAACCCTGCTGCTAGGGAACAGGTGGGAGGAGGGTTATGATCATAAATAAAGACGATTTTATCGTGAACAAATTAAATGGAGCAGGGATTTGAACCTACGACCTGCAGATTAACGTGCCGGTGCTCTTCCAACTAAGCTATCTAGCCCTATGTTAGCGCTCTCTCTATTTTTGTCAATATCTTTTTCAGGGGTGCCAGGCAGAAGCCATTCAACCTTAGACTGTCGTATAACCAGTAGTCTCGAGACCTATTTTTTTTTAGGTCTCAGCTGTTTCCAGGTCTCAACTTAGAGGATGCGGTCGGTCTTGTTTCGGGACCTTCATAATCGTCCAAAAACATAAACACATAAAAAAAAGGAACCCAAAAGAATGAGCTTAATTTACAAGCTCGCCCGACGGTGTTTTTTTTCTTCTTTTTCTTGGATGACGGCGCAGCACTGCCTAATTTCATTCCCCATACCACTTAGGCCTAGGGGCTACATGAGACCCATAGTGAAGGCTGAGCAAAGGCATCATACAGGGGGAAAAAGGTGGTTCAGCATTGAAAATCCATTTACAATAAAGACAGTTGGCTTTGAAAATTGTTTCATTGATTACAGACAGATTTGTTTGAGGTATATTTCTCTGTTTCGATGGGGAGGTCTCGGCCTCATTATCGGTTTTGGTCTCAGTATCCGTCTCGGACATTGAGGTCTTGGTCTCAGTCCCCTTTGGAGGGCAGGTCTCTGTCTCCCCTTGAGGGAAGGTCTGGGTCTCGGACTTTGTATTGTAGTCTCTACTACAACTATAACCAAGGATCACAACCAAATTCAGACAAGTCACAAAATGTGTACTTGTTGTGACATACCCATACCGACTGTGAAAATGACTTCCTAATACTACAGTGTCATGATTACAGGAAACTCATTTCCTACTACATGTACATATGGTATGATGGTATGGTGTCCATTGTGAGGAATACACATTATTCTCATGTATTTTGTACGTCACACATTAATGGATTACCTGCTGAACCTCCAGCAGCTATCTGTTGGCCTGCCTCCTTCATCTTGCCACCCACGGTCACTTCTTTGGGCATTGTTATGTTATGTGTATCTTACAATATGTCCTGAAGTAGAAGAAGAAGAAAAAACAGATTTAAATACAAAGTATGGGATTGGTAATTATTGAAAATATATTTGGTCAGTTTCAATCTGAAAGCTGTTTCCAAGAATACAACAATCCTCCAGAGAAATATTTCTGCCTGAAGTACTGTCAAAGTAAAGAAAAAGCATATTAAGACACCTCTTCCACCATCACTATTTCTTATTTTGATTGCCACAACTGAAGTAATCATGCAAAAGTGTACGAAATTGAACTACCGAGAAAGTTCATGTGTACCAAATCTCTGAAAAAAATTATTTTAAAAACTTGTTCATTGTTTTTAGCAGATACAATGTGGGATCCTTTCCTCTAAATTGACGAAGGTTGGTTACATGACTTTTGGAAATAAATGAACCTGCTCTTCCAAAAACAAAGGATGTAAATTTTGGAAGCTTTGATCAAGATTTTGTCCCAATGCTCAATGGCTGACTTAAATACCATTGACTGGCAGGTAATGTACTAATGAGTTTGATTTTAAACCATGCCAATCGATGATTTGGCTAACTGTCAGAGTGTAGCCAACTCCAAGCCCTAATTAAAACAAAAATTAAGACTTTTTTTACTGCCAGACTGCGACTGCCACACTGTGATTTCACATAGTCCTAAAATACTGGTTTGGAGTTCTGCGCATGCCAACTATCCAACCAAAATAAACTTCGCGGCTCTGCTAACGACAAATGGGAAACGTTTGAGGTGATAGCCGGAGCAAGTCCTTATTTGATACTAAATTTTTTATTAGTAATATATTATGGATGTCAGACACTTTGTACCTTTACCTTTTCGTACCCGGGACACTTCGTACCTTCGAGACACTTCGTACCGTCGGCTGAGTCACTTCGTACCGTCAGTCGAGTCAGTTCGTACCGTCGGCCCTCTACTGTTGTTGGGGCCCTATACCATTGGATGTCAGTAAAAATGTCATCCTAATTAACTGTTATTAACTGTTCTTTCGACAAAACTAATTACAACTTATTTATCAATATTAATTAAATACGTTATATAAGAAAAACCTAAATATTTTCTTCTTATTCGTTTTAATATTTTTGATTTCTTTATTTTTTATATATATTTTTTTTACAATTGTTCATTTCGACAACAATTGTTATTTATAAAAAATAATTATTTTCAATTTAAATAAATTGATGTCTGTATAGTTGTTCAGTCATTAAAAACTATAATCAGTTCAAGGTACGAAAGGTACGAAGTGTCTTGTATGAAGGTACGAAGTGTCTTGTATGAAGGTACGAAGTGACTCGGCTGACGGTATGAAGTGTCCAGGGTACGAAGTGTCCAAAGTCACTTCGTACCTCGTAAAAGGTACGAAGAAGTGTCCCGGGTACGAAAAGGTAAAGGTACTTGTGTCCTGACACCTATATTTATATTATAACTTATAAGTTATAATATATAACATAGTAATATTTACTAGAGTGGGTAGATTAAGAAACAATAGAAACTGGAAAAAACAAAGTTCTGTGTTTCTGACTAGACAGTTTTTAGGACCTTTCTCAGTCAGAGCAGAGACACACACCAGAGCAGATGGCGGTAAACTTCTGTCTCCGAGTCCATGCACACACCCCACCCACCATGACCAGGCTGCAGCCGGCACGGGGACCGTACACACCCACACTGAACTTGTCTGAACAACACAAATTAAACCTCGTGACTGGGAAAACAAAATTCAGAACTATACATACAGATATATCAATGATCGATGTAGGACGTAAAATGGAGATAGATCTTGTGGTAACCAGAAGAGACTAAACAGCCAGAATATCATCAGACATCGATCGACCGCCCCATCATCAGCAGACAGCTGACAACGTGAACGCTTCACTAATACCGCTCTACATTTGTTTACGGGTGTCAGACAGATAGAAGTCGGGGTCACCAAACTAAGATCATGCACCATACCAGCTCAACAACTAGCGCGCCATTTGCAACAAAGTACTCGTCTAGAATAAAACCTATGGGCGGCCAAGTAAACATTAAATCTTATTTATACATAACATAGAGTTCAAACAATCACAATTTCCTTCCCTGATCATTTATTTGTTGATTTATTATTCTTTATAAATTAATAACATAAACATCGATAATTTAAATATTTTTACTTTTTTACCAGGCAGCGCTGCCAAAAACTTATAACGGTCAAATAGTGACAAAATTAAATTAAACAACGTAAACAAAATTCAAATGTATTTGGTCTCTCTATTAAAGCTGGATATAGAGTGTGAAATTTACCTCATAAGGCGTGCCATTTTGTTTCAATCAAAAGTTGAAGCAACGGTACGTGGTTCCCAAATGTAGGCATATAGGCCTATACACACAGTGAAGGAAGACTGGCAGTTCACGGTCTTGGTAAATCCATGAACAATTTTTTTAAAACTAAATTTATTAGGCGTTATTGGCCTAGTGTTTAACAGTTTTAACGCCAGCATATGCACACACCATGAAATAATCTTTATTAGAACAGGGCGAGCATCAATATACTAGAGATTGACCTCAATTTCAGGTTGGGTTACTCGAAGTCATATTTTAGATAATGACGATTACGAGTCGAGGAAACTCGGCTAGAGATTCTTGGACGCCATCCGTTTGCAATGAACTTAGAGATCATGAAGAAATACTATGTTTGCTTGCCTTGAAGCGATGCCTCATCGCATATCAGACGAAACCGATCAATGACTCGGTGGTGATGAAGTCCGAAACAATCCCCCCGTTTTTCCCCGCCTTCTGCACGGGGCTTTCCCACCGATTGAAACACCCTAGCTGTCGTCACCCCCATCTTCCAATTTATTGCTTCACCTAAATTACAGGCTGACGTCTCGCTTCTACCGTGAAGCTTGGAGACAGGATTGAGTGACATACCGCGCTCACGGGAGGATCCCTGGGGGATGGAAATACCCCCAAAGTAAAACAATCGCGACCGGCGGAATCCAGATCATTACTAATAAAATAGAAAATAAAGAAAATGCTCCATGATGCATTGTGATTTTGCATGATCAATTCGTTACCAACCATTGATGAGTTTCCCTGCTGCTTGTCATGTTGGATTGATAGGTACAGGTGAGTGTGGAGCTTTCCATCTCTGTATGTAGGAAACGGTATCATGGTCTGCGTGCTTCCATGACCGGCGATAGGAATAAGTTCGCCCACTCCACCCTTCCCTACCAGTACCTAGACTTTATAAATGTCAGATAATAAATGACATGCCTTATGTTTTTGATCACATGTATGGTCTCCTCAACACAAACTTGGTTACAAACGAACCGATTAAAGGTGCTATCCAATCGCGCATTCAGTGAAGAAAAAACAGTGCATCAAATGTGTACCTTTGACGTGGTCCAACATTAAAGGACATAATAGGATTAGTAGTGGTGAAAAACGCTTGGGGTCAGTTTCACAAAGCGCTAAGATTCATCTTAAGATGAGTTGCCAATATTACCATAGTGATTTGCATTGTGACATCACATTTTGCTTAGCAATTATGATTAGTACACAGTTAAGATCAATCTTAACTCTTTGTGATCGATTCTGAATAGGCCTAATGTGTAAAAAAAAGAAAACAAATCCTCAGAGTTCATCATTTACAAATTAGTTAGTGGCCTGGAGTTTCGACCCTAGCAGAGTCTTTTCTCGAAGGCTCTTTTTCTCATTTTAGCCTTCGAGAAAGACTCTGCTAGGGTCGAAACGTCAGGCCACTAACTAATTTTTGCATTTATACCACAGGTCCTTTTGGTTGGCAAGCAGTTTGCAACAGCTAAGTATTCTCATTTCCATCATATTTACGCAGTTATTGCCTTAGTATAAAGTTCTATACAGCAGGTCAAAGCTATGCGGGAAAAGACATTCAAACTTCAATAACGAACCATGTGGAACTTTTGGTAATTAGCATTTTACTGTAAATAAAAAATGGTTTTTAAGATAATCAGTTTGTGAGTGTACAAATCGGGTTAAAAGAAGCATTCATTAAAGTCAAATTGTGTGGATTACGTATGAAGTATACCTTGCAAGGGGCAACCTTTCTATATGTTCTTTCCAGCTTCATTGAAGGTCAATGTTGCGTCATTAGGCCTACATCACAATACAACTGAAAACAAACAACATCCAAAATATATATTTGGTTTAGGCCGAACTGAGTTGAACCACATAAACAATTATATAAACGAATACGTATGAAATCTCGTGGGCCGGGCGCTTGCGTAGTTTACACGTGACCTACAAAATATTGAAAACGTCCTCTCCAACTGTTGTGAGTTTTCCCTTTAAAAGTTGCTCCCACGACGCGTCCCT
Source organism: Leptasterias polaris (assembly GCA_037783415.1). NCBI lineage: Eukaryota > Metazoa > Echinodermata > Asteroidea > Forcipulatida > Asteriidae > Leptasterias > Leptasterias polaris. Next base: position 4,212,602 of record JAZGTN010000092.1, on the reverse strand, counting down.
GCCCCTACGTTCAGGTAAGACGATGGCAAACTCATCCTAGCCTCTCACATCTCACTCTTCATGGCAAAACACACTCTCTGCATTGTAAACTCATGGATCATGACCGCGCCATCATACCATGCAGACGCATCCAATGGGACCCAGACGGCATGTGAATTAAACAAGAGGGATTAATTTTCACCAAGTCTTCCCCCCATAAATCAAACCCAAATGAAATGTGTTCACGGTCAACCGCTTTTAATTCTATCACTTCTGAGACTGCCAATCTTTAGCATCTCCTGGGGTTAGTGATGGGACAAAGGCAGCTCAGTTGCCCTCCGTTAAAGGGGTTGTTGTATAATATTCATATTACCAACCTTGATCTCAAAATAGAAATCATATCAAGTTTGTTCAATAACCAATCCCCTAGAAATGATTGTGCTCCAAGCACTCCCAACGTTGGTAACGTTTACTTAAAAATATCGTCATGATAAAAATGATCTGCAGGCAAAAGTCGAACTGACTTGTAATATATTGACCACCACACGATTGTTGTATGATCTCTACGGTGTTTCAGACAACGCGTAGTCATTTTCTCGGGTTTTCAATTGTAAAATGTACCAACTATAAGAACTCCTGGATCAGAATTGAACCGGATTTCCCACGGTCTCATCAGGGGCCTAACCCATAGTTGGTCAGCCTGACTCAGAAACTGGTTAAAAATTGGGACTTTGACCCAGGATTCTGAGTCAGTTAATTGAAACAGTTCGGATTAACATATTCCGGGTCAGTGACCTCAAAATAGGTCAGGCCCCCACCCTGGAATCCGGGTCATTTATGTGCCGGGAGTTTTAAGAGTGTAAAACCAGAGACAGACCCGAGTTGGAAACCGTTTTCGAAAAATATATATATATCTATAAATGGAATTATAATTAAAGCATTTGAATTAATAATGTTGGCATCAATTTGTTAACGACCATCAGGAGATCATAAGTCAAATTCCACTTGCTCATCAAGTCTGCTGCAAAATAATCACTGTTTTGCCCGTTTGCAGTACCGCCCCGTATATTAATTTGTTTTAAAGTAGCCAAGGAAACATGGATTAAACAAACTATGGACTCTTTAAGTCACTGTAGAAATCTAGCTAATAGTGTGCCTTTGAGAAGGTCGATACTCTTGTGTGTGTTCTAGAAACCAGAGAAGAGCACTTCTAAGTTTGCTTCAATCCCGTTAAATAAATTGGGTACTGCAAAAATAAGAGCACCTTATCCTCTGTCCGAAGACTCTAACTTCCTGTAGTGTAATCACTGTGTCATCTTTCATCTCACATGTTACCATTCTCCTTATACTCACTGTTGGCGACGTCTCCATTATCTCGACGACGGGTGGCATTTTCAAGGTGTCACGTTCGACTTGTGACTCTGTCAGTGTGCTCAATGCGTGGAGGGAGTTGTGGGGGGGGGGGGGGCACGCAGATTGCCAACCATGGTACTTGGTAGTCAGTGGAGGCATAGCTCCAACTGTGACGGCTGCAGTTTATTAGGAACCTCTTGTTGGTTCTAGATGAGTTCAAACATGGAAAGAGAACAGTTGATGTTTTATCGTCATCAGATGGCACGCATTGTTAGCTAAGAATCGGTTCAGGATGTACTGGTCCGCAGTCCATGAATGCTTTGCAAGTCATGTCAGTTGGAACTTAATGGAAGAGTTATGTGCTAAGGCCATGACACATTGATGCTAACAATCGAATAGTGGGGCCAGCATGTGGTTTGTAGACTCAATGTTCTTTTGGTGGAGATGTTTGGGACAAATAAAGTGTGTTTGACAGTTCTAATAAAGGAGGTGGGTGATCCTGTCGACGTTCATTTCCTGAACTATTGGATACCTCCTCAAAAGGATGCTAATAATAATAATAATAATAACCAGTTCTTATATAGCGCATTTCACAATAACGTCTCAATGCGCTTTACATTAGTGCCCTGGTCATTGGGCCAATAACATTCCTTTAACCTTTCTCAGCTCCCTGGGGAGTATACAGCCCGAGCTGCCGTGGTGGCGCTCAGAAGGCTTTTTCAAACACAATATCAACCTCTACCCTCGCAGGTACCCATTTATACTCCTGGGTGAAGAGAAGCAATTATAGCGAAGTGTCTTGCTCAAGGACACAAGCATCACGACCGGGACTCGAACCCACACCCCGATGACTAAACCACCGGAACTTGAATCCGATGATCTAAACCACTCGGCCATGACACTGCTATGAACAGTATCTCGCAACGGTTGCCTTGTTGTTCAGCCAATAACTCACGAAACATAACGAGGGTGATGGATCTTGGGGGGGGGGGGGGGGGGGGAATAAAACAATTCTGACAAAAATTTGATACTGCAAGCAATGAATAGTACAATGTCTCTGTATGGTTTCTTTTCTTCTGTGTCTTCACATTTTTTTATTTGATACCGGTAGACTTACTGATGGTATTCTTGGGAACCGATTTTAAAATACTCAAATTTGCTACTTTTTTTCACTCTTGGTCTCAATCTCTAAAGGTCTCTGGTACACAAATGAATTGTCTCAGACAGAATTCGACTTACAAAAGCATTTTTGTTTTGTCCAAGCTTTAATGCCAACGTTTATGAAAACATCCATATTCATTTAAACTTGGTATTTACTGTTTCGTTTGCTACTAAAAACAAATCTTCCGTATACACTTATTTTAAATAAAGATTTGAGATTTCCATGTTACAGTAATATTTTTCGAGTTAGGTGTTCCATTAATGCTGGGGGGAAAAGGGGTTGGTTTCAATCAAAACTGTCGGACATACCTGTCCCGTATCTGTAAGTGACAGATCTTGGGCTCCTCAGCCATGCATATAAGTGACTCAACTTACTCTTCCGATGTGGTATCTAGCCCCGGTGTCTCCCTCTATATTCCCCGCAGGCTGTTTGCCCAAATCACGCTCAAGAACATCAATGATGTAATTCGGAGCTTAAATAAAACAAACTCGGCGGTAGAATGCAAAGTCATTGGCACCGGTAGGCCCGGTTTTTCCTGGATTGAATAAGGACAATATACCGTCATCATGGTACTTCTGTGTCTGATTGTTGTGACTTTCAAATCAAATAACTGTATAACCGAACTGAAGACTAAATGAAAATGTGTAAGGCACCATTGTTTTGTTGATAAGAAAAACTATCACTGTGTGAGGTGACAATGACAAATATGGCAGCGGGAGTAACGAGGTCATACACCCATAGTCCTCAGTTATAGATCTGAATAGGGCTTCACAGTAGTCAGAGTCGCAATTGTCGATATAATTATTATTACAGATATTCAAAGGAAATTCTAGGCATATCGCTTTGTTCTTTTTGTCAACACAACCAAGTTTTTAATATAAGCACAAAATAATTGTCCAACCAGTGAAAGTTTCATCAAATTCAGTTGTTCGTTTGAGTGAAAACAAAGAAAAACGGTTAACGATTTTTTTCTCTTCCGGATTTTTGTGCACGTTGCAACGGTGATATGCTAATTTTTCTTAACCTTACAGTAATTCAAACGAAAATAGTTATCTAAACTAGTATGATAAATTATGTGAGAGTGAGCTTTCTGATTGTCCGTTTCTTTTTCGACTACCAAAGTATTAATGTCTCACTGTAAAACTTGACCGTAGGGCTGCCATCTTGGATTGGTTCACATGCACTATCGGTTTATGATTGTATACACGTTAGAAGCTACTACACAGAATGTACCAAATTTTCCCTGCAAGCCTGGAGTTGGTAAGACGAAAAAATTAGCAAAGTCAAGCACGGCTGTTCAAGTTGCGCATTTGATTATAATAAATACATGTACACATAAAAGCCAACAGTATAAAAAACCTCGTTCAGTCTTCCTAACGAGTTATCACTCACTGTTGTACTATTATACGTTCTGTCATTCAGGCCGTTCCGAGTCGAGTCTGCCGAAGTGGATGTCTCTCCATCGACCCATCAGCGGAAAAATAACGCGGTCAGCCCCCATTGGAAACATTTAAACAAAGAGACCTCATGTAATTCATCAGCAAATACAGGTCAGCCGTTGAATATCCCATCGAATTGCCAACGACCAAATCAATAGCGTGAAGCTTGTACATTTTGGCGGGAGAAAAAAAAATTAAAGAAAAAAAAAAACCAGTGCCGGTTTCTTTTTGCTAGTGTTTTCCACGTCTGTCTGAATTTGTTGAGGTGTTTCCCGCCAAAGTGGTCAGCACTCAGATGTTCAGATGTGGTGAGTGCCGACTACTTTAGACACTCACATGCCTTTTATTCGCCTCGTTTCACTCGACTAAATGTATCGAGAGCGCGAGCCACTTCTTGCTTTCCTGCATAAACTATTATTTTACATTCGGTGTACCACGTTCGCTGCATCTTAAATGCTGATTGATGCTTAACGTGCCGCATTTCAAATTTGTGATGACAAACTGCTTGGAACCGTTATTTTCAAATCCTCAATCAATCCCACGGATAACTAAAGGTTACATTTACGTTTTAAGATTATTAGTAATATATAAACACGACTGCAACATATAGAATTACAATGTTAAATGTGTTTGATACATAGGGCTAATGTGGATGCTATGTATGTACATTTTATCATCATCTCATCGTTGCTAAACAAGTTGAGTGAATTAGTGTGATGAACATTGTTTACATCTTAATAATAACTTAACAACATTTCATGTAACAATAATTGATAATCATTGAAAATAAAAGGTTATGATCAGGAAGGTCACTGATTTACATCAGTGCCAACTATCCAGAGAAATATGCCCGTCTGAAATACTGTCAAATTGAGCATAACACCACCAACAAATAACCGTTTCATAGTTGATGCGATTGCAGAAATCAAAATAAGCAGGCACCGGTACATGGACGTGTACACTAACCCCGACGAAACAACCCATTCCCGTTGTTTTCACTGAAACATGATCAACTTATTTGACTACATTTTCGCAGGATTTTTTTACTCGAAGATGGATGTAATTGTACTCTTCCAGAAACCAACGATATCCTTCCAGATACTGTACGAGACTGAACATTCCTCTCAAAACTGTTCAACGGGAGAGAAAATGTCAGCATTCATGGAACTAACGTTTAACATGTTGCTGTAATGTTTACACTATAGACACACACACCAAGCAAATATTAGCAAGCGACATAATAGTTTGGTAAACCTATACATTATTTGCAAGTGACAACACTTTGGCATCTTAATGCTCAACTCAATTTTGCTTAAATAGCGATTTGGGCTCTTCGGAACTGTTCCGACCCCTTTATCGTGGCCTCCGTTTTAATTCAATGATGATACATCTAGACCTACATGCGTTTAGACACCTCGGGACACTGTAGGTTCTGGTCTTTACATGAAATTGTAAACAAAAATTATAAATACATTTATACGAGCCTATTAGCTTTATACATTGGTTGTGTAAAATGTGTTTAAAATTGAAAGAGATAGTACATCTGCATTGTTTTATGGATTTGTCTGAGTAGATTTCCATCCTCTAGTTTTCAACAAATACACCATTCGGCCAATTTGTGAAAATATCATCAAATGATACCATCACATTTTTTAAGTGTGTACAAAAAACACACCAAACGGATTGTGTTTTATATGGAATTTCGTCCACGTTCATTATATGCAGCAATCGAAATAAGCAGCGGTGATTTGGGGGTCTTCAAATGCTATACTTTTATGACTTGGACAGTTTTTCAGACGGACTTACTCTCGTATACTTTGTCGTTCAAAGGAAAAACAAACAAATTAAAGTAGCTTGAAAATGGTTTAAATTAATATTTTCGTTTTATTTTACTGAAAAACACGAAAATGTCCTGCATCTTATCCTTTGTTCCTTTAGAGTTCTATACTTTTTCATACACAACTTAAGAAGTTCATCCATCATTATTTTGTTACTAATGTTTTCCCAACAATATTGTTTCCAAAAATAAGAAAATTTTTCTTCTTCTGAGGTCAACCGGTTCCTCTTCCCTCAGGACAATATCTCTTTAGTTTGTCTGTCATTATACCTATCGGTGGCTCTGAAAGAAAACACATACAAATGTTGGCTGTTTCTTTGTGGAGTTGTGCGTGTCGATCTTATTTGAGTTGGTAAATTATTCACAACCAGCGAGTTTCCCGTCCGAGTGGCACGGGGCAAAAGCCTCTTCAAGCCCCGGCCAGTGTTTACTCCTAGCACGCTGAGCAGAGAACATGGCGGCAGTTTAAGGTCAAGCTAGACGGACAACAACAAAACGTAAGTCCAAATCTAGCAGTTTTATTCACCCCTTCCCTTATTCCATCCTCTTATAAAAATAATTGTTTCATGATTTCAGTTTTATTGTAAAATAAAATTCGAATCTGCGTGTTCAATATGCTATAATAATATCATAATTATGTTGACAACAATGTCAACAATTCAAAATAAGAAGGTAGCAAACACTACAATTTGAGCTTATTATAATATTCTACTGCTGTTTGACAGTATACACGTTTTCATTTGTCTGAGTTGGACATAGAATATGAACGATCAAAAAAAACAAAAAAAAACAACTCAAATTTTCTCAATATAAACCAAAACATTGGTTATTTTGGTCTCCATCATCACTTTAAAGTGATGACAAAAAGGCTACCACTCTATTGCCATTCTTAAAACCTCAGTTCGAAGGTGCATCCAACCATGTTTTGATCAGAACGGGAAGAAAAGATTCAAACAAAATCTTGCCATATTGACAAGCATTTCTGACGGGAATGTTACTATGTGCGAATGATAAACTGTGTGCCAGAATAAAACTTGACACCAAGGCAGACTTTTTTTAATAAAAATTATTCAATTTAAGCGTCGCCTAAAATGTTTTCTAGCTCCTTGATAAATTGTTTGAATTCGATCATAGAGTTGACAGGTCCCGAGTCTGTAAGACTGTAGACCGACCAGAAGTGACAGCACTAAAACAGATAGGCCCAAATCTAGCAGTTTTATTCACCCCTTCCCTTATTCCATCCTCTTATAAAAATAATTGTTTCATGATTTCAGTTTTATTGTAAAATAAAATTCGAATCTGCGTGTTCAATATGCTATAATAATATCATAATTATGTTGACAACAATGTCAACAATTCAAAATAAGAAGGTAGCAAACACTACAATTTGAGCTTATTATAATATTCTACTGCTGTTTGACAGTATACACGTTTTCATTTGTCTGAGTTGGACATAGAATATGAACGATCAAAAAAAACAAAAAACAACAACTCAAATTTTCTCAATATAAACCAAAACATTGGTTATTTTGGTCTCCATCATCACTTTAAAGTGATGACAAAAAGGCTACCACTCTATTGCCATTCTTAAAACCTCAGTTCGAAGGTGCATCCAACCATGTTTTGATCAGAACGGGAAGAAAAGATTCAAACAAAATCTTGCCATATTGACAAGCATTTCTGACGGGAATGTTACTATGTGCGAATGATAAACTGTGTGCCAGAATAAAACTTGACACCAAGGCAGACTTTTTTTAATAAAAATTATTCAATTTAAGCGTCGCCTAAAATGTTTTCTAGCTCCTTGATAAATTGTTTGAATTCGATCATAGAGTTGACAGGTCCCGAGTCTGTAAGACTGTAGACCGACCAGAAGTGACAGCACTAAAACAGATAGGCCCAAAACAGTTACTGCTTTCAATCACATCTCTATTAGTAGTAGTACCGCTGAAGTCACTTTTAACAAAAAGTCCCTCTCTTGTTTCCACCGTGTCTTGCACATACAGACAAGTACATCGGCTCGAGTTCAAACTTAAATACCAACGGACGTGACTGGCCAACCTTTATTTTTTGTACTTTCGTACAACCTCTTATCCACAGATTTATTCTTGAACAGGATATTTTCATTCTAGGTTGACTCTAACCCAAAACTCAAACACAGCTTTTCTAGTGACCGAAAAGGAATACAAAATTATGGAGAAACAAGTGAAACCACGTCTATGCTGTTCTGTAAAGGATCTGTGACGATGTCAGCAATATCTTTCGCTAAAAGTAAACCGTTGATGAAAAATCTTCAACACCCAAATACATTTGTACAAAGAGAGTTGTGTGTTGTCATTCGTTATGTTATTTTGTGTGCTGTGAACGTGTGACCCCAAAATCACTCCAACTCCCCTTCCCCTCTCAGGAAACACCAAGTTCCCGCCCGCCCTCTATCGTCGGTCCTTAGGGAATGTAGAATATAATCCTCGGAGGACTCTGTGGTGAATCTACACATCTCTACCGTGTACTTAGCACAAACATTATTACTCACAACAAAACCCCACAAATGCACCGCTCCGGTCGGTATGACAACACACTAGACAGGGTATTCGCCGCACGTAGCCGCGCTAAATGCCCGTGAAAATGTGGAACGAACCCGCCAGAGCCCCGTACAGCACAAAAAGTGATCGACCCTGGTCAAAAGCTTTTCTTGCCGTGGCTGGAGTGGAGAGCGCGCGGAATATTTCCCCAACCCTCTCGACGGCTGCCGGAGACCCATAGACAATTTTCTAGGGTCCGCTGACGGTCTCTCTACGCCCACTGAAAGTCGTGTACGTTGCATGCCCTGAAACTGCCGCACCTTCAAGTGTATCTACGCGGGATGAATATAAGATGGGTCCTGCGTTCCACTCAGGCATTAGAGAGTGATCCATAGGATTCTAGAACCATGGTTTATATCTTGATCATAATATTAAATTTATAACGTAGTTATATTTAAGCTTAAAAGAGAAAGTATTAACATCAGTCAAGTTTGAAGATTTGAGGTTCTGAAGCAACAACTTTGTTAGAGTATTTCTTTCAAACTCATAATTATGCACAAAACAAGACAGTGGATCACTGCGAGTACACAACAAAGAAAAACCAAAAACATCAGCAGTCAAGATATACATGTACGTGGAAATGCATCAGAGGTATTGCTCAGGCAAAGTGTAGGCCTACATGCATTTAAAAGTTTGAAAACTTCAGTGTGTAAAATCAAGCAGAAGTGTTGGTCAGATGGAACCCAACAATGCTGAGATACGTGTTTTCCCTTGCGTTAAGAACACGCTAATGTTTAAAAAGAAAATCCCAAATTTATTTGGAGAAGAATTAAAGATTCATATACAACGCCAATTTTCGTACGCTTCGCGTTTTTGACGATTTCGAAAAATATTTTCTTTTGAGGATGGTCATCAGACGGCCGACAGATTAACCCCCACATTGCCAATTCTACATGGAAGGTCAACCCCATGGCTGTATTACATGGTGAGTGTGGAATGAGTCTTGGACGTTTTTTATACTGACCAGTAAAACTTTCAGCTGAACCAGTTCGAGATTTTATGGCCTAACTAAGTTTGAGGTCATGAAAGCTAAATGGGTTCCTAAACAGGGGTATCGTGTATCTCGCAAGTAAGGTTGGCTTCTGCTCAGCTTTTTGCCTGAAGTATGGCTGCATCACATAAGGCAATATCTACAGGCGTCTTGGAGGCAACCAACTGCACTATGAATGGAACATTTCGGTAGCACATGAGCCATATTTCTAACACTGAATCAAAACTCACCAAGTAAATTGTTTGCAAATTTGTATGTGAATAATGTTTTCCCTTTTGGCCTGAACCTGGACTCGATTTCACAAAGAGCTAAGACTGATCTTAAGATGTGTATCAATATTAAGTGCTAAGCAAAGTGTGACGTCACAATACAAATCACTATGGTGATACTGACAACTCATCTTAAGATGAATCTTAGTGCTTTGTGAAATCAGGCCCTGGTTGCATGTTAGATTGCCCAGTGCGACATGAACCAAATCAGATAAATACACACACTCCAAAACTCTCATCTTCAAGAAACATCAAACAGGTTTTCATTCTCAAGTGCTAAATGAATATAATCAAAACGGCCCTCATGTTGTTCTCATTTGATGCTATACTGATACAGTATGTGACGCTTGTTGACTGTCAGAGATTAGCGATGAGAGTACTTCAATGAATGTTCTTCTTGTGATAATTTTCGCCTACTGTGGAATGTTTTGAAAATATCAAATAAATTCAAAATGCTGTTTTATCCCTATTTAACCACTGTACTGACCATTAGGATGAATTATACATTTTGTTAGAATAATATAGCCTTAAAAACGTTTGCAAAATCAGTATTTTTGTGTGTGTGTTTTTCTTTACCGAAATAATGTAACTCCCACAGAGTTCCCTAACCGCCTTGTTCTTGTTGTAGCCTGTTAGGAGTTGACGAAAGCCAAAAACCAAATAAATTATTTAACAGAATAGGTTCACACTCGGACAATTGCTCTGCATGGCATCGGTAAATCATCAGGGTATATAAGCGGTACATAACTTATATCCAAAACCATCACCTTTGTCTAGATTTTATCACCGTTTTTCTTTTTTTAACTTACAATGTTTTTCTTTTTTTCTTTTTAAACTTCATCATTCTGGATCTAGATCTAGGTCGGTCATTGACACGAGTAAAGGTTAAAGGTTAGGTGATTCCCTGCAAATTTTCTTATAGACGCAGACTATACTGGCATTCATGGCAGAGCGGGCCCCAAGCCCTTGCTGCCAGGTCTCGGTCAGTGACCGCGAGCTTCCCCGGTCGTCTTTTTTAACAAGAATCTTGAGTGACAGGGAGTTGGGGATACGCCCGATTGTGTGCATTATAAAAAATGGGTCGCCAAATGAATCCAAACCGATTTAAAATAAGTGGGGTTTTGTTTTGAGGAGGAGGGTTTGGGGGGTCCTTGTGTAAATACGGAGGTGTTGCTTTGAGTGGTGATTGCTTTGATTTTACGAAAAAGATGATTAGCCCTTGATAGATGATGATGGTGGTGATGGTGGTGGGTGGGGTGTGGAGGAGGGAGGGGGGAAACGAAGATTTTGGTTGTGATGATCGGACTGGAGATGATTTTGATCAATGGGATTGTGATACTATGATGATAATGATTATGATTATAATGGTTCACAAAAGGTCCCCGTTGTCCAAGTATACTGTCTTCTTATACAGGACCCAAGTTCATGGTTCTGCTTTCCCTAAGCGAAGAATTGGCACTCTTGCAAACAAATCAGCGCTAAACGTAGGCGTTTTTCGCGGGCTAGCAAGGACTTTTTGCTACCTAGCATTCAGTAAGCCTGTTTTGTTTGTTTACATAGCTAGTGCAACATTTTGGCGCTAACCCAGTAAGCGGAGAAAGGTGACCATAAGTGCAGTTTATTTAGCGGTAAGCAGAGCCAGAAAAGTTTTGTCATGTTTTGTTGCAATGGATTCGATCATTTTTTGTCTTTTATTTTCCATGACGGGCATTGAAAATCCAAGCATAGACCATAGAGCAAGCCTAGACCTACACCAAGTTCAAATCAATAAGAATGTATTAATTAAATTATCATTTTCTCAGACCACCCAACCACGACCTTCGTAAAGGGAAGAATTGGGTCCCTTAAGATCGGTTTGTATGAATTTCCCCGCAGCCTCAAGATCTCGTAGAACTACCACCACAGTCTGGAACAAAAAATGCCCTTTTTATAATAGATCGACTGTTGCCAGATTGGGAGTTTATTGCTCCATGGGGCTTTCCCTGGTAATGTTAGATCTGGGGTTGGCTACTCTAGCTTGGGCCGTTGGTTTACTTGGCGACGATGGACAGAGGTCAGTGCTGCGCCGCTTCATGATGGAAGCTCGGGGTGTACGAGCAGGGTCAAGCTTACCAAGCCCGGGGAGCCACAAGTTAATCACCATGCGGGGGTAAAGGCTTATTCAAGACTTGGGAAGGGGAAAATCAAATGACACCCGAATTCGCAACTTTCGTTGTCATATATCAAACTGTAGATTACAAATAACTGTAAATGAAATACAGGTATAGGCGATATAGTGTTTAAAGGTGTGCTACAAAACTGGGCACATGCAAAGAAGTTGCCAAACTGCAAACAAGTTGCCAAACTGCAAACAAGTTGCCAAACCTTAACATCTGGTCATACTCATCTTAGCCAAATATCCATATTTTTTGTCTGAAGGTCATTTCAAAAAGAGCTTGCGATTGGAAAACTGTTTTTAAAGAGGTAATATTACTAATAATTAAATGCAACTATAGTCACGAGAAGGAATATAAATACAAAATATAAAAATATAAAAAAATTGTTGCAAATTTAGAATCTCTGCAATTTTCGAATAGGCGATCCATTGTTATGATCCATATTTTGGTGGGCAATGCTAGTGTGAGAGTCGAGTCGTCTAAATTGGGTTGTCTTCTAATGTTGTAATAGGTAAGGATGAAGAGGCGTTGGTTCATTGGTTGCTTTCCTTGGATGTAGGAGTAGAGACGGGTGCGGGTCGTGTTTACATAACACTGAAAAATCTTCTCTCTGATTGAACATTGTAGTTGAGTGACAAATCATTCCACGCATTTTACTACCGTGATATAACCACACAAATAAAGCGCCTTTTTGTTTCGGCTGTCACCGAGCGATAAATCAGGATGGGATAAATCTGCCGGCATACAGGTGTACCTTGAAAAGAGTAAATGAATTCAATTGTATTTTGTCTTGAACAGAGGTTAAAACAATGATGAAAAGATAAGTGGTGCCGATCTTCCATGGTGTCCAATTCCATCATGGTTTGTTGCGGTATGAACTTGTAGCGATTCCACCAAAGAAGACGACGTTTTGATGAAAAAGACACAACCTTTCGGGGGAAATGTCACTGCTACCACCCTTGCAACATTCCAGTAGACCAGTATAAGTAGGCATAGACCAATGCGTACGCGAATAAACCAGAATTATATTAAATCATGTACAGAGTTTTCACTTTGAGTTGATTTCATTCACACAGTGCAAGAATTACCCACCGATGTGGCCAATGTGTGTATAATGTGCCGTCTGATTTGTCCCTATAAAGCATTTTCAACGAGGAAACTGTTGAATATAATATGTTAATTTAATGAACTGTTCATGAAACTGTTCTTGGTATTTTATTAATTCATTGACCATTTCGATCGATTCGAGCAGAGCGAAGTATATTGACATCCTTAACTGTCATTTCAAATAAAAGCAGTTATGGAGAAGCCAGACTCAATTTGTAAGATTTTATCCCAAAATGTTTCAAGATACCGTCAGAAAATTTCCGGAAAAATGGCAATTAAATATGTTTCCATTTGCCAGTTATTATTTTGTCATTCAGAAAATAGCCTATTTCAACTGAAATCGTGCACATACAAATTATATCAAGTTTTATGTTTTACACTTTTTAGGCATGTTATAGCAAAATAACAGGTTGATAGGCCTATATGTATTTAATATCAACTTACAATTTGAATTTGTGAAGATCAATATGAAATTCTTTTTCGTGGTAATATTTATTAGTGAGTGTCAAGAAACACAGATAAAGTCAGTGGGAAGGTAACACGCAATAAAGTAGAGACAATAGATTTTCTGATTTCATTAACTTGCATGAGAATAAAATCATTGATTTCACAAACTATTCCGCCTGCTCATTTTCCACTCTGAAGGACGTCTGACTCTAACAGAGGGCCCATCGACGGTGCAAATGAGGCTAATCTTAAACACCGGTCTAATTTGATTCTGTGCCCCATGAATAAACGATGAAACGTTGCGTCTCCACCGTGCGGCACCGCGGACACTTAAGACACATTTTCCCCCCCTATCCCGGTCCCCGCGAAGGAGTGCATAATTGCACTGCTCTCTTATGAATCACAAACTAAAGACATCAGATATTTTATGAAAATTCATTCTTCTTTTTGTGTTATGCTATATAGAAAAAAGGGTTAAAGGCCCGTGCCTTACCCCGGATAAAAGTACAGGGACGAGATTGTCATTGCCGCGATGCAATTTACAAGAGTGCAAGTCAAACATCATTTTGGCCACTCGACTTAGTGGGGCTAAACATTAGCGCTTGCTTGCGGGCGGCGGAGCCTACGCTCGCAGTGCACGGGGTGGGCCCAAGCGTGCCTACCCCATGCAGTCCGCCAAGATATACAAAAACATAGGCCACCTACACACGCTGCATAGATTATCGAACATGTTGTGCCTTATTATCATGAATGTTTTGCTGGGTTATTAATGGAAGTTATGGGAGGATTTTTCGTCTGTTGTTATCTGTGTTTATGTTCAATTGATTTGTTTTGAATTCGCGCAGACGAAACAATACAGCGTGGACGAAAATGAGAAACGTGTCCAGTTCATGATTGCCACGGATACATCGCGGAGTTTAAAAGCGTCGAATAGAGAGTAGAAAGGTTTCAACTTTTGCCATGAACGAATCGGCAGGCTTAAACATAACATCTCCGCTTTATTTTGATTTCATTAGATAGGTTTTGGTGTAGTCCAACTTTCTGTACAGTAATGAAGTTCGTCGAGACATTTCAAACATTTTAATTTTGGCGGCTTAGGTGGGCAGGCAAAAAATGTCTGGAATTTGTTTTCCAGTTATGTTTTCGGCAAATTGAAGTGGGTGTGAGTATGTCGTTAGGTCACAATATGGTCGCGTACACAAAAACATGAACTTTATATCGGGCCAGTAGGCCTGTAATGCATCTTTTCCGATAAACTTTTATATTCCTTATTTGAATGAACTAAATTATAAAAAAAATATTAATGTCATTCTGCACAATTGCACAATCGTGAGAAATTGAATGAATATTGTTTCAACAAGCAAGTTCCTTTCTCAACTTAATTTTTTCATCTTCAATTTGATTGAACCCACAAACAATGGAATAAAAATAAAAATAACTTGTGAACTAATTTTATTGTGCTGTTTATAGGTAATGTCATCTTGTCACAGTTTTCAAGCCCAAGTTTGAATGAAGTTGCTAATTTGACTCTTTGTAAAAAGCAATATTAAACACTTTTATTGTGAAATTGTTACCTACGTTCAATCATTATTATAAGTAGATACTCCAAGAAAACCGACGCCATCTCCAGCGCAACACCGAAAACAGGAATGTATTTTAAAAATACTAGACAATCACTGGTAAGATATATACCCAGCATATTTATTGAAGAGGTGAAGTCAGCGTAGTACGGTATGGGATTGTGCCTGTGATGATGATAAGCATGTAATTTGGCACCAGTCAGAGTATGTCATGAGAAAGGGCCATCGCAGATAGGCCTATGTCCGTTGAAAAGAATACAGGTATAATATAACGAGCGATGAAAGCCATTTTGATACTTTTGAAAAATGGTTGCTATTTTACCTGTGCTTAGATGCTTCTTCTTATTTTTTTCAAAATTAATTTGTTTCTTTCTTCAAAATTCTAATTCAAAAGTGGTTCTTACCTGGAGTTTGAGAGTAAGTAGTTTGAAACGAAAATAGCTTCCTGGAAGATTGACACTAGAGCTATAGTATGAACTTTATAATCAATGGGCTTTCAGATTGAAATAAATCATATTTTAGACTATTATTATTAAAAACTGTTTTTAAACTTACCAATCTTGTACTTTTATATTAGGCTGTTCAATTCAAATTATATCAATAGTCCCTCAAATTAGTTTGTCTGCATGCAACTCAAGTGGCAACCTTTTTTATAAAGTGGGTTTGTTCGAGTTGGTGATAACTGTTCATCATTTCCATTTACAAAAATAATGATACAAGCGACATTAGCTGAAGTAGTCATCAATGTTATGACTCAATTCCTTCGTCTTACCAGCCGTTATACGTCCCCCTCACCCCGCCCTTCAACACTGGGCCGACTTGGCCATTGCCGGCCGACTCCATCATCAGCCCGAGTCGACTCCTTCCCCTTGAAGGGTTCCATCGCCCCCCTTGGCGCCCCGTAGAGTCGATGAGTTGACCGCCAAAGCCAGGTATCATAATATTGGTATTGACTCGCCGGCTGTGCGGTTGGTGAAATGAAACAATAGAGGTACTTAACGGTTAATTAGCAGCTCGGATACGGATGGTTTGGGAGGCATGGGTTCTACTATGGTGTGTGAAGGCAGTGTCCGTGAGATCATTGTCAGAAACGAATACTCGAGTTGGAAAAAGTGCCGATAAGGGTTATTTGGAATCGATAAGAAATAGAAAACACACCATAATTTTTATACTAGTATTTTTTCTTCTTTCAGATAGATTTAGCGCGTAGGAAATTGTGTTTACATGTCTGAAGAAAATGTAAAAGCAACTGCACGCACGTCTTTTAATGTAATTATTTCATTTGTTATCTGTACGTAAACAATAACAAAAAACAACACAACAACATCAACAACAACAACCAACAGCAACAAAAACAACAACAACAAACCTTTCCACTGGCCCCAGAAATCATTGGAACTTCTCAGCTTATTGCCATTAACAGGTTTTTTTGCTATTTCATTTTGATAAAACCTTTAACATGTACTTAAACCATTTTTAATCTCTAAGTTGTAAATATTGTAAATTAGTGTTGATTTGTTTCTTGTTCAAGTGAAACTGTTATTTTGGAGATGTATAGCTCCACTTTAACGGGAACCAAAATAAAAGACAATTAAACAATAAATAAATTAAATAATAAACAAACAAATTAAACAAAACAAAATAATAATCACTTGGAAATTTTGACTGTTATTGTTCGATTGAAATTATTAACAAAGAAAAAGAATTCAAAAAATCACTTCAGTTAAAAATAAAATCAAACAAGTGTTTCTAATTCTATACAGAGGTGTATATATCTTGAGACTATACGAGGTTTGTCTTTGATAGAACTTTCTAAAAGTAACCATGACTTCCCTTAAATTGCCAAGACGGGAATTTCTTTTTTGGAGGGAAATTAAATCAATGTTGTCATATTTACTCTCAAATGAGAGACTTTCCGACTGGCTAATTTCCCCCAGGATGTCTTCTTTCATCACCGACTTCACACCGAGTATTAAGTTCCAATGTCATAATTTGCTCGTATCTGGTTTGGCCAATTAACTCATGACGTCCCACCTGCTGAGGGGAACAATTAAGACGTGTTTGTACAAAAATATAAAGGGTTGTAAGTCATTATCGATGGCGCCTCATATAAGCACACTGCCACTGGCGTTATTCTGTTGTTGGTATATAATAATGTTTGGGCCAGGATGACACAAACTTCCCATTGTGTTAAAGGCAAAGTATACCGTTGGTTTTTGGAACCATTCGATTGTTTTAATCATATATAAATATAGATATATACAATAAAAATAACCTGTGAAAATTTCATTTCAAAAGGTGGTAGCGTTTTTGAGATATCGCCGAAAATCCGGAGCGATTATTTCCACGCCAGGAAGAATAATCCGTAATAAGTAATATAGGAATACACAATCTGAGAAGCGTTTCTGACAGAAACGCTTCTCAGATTCAAATGCATAACAACTGATATCTTTTTACATAACCACATTACTTCGAAGTGAAATGTTTCTCAAAATGCTTTTTACTATCGAAAGCTGCTGTAGGCTTCTAACAAATAAGTTTTTATTGTCATTCATTTTAAGAGTGTTTACCAAACGATACATTCCCTTTAAGTTCACACAACTCTCTTTTACTCTGCGAAACTCACAGTAAAATGTTTGTAACAGCCAGGCCTATGGCACATTATGTCTAACGACTGTGACAAATTGCAGACGATTTTTGAATCAAAATGGCCTACAAACTTACCCCTATAACAAAATGTTCCGAGAAATATTTCAGTCTTAACAAAACCATCCCGATGCGAGAACTTTTTCTTTCGATTTCTTACATACAATAGCCGTAGCCCTACATCAAAGTGAACGCAATCTCTAACAATACAAAATCCAGCATTCGTTTTTTTCGCTCGAAAATGTTATCACCTTATTCGATAAAAACACACGAGTTTGGTTTTACTATGGGCATAAACGAATTTACTCTTACAACAACCATTGATGTTTCATCCCTTTATAACAAAAAAACTGCCGTTAAAATAGTGCACGTATATACGATGTCACGTAGATTTTGTGGATTTTGTTTCAGAAATGTTGGTATTTAACATCAGTGGAATGTATACACACACCAACAAAATTCCCTCCTGAACTTAAACAAATAATTTTTCGGACGAACAGGAAAGACTTTTAAATACTTATTATCATTATAAAACTAACGAAAGGAAAGGTTATAGAGTGTTAAATTATATGTTATTTCCTTCTATCGTTGAATATATGTAACCTATGAAGATAAGGTCACAGGAGTGGGATTATTCTTCAACAAACCATTGAAAGTTTTGTTATTTTTTATGACACATTTTATGGTAACTTGGCGGTTTTAGTAACAAAAAAGGGTAGATTGTGTTCCCGTCAGGAGGAAATTGTTGGCTTGTAATTAGATCAGAGAAAAAAACGCACTCGATCAAAATGATTCTATCTTGAAGATGGCAGCTTTTTATGGGGATTTTCTCAAAGCATTTTAGTGTCACTACTAGTTTCACACACAAAAACTTGCAGGAGAATAAAATCAGTTTTACCAATCCAGAAGCACCAAAACTGTACCATTTCTTAGAAAATAAAGAGAGGCAAGCGGGACAAAAAAAATCGAGAACAAAACTGAAGAGCAAGATAAAACAATCGATGTGAAGGCTTGTCCGATGTAGAAGTGAAATTTAATAGTCTCCTGTGCTGACAAACCCATGTCTTTCTATTTGAACACAATCTATTTGCGTAGACGAATCGGCCAGAGAAGAGAATGGTGCTGAACGATGGAGTGAATGATAACATGGACCGAGTAAGGGGGGTGTAGACTCAGCGAGGCTCAGTGAGAACTGAACGTGGGGAGAAGAAGTGGACTTGACCCAGGGCCGGTGAGTCCTCAGCACGCTGGCGATGAGACTTGTCCTAACATTGATGTTGTCTGCCTGACTCAGCAGAGAGCTTAGTCAACAGCACACTGAATACGTATATAAATACCGAGCAGAAATCCAAGAGTTAGGAATCTACGTATAATAATCTATGCAATGGCGTGACTTGCACAAATAAAGAAGCCTCAGATGTTTATGTTGGTTCTAAGTACAGCAGCTTTTTTCCATAGCTCGAAATCTGGACGATTTCGAGTTAGAAAACCGGCCTTTCCTGTTACGCATGACGTTAGATTTATAGCTTGCATAATGTCCTGATAATATTGCCATATTGCAGTCAAAAGAAACCGCCTTTTTGAATTTGCCAAATTGATACCGAGCTATTCTTGTGTTTGATGAGTAATATGATAGTATAATGCCTAAATGATTTGCATGGAATTTTAAATAAAGTATTTCGGTAAATCGAACACTTTGTCAAGAAGCTAAAATTGATTCCAAGAGAGTATATGGAGTACTGGCAAAAACCACTGACGTTGTACCTTATCTTGATTCAACGACAGTAACCGTACCAATAGCATGAGCTTTGTCTCATGGTGCGTCTTGATATGTAAAGTAACCGCACTAGCAGTAGCAGTTTTGCAACATACTATTTACATACCTTATATTGATTCAAGAGAGTAACCACTTCCACCAAATATGCTATACATATAAAATTACAGTACCAAAGGCATATACCCTATTTTGTTTCAAAGAATAAGCATGACCGATATAAAACATGGGTCCAACCAATATTATTACAACTGAATTTGTACCTTATCTTTGTTCAAAGACAGTAAGTTTACTAATAGTTCCATTTGTACCTTTTCTTGAATCAAGGCGAGTATACTTACCAGTAACATGGGTTGACAATATTGCAATTTAATTCGTACCTATCTTGATTCAATGACAGTTACGCATACAACTGTGGTATTATTGCACGACGAACCGGTGCCCTGTCTTCATTTAGAGACAGTAAAGCACTATACCGGTAGCAAGAGTTCTGGCAATGTCGTCTCTACATTTTCATTTCTGATTATGAACTTGATTCAACTTCACATAATGTGATGAGGACACCGACTGATATTCCATGCGAGATGATTTGTACCGGACGATGGCGTCATAACGTACCGTCAATTGCGCGCGAAGCACGGGGGTATCGGGTCTCCCTCAATCTTTCAAACCAAATCGTAAATAAACGTTGGACATCTTAAACCAGATTCGCTCCGAACAGCCGTGTCATATTACATTGTATCGTCAGAAACAAATGCAGCCTACGACAGCGCTGCAGAGGACAGACTTCACTCGATTTCACAAAGCACCAAGATTCATCTTAAAATGAGTTGTCAGTATTTACCATTTGTATTGTGACATCTCATTTTGCTCAGCAGTTAAGATTGATTCGCACTTGAGATCTATGTGAAATCGAGCACTGCAGACATAATTTGTACACACTCTCAATGGGAGAAAACATTACATCTACACTTCATGGAGATTGCAGTGAGCACCAACATCTACAAACTAGTTCAGTTTTATCACTATTCTTCTTAAACAATACTTGAATTTATGTAGAAAATTATGACAACAAAATGTAAAATTTCGCATATACGACCCTCAGGAGTGTAGTATCTTGCCTGCCTCGGAATGCATAGATCACCTTTCTTGTGAACAAAGTGTCAACCCTTGGTTCTTTGGTCCGTGTTTTCCAGATTTGCTTTATAAGAGTATAATCATTATTAATGTTTATGCATTAGACGCTATATAGGTGACTCCACATACTTGCATAATTAGTGCACATTATTTTGTCAAAATGTTTATATATATATTTATTTATATATTTACTTTAATTAATTTATGTCACATTTATCTATTTTGATTTATTTATATGTTTATTTAGTTATTTTAAATGTTTTGTATTATTTAATAAATATGTATTGTTGGGGGAGGGTTATCTAGTAACAGAAAAAAAACTAATATTAACGTGACCATATAGGATTCTTGTTTGTATTCAGCAAATGTTGTCCTGAATAGCAGATCAGTCCATTACATCGGAACTTTCTGAATCTTGTCAAGCTTTTAAGGCAAAATATTGAAAGACAAAATTATTTCCGTAGTCTATTTTTTATGCACGTCAAACAATCAACTCGTGAAAAGTCATCGAATATGGTAACCACTTTTAATAAAACAATATTATTGTTGTTATTTTTTAATATGCATACTTTTGTCTGTTTTTATGTAGGCCTTAATACGTCAATATTAATCCTTTTAACTACAGTCGTGTGACGTGTAATTTGGTGTCGAATTAACCTAAATGAATTTGAAAATGTACGGTCGGCGTATTGCGATTGTTGCAATGGCGCATACGCAACGGTGATTTGTTAGTTCATTAAATGCATTTGTTCAACCTTGGCAGTGTTTAGGATGGAAAGATTACTCGGGGGATTAGTACTGACGGTATGAACTTTATGATTAGCGAGCTTTAAGGTTGAAATGAATCAATTCATAATTTTATGTAGTATGTCTTTAAAGGTATTATACAGGATTGGCAGAGCTGACAAAATAATCACAGACAGTGTTCATGTTTTGTGTAATCAACCACATACATGAAATAACAAACCTGTGAAAATTTGAGCTCAATTGGTCATCGAGGTCACGAGAAAATAGTGAAAAGAGACCTTATGTGTTTTCTGTTTTTCAGACATCGAGTTTATTATCGCGCGTGATTGTTTTACTCATTTCTCAGAAACGATAGCATTTTAGGCAGAAATATTTTAAGGAACCCTTTCTACCATTACTTACTTTAAATCATGTAAGTTATGTGTGAATCTGTGAACATTTGTGTTTTTCGATCTTACCAATAGTGTACAGGCCTTTAAACAAGAATGTTCCATTGACTACTTGCAATTATTATATGGTTAGGAAATATAGCATCAGTTCAATCGAGCTGTCACTACAGTAAGCCAACCGAATCAAACGCAAGCCAACAAACCAACCAGCAGTCAGCCAACTGCAAACAAGCAGCCAAACAGACAATAAAGCTCGAACCTTAAAAGCGGCCAATTTTAGGTTGCTTACCAGCCAACCAATCCGCAGCATACAAACCATTAAAGAAAAATACATGCCTTGTCTTTGAGTTGCAAGTTCACGCCATCTTTAGTCACATATAGTCTACTGATTTGGCCAACCAAGGAGAAAGCCGGTCAGTAACCGGCCACCGAAGTCCATATCGATAAAAAGCAAATGCCACATTAAAGTAGTCTCTCTTACCAACCAACGAACCGGCAGCAAGCCAGTCAGCCAACAAGCAAAGTCAATACTCTACCACACCATGGTGCTGCTATTTAACACCGAAGTGAACCAAACTGGGGCCTGGAAGGAAGGATACCTCTGTCTGTATAACAAATATAATCATTTCTCATAATTAATGAAACAAAAATGTTTGCACCAGGATATAGGTTGGTTCATTCATTTATTACAACTTGATTGGATCCTCAGACGTCTCCAAAAGACGAGTACTTCTCAGTGACTACAACACAACATATAATCTCCTGGCGAATACATTCCATAAATTACCGTCTGTGTCATTACACACTAGGTATAATCTTACAATTTGACAATTACCTATGAGTTTAATTGATGTGTCTGTCATTGACATTTATACTACACTCGCTGCAAGACCCATCCATTATGGAGGGACCCAATATTTTCTGGTCAATACAGAAATCCAAAACCTTGTAATAATTTGAACTTCAGAAATGACACCCTGGGGAAATTTTGAACTGGGTGACCAGATGGGAATATCTCGAAGGGGTCTATGAGGTAGCGGTGTATTATTATGGGTTTTTTTTTTTTGGTTTGCTTTAATCAACTGCTAATAAGAAATAAGCTTGATTCGTAAGTCTGTGACTTGTGTAGCCGAGTTAAGGTAAATTACAAGGGGTTATCTGAAAGTAACATTCATAGGTTCTGGCGTGCACTTGTCTCAGACTTGTGATAAATTCTCATATGGTTATACTAACTGAACTTGCAACTTGATCAACAAATTATTTCAAAATAAAAGTCATTGAAAAACGTCTCATTTTAATGTTTTTGAATTCCCACAAAATGCTTAGGCAAACGAGATAATGTTATCAGAACTTTTGAGGAATGATCGGTTTTGAATTACAACATGAAGACACAATGGAAATCCATATTTGGGCAAACCACATCTAAGTCGGTCAAATTAAAAACATGAAAATCATGGACGTTTACCCATAATCATGGTCAACGTTGTCACGTATAATAATTATTACTATGAGGTCCTGTCTATTTTTTGGGTACGCCCTCTAGCGGATGTTGCAGTATAACCCAAACTATGGATTCGGTTGGCAAATATTGATATAAACCGACCGTGTGATTAAAAAAACTACCAAATTAACGTAATAATGAAGGGCGTTGATTTACTTTAATTAATTGATAAAAGAGGAACGTCTCGGTTCACTTGATACGTTTTCCGACGAGGAAAACATGAATTTGTTGGTGATTATAAATCACGACCAAGGTTTGTATTAAAATGGCGACCGGGATGAAATACAAACATTCTCAGACAGGAAACGGGAGAAGTTGACACCGGTTATTATCGGTGTTCATCGATTCAAATTATAAAAGGAGAGAAGAAGAATGCGTCATGATCATTCATCCTGCTCATGTCGATGACTTATTGTTTCAATTAATTTATAGCATTGACAGATATTCCTATAAAACAATAATTGTACATCCTATGTACTTAAAGGTTTGTTGCTGTTGTTGTTGTTTTATTTTCTTTCGGGGATTGCTCATAAAATACACGCTTACTTCGATTGCAGCAGTCAAAACAAGCAAATGGTGATTCTTGGGGTTTTAAGGTGTTATTTTATCGACCTTGACAGCTATAGAGTTTTATCTTGAAGTTTTTCTCTGGAGGATTTTGTGCCGGTATGAACTTTGTATTCACTCAGTCTCCAGATTGAAACTAATCTATATTTCGATAAGTACCAATACTTCACTTTAATTCAGCTTTATTGTAGATGCAAGCCTTGGTGGTGGGTGAGGATATACCTTTAAACATGTCGACCAGCCAGAAGGGGTGACTGACCGCGCTGAGGAGTTATTTTAGTTATGAACTTCCGGACGAGGCTGAAAAATGGCTCTTTTGTTGACCTGGAATCGCACGTTGACCCCGGCCCTATTTATTAATGTCAGCTCAACAACGTCTGGCCGGAGTGTAACGAAGTCTTCCCGCCTTTTCGTATGCGCATGTGTTGACTGTACGCGTTAATGCGAATTTATGATGTTGTACTATAATGGAATATTTTCCATAGCCGTGTGTGAGGGTGTGTGTGTATGTTTTAACAAGACTGGTTCACTCTGCTTGACTATATTTCATGGATATTCAATTACAACGAGCCATCAGACTGGGGGAAAAAATTGTATTTTCGTTCGGAGAAAGATATTTTTGTTCAGCTTGGAATTCGAGATGCCTTGTTTTCACTGTGGTCATCTATCATAACTGCTTGTCAACGTATATCGTCAAGATAAATCGTTTGGCAGGGGCTGAATGTTGGTGTAGAGGTTGAGGGAGGGGGGGGGGGGTTCGATCATTGAGGATATTCAGGATAGCATTGTGATTAATAGCTCATTAGATGCACCAGGGCACCGAATCAGGAACTATGACATTGTAGGGAGTGGCTGTGTTATGCTGGCGCAGTATTCATGGCACCCCCTTGTTGTTAACCAATAAGGTTATCCACAAGCGGGCCGGGTTCCCAATTGGGCATATTCTGCTCTTTACAAAATTTATGTTACTTTTGAGTATTATATCGTTTTAGAAAAACGAAATCATCTCAGGATTCAGTGACTTCGGTCATTCTGAAGTCTCGTGTACTTAACGCGAGATTTCCCTGTAGATCCGTACGTAAGAATCAAATCCGTTCACCCTAGATAGATAAGTACTGGAACCAGTTGCAAAATACCAGTTTGCCCTATAAAAAAAACTAAAACAACGTGCTTTGTGGATTTTTCTTCTCAAAATGAAAATAACGTAGGCCTAAACAAATGTTCGGAGTTGTTTGCAATTGATATGACAATATTGGTAACGAGCTGCACATATTATAATACACACAATCACCGATCTGGCACAAGAACGGGAATCGGCCCTTGAGTGTTGTCTGACAACTACCTAAAATAAAAAATAATCGTTATAAATTCAAACAGCACCCACACAACAAGCTGAGACAAATACTGCTGAAAACAATGACTGTTACGTGAAACTATAATTGTCAAATAACTGTATTTCAATATAATTTATTCTGTTTTGTCAAAGATTTGAAACGCCTCTCTTTAAAATTGTCGTGATTTGTTTCCATCCACTAGGCCTCCCTATAATAGTTAAATAGGGATTTTATAAAATGGTATAAACGAAGTAGTTCGTCGGTTTCGAACGATATACTTGGAAATATTAGCGAGTTATTATAACATTGTCATATTCAACCACAGTTTTAAACATATAACTACACGTTGCAACTGAATTTTATTTGAGAAGTTAAGCCAATTTATGTTCACGGTAATATTTCAGTGTGACGATATCCACGTACTGGAATGGTTACTGTTATTTATGAGACACCTCAAGCACACTCCACACCCAAGCACAAATCAACCCAACGTCTATAAGATTCATATATCTAATAATATAAAGAAAACTATCATCAGTGTGCACGGTTCAGTCACTGATAAACTGTAACGGGTACGGTTTGAATATGATGGGGTCCGCTGGATGGGAATTGTTATACCTGAGGTGACGAAACGAAATGCTTTCCTGCTCCGGAGCTGAACCAATCAGAGCACGCTGTCGGCTGCGCACTAATGCCTGAGTAGCCATCGACGCAGGGCAACATCCCATTAACCAGGCCGAAGACGGAAAGAAAAAAAAAGGTAGGGGGAAAAAAAAGAGACAGAGAGAAACAAAAAAAACGCTTTGATAGTTTGCACTGACACGGCCGAGGGATGAAATCATACCGCGGTTTAAAAAGTTACAACTTGTCAGTTGCCAGTCACTTCTGACCACTCGGATCCCGTGGATTAAGCATAAGTGTTGTCTCGGAACCTCTTTTTTTTCTCGTGACAAGACCTCAAGGCGAGAAAACGTGTGGTGGCGTGTACTCAGTGTGCAGTCAGGCTTCAGTTGCATCCAAGCAGTTTGTGTGTGTTGTGCGTGTTGTGTGTGTACCAGGCGAAGGAGGGGAGGGTTGTCGAATGGTTGACCTAGGCCAATTCACCGGGCGATCCCTGGCTCAGCAAAGCGGCCTAGATCTAAGGTTATCTACCGGTGATATTAACCGAAGCTGTGAAGTCGAGCAGTCGCTCATTATGTGTTCCGGTAAGTAAAGTAGCCAACGACATGGTGTTTGCTTAGAAGGTAGGGGCCGTGTGCTGCTAACGACAGGCGTGCGTGCCCAGAATATCCACCCTGCTCAATGGTCCGCTGACACGGCGTGCTCATTCCAGGATTGCGCATCATCTTCTCTTGGACTTATACAAAACAAAAAAAAGAGGGAAAAGCAAAAAAACTCAAATCTATAACCGCCCGTCTTTCTAACCGGTCAATACACCGTACAGACGCACGTATTTCATCTCAGACGGTCGGACTCCGTAAAGCGAAGGATCGGTGGCGAATCTGTACACTCG
Source organism: Leptasterias polaris (assembly GCA_037783415.1). Classification (NCBI taxonomy): domain Eukaryota; kingdom Metazoa; phylum Echinodermata; class Asteroidea; order Forcipulatida; family Asteriidae; genus Leptasterias; species Leptasterias polaris. Next base: position 4,186,092 of record JAZGTN010000092.1, on the reverse strand, counting down.
CAATGAATCTCATTCATTTCAAGGCACTTCAGAATGCGAAGACGGTTTAGGCCAGCGAGACTCTGTTATTCCAGGCATCCTATACTAAAGTGCTGTGGATACAAGGGCCATGACTCCATTTCTGGACCCTTCCTCAATATAATCATATCCCCTGATCCCCCCCCCCCTTCTTAAAACCATGGTAGTTTTAAGGGTATCACAGGTTCAGTTTCACGTTCGTTAGCCCCTCTTAGCGGGGACCTACAAGTGCCTTGTGCCCCGCGAGCCTCGGCTAAAACGCTTTATCGATCGATAATCAATCTGAGTTTTCCGCTACTGACATGGAGACAAACGCGCATAGAGTCATTTCCAATCCAGTGTTTACTCAAAGATTTTTGTCTCTAACGTATAACTTGCTTTCCTTTTATAGATTGAATGTCATTATTAGATCGTGAGAAATGAAAATGTGACTTCTGTTTGAATGTCGCATTAGTGTAGATCTTATTATTGCGCGGTGTATTGTTCGCCCAATTACAACCTGTTTCCCCATCGTCTTTGATTCAAAACATAATAATTAGTGCGATTATTTATTCAAAGAATGTCAAAAGTCTAGTTTAGTTAAGTTAAATGAAGTAGTTCATCTGTGCAGAGGTGAAAATAGTTGACAAACTTCATGAATGAAATGTTTGTGTATACCTAGTAAATGCATGCATGTATGATTTTTCGAAAGGTACGTTTCTCATCAATTCTGGTTTAGTTAGTTGAGAGACTTAAATTTTCAATTCGATTCAGAGTAATTTTGTTTGTGTCATACGGTTATAAATTGAATTACACTATTATGATTATGACAAACAAATTTCAGTTTTACAAAATTAAGAGGAGTAGATATAAGCTCACTCTTTTTGGTTCCACAATTGCAATCGTAACGGCGGTGTTAGCCATATTGCAAACCAGATTATTGTTTTTGTTGTTTTCATTCATTAAGTTGTTCATATTATTCTGCCCAATGTTGAAAATGAAGCTACTAAAAGATTGCAGTCATAAGACCGGATCACTTAGTACCTGAATTAAAACAATTGCACTTGATAAGTCTGCAAAAACAAATTGTTGAAAATTTATCCCAGCAACGTCAGACGTGAAACACCTTAGGTTCGTGTGTAGTCATTTCCGTTGTGTATAAAACCCACAAGTAGAAGTTGGGTTATTCTTTATGGATAGTACAGACCTGCGGTCATTATGCCCGGCAGTTCATCCTTTTAAACTGAAAAGAGAAGGCAAAGGGAACTTCAAACAAACCTGTAAACACTGCAGATAATCTCATCAGTTTGTTGTTTTTGTCTCAATTGCGTTTGATACAAATCATATTCTGAAGTTAAGACGCTTGGATATCACAACCTTCGTCCCAAATAATAATATTATCCAAACAGAAGATATCAAAACCGTCTTGCTATTATTAGTTAAAGCTAACTTATGAATAATTTGAATATAGTAAACAATTACAATTTCTGTTTTGTTGTTGTAATGCTATACACACAGTACCAATGCGATAACGTACATCTAGTTCCATCAGTGAACATTTGACGAAAAAACTCTTGAAACGCTTCAAAATAATTGTTCAAAAGCTCCAATGCAAAATGACAATTACCTGGTTGGACAAAAAGTGACTTTTTAATGGCCTGTTTTGTTTTCTTCTTATTGTTAACATTGGCTATATGAAGTTTGATCTTTTACTGCGGGTGGGTGTATAGTATTTCAGTATACAGCATACATCGTTAACGCATAATTGAAAAGGCAGACCAACTGCCATAACTCATCAATACGCCAAGTAAACACTGAAGTATCAGATTAAACCGATTCAAGTTAGCTTCAAGATATACTGGAAGTCGTAACTGCATTCTTCTTTTTTAATCAAAATTTTAATTTTAATTCAGCGGTGACTCCGACCAAAACAGAACACCACAAACAAGTAACATTTAAGAGCCCCCCCCAAAAAAAAAAACACACACAAAAAAACAACAATATAAAAATTGCAGTTATACATGTTCAATGTTAAAATCACTTCATGAATTTGTAATTTCATGGGATGTACAAGTGAGCTCATCTAGGTTGAACTATCTATACATGTATAATCGGTTTATTAAGCACGGTGTAGGTGTGTGGCGCAAGTCTGTACATTGCCGATGAGGCATCCATATTTAGTACTTCACCTAAATGGATTTTGACAAGTAAAGGAAGCAGTTGAACTCTTGAGGATAAATGTCCTTTCCCTTCTGCAGCCCTCCCCTCCAACCACAAAACACTCTCGCAATCAGTCTGCTTAAATTACAATGAAGGCTCAAGGCCGGAACGTTGTATCAGTGGCTGCATGTACGTGTATATGTATATGTATATTAAGTGTTTACTCTCTATGAATTCAGATTGGCAAAGTCGTGTCTTGGTAATGTTTGCAAAACTATATGCTATGCTGACAGGTTCCACAGAAAAATTGGTTCTCAATAAAAAAAACACCCAATGTGTCTAATCAAGCAATATAAAACTATGTATAAAGATGAACAAAACAAATATACTGATTTCGAAACAAAACAAAACTCCATTTTGATCAGAATTGATTATAAATAAGTAGCACTCATTCAAACTTTAAACTGGATTTTCCCGAAATTGACTTTTTCAATGATGCATACTTCTCCAATACCCGTTATTCTCTATAAGGTACAACGTGGTAATGTTGGCAAAACGTGCGCTAAGCGTTTAATCTGGGAATCAACATAGGCCCCTAGAGTAAATCAAGGGCAAGTCGGCTGATTACTCTTGTTGAATAAAGATAAGGCACAGTAATAGAACTATAGACCTATTGGCAAATTACTCTCTTTAAATAAAGACACGGTAAAAACACTGTTGGTTTTTGCAAAGTAATTCAACGAGCATAAGCTCTTTGAATCAATATGTGGTACGATTTCAGTTAGCCATGGAAAAGACTGCCGCGGTGCATTATTATTATTATTATTTTTAGCATCAAAACTAATCCACCTCTGTCAGTTTCTTTGTATGGTTTTCCGTTCAAGAGAATAACATGTTAACATCAAACGATAAGGCCAAATTTTATTCACACTAACATTAGGAAGTTGAAATCAGAGCTTGGCATAAAGATGTTGCGGGTTAAATGGGTTATTAACATCGGAACAAAAAGATCGATTCGTCATCAGAAAGCTTCGTCGGTGTAAAATTCGTACTAGTAGTACAATTCTTCCCGTCTGCAATGGTCGCATTGACAAGAAAAACACTGTAGCATTCGTTCCTCGAACTCTAGCATGCTATATTAGGATAAGAAACGTGGCAGGTTTTTAACTACCGCTCCCTGTATTTCAAAAGAATGTTCACACATGTTTAATGCTACTCTACTTCTAGAAAGTAGAATGATCGAACCCTTCACACCAAAACAGATTCGAAGATCATTGTACAAACCCAGGTTCGTCAACGCTTTAATGTACATCCTCAGTCCGAGTTTCAAATCAAGTAATTGAAGACTCTGCATTATAGTGTATTCTTACGATCAAGTTTATGTACAATCAATGGTATCTCAATGTGGTTATTTACAGCCTAGTGTTAACTGACATTAATGTATTGACCAATGTCAATGCATCAAAATGTACAGTCCAATTATTTATCACGTTGGTCATTACAAACAACGCAATAAAAACCCAACAGATATTAAAAACTCTAGTGGTCAGTATCACAGTTGTTCACTTTAAGATGTCAAATCTGCTTTAATACTTGTTTTAATATTTTGTTCAGTAAGTCTTTGAGCTATATGGAGATAGGGAAAGAAAGACACTTGACAATATTTGGGTTAGCATTTTGCCATAAACTGGGTTAAGGAGTTGGAAGACCAACATACCCATATATCAACGTGCTCGTGACATGATTCTAATGTAGAATTTTAGGCTATACGCACGATGGTAGAAATTAAACCAGTTCAAACTCTTTTGGTACACCATTAATCAAGGAAGAAGTGGTGTCGAAGTGGTCTGTTCTTAATCTGTCGACAGTTGTGATCCTGAATACATACTGGTAGAAATATAGAACTTATAACGAATCAAAAACAAAAGAGGCAGTTTGCTACCACGTTGTTTTAAACATGAGGGTAAATTTGAAATGTTGATAGGAAAAAACATGGGAATCGAAGATGTTATTTCTGATGTGACAAAACATGCACCTTCATCAGTTTGTTTGTTTGTTTGTTTGTCTGTTTCGGTTTCACATAATAACAGTATGCATTCATTACACGGATAGAGAGAGGGGGGGGGGGGCTAATGCGGAAACTGATAAACCAACTGATACGTTTTTGTATTGAAATGCACAATTTGATTTCAATTGAAAAGAAGCGGCAATTTGTTTGACTGGAAATAATATTTATCCAAATGTGAAAGAGCAACAAGGGGTGATTTTCAGTGTGTTGACACTGTAGTGAACGTGGACTACACGGGGATGACAGTGTTTACCTCGGCCATGTCGAAGGAGTCCTGGAAGTGTCACTGACATTTTTGATTTGGTGTAAGCTTTGAGTATGCAAAAAGGTCAATTATTGCCAACATAACTGACGTCAGTTATTGAAGTTAAATACAGATTTTGTTTATTTATTTATTGTTTAATTAGTCATAAACAACACACGTGGGGAAGAAAAAAGGTAAACAGATGACTTTAATGTATTTCATAGTTGGAAATAGCATTACGTCGGTAAATAGTGTGTAACCTTTTGAGAAAAAGCTCAATTGAATTTTGAAGTTATACAGAATATATAGAATATTCTATTGTTTCTTTCGTTTAGTTTATTACAAATGAAATAGACAAAGATAAGCTGTACTAGTTCGTTTACTCTCTTTAGATATTTTTTTTATATTCCAAGGATGCATCTTTGCTGTTTTTTCTTGATTAGATTGAAAAAGAATTATTACAAATTCACTTATTTATGGGTCACCTCTTACTACTTTTCCGTCCTAAGACACGAAAATGGAATATATTTGCATATATTTTTATTTTACATGTAATTTTTAACACCCAATATTTAACTAAAGGTAATGCTTCGCAGATTCAAGGCAAACATTTCTCAAAATTTTTTCTCAGAGTATTTTCAAGATTCTGCACACGTATGGGCCCTCCTGTCCCCAACCTCGCCGTCATGCATTCACTATACGCACCAATCATGCAGATCTCAGTCTCAATAAAACCTTGTTCCCCTTGACCCCAATGGGCCGAATCGGGACTCGTTCAAGTACTTTATAACCGAATCAGAAGAATTGAAGAAGATAAAAACACTCTCTGTTCGCGGCAGTGAGGAGGGGGACGGTGGGGGGGGGGGGGGGGGGGGATGGTTCAGGGGTTAGTTTTATTCGCCTCACGCCGATCCGCACTCCGTGTCCAATTTTCCATCGCATGACAAGCCTGGTAGCCGTGACTGGTCATCTAGTGTGCCGTGAATTTATAACACATTCTCGTCACCACCGACGGACGGGTCGCCCGTGCGAGAGTGTAAGGCAGGGGGACACGTTGAGACGAGAGATTGTTCTTTCGTCTGCTTCTTCGTTTCATGTACGCCGTAGCCGACTAGTCTCTCCTCCGGCGCGAAACATGCACACCAGTTAAACGTATAGATCGTCGGAACTCAGACCGTTGCGTTAATTGCAATCGCCGGCACAGATTATTGGCTAATCTTGTCGGTCCTCAACCCCCCCCCCCCCCCCTCCTTAAAACACCCTCTCTTGAACAAGTTAGCCACTTACCCCAAGGCTGATGTCATACTTGCCGGTGCGGTGATCGTACTGAGGGTTAGAGAAAAAACCAAGAGGACGGTGGCGAAGAAAAACATCTTGATAGCATGGCGTGGCCGACACGCTATGGCAAGCCATAGATTGCCGAGCAAAACAACCTGTCGATAGGAGCTTTGCTCCGGGGTGCGCAACCCTCTCTCTTACCCTCCTCAGCCGAGGCATTCCCGTAGGCCAGACACAAACACCAGTCCCGTTGCCTTGTTTTGCCCAAGTTAATAGTTAAATATTCCACGACTCTCTGTCCTTCCATTGGTGCCGAGGCCGCGGGGAAAGGACGTATTTATCCCCACTTAACGGGTAGCGTTGACTAGATACCCGTGGAATATTTAATTGGGGCGTCATTATTATTCATTTGACTCGAGAGAAGGAAAAAACCCGGCAAACTTTAGGGTGGGGGGGACCATCCTAATGAATTTCAAATTAAGTGGTTTTTGTGAGAACAATTGATATTTTAGCCGCCTTGCCATGCATTTTGGCTTAGAAAAGGGTCCGAGTAGAGGGGGGGGGGGGGGGAATTTTTTTCTTGCATGCATTTTCATGAGTGATATTATTGACACCATATTGCCGCCCTCATCCTGCGCTATATGCACACTTGAAAGTACAGCCGACGTCAGTTAGTTGAAACTGCATAATATGTAGGCGAGAATAGAGCCAAGCCATGCTTGCCTTTTTCGTGCTGAGTGCTGTGGGTTGTATTGTTCACGAGGCTCTCTCGCCATCTCGTCAGGACCAAGTTGGCGCTGCGAGTTTGCACAAGCGATATCACCGCACACCCAGTTCATTTCCTTGTTATTGAGCTTGCCTCCCCTAGCCCCCCATCAAGCGCCCTCGCATCTCCGACGAGCGAACATGGCTTGAGTTTCGACCTGCAGCCAGCTAAAATCAATGGCAGTTTTGGATCGCCGCTAGTGTTTGAGCGAATCGGAAATGTAATTCACGTTGATCAAACATACCGCTGTCACTCTAATGGTTCACTCAACGCGCCCGCAGCAAAAGCAGGCGCTCGAGCGTCGCAACGCCAGTTGCTTTGGCAAACGCTCCCCCGGCTTGACTTAGCTCTCTCTTTTCCCCCTCCACGCTAACAATACTAATACGAAAGTAATGGCTTTTTACGGGATGTTCCCTGCAGAGCAAACATATGGTGAGGTGAACCAGCTCGGCGGAGTGTTTGTAAACGGCCGACCACTGCCCAACACGACCCGGCTGCGGATCGTGGAACTAGCCCAACTCGGGATCAGACCGTGCGACATCAGCCGTCAGCTTCGGGTCTCGCACGGCTGCGTGAGCAAGATCCTAGCACGCTACAACGAGACTGGGTCCATCCTGCCAGGTGCCATCGGGGGCAGCAAGCCCAGGGTGACCACCCCCAACGTCGTCAAGAAGATCCGCGACTACAAGCAGCGAGACCCCGGTATTTTCGCCTGGGAGATACGGGACAAGCTGCTGGCGGAGGCCGTGTGCGATAAGTACAACGTACCGTCCGTCAGCTCTATCAGCAGGATTCTCCGCAATAAGATTGGCAACAGTACCCTAGCTCATCTTCAACATGTATATGATCCTACAAAGGATTCCCACCGGTCCCTGTATAGTCCTATCTATTCTTACCCATGCCCATCTCCAGCGAACTCCAAGGCCGCTATGGTAGCAGCTGCAGCGGCAGGTCCTTGTGGTCCCATGAGACATTGTCACTGGCCCTCGTCACACACAGTCAACGACATTTTGGGCTTCAGGTACCCCGGTACTGGTGATCCACACGCATCAGGTAAGAATTTCGAATTTTCTGTTTAAAAATACAAATATTGTATAAAAACCATTTCGTGATTTGTCCGATTTCCCCCTTAAAATAACCATTAACAAAATTATTGACTTTTGCTGAATTTCTATATGTGTTGATATTTCTTTAGACAATTTCAGTTGATATAATGTACATCGAGGTAAGCACCAAAAACATACGACAGGAAAAAATCGCAAGATCATAATATTCAATTCGTTTTTTAATGTTTTATGTGTTAACTTGTTTTCCATGACTGTGTCCCTGAACGTTGATTTGTTAAAAAATCTCATTTACCTTAAAACAAACAACAAATTAATTCGAACAAAAAAATTGATTCCCATAGCATAGCAATAACAAATCACTGCTTGAAAGACCGGTGTATATTGTTTTTAGCAAAGCGTGGAATATCTACATCTTTGAGAAAAGAAAGCAAAAACCAAATAACAAAAACAAATCAAAAACACGTGAGTCAATATTCACAGAAAAAACATTATTATGATTTTGTTTTACAGCAGCCAATATTGTTAATTCATAATAATTAAGAGTTATGTAAATTACAGTAAAACAGTTGAGATAAAAACAGTTGACATAATGCTTTCTCTGTAATTTGCAATCCAAGAAAGTTTAAGTAAACAGAACGGGATGCCTGCATCTTAAAACAATACATCAAAGTGTGTTATGTCATACCTCCCACGAAGTTCGCAAACAGTTTTGATTTGATAAGAAAAGAAATCTCTTGGACTCAGTGGGACCCGAAAAAAAGAAGACCCCCCCCCCCCCCTTGGTCTGAGAAAGAGTTTGAGATATTGTTGGAGGGCATCTTGTCCTGATCAGGTCGTAGGCAGGGACCCCTTTGATCAACATGGTCTTGCGTCATTGAAGTTGACTGCTTCATTGGTCTTATCACAATATAAGGCTGTTTGTCTTCGAAGCACTCGCTGAGACAAAACAAACAGGCGAGGCTGGGGGGGTTTCCGTGCCGCCTGCATGCTAAGCGCTTTAGAAGAAGGATCGCATTGCAGGTCCTCCAAATTTGAGAGAGGGGAACCTGTGTGTGACTCATGGAGTAAAACAATATCATTTCAATTAATTAATTCAACCCCACCCCCCTACATTTTTTAAAATAAAGTACTGTGCCGTCAAGAAAAGTTCACATAAAAACGGAGGACAATTTGTTTGTTGTGAGTTTTCACTATTTCCTCTATAAGAACGCATGTAAGATTCACTTTTGGAGGTGGGCTATTAAAATATATTCACAGTCACTCCTGCTTTACATCATCTTAAACATCGCAGATTAAAGACAATAGGTCACTTTATAAGTGCATCTGTTAGGACTCTCAAAAATTAACTCAAAAACCATGAGATTGAATTAAGTAAACGTGCCCATGCGAACACATGCAACCAGATTACATTACTTTAATTAAAACCAAATAAATTTGTATTGTGGGTTATAACATTCACCTGTTTGATGAATACGATTTCAATGGATGATGTGTTTTTGCATACAATTTGAATAGTTGAATTAAATTACTGTTTTAGTACGGATAATCTCAAACGAAAGTGAAAAATAACTTCCTCTTTTTTAAAACAATTTTTTAACTGTTTAAATTGTTTTGTAATTGATGATCAAAATTGTAACCCCATTCGTTTAACTTCTTTAGTGTACTTGTTCCCCCTTAAAACTTAAACACCCAATAACAATAACAATGTACGTTAACGCGCTGAGTCTCACAGGCCTATCCAGAAATAAAGCGCGATATTTTCATTAGGGGCCTATAGGCCTATAATGTGTAATTTCTGAAAAAAAAATATCAAATAGTTTTGATATTTCCTATATTGGGCTAAATCGAAAACCATTTCTGATCAGGAATTATGAAAACTAACTTTCTATATCAAATGTGACGTATTTTTTTCAAGTGCTCAGTGGAATTCCGAATTATTAAGATAATTCTTTTGGATGAAATGTAAAGTAACAATTTAATAGTGTAATGTTTGTCCGCGTATATTAGACTTCGCACGTATAGACTTCATCGTATACTGTAAAACCCAGTATTATACGGGTTTTTTCCCCCATCGATGCCAATAGTTTGTAATGTCTTCCAATCGAACTAAAATTTAAAACACAAATGGGTTTTTGAAAGATTATTTCTGTCAATCAACACACCTTCCAAACCAATCTGAGAAGCTTTAAATTTTTATTCACCCCGTTTTGGTGAAACAGCGAAAACTGTTGATGCTTTGCAAAGGACTGTGTGCGTGTTTGAGGCAATCGAAAAAAGCAATGGCGATTTGGTGGTCTTGAAATTTATTCTATTTTTATTCAGTCTATTTTCTCGACTTTGACAGTACTTCATAAGGAAATATTTCTTGGTAGGATTGGTACTGGTATGAACTTTAATTATCCTTAAGCTTTCAGATTGCAACTTATCAAACTTCACTATAATAATTAACGAACTTGTATTTTGTCTTGAAGTTCTTTTAAAGACTTTTATAAACACAAAACACTCGCCCTGCAATCTGTTTATTCGTCCGGTAGGCAGATAGATAGATAGATCAAAATGTTATTGTCCAACTAGGGACAATCCATGTGGCCTTTTGACAATATTTATAACATTTAGCCTTCGAGAAAGACTCTGCTAGGGTCGAAACGTCAGGCCACTAACTAATTTGTGCATTTATACCACAGAACCTTTTTGGTTGGTAAGCAGTTTGCAACAGCTTATTCTATTTTCTCAATATTTATAACAAGCAAAAAAACCAAAAAACACATAATACAAGAATAAAACAAAAGTACAAAGAGGTCGCGTAAGATGTCAACAATTAAAACAGTAAATTAAAAAATATATACAATCACCACTATTATTTGCCCCAAAGCTAATAGACTTCAATGTGCCATCTTAACATCTATGTGTGTCTCTATATTAGGCCTATGTAACATCTTAAACACAATTTTATGATCAGGACATTCGACCGTTTTAAAGTCCGGCCAGTTATACCTCCCTGGTGTTTGTGACTTAGCCATAAGAACGTTTATGATCACTCAAATGGTAAGAACGTCCCACCGCTTCAAGTCGATATAGTACCACGGGATGCTACTTTAACCTTTTCAAACCGACTGTCACTCCTTGCGAGTTTAAAGTGTAAAGTGTGTCGTCGTCGGATGAAGTTCTATAAGGCAAAAACATACCTAAACAATCATAGTGAAAAATATATTTTAATTTATCATGAAAAACTGAAATATCCACTCTTAACACCAGAGGCATTCGTTGTAAGTTTAAATGTTGTATTTAAAGTAGGCGTGGTGACATCAGCCTGGTCAGACCCCCCGCGGAGTCTTAGTGACATATGCATAATAAGTTGGCCCTTACTCGGACATGTGTCACCGAACAATGTCTATTCGACAAAGCTCAATCTTCAATCTAACGATCAACTTTCCATCCTAAAAAAGGCGTTATTCTCCTCCCCCCCCCCCCCCCCCCCAAATCAAAGGAAAGTAATATCTCTTGAAACGTCCAATGAATACTATACCGGTGGACGCGTCACCATTGTGGTGCAAATTCGGGCTCTTATTTTGCCTCGTTTCATCGGCAATTCTGGCTGGTCTGAAGAGCCCCGAGAGCTGGCCATGCCCAGCCGAAAGTCACATAGACCGGGTCGTGAAGTAGGTAACATAACACGTGCCGTTACTGTTGCGCAAACAAAAAAGAGGTCGATTCAATTAGAAAAGTCAACGAATTAAATCATGAAAAAGCAATGATATCGTGGGTCCTATGCGTGGCGGACCAGGAAATGCGGGCAAATTAGTAGCAGTAGCGACTGGGTATGGTTTGCTTGGGCTTTCCGTGATCGCGTGGCCTGGCAGAATTAAAGACACGAGGGGTTGTCTCGATGGACCATATTACATATGTAGCTCTAACGTGTGAATACTAAAATAACTAATTAGTCTCGAATTGAAAGTTTTTGAGAAAATTGCATTTACAAGATGTCCTTCTTAAGAACACGCGGACGTACATGACACGCATTCCAAGATAGGCAAGTAGTTCTTGTGTCTGATCATTCCAAACACACAAGTGAGGTGAACAACAACAAAGACAGCAACAGCAACAACAGCAACACCAACCACAACCACAACAAAAACAACAGCAGCAAAAACAAAAACAACAACAACAAACAAAAACAACAATAACGACAACAACAATGACAACAACATCGACAGCGACAGAGACAACGACAATGACAACAAAACAATGACAACGGCAACAACGACGACAAAGACAGCAACAAAGAAAACAACAAAGACAACGACAATTTCAACTACAACAAAAGCGACGACAACAACAGCAAAACAAGTTTAAGCCTGGTTTCAATTGTGTTTAATTCTGTTGAAGTATAGAGAAAATAGCATTTAAAGACATCAAAAATCGCCAATGCTTTATTTCGATTGCCACAATCGAAATAAGTACGAACCGGGGGCGGCAAATCAACACCAACAAAGCCTTTAAAAAGACATCATCAATTTTTCTTTGTTTTTACTCACACAAGAATCAACTGCTTTGATGTTTTTTTAAGGCTTGGTTGGATGGTGTGTATTAGAATACGGGATTTTAGTCAGTCTTCCAACAACAAATGATTTAGCAGGCCCTATATATTTTATATTAAAACGTGTTTCCAAAAACAATTACCACAGTCAAGACTAAAATGGCAGCAGATAACATCAGTCTTTCGCCCAAAGAACTATACAAGACTGGAATTGATTTTAGATCAAGAACGTGGGTAATTGCTTGTTGTAGAGAGTCTGCAGCCATTCCACAACAACAAGCTCTTTCAAAGTCATGACAATTATTACATCTGTGAGGCACATAATTCCGCTAATGCTTGCAATTTAAGACCGATCAATGAAGAACGTTATCACCTCAAGAAAACAGCCTTCTAAAACAGTATCGTCATACGGCAGACCTTTCATATGGTTTTCGAGCAAAGCAGCGACCCAGTCCAAGACGCCTAGGGTTGTTGTTGAATCCAACACCCTCACCTCTAAGTAGCCATCCCTGGTCGATACGCCTGACCCAATTTCCCCCATTTCCCCCATTTTTTTCCTCTTTTGGTTTGGTTGGACAACAAGATCAATCCCCTTGAAACAAAAACAAATAAATGTCAATGTCGACCATCATGCACTCTTACTGTCTTGTTTCTGTGATAATAGCCGCAACCCATGTTTTCTAGCGTAATTATTTCTGAGGTAGTTTGGTTGTACCGTACGCTTCGATCCACGCCTTGGGGCTAACCCCCGTCTCCGAAGGAGCGACGTACCGGTAATATTCCGCGGCATGCCCGCTCACGCTCTCTGCCCCGACGCGGTAACCATTGGTTGGGTCAGTTGAGTGCCGGCACTCGCGATTTATTTGCTTGTTTAGTTCAGGTCGATTAAGTTTTTTAGATCAGAAAAAGCGGAGGGACTGGCTTTCGAGACAGTCATTCGGTGCCAGCCAGTATTTCAGAACCAGGTCCTGACACTTTTCCCCCTACTTCCATGTACAACTGACTGCTGCTACCCAATGTTCTTACGGGTATTCCCTTGCGAGAAGTCAAGTGCAAGGCAAATACATTACTGTCCAAATTGGAGTAGATATTCCATTACGAGGGTTGCGTCCTCTCGCGCGTTGTGTGGCCGCCTTTTGTTACAAACTGACTTGTCCATTGCGATATATGCATCCCATTTACCCTATCTCTAGCCCCTCATATTGTTGTACAGTTCGACTACAGCTTAATCTCCATATTTTGTCGGTCCACACACTAACAAATGATTGAAAGTTTCAAGTTGGTACCGGTATCTACTTAACCTCAATAATTTTGATCTGATGGCACAGTGCAATTTGGATTTTAAAAAACTCCACTTGCTGTTCCTTTTCCATGTTATCGCAAAATCATTCCTTTTATTTAATCATAACAAAATGACCGAAGCCTTGAAACCAAAAGATAGTCTACTAAAAAAATAAAAAATAAAAAACAACAACTGATGCAGAGAACGACCTAGTTACCGTACACCACTAACTCGAGTCAAACCAGGTTGTCATTAAAATCGCCTTATTGTTTTACGGTGACTCTTTTTGTCGCAAATTGACCGTGAAATCAAACAGCCCTTGAAATCTATTCGTCCGTTTTATGTCCTAACCCGTTTTCCTGTTTTTCTTGAGTACCCGTCCGCGTTTTATCCGGGCGTTTCAACACCGGCATGTCTGCTCCTCTCAGAACACTGTCACACTCTTCCCGCGTATTTATTATGTACATGCGCCTAAGATGCCTACAAACCGACAGTCAATTATAAGAACTATATTTTTGAAACAGGTTTTCAAGCATTTCAAATGTTTGATGAAGACGCTCTGTTCGCTGATCATGTTGACGGCTTTAAAAAGACAGTGAAGTCTTTCGAAGTCATGAAAACAAGAGTCTTGAGTACGAACTGCATTACAACCCGAACTGTATGTTAAAAATGTCAGTCTTTACTATTGCTGAAACACACCACAAAGTGAGCTGAGACTTTCGTGTGACTTCCTCAAAATATCTTTATCTCCGAAAACACAGGGAATCAACTCCCTACGAAACCGATTAGATTGGTATTAATATTCGAAGTATATGGTAATGAAGGGAAAGCATCTACAAACTGTACTATGTCAGTATTCGAAGTATCGTAAATAAAGTTCTATAGCAGAGGAGAAGCTCTAGCCTATCAATAAATTCTACGGAGATAAATTATGATAAATGCACCCGACGTTTTGACCAATATGAGACAATCAAAGTTTACTGGTCGAAACGCCGGGTGAAAACGGCTCTTCTCGGAACCACTGCTGCTGAAAAAAAGGAGTGATAGGCCTACTGTACCACATGGTGTCACCGCAAGTTTATCTTCATAATCTGTTCCCACCATGAGTATAGTTCAAAGTTTGACTTTCATTTGAGATTAAATATAATTATGTTCAATGTCTGGTGAATTCTAATTGAACTTTATATTGACCGGGTTTTACTCCCGTTGAGGAAACCAATAAATGCCGGCATGGTTAGTTTCCCGTCCAGGGTATTCACGTAGAGCATCCCCGGAAATCATCAGGAAATATGCCTTTCACATGGTATTTCTGGATTGTGACCGATAGGTAGTTGTCCTGTTTTTTATTGACTATTAGTAAAAATGTATATACGCGATTGACCAAGTTCATTTGTTGGTGTGATATGAAATAGAGCCAGATTTACTGTCTGAAACAAAATAAATGAAGGGGAGGGGGGGGGGGGGGGGGGAGAGAATCATACTGGAACACGTTTGTTTATCACTGGAAAATTTTCATTATCGATTTATCTACGAAGAATTTATATTGAAACGACAATTATATAAAAATCCAGAGTAATGTCGCTGATTTAGAAGCTGACAAATCCGAAATAAATAACGGCCGCTGTTGAATTTTAAATAATGATTTTATATAATGATTTTATATAGTCAGATTGTATTCACTGATTTTTTAGGTTATGGTAATGTTGTACCTATTTAATTTTTATTTTATTATAGTAATGCCACTGTGTGTATGCAACAATGGCTAGAATATCAAATGAAGTGGTTTCGAGTCTCGGTGACTCACGATCACAACTCTCGCAGTTTCACGTGAGATACCATCCATACTTGGGTAAGACGTTTTAACATGGGCTCGGGCTGTCTGGCCAGATACTAACGTGGTCTTTCACAGCTAATCAGAACATCAGTTGTTTGACATATTGCCCTATTAGAATAGCCCCATCATGTTCACATTACATACTCCGACGGGCAAGTGATTAATATGCATTCTACGGCCTGGTCGTTGATACGCCGTCGCGAACCTGTCAAGCTCGGTTCCGATTGGTCAACCATTCTTTTCAAATTGTTAAGTAACTTCATTCATAAGTTTGCAAACGCCTGCTAAATGAGCCAGATTTGTGGATGCTCTGCGCCCTTCAATGCACATGTCCAACAAAGTTCGCGAGTAATTAAACGTGGAGCAGGTCCTATTATTAGTCATTAAGATCTGAAAGTATTTGGCATGTCTCTCGTTCGCCTTCATTGGAGACAAGTAGGAAATGTTTTGCATGGTAACGGTGGTATCCACTGTTCTTTAGCCAAGCGTGTTTGACAGTTGCACGCTTAAGCGAAGCAAGGCGGGATCTTGAAATTAAGTTTTGCATGATTTCTAACAGACTAATTTAACCTTGTTTCCCAGGACGTTAGCTTGTAATGATGGACTCATCGTCCTAACGAAACAGGTTGCCCTAAATTAAATACGGTTAGAAAGCATGGCGGCCGTCAGAGCGGAGATTTTTGCCCCCAGATTTAGACATGCGCAGTGGGGGAATGACCGCGGATGAACCTATGGTCGAATCCGTTGAGGATCTCACCAATTTGTAACAGTGTGTAGTTTCACGTGTGTAGTTTTTACATGTTCTTCCAATATCTCAAGGGTTTTTTTTTATGGTCGGTATCTGACATCTCGCGGGTATCGTGTGGCTCCAGTCTATAGATGCTCTGTCTGGTGTTTTTGCAGAGATGAGACGCTGAGGGCGTCTCCCAATATTGGACCAGATAGAGAGGGAGGACTCCCTGAGAAAGACGAGGAAACCAGATTACACCACCATCCCCGACGGAAACTCCACCGACAATTTTATTAATTTAAGTTGTTTCTCTGTCATTGCCGGTTGAGAAATTAGGCCAACGCTGGGTCAATGACACGGCGTCACATCTGGGCGGGTTCGGTGGGGTTGAGACGAAGCTTCGCCGCAGGGCTGGTGATGACAGGCACCTTGCCACTCGGCTTCGTATTGGGCCATGGGGGTCTGCCCTGCAATGCATGTGTGGACGAATATTACCAGTAAAACTGGAGTAACGTACGCCAAAGGATCCGTGAAATACACCAGCCGCGTTAAATGGTGGAGCTGCTACCTTTGGATTGTCTGTCCCTTCATGTCCCGAGGCGAGTTTGATTTGTCTTCACCAGCGAGTAATCCTTCTTAATCATGTATCAGTGATTTGATATACATCAAAGAAAGGGACATGACAATACAATGATAATCTAATAGGTGTGTATGACACGCAAGCCTTGCTGCGAAAACATACTCAGCCACGCAAAGCAATGACGTAAACGAAACCACGCTCTCTCGCTCCGAATTCAAAATGGCGCCAATTTCTTGTTCATTACGTGATTCATTCTACATTTATATGTAAAAGTTTTCAACACAAAGTTTTCCCTTCCCACCTCAAAAAGAACGCGTTCGGATAAATTACAACACATTCCATAATTAAAAAAGGAGCACAAAGAAATTAAAGATAATGTATTTTGTCTTATTGGTGTATAAAAGAACAATGTTATTGATAAAAACTTCATTCTTAGAGTTCTACTAAAAGTTCCAAGAACTGGAGAACTGACCGACGACTAAACTGAAAATGCATGAAACCAGAAACCGAAATGAAGCGGCCTAGCCGAGAAGCACTCTACTTGAACGTTTGAGTTGTTCATGATAAAAATCACATCTTTAGCATTAATGTTTCACATCAGCTGTTTCTCTTAGTCTATACATACTCCAGAGAGTTGTTCACATCTTGATGACCAAGCTTCTTCTCAATTTATCACAGTTGTTACATTCAGGGGGAGTATTCCCCATCCCACACTCCAAACGCACCGTGTCCGTTTTTTGTTTTTTTTCCATCTATAAATTTGACACATGAGATATGATTTATGCCTGGATAAATTATCCTCATCGTATAGTGACAGTGATATGATGTTACATTCGTTTAGGACATCTGGCCATACGAGGAACACTTTATCATCCAAAGGTGTATGGATTAGGGAACCATTTCAGTTGTTGCTCCGGAGCGCCAGCCCTGTTTTATGCAGTAGCGTATTTCACGCGTCATAAACTTTGATAGGGAGTGGGCGCATTGCGTTCTTGTTGAGTTGGTACGTGCTCCATGTTTTTCGCTCTCAGCGAATCGAGTGGTTTTTTGCATTAAATCCTTTCAGTCATCGTCCAAAAAGTTTTGAAAAATATAGTATATAAATATGGCAAATATATAATGTTTCGTCTCATTTGGTGTTCGATATGTGGCACGATGTACCCCCTGTGCTTTATTGTGTTCTGGGAATCTCAGGAATTCTTTAGATGGTTTTGTAGGGGAGTGTACTTCTGTACAAGAGGAAAATAACGTGTTAAAGAAGGGGAACATTTGGGAGACATCCTCTGCCACGTTTCGGCATGTTCGTCTGGGTCGTGTCTCAAAATATTGTTTTTGAGGGTTTAAAACCTTCCCATATAAGTTGGAAACCGTGTTGCGTCTGAGGAGATCATAACTGCTAGGCCTATGTAATTACTGGACGTTTCGATCACAGTCTGACGGTCTTTATCAATGATAAACAATGCAAGTTATGAACAGGTTTTATTTTCTCATTCGTCAAGGTCACTTCTCAGAGAACTCAAACTTGCCTTATACCTTAGTTCGCCGTGGTTTTAAAAGGAGCCTAAAACATTTTGGGGAGCATTGAGTTCCCACGTGCATTGCTCAATGGTTCGACGACGCGCAAACCTTTTGTAATCTACTCCGGGTTTTTGAAAGGAACATTTCTGATTGATACAAATGACATATTGAGAACAATTGGTCCCATTCCTCTTTCCTTGCTAATACTTATCTTTGGCAACCCCCCTTACTGCTTACCACGAATGTCTCTTGTGATAGTGTCACACAAAGAGGCAAGTTTTACCACTGTTTGCGAACTCTCCCGTCGCACAAGATCGGAGCGACGCTAACAGTCACGTCTTAAGATTATGCTTTACGGAGAGCCAGTCAGTGAAGTGAAATGGATATGATTAGAACTTCATTAAAAAACAACTTCAAAGCCTATCCAAACCAAGTGTGTCTTCAATAGAAGAAGAAAACCACCTAATTTGAAAGATCAATTTAAAACGGTACCTTATCGTAACAGTCTTTCATGAGGATTGCCTTACGATAACCGTGAGGTATCAGTTTTCACGGGGGGCACTTGGCAACAACGGTATTACTTCATCTCCGCACTGAAACGAAAAACCAGAAATGTTCAGCGGGAAAAATAGAAAACCTTCACCCGGGTGAACGTTCAAAGAACCCTCGTAGAAAAGTACACGATCAAACTGGTAACCGATATCCCACACACACACCCAAAATCAATCGATAAATCGTTGGTTCTCGTCACAGTAATTACCATCGCGTGTAATACCGTCGCGCGCCTCGTATTCACATGCTGTGTGTCCGTTCAATTCGCTGCGTAGACTCGGGCTCTTAAGAACGATCTGACGTGGCATCTCATATCATTCTTAGAGAGGTAGGGAGAGAGAGAGAGAAAGAGAGAGAAGAAAAAAAAAACGGTTGAAATGAGGTGCGAAATTCATAGCATGGTATAATACTTCACAGGGTGCTGGAAAACAAGGAGGTAGAAATAAAAAAATAAAAAACAGTGCAAGCTTACTGAACGATGTACGGGAGCCTATCATATCGACAGAGGGGAAATACTCGGTGCTGATCGGTCTCACTTGGTACCGAGTGAATCGATTCGCAAACGAATGTCAAAGTGCTCAGAGCGGGGGCTGTTTTTGCATCGGCACGCATATTAGAAAGTCATCGAGTCTTGTGAATTGATGGGACCGGGTTTAGACAATTGGCGGGAAAATGCTGCATAAACGCTCATGAACAAGGAGCGACAGGCATTCGAAGATGTTAATTATCGAGGCTCTCGAAGCTGAGTTGAATAATATGAATGCGTTGACGGGCTATCAACTGGCCATTTCCAACCGGTCATGCAGCGAGTCAATGGAAGGTAGACATCTCTACCCTCTCGGTGGCCGAACTATTCAAGAAACGGCTCTCAGAGACAAACTCCATTCGTGTTGAAGTAATACACTTGACGAGCACAAAATCGCAAGACTGCTGCAATTACAAAGCTGTATGAATATCTTCTTTTGCCCGTTGTCAAAACGAGACATTGGTTTTAGCTGAATTAAGTTTACCGAGCGATTGTGGTTGACCAGACCAGAATGATTGGGTGAAGGATCGAAGTATTCAAAACTGAAAGTGAGAAGAAGACAAAACAGAGTCATTGAGTTGTCCTTTTTGATGCATTGCTGCGATTGGCAAGAGGGGGACAAAAACGAACACTAAAAATCATTCTTAAGTGTCCAGCAAACTTAACGAAAATACGTGGCTGTGGGTCGAGAGGAAATTGCCTTTTCACGAGTTTTTAAAAAATGTGTCTGTTTGAACAGTGACATCTGGCGGTGGATTGGAGCGGGGTTTGTCCCCGTTCTGTCCCGACCCCGTAGATTGATGACAATACTCAAAGACAACGAGTGGTTTGCGTTCAAAACACAGGCTATCCAACGATTACAAGTCCCATGTTATTTCAAAAACAGGGAGACTGAACATTGTCGGTGAACGACCTAAGATCTGTCACTCTGATTTTTGTTCTCATCTTGTTATATACAATCTTTCACACACGAAAACTGTTCTCTCAATATCAAACCGTCAGGCCATTCATCAAATCTGACCTTTTTGTTTAGTTGACCGTCAAGTTACTCAGTGACAATTAAATTCAATCATTTTAGACAGTTGGTTTAAGCTTTGCACGGGCCGATCCCGATAAATCATGATCACATAATAGAGTGTCATTGACTGTCACTGACGCACTATCCATCCATCCGAAAATACATAATACTCAATTAGCCAACGATGAGGAGGGTTTGAGTGCGATATAAACAGAGGGATAAATCAGGGTATTGTTGGTTGGAAAGTGAAGTAGGGATCCGGGAGTGGTGGATGATGAAGTAGGTAAGAATGAAACAGCGAGTTATTAGAAACTGAATCAAACCTAATGGACACAATCCTCGATAGCTTCAGTGATAATACATCATTGGTTCTTTCACTTGTCAATAATAACTAAAAACTGACTTATGAGATGAAAATATCAGCAAATAAGGTTGGCCATTCAAGAGAACGATGAGCAACGGCGATTGCTTTACTTGTGTGCATGCTCCGACCCGATAGGGACAATATTCTACAAGGCGGGAAATTTGCTCAAGACAACTGGTTAGGTATAAAGAGCAAGATCGAAAATGGAAACATCGAGATTTTTAGCGGATCATCACCCGCCGCCCAGTGACAAGAAGGCAGTTTTATTTCATCTCACATGCAAGAGCAAGTGCCTCATTTAAACCCATCTGAGCAATTCCTTTCCTTGCCTAAGTAACATTCACTCAGAACGCGCCGTTCACTTACAATTACGATTAGGGACACAAATGGGATACCAACAGAAGACCGTCCCTTTAAAATGAAACTCTTGGTTTTGAGGCCCAGCCGGTAAAACCTTGAGGCAACATTTTTTAAAGTAAGAGTTGTTTATATACGGTCATTCGTTCAACAGTGCTTTATCCATAAGTGACTAAAGTCTTGCGATTCCTGTCAATTTTGGCCTTGGACTAAGAACAGCTCCCAACTGTACAAGGTGTAAGTTTTGTGGGCCATTAGTTTGCCGCGAACGAAATCTCGAAATGCATGCGGCGGACATAATGAGTATATAGGGCATAGACTGTCTACGCGTATACTAGGCCTATCGGATTGGGGGGGGGGGGGGGCGGGGTTGCAAATAGTGAACAATTTTCACATGCTGTTTTCATGAACAGTATGTTTGGATGATCATGACACATAAACTTTATTTTAACAACACTTCCAAGCGAAAGCAATAACTTACACAATGTTAACGATTCGCGAAATTAACTTTACCATCGCATATCAACCAGATATAATCTAAGTGAGATACAACTGCTTCTTGTGTAAAAAAAAAAAAACACCTTACACCGGCATGTGGCATATAACTTCCTTAGTCAAAGCTGCGTGGCGATACGGTCCTCACCCCTCATTGTCATAGATGACGGATTGCGAATTGCCCAACTGAGAACGAGACGCACAGACTTGGCTCATTGGATCTGGACATTATGGCTTCTTCTCATTAGAATTTGCAACGAACCTCGATTTGTCTATAGACCCAACTCAAACAATTTCACGAATATCTAAATTCGTCAAGCGCTCAAAAATAAATCCATGCACTTTTCAGAAAAGCGATAAGCAAAATATAAATAAATAAAGGTAAATCGGATAGCTCGTTCAATCATAATCATGGTTAAAGTACAGTGCTTGTCAAGTAGGCAAATTTCCTTCCAACGGTTATGCTCACATTCTTTGAACCAAAGATAAGGTACACCGTTAGTAATTATTGACAAATGTGCTGCTAACAGTACGTGAACCAATATAGACAATACAGTATTGATACTGCTGATAAAACTGCAGCTACTTCTATGCGTTCTCTCGTTGGATTAGTATAATGGTACAATGATGGTGATGGTGCAAAAATGTGCTTTTCGTATAAGACCCAATAAAAGGTACAGCGTTGGTAATAATGGCAAAACAGCTGTTACAAATTCATAATTTTTTTTTTTATGAATCAACATGTGCTACTAGTAATAATGATGACACTGCCACTATTGCTCTTTCCTATTCCAGTTCAAATGCACTGCACAAACCTTGGAGGGATAGCCCCCAAGATTCCTATTGAAATGTGACATATTTTGTATTGCTGTCCCATATCCGTAATGGAAATGCCATATTTTGTATGGTAGATTTTGTTCTCTTCTTCTTCATATATAGGATAGTGGTACAAAGGGTCACCCAGAAGTCGACGACCGCGGTTTATATACGGAAGCATTTTAGAAGTCATGTACCTCTAATGTACCCAGTTGGGTATACTGGAGGTACTTGTCAACACCCACCGAGGCGTGTATTATAAGGTCCCTGTGTGATGACCAGTTGATAGGCTTTACTGGAACGGACTGCAAGACCAACATTCAACAATATGGCTTAGTTCAAAACACTTTACCTTACTGTACTATAGTCAGAACTATGTTGACTTTATGGAACGCAAGGTTTAGATAATTATTTCATTAATTATTCATTTATCTTGAGCGAGAGGAAATTTTAAAAAGCATTCTGATGCTGTGTTAAATGGGCAATTTCAATCAGAAAATTACAACAGCCGATAACAACGCCCCTTTAAAAGCACCACATTTAAACTGGGTTATGTACAGGTGATAGGCCCAAATAGCCGTTTGAGGAAAAAAAAGGCCTTTTTCTTAAAGGAGCTTATGGGAAGATAAGTGTAATGTAATTAACGTCGTTTCAGTCAACTTTTTTGCCCGATGGCTATAAACCACGTTTACCAACTGAGGATGAATGCTTCATTAACAGATCCTGCCCTGCCATCTTTAGAGAAGAGGCAATACGTTGCTGTTTCGGAATACGTGAATTACAGTATCTAAACATGGACGGTGCCATGACGTCATGATCATCGCACGGCACCACAAATAGAAAGTCATTGACCTCGACAAACGAGTACCACATTTAGCTTGGCTTTCTTTCTTCTTTTTAAGTTGGCTTCCACACACACACACGTGCATCGCCCAATCGCACTTGTAAAGTACCAGCGACGATTGAAGCGTTTCGGGGGCGGCACGGCTCGCCGAGCGGGCGATAACAATACATCAAGTGATCCGTAAGTGTAAATTGAGTCCCTCGCCATCACCTTAGTTGACCCTGCTCCCAGACGGTTTGTCAAAAAATGGGGTACCTTGCTTGGGGGATCCCGGGTGGGCTAGCCCCGGCCCTTGCCCCCTTTCATTTTCGGGGCTGGCCCGGCCGAGCAGAGCGCTCGGAGCGCTATAAACGAAACTTATAAATGTTACCTTTTGTTTCCTACTGTAGAGTTTTGTCATCTTCGCGGTATATTGAGGAATGCGAGCGCCTTGGGAGATACGGGAGGTCGGGACGTGCTAATCGTAGAGGCGAGTGGCCTCCAGGCAAAACTTGTCTGATGAAAACTCTGGAGAACAGAAAGGAAAGATAAATATTTCAATATTAAAAAAATGGGCATACCATTCTTGAAATAGAATCGAGGCTTTTGTTCGCTTTGTATATACAGTTTGTCTGATGGGTTTCGCACTAAGGGCGATTCTGCGGGGAAGATTTTCAAAACTTCCACTTGCAACTAGCAAAATTAGGAATGTAACATCGGTTGCATGACTGCGTTCATCGTATGCTTCGTTCATCGTATGCTTCGGTAGATATTACTATTTCTATATTCGATCTGTCAATGATGACTGATTACTCATGTGCTCTTCTTCAATCAGACTGCCTCGCTTTGAAGTCCTTGCAAATAGTTTCGTCTTTTTGAGGATTTTAAAATTATTTTTTAACTGAAGACACAAAGTCTTGTCGCTGGAGTAGACTTCGTCTTGTGACGTCATGGGATTGCAATGATTACTAGCATTGTATATGAACTAGAAAATTATTTTTCAAATTTGTATGAGTATCGAACAAGTATTAGCACCAGTTTCAAACTATGGGCATTGGGGGATCAAAGGGTAACGACAACCCATGTGTGGAGTGACACTACCATGGATTTGTCGTTAATGCCTCGTCAGATTAGCCCTCTGTAACATGGGAGAAAGTCGGTAGATGTTTAAAATATGAAACTTTACACCGTATAGTGCCCCTGTTACTAAGTGAGAGGCGGGGGTGCACAAACGCTCTGATCAAACTCATGTTTAACTATCCTCTACTGGGACCATTTTCGAAAATACCGTAGAGTCCGCGACCTGACGAGCCCTACACGTGTTGCGATGGGTCTACTCGCGGACAGTGCCCCCCGATCTGCGTTCCGGCTGGCCCGGTATAGTCGGACCACTTGGTTGGTGATGAAAGTTCGGCTTGCGACCCCTTCCGTCCCGAGGGGTTACACCTCAAACAGCATTATTCGCGAATCAGAATCCTTGCGCGGCTCCATGGCATAAACCACGACTTGATACCAGCACTATTTATAAAAAGGAGCTTTTACTGTTTAATGTCCACCACGCACTTGTCTAGCGTTGTCTATGATGATTGGGAATGACCACTGTATTTAACCAATTTGGTCTCCAGAGAGCTGGAATCGGCAAAACAAACACTGGGTAAAATACGAGCTGGATCGCGAATAGTGACGCCGACGAATAACCATAACTATTTAAACGAGTCGAATAATCAGAATAGACACTTTCATTATTACTATAGCTCTCTAAAACACAAACAGTGTTTATGTTCATGTTTGTTTGAGTAAAAATCATCTAATTAAATACACCAACCCAGCTGCGGCTTGTAAATAAAAATAAATAAAAAAAAGGTTTACTATCGGTTACACATTGAATGTAGGGTATTTTAAATGAGAAGTACTGACACACATAAACTGACCACATTATATCATCTGTGTACGGTTCCTTGTATACAACAAAGACAATACAGTTCTAGATCTCATTTGATAAACAGGGGCCCGACTATTCGCCCTCCAAGCCTCGGTTTCCTTGCACTGATCTGATCTGAAAACACAAACGAAATGGCTTCACCATAAAGAGAGTGTCCTGAAATCGTGATATCAATTGGAGAATGACAATTTCTTTTTTTACGTGAGGCGCTTGAAATTTGTGTCCCAAAAGAAAATAGTTCGAATTCAGATTCACTGTTCTCTTGTCCTTGTCACAAACCACTGTCTTCAAAAAGCCAGGTCGGGAAAAATAAACTTATCCGTTGAAACCCATTTTTTCCCCAAAGCGTAACCACACTGAAAAATGCGGTCAAGTTTTTTGTTTTGCGGTTGTTAAGGTCTTTTTTGTAAGGTCTTATGAACATGTCTGAGACGAAACCACGCATGAATTGCATTTTCAAAACCCACAAAAGAGCATACAATTATTACGTGCAAACGTTAGTAATAAATCTAGTTGAAGCTATTTTGGGATGGTTATTTTAAAGTATGGCCCTATTGATTATTATTTATTTGATTATTATTTTAGTTAGTTCAAGTATTTTTTAAACGAAGAAGACAAACAGCCAACAAGAACAACGCATGGTGAGTCCATATTATTGATATTGATTTTCTCATAGGCCTGTATTGCTAAATTAATAATTTGAGACAGAAAATAATTCACAGGAAAACTGATTGATAAAAGTCAAGCCAAATTAGAGATTTGTCATCTATGTCGCGTTCCCTCTGTATGACTACGAGTAAAGCACAGAAACACATCTACGACGAGGGCCAGACTTTTTACCACACAAGGCTCAGTTTTGTGGCAGCATAATGGATGGAGACAAGATGGCGGCATGCTAATAGTACTTCACGTTCCTTAGATTGAGCATGTATTGATAGGATATTGACTTTAATAAAAGTCAACATGAACTATACGTTCAGAAATCATCTTTTTGTTTTCAGAACTAAAAACAATAAACAAACGATTGTTTTTACTCTGGTCTTGAACCATGCGCTCATGTGACTTTGTTTCATGAACTATACGATGAGTGGGAAATTGTACAAATACTCGCGAACGGAACCAAAAGCCACATGTGTAGAAATGTACGCAGTTGTAGTTATTCGGCAGGAGTTCAATGTCCACTCGTTCCTGAGCCTTAGTCCCTGACAGAGTGACGTGAGACAAGGTCAAACTAGTGGATTTTCTCTCTCTCTCTGTGATTTACAACCGTCATCTTCCTCGACGAGCAGCCGAGAAAGTAGTGCGCCGTCAAATTTAATTACAGGGGTCATTTGGGAGATTAGCTGTGCCGTCTGCCGTAGGCTAGACGAGTACGGTGGTCTGTACGGAGACTCGAACATACATTACATGTACGTTTGGAATATTGTAGAATGATTTCAACAAGATGAAGTAATGAGCTTTACTTTTTACTGTCGGTGTTTTTTATTAGGTTTGCCGTCAGTACAGGTGGCGATGATTGGGATGAATTCGGGTACATTGTCCTGAGGGGGTCAAGGTTGTTAAAAATCGGGATGTCAGAGCGATGACGGGGTATACGCTGCGGCGATGCTGTCCCCGTACCGCCGGAGAAAGAGCAGGATTTACTGCCGTGACATGCCGGGGAGACCAGGCCCAGCCAACGCAGTGAACCGCTGCGGACTCCGATAGTCGTATCGGCATCGTAACGTGGCGTTTGATGCGTCCCTTTAGGCCAAGCTGTATGCTACAAAACCCAAGGTGATGCCAAAACCAGTCGCTAGGGACTCTGCCTCCGACTGGCGAACAAGTTCAGTGCTTCTGTTTGCACCTGCCAAATGCTCAGAGCAAACAGGGGCAAGAAATTATACGATTTACAGAGAAACAAAATGCGTGATTAGAACGTGTCGCCGTGCAGTCCTGGTAGTGTAATTCCTAGGAATGCTGTGCTTTGACACCAGGAACAAAATTGTGCAGTTTTATGTGTTGTCAAAATTATTTAAATCTGACCTGCGTTTGTGGGACCATAAGTCTCGTGTAACCGGGACCATCAAATTACTGCCACCATTCATCAAGTTCATCAACTTGGTCAGAACAGTTACTATCGATCACGTCATCAAAACAACAACAACAATGATTTTATATTTCATGGTACAGATGAATATATTTAAGACAAATTACAATATTTTGAGTTGAACAAACAAACATTTATTAGAACGGGACTTGAACCAGCGACCTCCGGATTTACGTGCCGTTGCTTTACCAACGGAGGTAAATGGTCGAATGATAAGTTTCACAGAATTATTTTCATGTGAAAAGCTGCCAAAGTTGAGCGAATAGCATTTCGCAGACCTCTAAATCAACATCACTTATATCGATTGCCACAGCTCGAATTAAGAAAGTTTGAAAGTGTAACCTAGTGCCAAAAAAATCCTGACAATAATCATAGACGTAAATCATTTTCGCTGTTTTTACTTTACTTAAAAAATAATCCCTTATTTTGGTGATGCACAGGTTTGTTTGATGAACCGCAAGAGATCAGGAGTAGTTGTACTCCCAGCTGTACCTTTAAATTCACATTCTTTAAGGTTTCGTTTTGCAGGACGATCGAAAACGATCAACATCAGCCAGAAACCGAAAGATAAATAAGCCACGAGTGATGTTGCAAGAATAGTCCGGAGAATTTGTTTAAGTTCAGTAACTAGCATAACTGGCATCTCTATGGCAGTTAATCATACGCAGATAAAAACAAATATTGGATAAAATAATGTGGTATTTAAAGGCCTTAATTCTAAAATTAAGAATTAAATACCGGTATACCTTTCGTAAAAACAGCCACGTGTTGTTAGGTTTGTATATGGAAACTTAAAACACACATATTTTAGGTCAACTTGACTCGAATGAGAAACCGGATAGGTTGTGATAAATAGGTGGTACATTTGAAATAAATTGACGAGGGTGTTTTGCGTCGTGGCCAAACTTATCAAACCATCTCATGTCATTTTGCAATCTTCACTTGTATTATATTCTCCCCGTCCCTTCGACCTGCCCCGGCCGCCTCCAAACCATCAGTGTAGCACGGGGTGACAGGGAAGTGTCCTCTACTTTAATCACCGGGATTGTAGCATTAGTGTAATTGCCGAAATCCAACGCGTCGACCCCAGTCTTGTTTACTGCGATGGGTTCCTCCTGTGGCGGCTTCGATGCCACGATGGTGTTGACAGAACACAGAGGAAAACGAAAACATGTAGACTATTGATAACTTTATTTCCGAATACACAAAAGAAAGGTTGTGAGGAAAATCATTATAACCGACTCCCTTCAGGAAAGACCGAGCTTCATGAAAACAAACTTAATTTCTGAAAATCAACTCTGTTTTTTTAACGATTCGGCAATGAATCAAATCGTAATCATCTTTGACAGAGTGTGATTACTTATTACTCTCTACTAACTAAAACGACCCAACGATATGAGAGGGAATCATTCTATTTACGCCATTAAGAAACGAAGACAATTTTAGTAACGGTGCCAAAACAAGTATCAAGTCTTGACATCGAAGTAAGTCATTATCTAATTCAGCTAGCTACAGTGGGCACTAGTGAGATCTACTGAAGAATTACACAACTTAAAAATGACAAAAAACATGACCATTAGTTTAATTGTGTATGCGTTTTAATGCGTTGTGTATAACATACATGCTTCTTATTTTATCTTAATCTTGTTTAGACTTTGTCGTGTGGTTGTGTGTTATTTATCCTTGAGTTGCAAAAGGAAACAAGTGAGGGAAAGCAAGTTGTATAATAAAAGTAGAACGCCGCCTGACTTTAACAAGTCTAAGTCAAAACACTACATCTCATCCAAACGTGTTTTTGACCAAGATTTTTCCCCCGTACTCTATGTTTTGGTTGAAACAAAAAGAAAACACTTTCGTTGATATTGATATCACCAAGAACATGAAAGTTGTCTTGGTCTCAAATTACATAGAAAAACAATGGAAAAACACTGGAGCAGATGTGATTAATGACGGTAGGATTGGAACAGTTGTTGTTGGTTTTACCGCTATTTAACCCCTACTTAAGCGCCTACACGTGGGCCGCGACTGGTGCGCATACGCTTAACCATGTTTGCTGAGATGCAGTTAGGCGTGTCCGGACGCTTTCTACTCAGACACCGTGACACGGGGCGAAGATGGGCCGCGGTGAATCGGCGGCATGAAGGGGGGACGCCTAGTCCACTGTGTGTGACAACTGAGCGATTCCGGATGTGGCGCTGTCCCCGGCTTCGTGTTGTTACAAGCGCATGGCATACTCAACGGAACAACATCCATCACTATAGAGAAGTGCATGGTCGAAAGTGCAGTCCCATCATCGACAACAATACAGGACAAGACAGTTTCACAATGTTACTTAACTTCAGGACTTATTACACCATAGAGTAAGGATTACACACACACGCTATTTTATTGATTAAACAACTTCGCAGTCGAAACAACAACAATACAGCACGTGATTTTACCTCTGTCCGCTCACATTAATAGTTACTTTCTTGTTGCATGTTTATATTATTGTTGAAGGCAACGCCGATTTTGGGCAAACTCAAAAAGGAAAGCAATGCCAACGGGAATACTTCTCACAGCACCGAGTTTGTCTTTGAGTATGCAATTTGATTATTTATAAAGTTACAAATACCTTCGGAAAAAGGGTGATAGGAAATAAAGCTATCAATAATCTCAAAGGAATAAAACACACAAGCATGTCATCCGCTGCATACTGTATCTACTGCAGACATATTGTGCTGATCGTATCGCTGGCCGACCCCATCAATTCACAAAAATGTCCACATAAAATAAAGACAATGCCTCTTTGATTTGTACATATTCACCGCTCTCCATTGCTGGTTGGAGTAAACCTACATTCTAGGCTCCATGCTGGACCCATAGGAGTCGGGGTGAGGACAGATATAGGTGTACATTTGACGATAAGTCACTCAGGCTTGATACGCCGAGAAGAGGAACAAAGCGCCGAACGAGTCTACCGTGTGCACGGCACTCATCGACGGCTCAATCCGAAGGCTGCAGAGCCCGTGCAACCACGGCCTACCCTGTTTCGAATCATACAGCATCAAGAAAACCCGAGTAAGGTAAAACGGGCGATGAAAAACGAAGAGCTGTCTCAAAAACTTAAAGCAATAGTTTAAGTTCTTAAATTAAATGGTGTGTTTTACTATTACGCTGTAATGGTGTGGCGATCACATCTTGTTTTGCTAGGGGAGGGGGGAGGGGGAGGGGGGAGGGGGGAGGGGTGAACCGAAATGGTTTGGATGGTTCATTTGGTTTATAAACCAACAGTTGACAAATTTAGGAATTCCAATCTAAAACAGTTAAGATAGGTAGGGAACAATATGAAGTTAAGGACACGAAGAGTTCGGAAGAAATTAGTTGAACGAGCTTATAGTGCATCAGCAAGCTTTGTAGGTCTAAAATAATCCACAAAAAACCCAAATCTGGTTATCATGAAAATAGTTTGTCGCAGCTTATTATTTTCGGGAAGAAGTTCTGAATACAAACTACTCCACAAAGTTTCCTCTTGAAATTCTAAACTTACATTGGTCATATTATTAGTATTATTTGTTTTAAGTATATACCATTATTTGCATCTTTAATTAAATTTTGAGTTCCTAAGTAATGCATTTACAAAGTTCAAAAGACTACATGCATATAGAAAATATTAATTATCAAAACATTAGAGTGGAAGTTATATTTGATGGCGATGGACCTTCATTGTGAGTGATACCACCCCCCCCCCCCCCCCCACACACACACACACACGAGGATCGACTGGTATAAAGTTTAACCTTTCGACCACCTCACTGGTTGAAGGATAAACCCCATGTGATCTGTGGTACTAGAGGTACCAAGCAGCGTAGTTACGAAAAATACCAGCGTCTGCGCCAAACATTGTGAAGTTATCTTGGACACAGCGTAGAGCTGTTACAAGTTTTTATCTTGCTTTAAAATTAAGAATAGGTTGCCAGGAGCGATCAAAATATAATTTTAAAAAATGATTTAGAACTTTCTACAATCAAGAGATATGTGTGACTAACAACGTTCCTATTTTGTTGTTCAAGTTGTAATGTTACTAAAAGTTTCGAAAATTATTTAAAAACAAATCTGAAACCACAGTGAGTGTTTTCCAAGCATGGCTGTACTTTTGTCATGTTATTGTTAAAGCGGTCCGGGTTATCTTTAACGACCAATGTATTACCAAACTGAGTCTGGGTCATTTTTATTTCCCGTGAACCAATACTCATTAACGTTATTGTACACAGGGAACCAGACCAACAGGTCTGGGCCTACGGATCACTCTCACATAGAGAAGGTACGGCAGACTATATGCGACCAGGCATGTGAGGTATTTTTGTCACCTCTTTGATTTACCCTTTTCTCTAGAATCTTGTCCGGTTTCCTTCACAAGGATGCCCCCCATTCCCGCTCGGTGAGGCCCGTGAGCATTTCGTTACGGTGCGTTCACCGTACCGAAGTACACGTTCGAGTGTTCGTGGCTGACGGAACAATCCAGCCAAGCCCTTGACGTATTTATTCTTTACCCTGCCCGTCACTCGCTTCACGACTTGCATTAAAAAAGGGAGAGAAAGGGGAAAGAGACAAACAAAGTATCCTGTACGATTTGTCTCTTTTTGTGTGAGTGTATGTGTGTCTTCTTCCCGTGACTGCGACAAAACTACAGAGCAGCATCGGATGGCGGGGCGTAGACACGGGAAACCCGGCCGCAGCATTGATGACATCCCTAGGTGAAATCATGGCAACATCACGCACGGAGCGTTGGGTTCGATTGCGGAGGGGGATCGTTGGACACTTAGCACAACCCCGCCATTTTCTGCTCCGTTGAACCTGATGGATCGGCCCCGGCGATAGATTACGACGCCCTTTTTTTTATAAATACTCCTCTCTCATCCAGAGTCTTCAGACAACCCCCTCCTCCTATCCTCGATTTCTACAAACCCTAAGAGATCATTCATCGGTTGGATCGATCGATGTGAACGATAGCGGGGGAGGAGGGGGGGGGGGGGTGGTAGCAGTTTCGTCATAGTGCCCTCTTAGACCATTCGGAGCGACGGGCAGCCGCTCTGATCAGAACAGTTATGTATATAGTTCTGCATCCCCATATTCTTTTCACCCGGCCGAAAAAAGGCTATTCATAATTTCAAACCAGTCTATCGATATAAGGCGATATAAAGCGGTGATGAAGAAGGGGGGTACATGTCATGTTTGCCCTTACACCACCAGGGACCGTTGGGCAGACGACTCTGGTATCATAACAATACTGACAAGTAATTTATCTCTCGATGCCTACTTCTAATTAACAGATCGGCCCAAGTTTGTGTCGAGAACACAGTCTCTGGGTCTAGAGAACGATTCGAGATTCACGATGAGCTTCTATATTCTAGTCTATTACCAATATTAACCACCTAGACAGGCACCTCATGGGACCCTTCAACCACGGCCTATATTAATTCCAGGCGCCATGTTGATGGAAAACCAGAAATCTCAATCTCATGATTTCTACCAGCAGGAGATGGGATGCAGGGATATCCAGTTTTCCTCTTGACGAGTTCTTGTTGATTAGGAAAGTGGGCCAATATTAACAAAAATGTCACTCGGATCGTCGCCCGAACTTTAAAGGGGAAGTACAGTCCAACATTTCCATTTTAGTTAGTTTTTCAAATGAGAACTACAGACTCTAATTACCCTGTGTTATTGCTTTAAGTTTGTAAGAAAATAAGCAAAACAACGGAAGTACACTTCAGAAACTCCTAGATCAGAATTGACCCTGATTCTAGATCCCAGAGTGGTCAGACCCATTTCTGGGTCAGGTCGACCCTGAAACTGGTTGAAAGTTGGGATTTTGACCCAGATTCCGCGTCAGTTTGACTCAGATTCCGCGTCAGTTTGACTCAGATTCCGCGTCAGTTTGACTCAGATTCTGCGTCAGTTTGACTCAGATTCCGCGTCAGTTTGACTCAGATTCTGCGTCAGTTTGACTCAGATTCCGCGTCAGTTTGACTCAGATTCCGCGTCAGTTTGACTCAGATTCCGCGTCAGTTTGACTCAGATTCCGCGTCAGTTTGACTCAGATTCCGCGTCAGTTTGACTCAGATTCTGCGTCAGTTTGACTCAGATTCCGCGTCAGTTTGACTCAGATTCCGCGTCAGTTTGACTCAGATTCTGCGTCAGTTTGACTCAGACTTCGCGTCAGTTTGACACAGTTTCGAGTCAGTTTGCAATAGATTCCGGGTCATACTGACCATGTCGAGTAAAGGGTTTCAAATTCTTGCGGGAAGCAGTTTCCGCTTCTGTACACACGGACAAAGGACTGCCGAGTTAGGGGGTGAGACACTGTACTTGAGGGCCTTAGGTCGGGTAAAACTTAGTGTTTAGTAGAAGATACAAGTAATGATTTCTAAAGGGTAACATTCGTCATAAAATATCGCCAACCATCAAAACAACTTTAAAGAAACACAAAAAACATCACATGAAGATTTCTATTTCAAACACCCAAAATGATTTCGTGATTGCATGTGGATCAGTTTTGTACAGACGTTCGGAAATCGGGGAGCAGTGCATTATTTTGAAACCCCTCAAATTAATTCATAAATGAGATAAGTATTTGAACGGTAAAACATAATGTCAGTTGGACCAGTCATTCTCTCATCAATCCCATTATCTTTGAGAAAACGCTGAGTTCAATACAAACATTTTAAACGTGGGCTCGGGGTATACTTAAAAGCACTTTACAGACACTGTATGTGATTGGCATCTATCGAGAGCATTACAAATAAATTGTTTCTATCTGAAAGCTAGTAATCTTCCAGAGTAATATTTGCATTTAAACAACTGTAAAGGTCCAGGAAATAAAGTAATTGAAGACCACATAAACCACAATTGCTTATTTCGATTCTCGCAATCGAAATAAGACTGATAAAGTGATATGAGAGAGTACAAACACAATTTTCCGTTGTGTTCTCTCAATGTGAACACCAAGTTTGATGGTTTTTCTTCCATAGGCTGTTTGCACGGTGTGTTTTTGAAAGCTAGCTTTCATCTATGGTTGGGATGACTTCAAATCCTTCAAAGACAATGATGTAATTTCCCTCCCTTAATTTAAAACGATACACTTAAAAAATAGCTGAGTATCTTTCTTGTTGAAACAAAGAGCTCTATAGGGTTGTACTAACCCAACAACCGAACAATCGTCCCTTTAGCATAAGCTTCTTTAAAAGTAGAGGATTGGAATGAATCTTCTATAAAAACCAATGGTACACCTTCCCGTTATGATTTGTTTCTTCGGAAATAGATGACTAAAATTAAAGTCATATTTCTTTAAAAGCACGAGGATTGGAACTGATGTGCTCCCCCCTAAAAAAAAACCACAAAACACACACACATGTTGTACCGGCGATGTACCTCCCTTTTATGGTATTTCTTAAAATATGAGACTGGTTTAAAATAAATGTATTCCTCAACAACCAGTGAAGTACATCCCTTTAAAATCGACCCATTGAAGATTCTCGCGACCTGGTATGCAATTACATCACCTATTAGTTGGGCGTCTACAATCATTGCCCGCAATAATAATGGACTTTCTGTATTTCTTGCAACGATAAACCCGCAGTGATGCCTCAATATTCATTTTTAGAGGTTTTTATTCATAAGGTATAGTGGCTGTGTTTGTAGAGTGGGTGATGGGAAGGGTTGGCTAAGTGATTCCACTGCACCATTGTTGTATACAGGCTTTCATTAGATATTCATTACTCCCATCCGCAATGAGAAGAAGGGGGGGAAAAATCTGGTTGAGTGCTAGAGAGGTGGTGGTGTGCATATGGTCGGGTAAGAGAAGCAGATTGTGGTAGACCAGAGAAGAAGAGAGAGAGGAAAAAAACCCACTTGCGACAGATTGCTCTAAGAGGGGATCACAAAGACGTTCAAATTTCACGGCGCATCCCGGCCGGGCTCGCCTGACCTGTGCCCGCCCCAACGCCATGGCGGCCGCGGCAAGCACCTCCGAAATTTGAGTCTTCGGTCAACATTTCAACGTAGGGAGTAGCTCCATTCCCTGTCTCTTGGACCACTTGATCTTATCCCCTCGTTTGAGCCTCACTAATGGGTTGTTAATAACCAATCGTGTCTGGTCACATAGCTCCCCCTGCTTCTCTCTCTCTTTCTCTTTCTGTGTTCCACTTCTCTTCCTCCTTTAATAGGACAAACTATACGAGGAGGGAAAGTACAGGTCTAGTCCGCGCAACAAAAGACCCATGCGTGGGTACTCCATCCCCCCACTCACAACTGTCAAGATCACATATTTATTTTGCTATAAAAAAACTTCTCGCCAAAGGATGAAGGGTGCCAACCGAAGACGTCGACCACGGCATATTGCGGCTTTTTAGGATGACCCAAATATGATATTAATTTTTAATTTTGTTCTCTGCGAGGAAGTAATTCTGCTCTCGTTGTATATCAATTTACATACCCGAAACGTCTGTTGTCGAGTTTTTTTATACGTTGGTTTGTTTGTATAACTAGACACCAGAAGAAAACCATGTGTTCACCATCCACACAAGATGACAGTGTTGACTCACGTATAGTGTCGGTTAACGAATTACTTTATGTAAAGCCATCATACAAAGTCATAAAACTAATCTAAAATTCAAATGTAGATTTAAATTTACAAGATTTGTAAATTTACGTAGAAACTCGTTTTCCCGTAACATTGGATTTTACGAGAGAGATTTTTTTTAAATGTGAACTGTCAACCGAATCGCATGGGTTTTTTTCCTTCGTGGAAACATGTAAATTAATATTAATTAAAAATCCTGCTGGCCACATAGAGCTGAATTATCTGGACATTTTAATACAAATGGTAAACATATGCTCAAAAATTACACAAAATAACAGAAAAATTAAAAATATAAAGAACAGAGACATAAAATAGTAAACCGAGATCAAATAATGGCGACACAAAATAAATTGCACATTGCTAAAAAGGGGAAATGTTACATTAGGGTTGAAGATGATAAGGTGTTTAAATAAATATTAGGAACAACTAAACGTAGACCTTCGCCAGGACTTCAAGAATATGTATTTACTGCAGAAAGAATGATCTGTCTTTTACTTATTATATTTTTTTGAAATGGGATTGCAATAATGTCACTGAGTCGTAATAATTTTTATAGAGGTTTGGGTTTGTTTGTGGACGTTGTAATTAGCCAAGACATTTCTTTATAGAAAAAAGTGTTTAAATGTTTTTTTTAATGACATGTCGTCCAAAATAATCAATTCACGTGGAATTAGTTAATGTCGAGCTTCTAATGTTAGCGTGGCCGTAAAGCCCATCACGAAATCAAGAACCAAAAATGCCTGAATTATTCATATTAATGGGTACATGCAATTCACAACTTCATTCAGACAATCCATTTTGGATGGACGTGTGAAGAAGAGAAAAAAATATATATACTCTGAAAAAGAAATAGTTATAACGTCACAGCCTTGAAGAAAATATCATAAGATCCGCGAATAAACCTATTACATGAGTCATCGAACTTATTCGTCAAACCAGAAATACATATTATATATGAATCTCTCAATTACACGACCGCATGACTTTATGAATAAGGTTGGACTCGTCAATTTGACGACCGACTGTAAAAAATATATTCTTCAAAAAATGCACTTACTTCTCGCCTAAGAAAACACCAGAAAACTGTTGGGCGACTCTTATTGAAAACTTATATATTTTTTATAGTTTAAAGTAATTGTTGTGAGTTAAAACATTGCAGCAGAGTTTAAAGCTTAGTATTTGAGTGGAGATAT
The DNA here is from genome assembly GCA_037783415.1 of Leptasterias polaris. Classification (NCBI taxonomy): domain Eukaryota; kingdom Metazoa; phylum Echinodermata; class Asteroidea; order Forcipulatida; family Asteriidae; genus Leptasterias; species Leptasterias polaris. The sequence continues at coordinate 4,149,236 of JAZGTN010000092.1, read as the reverse complement.
GATCTTTAATGAGCCCGGGCTTGCAGTTGTACGGCAGGACTGGCTCTTCACCATGATGGCTTTGCCCGGGGCCTTGCGAGCGGCCCCGTTCTGGGCTAGAGCAGTGGAGAGCCCATCCAGTCACAGTATGCCGTGCTGTGTCCGCTGATCGTTTCCCTTCCCTTGCCATGGCCTGGGGTGCCGTCCAAAAGGTCCATCATGAAAAAAATCCACACCACAATTGGGGGGGGGGGGGGGGGGGGGTTAGATCACCTTTAAAAGGGTGGGCGTGTGAGTGGTGGCCCGTGATGCATATAATACCATAAAGCTTAAGAGCGGTAACTATAGGTGTAAGGCTGAGTACCGCCAGGGCTGTCAATTTTAATTCAACCCGGAACCTATCAGTGTTTCGGGCGCTTTTTCGTCAATCGACCTCAACACGCGCAGAAACTTCTCTTCCTAATTTTAGGGTGAAAAAAGGGAAATCTCAGGAAACCATGTATAAATTATCTGACTTTTGCTGTCAAGCATTGGCAGAGGAATCGTTGAAGGATGTGATGAAGGTGAGGTAAATCTATTGCACACTTTCAACTTCTAATACTTTGCCAAATCACTAGTTTAAAGCAAAGGGTATAACCTCGGTTATGATCACAGATCAGTATCTGCAATTTGTGTGACCCAACACATACATAAAATAACAAACCTGGGAAAGTTTAAGCTTAATTGGTCATCAGACTCGCAAGAAAATAGTGTGAATTTTTATTTCACTGTTTTCAAACATCGGGTGTTTTGTCTCGCGAGATAGAAAGTAATTATTTTACTAATTTCTCAAAAACCGTAGCATTTCAGGCAAAAATATTCAAAGGGAAGTTTTCCAACATGACCATCTTTAAGTTATTTGCAAATCTGTGAACACTTATATTTTCAATCTTGTCACTGCTGTGCAAATATTTTGCAAAATGTGCACATGCATTCAAGTAAGTGCATTTAAAGTGGCATTAGTACACTGGCCTTTTACCCCCAAAGTACCCATCCCCAAAATTACCATTTTCAAGAAGTCGTTGTAAATAATTCAGCTTGAATTTAAATGTTGTTTTAATTTGTCCTCATGTTGCCAAAAATTGTCATAATGTAGCAGTAATTATGCAGAAATGAAGGCACATCCAAAATGAAGAAATAATTCGCCCCAGAACCAAATCGGAAGAATTTGCTGATTGAGGTGAACCACTGGCTGGTTGACTTACTGGCGCTGTGCCTCGTTTCACGCCCTATCGGATTGTTATTTACCCGGGTAATAATCACAAGGATTCCCCGTCTTTGATGACAAATGTGAAACGGTTGGTCGCCAGAGCCCACAACAGGAGGTTCTTGAATTCCTAGCATCTTATAGCATATAGCTTCAACAGAATAATCAAATATTGTTTTGTTTTGTTTTGGTTTGGCTCTAAATTTCTTTTATTCAGCTGAAAATTAGGTATACAAAATATATTATAAGTGATCTTTCAGTGTTCGTGAAAATATGATCTCTGCTATAATTTGTTTCATTTGATCATTCAAGTATAATTTCTCAACGTAGTATAACGGCAGCTAACAATTACTCTAAATACAATTTGTTTTATACAAATGAATTCAAAACAATACGAAACTGAGAAATAATTTTCATATCTTTGACATACAAACTTTGCAAATTTTTAAAGCTCCACAAATGCAGCTTTTTGTTTTAGTCAGAAATGGTTTTCTTCACAAACAATACCCTAAAAAGAAAATCTCTCAAAAAACCCACAAGAGGGCTTCTGTTATTGATTGTGTGTTTGTAACTGCCACAGTTCTCACTTTGTTCAATATAGTTATGTTTGCATTCATACAATTGTTGTCATAATAAACTCAAATTCACATTTCAACGGTATCATTTTGTTCCCACTTTTCCTTTGTTGCCTTATTCCCCCACTCTCCTTCCAAACACCCATCTTTCCTGCCCCATTTTCCCCCCAAAACACACTCTCTCACTCATTCTGTATTTTCTTGTCAGATCACTTTACTGTCATTTCAATTCAAAAGCTCTGAGTTCAGTGATGTTTGGTATCCCTTGCTACGGTCATTGATATGTGTAGAAAGTGAACTGGGTAAACAAGCTTTTGCCTCGCCTCCTACACCAGATATCCCGTCGCATTCATCCCATCGTCTGGCCAGGCAGTAAGACACGTGGCGTGATGGCGTAATAATGACGCCTAACAAGCACGGGCCAGCTTTGCTTTGAGCTCACAAATTGGTCTTTACATTGATCAATATTTACACTAACCGATAATTACGGGTAATAAATTTCGATTTACACGTGCGTGTGTGTGTGTATATGCGACTCGCTTGTACCGGGGCATGCGAAAAACATATGCGGTGTCACGAGCCGTGTTGGAAACCCTTCGCCGTTATAGTGTGCCTCGGCGCTTCGTCATGCAATCGTCATACACTGCTGTACTGGTATTCAAGTGCACTAACTGAAAGTTGAACCATATTTCTACATAAGTAGGCCATTGAAGAAGCATACTGCAAACTAAACCGGACAATGTCAGTGAGAATTGGAGACCATAGTGCGATGAATGCTTTGCAGTGATTTTGCACCGCGAACATATGGGCACAATGCCCATGTTTAGTGAAGGTCCATGGGTCCCCATTAGCCACCAGGGTACAAATTCGCCATGGGTGATCGTCAAATGCACCAGAAATACCAATTATATCATGTATTGGATGTCCAACTTAGACAAGAACAAATAAGCCAGCGATGATCAATTATTCTTGAAACACGTCTATGTTTATTTCTGTTGCCCGTTGGTGCTACAGTTTGCTTTTGCTGAGGTCCTACTGAAGTGTAAATACAGAGTCAGTACCAACCAACACGCGGGACGTTAGGAATGATCCCTCCATGGGTCTGGTGACTACTTATGACCGGTGTACATTAATCATCGTCCAGTGTCACAGGGTGACACTTTAGGAAACATTTAGTTATTTTATTGATTTTAAGGCATCAGTTGCAATCTGAGAAAACGTTGATACACGAATGCGTATCCTACTGGCTCAAGTTTCCACTACACAACAATTTAAATAGAATAGGTGAACGGTGTGTTTCTCGAGAGATGTGCAGCGACAGATCAACATTTGAACTAACTTAACGTTTCCTATTTAGCACGTAAGAGCCAGACAGGCTGGCTTGTTTATATATCTCTGTCAGACATGTTTCTTTTTTTAAGAATGTTAAGTGTATCGATACTCTAGGAGGATCGTTTTTCAGATGGGGGTAAAAATGAAGTGAAACACGACAGGAGAGAATCACACGCCTTGTGGTGGATACAAGAAAACACGGGCTCCAATACAAATCGCTCTTTCAACAAGGCCTTCTAAGTCGGATAATACTCTGGTTGAATGAAATGGGGCCAGTTGAAAAAGTATTCGGACAATTTGAATGTTTACACCCACAGCCTTCCCAGCCGTTGAACACTTGTCGTTCGTGTCGACTTTTTTTGGACATGCTGAAATCGCAATATTGTGTTGGCGAAATATTTCCACATTCTGAGCTGGGGGGGGGGGGGGGGGGGCCGTGTCTCGAATGGCGCACGCGAGTGCCCCGTCGTAGCAGATTAAAACAACTGTTAGAATGACATTTGTTATTCTTCATTCTCAAACAGCCCTCCGAAAAATACATTGGAAGGTGAGAACGGCAAAACTGTTTGTAAACAAGTCTCAAAGTGTGTCAATAATGAGGGAAAATATGTCTTTCTGTCCTAGGGAATGATAGGCCTAATAGTTAATACCTATAGCAATTTGAATAATTGTTTCCTCTGTCATTCAAATGAGTGTGACTAAAACCGAGGCTCAAATGGAAAAGTATAGTCTGGCCACTTTGCGTATAATAAAAGTTAGTATTCGTGGTGACCGATAACCAGCCAGGGAACACGACAACAATGGTAGCATTATCTTGAAGCTCTTTGAGAATTGGACAAACGATGGCCTTCAAGGGAACCTAAAAATAATGGTACTCCATATTATTCTTTTCCAGTCAGCATCGAACTTCCATTTCACGCCTATTCACCTTTCAAAAAGTCAGTCTGATAATAAAGTCTCATCTAAAACCAATGGGACAAAAACTGATCTCTTCTACTCATCATGAACAGACAAAGATGATCAATTTACTTTCACTGAACAAGCTTCCCTCGTAAATACACTGCATCACAGCACTCACTCCCGATACCTCTGCCACACCTAACTGCCTCTATATTTGGGCTGCCTTCACATTAAATTGTCTACTAAAGTATGTTATTTAATAAAAACATGTTTTGCTAGTGATGATCCGTCTGCTTGGTTCACGTCTATTACATACGGCTGTGGGTGAGCAAACTTGCCATGTCCGCGCTGCCGACATCTATCAACGCGTTCGACCAGCTCGGGCGACGGACCTGCCCCGGCCAGCCAGGCATTTTTTGACGGTTGTAGTATAGCAATTCATGAACAAATAAATAAATCTCAAGTCACTTGAAAAAGAGACAACTTTCCCAGTCAGCTTAAAGGTGCAGTACACCTTTGGTTCTAGGTGCCTGCAAAGGCAATCGCAGCCGATCAGTTTCAATCAAGCCGTAAGTGTAACACACACTCTCTCTACCATTTTCTAATTAAAGACGAATGCCGAACAGGTAACCAAGATCTGTGTACGCGTTGTAATGCTGGCATAAAGGGGCGGCAAATTAATCAACTTCTACAGACATCAGTTACTTTTTTCCTAAAAATGTAAATCTGTGCATGTTCAATGGCAACTGTTTCACACACAAGGACACTTTTTGACAATCCATGCCCAACTTCAATTCGTGAAATATACACGACGGTGTCAGAGCGTTTAAAGTTAAGGGAAAATCGCTCGACGCCACCGAGGAGACCCAGCCGAGTAAACGGTAACCGCCTCTTGAGGTATCGCTGGGTGAAAACGTTTACCTCGAACTGACAATCAATTCTTGGTTCGTCACCTCAATGGCCGCTCGTCACAGCTGTGTGGATTTTGACAACGATTTGCAAATAAACACGTCGCCAAACCGTGCAGAAGTTTTTCCTTCGAGTTCGTTTGGGCCACCTCATACTGTTTTCATTGAGGGGCAGCGAGAAGAGAGCGAGTGATACGGGTGAGGCTTCTAGTTCGGTTTGACAGTTGGGGTGGACGTTTGAGAGGGGAGAAGTCGCTATTAACAATTTGTCAGAATTGGCTAAACCCATGTTTATACTTACAATCATAACACGATAAGATTACTAAAGTTACGATCTAAGGATAGTCGATGTATCTTACTCAAAGATTTTCTTTTACTTAACTTCAACTGTCGTTGTCTCAATAAAATAAACAGTTCAAATTGATGATAATTGTTTCAGAGTTCAAGAAGTGATAGGCCTACAGCTTTGGTCTGGTCAAGGTTTGTGCTCCTTGGTGATGTTTTGCGTGAGGAATTCACCCATTTTGATGAAATCTTAAAAACAAATTTTGATAATATATTTTAACAACAATTCTTTTTCGCCCTTCCTTGGATGGCCTCTGTTCAGATATTGTAATGTTCTCAGTAACGAAAAAAAATTTGAAATAAATAAACATAAAGTGTTTTTTTCTTTTTTCATCTGGTCACAAAACTTTCACTTATAGTGTGTGCTTGATGTTTGATGGTCATCGCAAAAGTGAATCAACCTGATTGGGAGCTCACCGAAAGAGGATGCTACGAATGCCAGCATGTTTGTAACCCCTTTAATTAAGTGGAATGGAATACAATTTGACGATTTAAACTGAACGCTTGTTTTCATCCTTCATTCTTGCCTCAAACAGGTCCGTTTCCGACGGGACTCTACGCCACATCGGCCACTGAGAACACAGCCCTGGCGCATGCGCACTCAGTGTCTCTTGCGGACTTCACGAGGCAAAGCATGCAGGGAAGTTGTGGGTTGAAGGATGTCATGTCAGCATCCTCATCCGGGAATCTTCATCAACATCGATTAGATGGCAAGCGAATGGTGAGTTGGGGCCCCCTTTTATTCTATACGCTCCGCCCATAAAGGGAAATAATCTTGCAATGCCCTTATCCATATAGGCGCAGGCCGACATTAAAATAGATCCAGAGAATCTTACTTCTTACTGTAGACTAGAAGGCCTAAACGAGATATCTGAAAACACTCGAGAGCAGAACGAAATTCTGACATTTCGGATGTCTGTAAATATTTAAATTGCACAATTATTGTTTACATTCCTCCGGGAGCAGGGGTCTCCCCTTTCGGGATTAATTAAAGTCTTCCTGCGTTTAAAATGGACACAGTAGAGAGTAAACCGTTCTCATTCTAAACCCCAAACAGCGACACCATTACGACGAATGTCATCTCAAGAATGGCAAATTTGTGTAAGCAAACCGTCACACTGGGTGCACTTTGCAACTTTACTTCCCGCCGATTTTGCACAATTCCCAAAAGGCATGGGAGGTGTTACTACCACTGTAACACCTGACTCCCCGAGAACTGAAAACCAATTTAAAAACCAATGTACTATTAAAGTTGAATGTGTAAGAATCTCTCTACCAGTTGAATTGCGATTCGTAGCTCGATTCATTATTCAGAAAGTGACAGGGAAGTGATTTAAACAGAGTATTGGGTTTTAGCTCACCTCGCCATGTTCAGAGTTGTGTACATTCCTCCCCGGCTAGCTGTGTAGCATCGTATCGTGTTCACGGGCTTATACGGGTCATCTGTCAACAGGTCGAGTTTAACAACAGAAATTATGTTTAGATTTCAGAAATATTTGCAGTGACAAAAAATTAACCGAGTTGTAAATGGAATCGAAATGCCCGTTAAAAGCCGCCTCTGTCATCTGGGGTAGTTGTTTCTGAATCAAGCACTGCTCTTTTTCCCCCTGTTCTCATGACCCTAAATTGGGGCAGAAATTGGGACAGGACATGATTTTTTGTTTTATGGGTCGAACATACTCGTAAATCTAGTTTTGCTGATTGCTAGTGGATTGTCTAACGGTGAACAAGGGACACTTTGTGTAAAGTCTACCTATACGAAGGAGTGGTGAAATAGTTCGGGCGACAGCTCTAATGGTCTGAATGTCTTCATAGATGAGGAGATCAGTCAATCTTTTTCAATCATATGATGCTTACAACCTACTTTGAAATAATGAGACAGAAAAGGCCTTTATAATCAATTGCAATGTACTACTATACACGGTCCAAACATTGTGTTGAGTTACCCACAAGTTTCCGTAAAACACATCAGTACCAGAACTGCCAACATTTGCATCTTGCAATCAGGGAGATTTTGTATCACAATCAGGGAGATATTTAGAATTACACATATTACTCAATAGGGGAAAAGCTTCCACAATCAGAGAGATTTCCAAATTACTTCATCAGAACAAGAAAAGATTGGTTTATTTTTAGTAAAACTTTCTGCAGAATCAAGGAGAGTTGGCAGCTCTGCAGTACTGCTTTGGTGGTTTTTGACACTTGCTGATCATACCACGGTTCAGATGTGTATATTCCATTCAGTTTGTAAACACTCAACCCACAAAAACTGACACCAATCTGACAACTTTTGGCATGTAAAAGATTCATACTAAAGTACATTTAAAAGGGTGCTATTGCACCTCTTTGGGCTGTACGATGTTAAATAGAATTTGAAACTTTGCATGGTGAAGATACAATCAAGTGAGGTTTGCGGAGATACAATGTAATCAATCTCTCAATATGAGCTATGGTGGTTCTGAGAGGAACCAGCGGTTATTATTCTCCGCAAACCCCACTTGACAGTACAATGTTACTAAACCATGAACAAAATTTGCCTCGCGAACGCAAACTTTTAAGTTTAATCAAATGAAACACTTAGTATACTCGAAGAATTATATGGGACTGACTTTGTTGTCACTAGCGTTTGAGTCCGTACCAATGTTCTCCATTGTGTCAAACGCATAATAATCAATATACTATGTTCCCATCATCACAACTGTTGTTCACTCCTTTTTGCCACCAGTCCTTGCAAGATGGCAGTACAGCTTCAGTGAGCAACTTCATGGTCGCCTCGCCTCCATCGTTAACGGCCTACCCACATCACGCGGCGTCTGCCTACGTACCAGCCTACGGCACCACGGCCATGCCAAGCAGTCTCTCCCATCCTATGTGGCCGCCTAACGGGGCCATGAACTGCGCTGGGGATGCTGCCACAGCACTGGAGAGCAGTAATGTGCTACGGCCATCACCGCTGGCTTACAAGTCCGTATTATCGGGTACTTCATGCAATTCCAGTACTGGTGAGTACTGTACTCATAAATATGCAATTGATTAGTTTCAGTCTGAAAGCTTATCATGATTATAAAGATTAGCACCATCAGTAACGATCTACAAGAGAAAAGTTTCCGCTCAAAATTTCGATTGCCGCGATCGATTTAAGCCCGATATGCAGTAAGTCCACAACAAAACATAGGCCTACACTGTTTTTTGTTGTTTCAGTGACAGAAATCATGGGAGCTGTGAGCAAAGGTAATGGCCAGCAGCTTTTGAAAAGTGCTGACTTTACAAAACTCCCTAAAACAACTCACCAGTCAATCAACTCATGTTACCGTACAACAAAGAACGAAATTATACATCTTTATTTGGATTTTTAAAGTCAGTGAAGAAAGCTGTCTGATTAAATAGCATTGCTTCTGTCATTGCAATGATAACCCGAATTAATGTATGAAGTATGAAGTGGCATTAAGAAACCGTCGCCACAAATGTACACAATAACCAGTTTCATGCATGCAAAGCAACAAACGGTACACATTATAAAAGGTCACCAAAACAAAACTTAAGACAATTGGCTTTTCTGAATTTCCCTGGGATTGCACAACACAAAGTCATTTTATTTATTAGTTAAGCGGCCAAAGGGCGAAGAATTCTTTCTAGAATAAACGAATTTTCGTCATCCATCAACACCCTTTGAAAGCCAGCCAACGATCTTTATGATCCGCCATGTTGAGGGCTACTTCATGCTGTCAGTAGAATTGAAGCGAACCAAACACGCCTAACTATCCACCCGCAAAGTGTAGTTTGTAATTTTCTTCGTACAGTATGTACTACTCGATCCTGAGTAGACTACAAGAACACCGCCTTCTCTCTTGTAATCAGAGACCGAGCAGTTGATGAACCTGACGGGTTGATCACTCGTCAGTCTCCTCGCTGTTTCAATCTAGGACCCAGAAAGCCAAACTTTAACACCTTTGACACAACAGAGGGCGTCCCAATGGTAAGCCAACGACCGCGTTTAGACGCATCTCTCAGTCACTCACCTGTGTGATGCGTTTAATGACACGGAAGTAAATCAAAGGTCGACCCGGATGACCTGACAGGAATTCTGGGGGAGAACGAAAAGATGGTTTACTGACCTCTGTCGGAGAGGCATGCTAGGTCATGAGGTCATGGGGTTGCGCGAGGTTGATGTTATCTTAACGGATGACACGTGACGAGGGTCATCTTCGAGTGGGTCTTTAATCCCCTTCGACTGTTATAATGGATTACAGTGCGCGTCTCGTACAGTGACTGATATGACGCGTAATTGATATGGTTCCATGTAGTCTCTTTACAAGAATTATTGCAGCCTTTCTGACCCATAACACGACTCATGCGTTGCAGAGCAAATGTTTACATTCGTATACCAAAAGAGAAGGGGGAAATGAGGGTAGATGCCCTGTCTGACAAAGGCATAAACCAATTCGTCTTGCGTCAATAACCAGCCGGTCGTCCATGGGGGCATTTATATACACACTGACCCCCCCAGGTCACCATCGAGTGACATAATGGAGGCTTTTGATTAATGGTATTAAAACCTATTTTTTTCTCCTTTTCTCCTCATTTGCATCCAGCAGTTTCTGACTCGGTGAAACATCCAAGCTCTCCAGTTGGGGCGATGAGGATTGTACAAACATGAACTATGTAATGACCGGGGTGCAACTCACGAGAAACTCGAGTTTTATCGACAGTTATTAAATACAGAGTGGGTATGATTACTCTGGACAGCCAGTAGACTGTACGGCAGACTGAGTTAGCGCCCTCTAGTGGTGAATCTTCCCGTGTAAATTTCCAACTACAAGCCTGGCGAGCAGCATAGTGGACGGAACGACAATTGAAACCAACTGGAAATAGAACTGTCGATATCAACGGAAAGAATTGCCACTAGAAATGGAGCTGCAGACATGAACTGACCTCAATACGTATTACAGGCTCTCACGATGTGCTCATCCTGTGATGTCATGTTGACGTTAAAACTGAAAATCATTGCAGAAACAGATATTGTACAAAAATTATTGCCATTTAACTTGATTTTTTTCCCTCGAATATTTTGGTGATTGTTGTCAATTAGGACATGTAAACAGACTGCACGGTTAGAGGTAAAAGTAATGTGTAATGCAGTCGACAGTGATTATGTAAAAACTATGAGCTTTGTTGTGGCGGTCCATCAACATAAATTTATTCTTACGAGACTAAAGTTTTAGTTCTCGTCACTGCCTATTTTAAATTGACTGGTCGTACACAGATGTTTGCCATAAACATTAAAAACATCCACTGAGACGCCAACAAGAGCCTGGAACTTTTTAAAGAGAGTTTGGCCCATCTCTTTATTGTACGTTTCTTGAAAACTAAATGTTTCAATTTAGTGCACTCTTTGAATGTTTCTTGGAATTGAAATAAATGTATACTCTTTCAATAAACAAACAAAACAACAATAACAACAACAACAACACTTATGTATCATCCTTTTTGAAACATAATGGTTTTTATAACTAGGTAAACTATCTTCCAAAATCAATGTTGTGTCGTCATATTTGATTCGTGAAACTTGAAAGTGGAAAATGAACGCTTTTAATATTTATTTTTTATTTCAAATTTGAAATCACCTTACATTACAAGGCCACGGACGGCCACTTCAAGGTGGAGCTACACTTAATGGAATTGGGCTATGAACCCAAATCAACTGTCACCATGGGAACGTTGCCACCTACTCTTGGGGCTGAAACAGGGTTACCCCCGTAAGGATGTATGCATGGGTATCAACCACTAAGATCCCAGCTGTTTGAGCAGAATGCACTACCTTCCCAACTTTTAACGAAGCAGCTATGGTTGTGCTCAAGGGCACCAAGTGTCATGACCGGGATTCGAACCCACACTTTGTTACTGATAAAATTAGAGCTTGGGTTCGGTGAACTAGACTGCTTGGCCACGACACATCACTCTTCAAAATAAAAAAAACACAAAATCAAGAAAAAAATAAAACAATAAAACTATCCCTTTAAGATATTTCAACCCCCCCCCCCCCGAAAAAAAACACCACACAAACAAAACATTTTCACTGACGTTTCAACATTAGTTAAAATCTGTCCTAGGCAAAATCACAATGATCTAGTTTATGTTTTGTAGTCATAATCAAGGGTCAGGTCCTCGCGAAATCAACCAAAAAAGGTTGTGTGATGAATTTTAAAATTAGCATGTAGTTATTTTCTTGAATATAAACCTAGCCACGGTTTCAGTTGAAATTTTACATGATCAGGTACAAAGCTTCCCCTAAACAATGTCATGAAAATCAGCTTTATTTACTGTTGTTTTGTTTGTACCATTGAATGGGTTGTCAATTCCAAGCCACATTATAATGCTATAACGGAGTCAAAATGTGTGATGAACAATGTCACTCAATTACCACACGAATATTTGCCCTAACCCGATGGGACAGTTTGGTGGGGGTGCGAAATTTGTCTTTAAAACATGGCATTTATTTTAACTTGCTTGTCAAAACTTTAAATGTTTTCATGTTGTTATTGTTGTTTTTATATCAAATCTGAATTATGTGAGTACCCGAATCATAACCGTTTACAAATATCTGTCAATATGCAATATCTGACAGAATATTGAATGATTTTGAGGGGTGGCTAATATTATTTTAGGAATAAAAGTTCAGGAAATACTTGAAAGAATCAAAACCAACGGCATGCATGGCGCACTCAACGGTTTTGAGGAATATGTAAATAACTGTGTTGAATATTCATGAGTATATTGTTCCGTTTCAACCGACGCGAAACCACGACGATATTCAGTATTCAACCTAAAGAATGTATAATTTATGCTAATTGTGATAACATATGTAAAGTAATTAACGAACGAGAAAATGGATGGTTTCCGTTTTGAAACTTTATGTTGGTGGCTGTGCTATTTTTTTCTTATAGAAACCAGACGATATCATTTTGGATTAGGAATCAAGCGTTTCTCAGTTATGACTAGCAAGAAATGACACGCAGGGTCCCATGGTTATAAATTATGTTCAAGAAGAAGGAAAATAGGTTCTCTGCTACGCAAAGATGAGAAGGGACACTGTTTCTGATGAATGTCCAATGTGCTAAGCAAGTTTGTGTCTGTGCTTAGAAAACTGGTTGTTTTGCTTGGAACAACCTTTATGAAATTGAGTGCATGTGTTTATAAAAGACACAAACCTGCTGCCTAGTACATATTTTTGTCTCTGTAAATTTAGAAAGACATTTGATTTAAAAAATCATCAGACTGAACAAAGAAAATAGACCGGGTTGAAGGATTCCTGGTTAATTAACTGGTTAACAGCAACCGGTTAACGGTTTTGATTTTTTCAACTTATGTCATTCACGGCACTAAATAAAGAGTGTTTTTTGTTTCATTCTGAGCGAGACACCAAAAGATAACAATTAAAGGTATTATGGATTGGTATACTATAAAAATAAAAAAAAGTCGCAGACAGTGTTTTTGTGTGATATAACCATATACACGAAAGGACAAACCTGTGAAAAATTGGGCTTTATCCGTTGTATGGGGTCGGGAGAAAATAGGGGGAAAAACATGCGCAATTTTCAGCATGTAATTTTAGGGGGGTTTTCAGATACAGTTTTTCTCGAATATGAGGGATATATATTTTACAGGAACAAATTTTCTAATAATATAAACTTCATCATCAGTTAGCTTTCAGACTAAAAATGTTTAGACAATGATGTTTTTTATCCTTTCCCGATCCTGTTTAACATTTGAAATACAAACATTTAAAAAAAATGACAGCGAATCATACCAAATTTTCCGTTCGGTATTGTTTTTTGTTTTCCTCTTGAAATTTAGCGGGTATAATGAAGGGTTAGGTATTGAGTTATAGTTTACAATTTGTATATTTGGGTGATGGAATTAAAGAAGTGATTGAACTGAAATATCTTTTTGTTCTTTCTTTGCGCGGTGAAGATAGATTTGCGTTTGTGTAGTTGTCCTCAATGTTTAGAGCTTCTACGATTATTGTTGAATGATAATCGACTAAGTAACTGTAAGAGAGATTAAATGATAACATTCAAACAGCTTTTTTATAGGAAATGCTTTCCATTGAATCTGTACAGATATTGTGACATGGAAATTCGGATTTGGGGTCTTGCATTGTTTCTCTTAGAGAAACCATTTTACTTTGTGTAACTACACAAGTTTCCATCAACAAAACAGGCGAGCATCGTTTAGAAAACATCATATTATAGTATTGTCTGGAATGTAGATATAAACAATCAATGTGGGTTGAAACATTGATTTTACATTTGTGATGTTCTCGACATGCAACTGTGGTTTGGTGTGACATACTCAATACGTATCGGATCGTACCAAACACACTGATACATCATTGTACTTGTCGGACACCATACTCATGTTGGGATGCCGGTTTTTAAGCAATGTAGTGTCTGACATGATGAGGTTATAGCATTTATCTATGAATAAATTATGCTGATGAGTGATGACATCATCATATTCATGTCAATTGTCAACATTTAGTACCAGTTGGATTGGACAGAATCGATTCTTAGAGAGGGAAATTACCTCCAATGTAAACTGATAATCGATACGCCATGTAAAAGAAAACTTTGATAACTGTGGGGAGGGGCATCATCCCAAGAGATAGGGTGGAGGCGATTATAACCAGGCGATTACCAGGTGATTACCAGGTGATTAGAGCAGTAAACGTTTAAAGGAAGGTATACTTTTGGTAATTATCAAAGACCAGAAATCCTCACTTGGTGTATCCCATGCATAAAATAACAAACCTGTGAAAACTTGGGCTCAATTGGTCATCGAAGTTGCAAGAAAATAATGAAGAAAAAAAAACACACTCTTGTTGCATAGAACTGTGCGCTTTCAGATGCCTGAGAAAGGCTTCATGCCTGAAAACTTTCTCAAAATGTTGTCGAAAATAACCTCTACCTCTAAAACTAAAATTAAAAGAGTGTCGTTTCTAACAATGTTTTATAGTATCAACAGCTCTCCAGTGCTTTTCACCAAGTAAGTTTTTATGGTCATCAATTTCTGGAGTAATTACCAAAGGGGTACCCTCTCTTTAAGTTTAATATTACTACTATGTTTATGCAGGATAACAATGACCAGTGTGGCCATACATTTTGTTTTAATAGATAGTCAGTTTGAAGCATTTAAACTAAAATTAATTATAAAATGTACAAACTTGGAACAACTTCGAGCAATGATCATGTCAAAAATACTTCAACTAAGTATGGATAGATTCAACCAAATTTAGAGCAAGATACTTGGAATGTTTTGTGTATAGGGGTGCGGAATGGAAATCGATTATAATTATGGTTTTATGTGTGTAACAACATGTCTATCAGTTGTGTTGAGACTAATTGTAAATAAATCTGGAAAAAAGGGAAATCATATTATGAGTTTATGTTTCATTTGGTATTTCAGAGTGTTTTAGTTTGAAATATTGGGTCTGTGTGACATTGCGTATGAATGCTCTTGAATCGATTCAAATGCTTCACACCCTGTCACCCTCCCGAGTCCTTCTCTCCTTCCTCACACTCACACACAGACATGCAATCTGGGACCTCCTATTATAATTATTACCGTCCCTCTTTTGTGTTTACATTTTGGACCCTCACCAACTCGGGAACCATAATGCCCCTGTTGTAATAGGTCCCCGGTTTGAATCTGACACGCACACATCCCAAAGATATATCCCCATCCACACACATCATTGTCGGCCAGGTTAATTGATGACCTCGATCTCTTCGATCGCACACAACTCCTTCCAACAGTGAAAATACAATATTAACTGAAAACTTAAACAAAAATAACGTACAATAAATCATAATGAATTTATTTTTCCTTTTCTTGTATAGTTGGGGGATTTTTATTCCATCCATTTTGGTAAAACATTCGCTCATAAGAACGAAAGAGAGATAACAAATTACACATTTTTAGTTGATTGAATAAATAAATTAAAACGTTAACAAAGAATTTGTATTGTCAACATGGCCTGTCATGCTCTGGAAATCATATTTTGTCCATTGTTTGTGCTTGGAAATTGGGCTAGATCACTGGGCGATTTGTGCATACTTCAAGTTCTTTCAAAGATCTTGACTGTTTTGTTGTTATTCGTCTCTGAAATAGGAACATATTCCGGTGTCATAAAACAAAAAAACTAAACAGAAGGAGGGGGAAAAACAACCGTTGCGTCTGATAAGCAATATAACAATTAGCAGATAGAGGGCGCAATTTAGTTTGTAGACAGCCGCACTGGTGTAATAACGTGGAGGTCTTTAATTAGAACAGTAAAACGTGCAACCGTGAACTGTTACAACATGTAATCGTGTAGATGAAATGATAGAAGGCTGATAAATGTCCCTATATAGAAATAAAATCCCAATTAACAACAGTGATGGTTTCTTAGAAGTATTCCTCAAGTAACTGAGCGTGCCATTGAATACGTCAGTAAACGATTTCATGACTACCTTTTGACACCCCGAGGCAAGTGAGTGGGCTGCTAGTTTATGGTCTGTTAGCTCCATGGTTACCGTGAAACAGGTAAGCGACAAGCGTTTACACCATGATCTCTATTATAATAGAGATCAGTGGTTTACACACGCTAACTATAGTGTGCGCATGCTCAGAACTACGTAAACAATGGTAATTTACGTGGTAAGTCTGCTGCCCCCTAGCGTTCCAAGAAGCCACCCATTGACTCCCAAAATGGCGAGTTAGTGGAAATCAAGCAGCCACAAGTGACGTTGGTGTGAGGGGTTGATAGACATACTGTCACGAGATCATAAAGTTAACTGACACGTTGCTGCAATATGTATGACAATAAGAAACGCCTTTTAACTGTCTTAGTGTTTCTCCTTTATTGTGTGCTCAATACAGTGAGTCCACTGTGGTTTTGAAGTACAAACACATCTTGGTCGTGATGGCAAAGTAGTCGTCAAGATTAAATTATTCAACAACTGTGTGTGATTCGTTAAAACAGCAATAAGCCGGGGAAAAACAAGGAAATCTGGAGAGCAAACTTTACGTTGTAAACTTTAACGAAACTCGTGACTAAGGGTGCTTATAGTCTTCACTCAAGGCGCACAGGAAAAAATACCTCACGCACCTGGAAACTGTAAACATGTCATGCCATGACACATACAATTTGTAGCTTGACATGAAATGCACCCCTTCTTACATAATAATTTGTTATAAGTTTTACGACTGTATTACACATCTTGATCTCCATCTGGCAGTCTTGTTATTATCCCAATCAAAACAATTCAAATGGAGGAAGAATGGAAGGGAAAACGAGTCTGAGTCAATGGATATTTAGCGCAATGGCAGCGATAATTATGATAAAGACTATCAAATAACAACAGCTTTGTTATGATTTGGTATTTACTCGTATCACAGTCGTGGATTAATATTTAATCGTTATGATTGAAGTACAGCAAGATAACTGAACAAACGTCCCAAGTGCAATCAACGAAATTAAAAATAGAAACAAGTAGACAATAGAGGGCGCAATACAGTACGACAGAATGGAGGCACAAGGAAACCGGTGATCCTTGTAGACTTCCAACTTCAAGTATTTTGGATGACCTAGGTCATTAAAAAAAAAATTGTCCCATTTACCGAGAGGTGTTGTGCCATTTTTTCAAGATTGATGCTCGGAAGTTTGGAAATTTACACGAGTATGGGGTGTTTTTATTTGGAGGGAGATTTGGAGGGAGAATAACCTGGCGGACCTTGGGACAACCCATGTCAAATTGGGCAGAGGATAACTGCTTGAAAACAACCACAAGGTAACTGTATCATCAATGGCCCAGCTTGAAAACATCTAACTCATAACTCCACACTCCGCTCGCTGTTCCTTCAGCTGCCACTCTGTTTAATTCATCTGTCTGCTTAATTCATCCGCTTGAACTCATAACATCTGCATTGTCATCAAATTTGCATTAATTTGATTTGTTTTGCCTTCTATGCGGTGTCAATTCATGATTTCTTTGAAACATTTGGCTTTATCGCCATATGCTCTTGTTATTTAGCTTTCATTGTTTAAATTTTCTGTTATTGTTTATAAGTTTATAAGTTGTGTCTTCTTTAATTGGAATGCCCGTAAAATACACCAATGTGTTTCTTGTGAATCAACTGCGATCATGTTGTAATATCTGTAACAAATGGGTTCATTTAAAATGCACAACCATGTCCTCATGCGAATACGACAAATATTCTACCATTGATGTCTCCTGGTTCTGTCCAGTATGTTTGTCTAACTTATTCACATTTAATTCTCTAGACAATGATGATTTTCAGAACGTGGTTGACGAATTAAATGACAATTCATTGTTCCATAACTATGACCCCTACCGTAGCTCTATACTGATGACGTTAATCCATTTCATCTATGTATGTCTAACTTACTCTTCAACCCTGATCCAAATAATCCCAACTCTGTCGTTAACAATTGTATTTATTCTGCTGAAAATGAATGTATTAATATCTCCAAATATCCCGATTCAAACTGTTCAATTATTCACTTTAATATCAGAAGTCTCCCTAAAAATGTTGATCATTTAAAACTTTGCCTTCAATCTTTAAGTAAATTCTCAATAATTGCCCTTTCAAAAAACCTAGTTGAAAGATTCATCTCCAAACATGTTTTCTCGCCGTGATTACAAACTGGTTACTAATAATAGACTAGACAAAATAGGTGGGGGCGTTGGTCTTTATGTCTCCTCTGCTATCCAATATAAGGTGAGGCAAAACCTCAGTCATTCCACAAATTCAATTGAATCCCTTTTTATTGAAATTCCAAATCCTTCAACCAAAAACACTGTTCTTGGAGTTATTTATAAACCGCCCCAAGCAACACAGCTTCGCTACCCCCACTTTAAACTTTAACTGAGACTATTTCGTTATTTATCACATTATTCAAGAAGCAGAGTTACATTCTTTAAATATCTAAACAAGTAGATAAGACTAAACAAAGATGTGGAGGGGATTTGCAGGAAGCAAGCTTGTCGAGTGCGAACCCCCTCATTTATATTATGTGGTTTAGTATCGTTAAACATTCCGTCGTTAAACTTAACAGCACTGATGCATAATCTTATGACTGCAATATTGTGTAAAATAAATAATATATGTAAACCAACAGAGGTTATGTAAAAAAATAAAAATAAAAAAAAAGTCAGTTGCTAAGTACGAGACTCTCTGCAAGTCCCGCGTGTATTCAATGGTTGGGTCTCGTTAAAGTGCGCAATTTTTGTCTCCTTCAGGCACCAAGGTAGCGTACACATGATTGGGTGTCTGCCAGGTCAGAATTTACCCGAATCCTGGCGCCGTGGTGCTTGACCCATTTCGGAATCAGTATGACCCGAATGTATGTCAAAATGACACAGAAATTGGTCAAAATGACGCAGAAATCCGGGTTGTATTTCCCATAGTTAACCACCTTCTGGGTCAGCCTGACCAGGAATTGAGTCAGGACCCCAGGGACCCGGAATTGTTTGACAGCGCGCGAAGCTTGCAATGTATATGTTTGTTGGACCCTGTTATAAGTTACATTATAATAATAATAATAATAGTGGCTTCTTATATAGCGCTCATATCCGTCACCCAGTGACGCTCAAGGCGCTTCAACAGTCAGTATTTTCCTGCAACTATGTGGAGCTACTTTTTGAAGTTTTGAGACCTTCCTTTACATAGCACCATATAATGGTTTACAAGGTGCTGTGGCGCAATAAGCTGCAGATCAAACCAGGAGCACCGGGGCGAACCCCTTCTCTTTTCGATAAGTGCACTGGGTTCTTTTACGTGCATTACACAACACACGGGACCAACGGCTTTACGTTCCATCCGAAGGACGCAGCAATAATGGTTAAGTGTCGAACCCACACTCTACTGAACTTAAGGTAGTCCGACAAAATTTCCTTTTAAGTATAAATTTTCACTTTTTAGGCATTGCACGCCAATGTGTGTGCTGCTCCCTTATCTGTAATGTTTACAATCACATCCTTGAGGAAGGGGTAGAATTGCCATTCCCACGATTTTGCTGACCAGTTCAATCGGGACATCATTGTTTTAAGATTTTGGCCAATCAAAGTCTAACTTTCCTGTCCGAGTGCGTGACCGGCAGGGTATTTGTACCCTGTTTCGCTCCTGATTCCTCAGAGCGAAAAACGGCCTTGATGCAAGAAGGACTTGTTCGAAAGTGCTAAGAGTTTTGCACTTTAGCTGCCTTCCTTAGGAACAGTTTGCTTCCCTAAGTAGTTCCTAAATCTCTTCTTGCATCTTTTTACCTCGTGCTCTGTTGATACAGGCACTTAGTCCACAGGTCTCGCTTGGGAAGTTGGCCCGGTTCAATTTTCCACCTTGCCCCGTTCTCACCCCTTTTCTGGACTGTGTTTTCCTGGACTGGTTGTTCGTCGTCAGAGACTCGGAGCCCATCTGCGTCATCTAAAGACCTCGTCCATTCAAGCCACAGAAGCACTAAAACTAGCTAAGATTTCTAGTATTATTTCATTTTATAAATACTTGTACTAATCATGATCCGTGATTATCCATTGCTTGATTTATATTTGTCACTGAAACATTTTGATGTTTGAGATATTTTAAAATAATAATCACCATTGAGTGACACAAGCAAGTTTCCATTTACTAACCACGAACTGGATCGCAGGCTCTAAGTAAATAGAGGTAAAAACCTGTGACATGTTGAACTGCAATTTCTTGCACTGAAGCCAGCCCCTCCAACCTTGTATGTATTGTACACGCCCATCAAACCCAACGACAGTACTGTGTGCTATTTTAGATGATTAACAACAAGCGAGGAGGCACTGCTGCGGTAAATTGTTTGCTTTGTTCTAGACGAGCATTTCAGACTTTATCGTCAGCGATAACTCATCAACATTTTGTCTTCGGCTCAGTCTACATTGATGTTCCAATGAAGGTCTGTACAATGCAATGATTGCACCGACTGATTGTTCTTAAAGTGGTTTATCATTAATGTTCTGCGGCTCACTTGAGACAAGCTGTTTACTAACTATGGCGGCGAGGTGTAGAGCACGTAGCCACCATGAACATGAAGGGGATGGGGTTGTCAGAGAGTAAACCTACTGACTAATTAAACAACACATAGCTACAAATAAAGAAAGGGATCGGAATTAACATACAGACGAAACAATGACTTTAAAATAAAAATCATTGGTATAGGTTAATTTCCGGCACAAAAATATTGCTGTCGGAATGCTAAGTAACATTTTGTTGACGGTGAATTTCATTTTGTAGTGAAGCGCAATTAAATCTCTCAGACGCACGTTACCAATTTAATATTGTACTCTATATTGAAAACAAACTCATTAAACACAGCTCAATGAAGAAACCATTTTTCAGCCAAGGACGCTTGTCAATGGAAGCTGATCCCATTGACTCTTATGAATGATCACTGTACTTTAAGTTGAAAATTTTAGTCTTTTAAAAATGAATCGGCTGTAAGTAATAAACAGTTTCTCCAGCCGTTGGAGTAGGGTGCATAGCTGTTGTAACTATGTAGTAAATATTAAGATGTGAAAATTTCCGTATTATATGACAAATTAAATTGTCGTGATGCAAATTAATTTGGTTACATACAGCCACACAACGATGTGATTTGTCTCAACGTTGAAACAATAGTTACGTACACTAGACAGTCTTCTAATCAACGAAATTTACAGCCCCCACCCCCCCCCCCCCCTCGCTCGTTTATTTTACTCCACGAGCCATGAACCTCATTCACAAAAGTACCACACGACTGCCATCCGCTGCAGTGGAAGAGACAGGGAGAACAAACCGAGGGATTAATAAACTGGTTGCGATGCGTTGCCAGGGCAACCGGAGTGGTTTGACGCTCTTACGAGTACGGAAGTGCTAGAGCTACATTGTAAATGCGAGATTGAGGAGATGATGCAGACCGCCGTGACCAACCCAGAGATAGATCACCAACCCTGCTAGCCGGCGAGCAAAGACAATCCGAAACCCCCCCCCCCCTACAAAACAGCAGGGAAAACAGTGAAGTTTGTTGATTTGGCGATAGCCCCGTAGGCTGTGTTGTTTGACTCTGATGCAGATGCAGTCGCAAACCCTCTATCCTCCTCAGACGATGTTGAGAGAGCATGCTTGAGTTAAGGCGCACCGCCACCATAGCTGTGTGACTGGTATAGTATCAACAGGTTGTTGCTATCGAAACGGAATCATACGCCACGGCAACTATGGTATGATCAAGGAGTCATCCATGCGGTAAGTCATATCTGGTTGGATCCAGCTCATTAGCATAAATATTATTTATTCAGTCATATACCACTACTTAGCAAAATAGCTGACTTTCATCATGACATCTTCATATTTTTAAATAGCTTTCAAATTGAGGCTGAAAAGGGCTGGAAAATGGACACGTATCAATGGGAGCGTGTACTAGTCATGAATGGTATCTACATTCTGAAATGGGTAGACAATGTAAAATGCTCACGTTTGCCTTTTTTTCAAACGTAATAACCACAAGATCGTAATCCGAAATGTCATTATTGGAGATGTAATGCGGATACTTGACTGGAACGAGCAAACGGAAAAGGTTTCATCAGCATTAGACCACTGTCTTTGTGTTCCACCGTTATTCACGAATTGTGTTAATAACAACTTCATATATTTCAGTTTAAAACTTCCTTTTGAATGTGATCTCGCCAATAAATTCCAAGTCTAATAAACACTCACTGTATTTTCGATGTGATCATTTTGTAGAACCGATCGATGTGTGTATGATCTTTGCAATTTACATATTCATAAACAATAAATGACGTCATAACACTTACATCACATGCAATGTTTGCATGGATACTGGGAAAACACCAAGCTGAACTTCATCATTACCTTTTCTTTTCAAGCCATTTTGTCTTGTAAAACAACAGTGAAACGTTGGTTGCTTCGGAGTTGATGCAAAGAGGAGTTGACAACGTTATCGTCCAAACCTAAATGGTTAAAAATCAAAATGGAATTGAACTTTTGAATGATGACATCGAAATAAATTCTGATGAAATACATTATCCACAATGGACATTGCCAATGTTGCTCTGAGAAGCAGCTTATAATTATGAAGTTCCCCCTCCTATGTTTGGACACGTTTAGGAGTAACTAGATAGCTTCGTTCCAATATCGTCGAGGTTTGACAGAACGAACGACTCCTGAAGACAAAAGTGCTTTATTGGATTTGGGAAAAGTACAATTTTGTCAAAGTGACCAGTTTTTGAAATAAATGTTATTCATTAATTGCTTAAAAACTATACTTATGAAGCACTTCTCTTTGTCCTCAAGTATACCGAACTAAAGAGGAAGGGGAATGTCAAACTCAATGTCGTGATGTACTCATTTTCCAATATATAGAGTCCTCATGTGAGTGGGGGAAAATTGCAAGTCTCTTACGCCACGTTAAAATGGTGTAAATATATACCCTTCCAGTGCCCAACGACATCATTCTGAGAAAAATGGGTCTCTTTAAGAATGGTTTGTATACGCGCTACAGACCCATGCTACATGATGTGCCACATTTTCTCGTTGATTATGTTTATATTCTCGAGATGGTTGAGTAACAGTTCCAACTTCATGCATAATTTATCATTATTAGTGTTTTTATATCTTTCTGGCGATGAAACCAAGGCATTTATTCAGTAGAATAGGCCTGAACCTGCGTAGAGAAGACGACGAATAAATGTCAGTTTTATGATGTGGGAGGAAAACCAGAGGTATAGAGAAAACCCACGCAATTGTCAGGTAGGGACTGAAAACCATGCAAGGTTCAGGTCCGGGATTCGAACTAAGGTCCACAGAGTTGAAAGAAACCACTCAGCCAACCCGGATACCTCAGTTGTAAAAACTTCATAAATAACCTTATAATGGTGAAATGTGTGCATAAATTTCCACATCATGTGGATAACAACATGGTGATTAAAAATAACAACGAGCTTGTTAGCATGAATGAGGTAGACTGCTAACTTCTCGTACTCTAAAGCGACAATATGATCATTTTAGTGAGTACATGTACTTCAAAGTATTATAGTTCAATACTTGTCTACAAATAGTGGATAATGCTGTATCCTACCTAGTTAATGCAGTATGGGGGGGAGGGGAGATCCCGCCTTGCTTTGGGGGGGGGGGGGGGGGAGGGGAGATCCCGCCTTGCTTTAAATCATGCAATGATAAGACAAGGTGTAAACACGATAAGTCATCGTGCTCTCTCACTCACACATATCGATCGGTTGAAATTGAGATAATGCACACTTATTACGGCTCATCAGTGGCGTGGTTGTCTAGTTCACATCATCCTTGCTGGTTACCAGGTAAAAATGGTTACCAGGTACAGGTAACAAACAAATACCGCATCCCCGCCCCCCTCCAATCATGTTGTCAATCAATCCAGTAGGATGCTGTGGGTATATGCGTACGGGCAATTAAAGTGATCAAGGTTTGTATAGCTTGGACGTCATTATCATTAATAATAACTGACAACCGATGATCAGAAATAGTTCTTGCATATCATTATAGTTCCGAACAAGACATTAATAGGTAACAACAAACTACTCCTCAAAATTTCAGTATGACCTATTCTTTTATTGAACTTACGGTAGTACAAAATTAAATTTAGGAGGGCCTGCACAGAGCTACTGTGGTTGACCTCCAATCCACACGTACGTTAGTAATCGATTGTCTGGAACATAATATAGAGGCATGTCCATTCAATAAAGTGTGAATTCATGTGAGTGAATTGTAATTTTTGCACTAAGTTGAAATATATTTATTGATCTGGACATTTTGCGATGTTTTTTGATGCAAGGGTTGTTACATTCATGAGTTGGAATATATCGTAGGACCTCCTGTATACAAGTCAACCCTGAAATCAAGGCAAATCTTTCACGTCACTGTGCGCGATGTAAACAGTCCCAAGATACAATTTCTTTTTGTTGACTTGCCAAACATCGAGTTTCCTCTTCGTTGACCAAAACTTAGAAACATGCAAGGCTCCACTTGTTAGTTGCACTTGTAAATGCAAAAAGTTGTGGTATGTAGGCATTTCTACAAGGTACAAAAATATGTCATACTGTCAGGGCCATAAAAAAAAAATTGTGCCCACCGAAAAAGTTTCATCAAACACTATTTCAATTCACAATTCACGATGATCAAATCATGTGACTCACCTTTCAGCTGAGCATTCTGGGGGGGGGGGGGGGGGGGGGAATACAGAGGCCTAAAGAAGCCATGTGCCTTATATCATTTTCTCATAGTCTGAAAAAATTAGTGTAACCCTCATACTATTATTATTATAAAATATGTTATAACAATTAAATTATAACATCAGCTTGTGGATTCAACTATCACTGTTTATTTATATGTTTTATTATAAATGTTAAGAAACATAAAAAGACACAAAACAAAATAAAAATCAGAGTTGAAATTCAAGAATCATTTACCCATATTTTATTTGTTTATTTTTTTTAGTTAAAGTTTTTGCAGATCACCATGGTAATTTTTTAAATTAAAGAAAACATATTTTGAATAAAATAAAGACAACTGCTGGCTATAGAGTCATATACAGAGTCTCAAGTAACACTTGTAGTCACTGCGTATGTTTCTTCCGCGTATGGCTTCACCGGGACACCATCATTTCTAGTTTGCCTTGAAAACAGGTAAAACTCCAAACAAATGGGACGCTATTGAAGTCCTCGAAGATCGGTGCGTGGTGTGAAAGTTACAATGTCCATCCAGTTTTAATATATGTTTGCATACTTCTAATAAACAAAGGAAGGTAATTAGGGCATCAGTTGATTATTGCATCAATTTATTTTTTTCAATTCAAAGAAAAAGGCATGGTGCCTTGAAAATCGGATAGTGGAGGATACATATACGAATGCATCTATAATTATATGTGTCACGCACATAATGGGCCATTAACTCAGTTTTTGAATCCAAAGCCCACAGGCTTCAGCCAGATAGATTAGATAATGTATGTGCGTCTAGCTAAAGTCGCTTTGACATTGGTTAATTGGGCGTTGGGAAATGGTCACATTATATATAGATCAAATACATTCAGGCGGCATTGGCCTATTGCATTCTGGTGCAGATGAAACACGCGAGGCTACAAAACTATAGTGGTAAAGATTTAGCCAACCATAGGCAGACCAAAAACACCTACGGTATTAATTGCAGATTGTGCTCTGCTATATTGTTCAATGTCCCTTTGTTACGGTTGACAATTTATCCTCAGGTCGATGACACACAAAGACAAGTCACTGATGAATCTACTGCTTAAAGCAGTTATTTTCACCTCTGCATACCGGTAGTGATTAAGGGCGATGTCACACCAGGACATTTTTACAGACAACTTGAGGAAACCAACTGTACTGCATGAAATATTTGGAAGCACATTTATTACCATTAGTATCATTTATCTGGCAACTCACGCATAAAAATACACTTTGGATCACTTTAAAACATCAACCTCAGAGAGAAAACACATCTAGAGTGTAAAACGCAAAAGGCAGTCAAAAAGAAATATCACGAAAATCTGCTCACCAAAAGAAACAGCAAGACTGCCCAGAGTGAACTTGAGAACACAGAAAGCGAAGGAAAAGACCCAAAAAAAAACAAAAAAAAAAGCCAAAACAAAGAAAACGACTGTGAACAACAGATACAGACAATCCAGGATTGCACTGTCGAGATGTGTCAGTGTGTTAACCTGTCAGTTTCTCGCCAATTATACGTGGCCATTTGGATGTGATTTGTTTTCTTCTAGGCGAATGCCTGAAACTGTCGATCGACTCGCGTCAAATGGCCTTAAAAGAAGTCTGCCAAATTTAAAGATTGGAACCAAGTTCCTAGTATTGACCAGTGGCCGAGGCCAACAGAAACAGACAAATTTTCGGCTCAAACTAAACCAGAAATCCTCGTTAGTAAACAGACCACACATTCTAAACACTCCTGGGTCAGAACTGACCCGAATTCATGCGTCCCAGGGGGCTCGCCCATTCTGGGTCAGACTGACCCGAATTCATGCGTCCCAGGGGGATTGCCCATTTTGGGTCAGACTGACCCGAATTCATGAGTCCCAGGGGGTTGCCCATTCTGGGTCAGACTGACCCGAATTCATGCGTCCCAGGGGGATTGCCCATTCTGGGTCAGACTGACCCGGAAACTAGGAAAATAGTGGGATTTTAACTCAGATTCTGCGTCAGTTTGACTAATTTATGGATCATTTTGTAACAGATTACGGGTTACACTGACCCAGAAATGGGTCAAGCCTCACGGGACCCGGAATTCGGGTCAATTTTAGAGTGTATAGGAAATCATGTTTCTGACTTACTTTCGATTTACTGTGATGCAACACCGGGATCATGCTGACCCGAAAATGGACCTGGGCCGGTGGAAACCTGATCTAGGTCAATTATTTTGAGTTTCTTTTGTTACATTTACAGGAAGATTTATAATGAATGAACGAATACGCTAGGCCTGTTGTGCCAAACAGTGGTTTTTGAACTTTGGTTGGGACTTTGATTTCTCAAAAAGATGATTTATGAAACACACAGGAACCCATCAAGGAATACACAAGTGCAATCCCCAGACAGAGGGTATATCTTACTCTCATCAATCACGTGGAGTGGAATTATAATTCGGGCTGACTTTGTGTACATCTCGTTTTATTATACACGGATACAAGTTGACTATAAATAAAACAAAACAAAAAAGGAGGCAGGAGATTGATACAACGCTCAATCGTCAGCCTTACAGAGTACGGTAACCGCGTTCCACAAAATCACAAATTACAAATTAACATTATCATTAAGGCGTTGGGTCTCGCAAGTGGACGTCAGAAACAGGTTTAGTGCAGTACAATTATATACAACAATGTTTTATAAAGATCACTGCGGTTTGTGATGATACACAGCAAAATACATGGCATAACGATTATACGAAATTACAAAGTAGGAAAACAAACAAACAATCATTGTGGGAATTGGTGTGACTTTGGATGCTTCTTGAAAATGTGAAGTGATTCAGCAGGAAGCAGAGATGGAGGGAGACTATTTCAAAGTTTAGAGGCGAAAAAGAGGTTTTCTCAGCAGCTAATGGCTAATGCAATAGATCTGTAATTTCAACAACGAAACATTAATATAATCGCCTTATCGAAATGGTAATTATGTACATGTATAATATCAATAGTTAATTCTTCTCTTATCAGCATATAAGATCTATCCTATTATCGTAATATACTTCAACCCATGGGATTTGACTTTCATATCAAAACGAAACAAAATTTCAAGCTGTGTAATTGACAGTCCATACTTCAATGTCAAAAGAGTCATTAATTTACAGTCATTTGTTCTCTCTGTTTATTACTCTGTACTGTAGAGTTAGTTCATTTTATAAAATATATTACTTAGAGGTTAGCATGGAGACTTTAGCTGCATGTATGTTGGTGGTATAGCTGTACTATAGCCTTTGAGATGGTAATTATACTATCAACGATCTTAGCAGAATTCTAACAAAATAATACATGTTGTCTCCACTGAATATTGATACTATCATTTCCTGTGAATTCCCTAATAGATTCATGTTTTAAAAAAAAAAAATTAAAAGCGAGACAAATAATTATAGAAGACGAAAGGTGATACAAAATGGGATAGAATGTTGCATTCTTTATACTTCCTGCTGTCTGTGACGTCAATGGTCTATAATCAGAGATAACTCGAACAATAACATGCAGTATGCATTACACAGTGAGTATGGTCCATAAATAGAGACTCGGTAAACTGTATACGGTCAACTCGGGCCAGTGACACGGCGTCGTGAATATAGATAGCTTCCATATTGACTTGGTTTTCGTTTCCCCTTTGTGCGTTAAATTGAAAGGAATGCATTATTAAAGCTCATAATTGCAAGCTATCAACTTGAAATTAGACCAATTCCCCTCAATTCAATCATCTAAATTATTCCCCCCCCCCCGACATCCCCTCTATGATAGAGAGGCCTGTACATCACGTCGTCCTGAAAATGTTCCCAAATTGAACCTGCCTGGAACATCAGGCAGAGGAGAAAAGAGCAATGTTTACTATCAAAATATTTTCGTCAGTGTTCAAGTTGTCCACGTCTTGTGTCTACTACTATCAAAGATGCGTTGCTGTGAATTGGATAGCATAATAGTATTCAACGACGTAAAGTTCAAACTGTGTCGTGCGCATCCTATCAGCAAATATTCCCAAAAATGTAGAGCACTTATATTAACAGTATCATAATTGAGTATATAAAAGTAATGGTTATAATATTTTTAAGTCCACTACTACCTGCAGGTGACAAATTAGATATTAAAAGATACGAATTTTGATTTGTATCGTGATTTTGATTTAATGGTGATACGAAATACACTTGGAAGACACTTGAAAGACACAAAGTAGCCTTGCATACTGTTCAACGAAAATATCCAACGTAAAATGTGTTGCATTTTTTATATAGGTGAAATAGGTGGACCCTTATTCATATGGACGTGTCCTCCTTAGGTAAATTTCCGAGAAGCTCTTATAACAACTGGCCGGATGGAAGTATTTTCTTTAGATGTAACGATCGTCATCTTAAGCCTGTCCCCATTCCCATTGGGGACCTTACTTGAAAGCACACATCAGCAGCAGCTTTACTTTAACCAACGCATTACCACCTGGTTCGAGATACCCAATGCTATCTACTGTAGATAGCCAGCATGGGCCCTAACTGTATTCACGATCAATACCAGAAGGCGTAATGCTACACGGCCGTTTGCTCAAGAGGCTCACGAGAAACACGCGGTATTGACGACATAGAGCGTCAAAGACAACGTGCTGTATACACGAGTCTTGGAAAATCCAAAATTTCGAGAATTGAGGGCAGATTTGAAGAAAACAAAATCTCAGGTGGTTATTACCCCTTTCGGTGGAAAAGTTGTTACAGTCATGTCAATCGGAACGTGTAGTCATTGAAGTCCACACCAACATATAACTTTAATTCCTCAAATGTCAAATTGACTTTGTCAGGCGATTTCTAATAAAATTGTAATTTGAGTATGTCTTTCTTGAATGCATAAAGATAGGCTTTCTCATTGTTCCCGTATTCAAGGAATGCTCCCCAATGAGAATCACACTTCCTTCAGTGAAATGACACTCTCTCACGCACCCTCAAAAACACGTTGAATTTAGCGACTGCTATGAATGCGAAATGGCTCACTTGTACCGAGGCAGTGGATGGGAGCATTCAAATGCTGTACTCCCGTTTCACTAATTTGGCTATTTAGGAAAAAATGTGATGTCAGAACAATCTTGGTTTCGTCTTCTAAAACTTTATCGATGCTGCATCTTGCTTTACGGCTTTTAGTGTGATTTCGATGTCCTTCCCTTGTGGGAATGGACTGGAGATGTTGACGATTTTACGCTCCAATCACGGGTCGCAATCGGATGACATTTTCCAAGGCACAACTTGAAAACACTGAGTACACATCTTTTGAGCTGCTGTATATACAATAAGGAAAGTCGACCATCAGATCAACTTGTCATTTTCCCATTACACGAATCACATTAATCAATTCTTCAGCCTTTTCAATCCAACCAACAGTGTAACTTTAAACAACCGTTAATTTGTGCACAGTTATGATCAATATCACTTGAGTGAGTTACGACCGTGGCCAGAGTGCATTCCCATCTACCCATATTCACGGGAACAGCACTTTAACTTAGAATCAAGCTTGCTTTCTGATCGTGTTGTCCGAGTATTTGGGAACGAGGTCACCAACTTCATAAGGTCAAACTTTATACGGAGGACAAGAGAGGCCATCCAATGTTTCAGTGTGATTTCAATTCGATCGATGGAGGTCACTATAGCCGTCTGAAGCTCCTCGAGTGTACACCTCTGCCTTCCATTTTTGAGGTTTCGGTTTACATTGATTGAGTTGTCTTGGTTGAATTTGACCATGGCTAAAGCTACTTTGGTGACGACAGTCTGGGCTTACACAAGGAGAAGAAACAGATCCAGTGTCCACCATCCTAATGGTAAGTGTCAGGCATTAAAGCAATCCAAATCGCAGTTGCACCTTGTTTACCTTGTTAATGCATTTCTACTGAAACACTTTTCGATAACAAGATGGCAACTGGAAACACACAACTAACTGTCTTTGCGCGTGGCAAGCATTAATGGCCACGTGAACAAATGAACATAAATATAATTAATCCATTCCCTTGTAAAATGTGTACAAAACTTTCAACTATAGACTAAAATGAATATTAGCAAACAATGTATTTCGCATCACTGACTAAATTGTTTACTTATAAGTGATGTACTAAGGTTTCCCGGTTAATTTCAGCAAAAATGTATTCAATTTTAATAATTAAAAGGCATTCGAAATTCATGCACTTCAAAAGGTCTTGGTCAGAACTGATTCCTGGTCTAATGGGGCTTGACTCATTTCGGGTCAGGCTATGACCTGAAATCTGTGTGAAAATGACCCAGAAACTGGTCAAACTGACGCATAATCCAGGTAAGAATTCTTGGGTTTTTTAAGGGTGTTGGAACACTGGTAAGAGTAAAAATATAACTGTTCACAGATTCATGCATAGCCTACATGAGATGGTCATGGTGGGAAACTCCCTTTGAAATATTTGTGCTTGAAATGCTGTAGTTGTTGAGTATTGAGTAAACAATTAGTTTTGAACTCATGAGTCAAAAACTCAATGCTTGAAAACAGTGAAAACACAAGGTTTTTCCCCACTTTTCTCGTGATTCCAATGACCGACTGAGCTTAAACTTTCACAGGTTTGTTATTTCCTGCATATGTTGGGTCACATCAAGGATTTTATTTCAGAGATAAAAATGTTCTTCGTTTGACGTGTTTTCTCGTTCGGATACGCGCGAGACTTACACAGTCTATTCTGACTGGAATTTTTGTTTAGTGCATTTGCCCCTTATTTGATCAAACTAGGCTTTTGTTTTATCTACTATTGCAGTCAATTTCATTTTCGTGCACACATGATTTCGTTCTTCTCACTCAGGTTTGTTTCAGACACTCTATGTCATTTATAGCCGAGACAGTCATTCAAGAACACGCTGTCATCAATTTTCAGTTGAATTTTTATTTTAATACGTCAAATTGATGAATTCGAATTGATGCAGCATGTTGCTGCTGCTCTTATACGAAAATTGAATGGTCTTTGCGACCTAATGAATTTAAATGATCTGATTAGACCATTGAATGCTAATCTGTTGAAATTACTCATTTTGACTTGAAAATTGAATGAGCCATTGAATGAGTTTTTATTGAAATTGACAGGAAAGTCCTATAATATTATACTCTTTTCTTTTTGTCTAAAACACTTATTAAAAAAACCTAAAGACTAATAATAATAATAAACATATATAGTTACTTTTGCGCTTTATGTTCAGAAAATGATATTTTTCCACTGAGGTCAGTTCATTTGTTCATTATTTTGTATCTATTAAGGAATCAGTGTATCTGGTCATTAACATTTGTCTACGCAAGAAACAAAGGATAGTAACACAACCCTGAAAGTTACGGCGGCTGTCTTCTTCACTACCGGGAAATTGTGAAACACTCAACGATGTCCTAATGTTTACGAAAGTCGGGGCTCTCATCTGTACATCAATTCGCTTGGCGGATTTCTACCTGACTGAAAACAGTGTACTGACCTCTACGAGCACGCGGCAACAAACATAAATGCAATCTCTATTGTCATCACAGTTACCATTATTTCTTGAGGGAGATATGTCTTGACAAGCGCAGTTCTTGTTCACAAACTCCATGGGAGATTTCTCTAATAATCCACTTAGGTCGATTGAACCTTCATGCGATGGAGGGCAGAATAGATAATGGAGCAAAATAGGGAGCCAGGTGGGCTGTTTGTTTGTTTGTTTGTATTTTTGCGCTTGGTTATACGATTTTGGGATTAATTTGGCTTGACAGGCTATAGTCTCTTGTTGGCTTGTGTATTTTGTTGTCGAAAAGGACCATTGTACGAACTGTGCATTTTAATTCACAAAGGACTTCTCTCCTATGTATTTGCCATGTCAACAAGTGTATAAGACCAATATTTGTTCATAACAATGTCAATGTCTCTTTTTAATATTTTGTTCTGCCATTTTCCTCAATCAGTCGAGGACAAGTCCCAAATGAAAATGTCTTGTGCGTTTCTAAAGCGATGGCACACTAGTGTATGTCTTGTGCGTTTCTAAAGCGATGGCACACTAGTGTATGTCTTGTGCGTTTCTAAAGCGATGGCACACTAGTGTATGTCTTGTGCGTTTCTAAAGCGATGGCACACTATGTATGGATGAAGAAAGAAAATGGACTTAAATGGAATAAAGAAAAGTTTTGTTTGTTTTTTTCTTTAATTTTTGTTTATGTGAAGAAAAGCGGCACGTCTCAAAAATGATTCTCCTTTTTTTCTCTCTTTTGGGGGGTATATTTTCTTATACCTTTTTTACAATACTTGGTTTAAAGTGTGCATTACTGTAAATAAAATGAAAAAGATAGTAGCTTGTCTGGAGCGTCGACCCGGAAATGATCAAGTTTACTCTTGTGGATAAGGTGCCATAATATGCCTATTGCGTGTTACAGAGAGGGCGATGATGAGATCGTCGAATCGATTTTGAAGCCAATCAGTAGACCAAGTACACCTCAGTAGAAATCAGAACTCGAAAGTGGAGATGGACTGGACCTAGCCAGAAGACATATCAACAGATGGACGCACACAATTAGACAGACTAGAAGCCTGCCAAGAGCACAAGTCAGAAAGAGATGCAAATGTGACCACGGCTAAATTTCACCAAGCTGTAAAACGAAACCAAATTGCTTACCACCGAAAACAACTTGCTTAGCAGAAACGCCGGTAACAGCAAAAATACAATGAAGTGTACATTGTTTTAACGCTATACGAAGTGTGGACCTGAGAACAAAAGAAGTCCACATAATGTAGGGACTTGAAACACTACGTGGACTTACACACGTCCACACAGTGTTTTGTTTAAAGTGATGAAGAATATGATATTCCTTAAGTGCAGAACAAAGAAATTGTCCACATGGTGACTGCAACACAGAGCTGTGTATGGACTGGTTCTCTGCTAATGTTTGCTTAGCCGAACAGCTTGTAAAGCACAAGTGCTAAGCACAATTGTAGTCCTAACAGTTTTACACAAATTTGAGGATGAGACGAAAGGCGGGAAAACAACGATTCCTTCACACCGATGAGTGATAAGCGATTGTACGCAACGCTATATCCGAGTCATGGGGAATATTGATTGGGGAAGAGACCATCCCTCAATCAGCCATGAAACGAAAACAACAACAACAACAACAACAACAACAACAACAACAACAACCTAATTACGAGCATCTAACAATTTTCAAGGACCTATATCACAAAAAGTGAAAGTGTAAACGTAAAATGTAATATTAGTAAAGACTTTTTTAAGAAAACGGTGCATTGCAAAAATACGTTCTGTTTTTGTGTGTGTATATAATGCTTACTTTAATTTGCCTTGCCCGGCAGTTCAGGTAACAGAGATTCAAACTAAACGTTTACGAACAAAATGAAATATTTCTTAGGGTGATTGGCGCCAGTAATCGGTGGTTTATTATTTGTTGGATTTATAATCACCAACATTATTTCTTTGAAGTCATGGGGGACTGGCACGGTGCCGAAAGGCAAATATTAAATACACCTACTATGTTGACACAAGTCTCATTCAAAACATTACCCACAGTTTGAAAGGAGTGAATCAAATTCATGATGTGTTGAAACTCCATCCACATGTTTGCGAGCCAAACGACACACGATTACAATTCAATTACAATTCCCACGTTATTTGAATCTTTTAAGAGTACTTCACCTGCTTTATGAAATTACCACAAACTGACACAAAATAAATATTATTTTATAAATTAAATGTTAAGTTATTTTTTGTTTCACTACAGTGCTTGAAGCAACATTTTCACGATAAATCGAAAATTGACTCGTGTGTAATTATAGATTGTGTTTGCAGAGCTAATAATGGCGCGGGAAAAAACCCAGACAGCCTGATTGTAAGAGCGCACATAGACATAAGCACTTGTGTAATCGAATCACACCATAAGACGTAAACAGCACCTACATGTAGAAAAAGGGTCTATACGCACCATATATACTTCAAAGGTTATTCAATACTCATTTTACTAATACAATTTACATGACATTTATTTTATATTTTACATTTTCACTGTGACCCTAACAACATAAGTATATAAAATAAAGAATAATAATGGCAAATTAGAACGAGATACACGCTTTTAATCATTACAAATAATTATACGATTCGAGCACTCGTACAATTATGTAATATTAGGCAATACTTTTGATAATGGCATTTGGTAAGTCTTAATGTTATGATGTTATGATCCAGAATAACTTTTAGCATCAGACTTTGGGCTTATGGGGAGGATGGGGGGGGGGGGGGGTATACCATTAGTCAACATCTGCGCTCAAAGTGCATGAGGTGGTTAAAGCAAATAACCGAAGAGAGAGAATCGATGGACTGGAATCGATTTTATTTGCCAAATCTCTCTTGTGCAAACCCCGAAACACTGGCCTAATGCTACCGGGGCCGCGGTTGACAAAGTAATAAGATTCGTCTTACGTTTTCAATCTCATGAGTGAAGAGTTCATCGCCAAACTCGTCTGGAAACCCAATAGACCTTTATCATGGTGCGGCCATCTTGATTTTACTCCATTCAACTCAATTTAATCAAACAGTGGCTGGAAGGAAATATAGTCTGGTTCCTCGTATAATAAACATAAGCATCCTTTACTGTTATTGGATACAGGGAACCATGACCAAGATGGTGGCAGCATGATGTTGCCAAAGCATTACATTGTGTGGCGCGTTAAACTTTACTTAACTGTTTTCCATTTCCCAGTTATTTTCTCATCCAAAGCATGAACCAATGTCATACTGCTATAGCCTAGCTGCTAACAACCACTATATGATTTGCTAAACATTGTGATAGGGTCAACCAGCTATAGCAGGGAACATTGTGATAGGGTCAACCAGCTATAACAGGGAACATTGTGATAGGGTCAACCAGCTATAGCAGGGAACATTGTGATAGGGTCAACCAGCTATAGCAGGGAACATTGTGATAGGGTCAACCAGCTATAGCAGGGAACATTGTGATAGGGTCAACCAGCTATAGCAGGGAACATTGTGATAGGGTCAACCAGCTATAGCAGGGAACATTGTGATAGGGTCAACCAGCTATAGCAGGGAACATTGTGATAGGGTCAACCAGCTATATCAGGGAACATTGTGATAGGGTCAACCAGCTATAGCAGGGAACATTGTGATAGGGTCAATTACCAGCTATAGCAGGGAACATTGTGATAGGGTCAACCAGCTATATCAGGGAACATTGTGATAGGGTCAACCAGCTATATCAGGGAACATTGTGATAGGGTCAACCAGCTATAGCAGGGAACATTGTGATAGGGTCAACCAGCTATATCAGGGAACATTGTGATAGGGTCAACCAGCTATATCAGGGAACATTGTGATAGGGTCAACCAGCTATATCAGGGAACATTGTGATAGGGTCAACCAGCTATAGCAGGGAACATTGTGATAGGGTCAACCAGCTATAGCAGGGAACATTGTGATAGGGTCAACCAGCTATAACAGGGAACATTGTGATAGGGTCAACCAGCTATATCAGGGAATAATTATGCGCAACTTATAAATGGTTTCCCGTTCATGGATTTTTAATAGAAAATATAATCGGGGTATCAATTCAGGCCTGGAATTACACGGAGGCCCATGGCCTCTGATGCCCCTGGTCTTGGCCTTGGTTTACCATAGACGTTAAGGTTTCCAAATGGAAGTGTCCTTTATTGCAAAACGAAAATGGCCGTGCCATTTCAAAGTGAAATTCCAGGTCTAATAATGGAGTTATCACATTGCACACCATGCACACAGGTTCTTTGCAGAAACAACCGATTTTTAGGGCTCTAACTAATAATGTTAATATCAAATTGTTCCCTTGTTTGTAGATTTGAAAATTGGAGGTACGATGGCAAGCCGAACACCAGATCGACAGGTGACTTTCCCTCAAGAAACAACGGATTCCCAAGAGCAAGATGGGGCAGCAGACAACGGCGCACACAATGAGGTCAGAATGTCAACCACGTGAATTACGTCATGACTCAGCATTACCAAAACCTCAATTCCAAATTATTCAACTAGTTTTTGAAAGCGTTATTTGATGATAGGATGAAACAAGCTCAAGTACATTTTTGAGAAACTGATCAAAAACTGACAGGAAAAATATTATCAAAGTTGCAAATAAATGAATGTATATCAAACTTTACAAAAAATAACGTTAATATGGCATACGGTACATAATTTCCTAATAAATTTATTTCACATTGATAATGTACGGACATTTCAAAAAGTTAGCCGCCCCCCCCCCCCCCCCCCCCCCCCTCCATTTCAACACGAGGTTATGCCAGTGATTTTAACTGATCTGTAAAAACAATGTATACAGTTGTAGAGTAAAAGTAACCAAATGTTTTTTACCCCCATATTTTAATTTTACAACTTTGAATACCCTCTTACCAATTCTGGTCTAAACATGACAGTTTAAAAACAAAATTAAATCAAGCGCAAAACAAGAATTCGGTTCAAAAACAAATTGACAGAATGTTGTTATTATCATACATTAATCTTAAAAAATTTGAAGCCTGCAGCCTTTTGAAGTTTCTGTACAAATACCGCCAGAATAGAAATCGCGCTGTGTAAACACACACAGAGAGACTCTAAAAGATTTCCTATTTTTGTTTAAGACTCTAACTTTCCACCGGTGAGCAATTTCATTCTCGATTCGTCTTCCACATTTCAGTTCGCATGAAATCATCATCGTTAGCGGCTACCTTCGTATGTATTTACGCGTACCTAATGCTCAGATCAAATTAAATTGGAAGATTTTTTTGTTTCTGTTTATAACGACAGTCGTTAACATTAGATACTCAACGATAGGAATATTAGTGATGTCAAGGTTCACGTAATTACAGCTGATTTCCCTTTAATATTATAGTATACTGGTATTTAACCATCAGATTGTCTAGATTAATGATGGAAAAATAACAAGGCTGAACTGCTCAACCGTCCTAACAAGCTCAAAATCAATGCTCAGTGATGTGTCTGTAGACATGTCAAACGAAACATCATCTAATGTTCTGAATGCAATGGAAACTAAATCAACCGTAGGCGACTTGCAGGCATGCATGACAGAAACGGCCAGGGTGTTTTCGGTTAAACTATAGGGAATGGTTGCATTTAAAGTTTACATTTCTTTTTTCTTTTACAGACACATTTTCAAGCATGGAAACGGCGAATACGGGAGTACTTTGAGGTGAGTTGAAACATATTTATTTATTTCTCATTAACAACAAAATGTTGTGACTGCATTGTCCCCACAAAAAACTTAGATAAATGTACGGCCAGTCATGGAATCTATAATGAACAACCACCATCCGCCATCCACCTCTGAGCTACATTGAACTGATTCGACGATCATAACTGGTTGGTTTAGAGTTAATCACGTACACATTTACAAACAATAGACCTTATGCATATGACGTCATTTGAGTAGGGCGCCCTCACCTAGAGGTCAAAAGGAAGATGTTCATTGGTCAGTCCTGTGCGCCGCACGTACAAATCAGCGCGTTTCCATTGTTTCATCATCAGTTTACCTCTAAGATGGCGGCTTGGTGACGTCAATGCATAAGGTCTATACGACAGCTGTAATTGATTAAGAAATAATCATGTACCGATTAATAATTAACATCCCACCTGTTGGATACCTGTCAGTACGCGCACTCTTGCCAATCAGAACGCGCTTCTCTAGAGCGCGCGCGTACGCAAAACAAACTTGCCAGCGTGGTTGATCCATCATTTCCACATTATCTTTATAATAAACTGGTTCATTATAATTAAATGTTGGATTCTAAGAGACGATATCCTTGCGTTATTGAAGCACTACACATATCAGAAGAAACCCACACAAATTTACAGCACATGCACACTTTCAAGAACATTACTATGAAAGAGAATTTAAAAAACGCATTAGTTGCGACAAGCAAGCTCGAGTGTTAGTTTTTTCTTTCTTGCCGTCAATTTTCTGATGAATTTACGGAAATCCCACGGGCATCGTCTGGATGTGTTTTTTCTGCGCAGTATAAGTGGCTATGTTCCCAATATAAATATTGCCAGCAGTTCTATTACAAATGACCCACTTGTCCTTATTCTACGGCTCTTGTGATTGGCCTCATTTCATTCCCCCTTGCATACATTGTCAAGAAGGTGGTTTAGGCAAGATTATTATTAATAGTAGGCCTATCCAGTTTGCTTCACTATGCACAACGACTTTGATTTTTTTTATTCTGAGCTAAAATGGATGAATTTTAAACATATTTTTCGATCTCACTGTTATATCTACAGCCGTAGTATATGCAATTGAATTGTTTCATAATTAAATCACACATTTATATTTATTAAACAATGATCAGTCAATTAAAAAAAGACTTGAACATTTAATTTTGAACATCAATCCTGACTTTTGTGTATGCCTCCTTTGTCGAGAACTTTTGTTTAAGTTCTGAATGGATAAATACTCGAAGTGTAAATGTAAATGTAATACGTTTTATTATTTATCTTATAGACTACCTGATAGAGTTGTTTACTTCATACGTTATTGTTGTAATGATTGAATTTGAAATTATTTTTCTATAATGAAAATGTGAAAGGTTTAAAACTTAAAATTATTTGTGAATGCTTCCAAATTTATTTTACAGTTAAATTTCTTTGAAGAAGAGGTACTGCCTTAAGCTATTATGAATCTTTTCTTCGAAGAAAAATGTGGTCTGTTTTTAAGCCAAAACACTTACCACTACCGCCCCCTCCCCATCCCTGCTATTGTCACAAGTAATTGCCAGAGCCATTAGAATAGTAGAATTGTGTCACCACGTTGTGTAAAAGAC
Source organism: Leptasterias polaris (assembly GCA_037783415.1). Lineage (NCBI taxonomy): Eukaryota > Metazoa > Echinodermata > Asteroidea > Forcipulatida > Asteriidae > Leptasterias > Leptasterias polaris. Next base: position 4,109,809 of record JAZGTN010000092.1, on the reverse strand, counting down.
GAACACCGTTGAAACAGAAAACCTCAAAAGGTCAAGTGCGTCGCCCGCGTTTAATTCCCGCAACAAGCAATCCAATCTCCGGGCTGGATATTAAATTCAGAAATCAAAGAAGGTACCAGCCAATCGATCACATGGCTTTTATTTGCACTGTTACCAGCTAATGTTAAAAAGTGTTCCAGGCTCGCTCCGTGTAACACATTTGCGTAGGATCTTGGGCAGACTAGATTTGATTATAGAGTGTCGCTAAGTGTGTACAAATCGATGATGTGTTGTTTGATTTTTACGCTGATTTCTTGGAAGTGGCAATCCAAATATAAAATATAAACGCAATTTTGTATTGACAAGAGGAAAACAACGTGTACTTGGGGAAATATAAACGCTTATCCACGGAAATTGAATAGTTCAGTGAGAAATCCCCTTACTGATTAGTTCCAATTTCCTGGTGAATTTCACTGAGACATCAACAGAGCTCATAATCCTAAGAATTATCTCATCTCAAAGGTTTATGTACTCTTCCAATTATTGGTGCAATGCTGTGTAAATAAAGTGAATTGAACTGAATCATATTTATTTGAATCAAATTCATTGGAGTTAGACAACTCTTATATTTAATACCTGAATTTTGGAGAACTTTGGCAATGTCATCCACAAGTACAGCTTGTCCAGACATGTAACTGATGTTTGTCGAAATTGAAGAAGAAGGTACCAGGCATAGCAAGACTTTGCACTGTGTTTTTCTATTTTTAATGGCACTGCTGACTACACAAATGAATGACAAGTTGCAAGCTTGCTTGTAGTTTTTACTTAGTAACTGGCATGGAGCTGGACGTATTTTCAAAAGAAACAACTAACTGTTAATTTGGAACACTAAAGAATATAAACAGTTCTGATATTGTATTTCCACTTGACTACTCTTGCAACTCTTGTCTGCTTGTATGTGTGTTGTGTGTTGTCATTTAGCCTTCGAGAAAGACTCTGCTAGGGTCGAAACGTCAGGCCACTAACTTATTTTTGGCATTTATACCACAGGTCCTTTTGGTTGGTAAGCAGTTTGCAACAGCTAATTCTATTTTCTCAGTTCTGATATTGTGATAATTGTTTTCAACAGTGGGACTCAAACGAGTTTACAGGAACGATAACGTGTCCACAGGCCTATATTTCATTGAAAATATTATTAATATTAGTTAATTAGTGTACTACAATTAGAGTGCTAATTATTATAAATTATACTTACTTTAGGCCTACATAGCATCCAGTGAATAACTTTTTTTCTCTCAATCCATTGAAATTGTAGAGCAGGCTGGCGGGTGCTGAGTTCGTTATCGATCCAGAAGGCGATAAAATATACGTTTGGATGGTAAGTATTGTCCAATTGACAGTTCAGATATACTGTACTGAGTGACTCATGTGTTACCGTACTGTTGTGTTACTGTGTGTACTGCTGTGCATGTAGTGTTAGTGTTTGTCTGACTGACTGTAGGCCTATTTCACGCTGTCTCACTATCTGTATCTCTCTCAGACTTTTTACATTGTTAACGGGAAAAGATAAACACACATACCATCTTATGCTTTAGAACAACTGTTTTCCAACGACAAAACTTGAATCCAATGGGATATGCTTGTAAAACGGCAGTGTAAAAGCTGTCACAATTATTTCTTCAAAGAGTGGTAAATTCGGCGGGTAGTTTACTTTGCATTGCGCCACCAAGCGTTTGCACGAAGTCAGTTTCTTTGGATCTTCTTAAAATAAACGGCATCTTAGGAAGTTTTCGCACTCTTTCTTTGAAGGTAAGAATAAGTAACTTTATAAGCTAACCTGAGTACGAATGAGGGCAGCACTCTTGCCGTCTGTGGGATGGAAATTGTAGTTATTTTTTCTGACCGTTTTTCTCAGCGCGAAACTCAAACTAAAGGTTTTGTACGTGCAGTAAAATTATTGATCAACATTTTTGTTCATGTACATTTATGTTTGGCAGCTCTTGGTGGCGCAATCGCAGTGCAACGTTACACACTTACACTTAAGTTACAGATACCGTAGATAGGCCTACCGGTTAGAACCAATGTCCTTTCTCTATTGGAATTTATATGACTGTAGTGTAATTACAACTGAACTATAGGCCTATATGTGAGGGCATGGAGTTAGACTAACTCCATGGTAAGGCCTGGGTAAGGCATCATTTTTGTTCTCTCCTGGGGTCGAATCAACAGTCGGCACCTAAAAACAGCAAGTTGTTTCCTGTGGTGCCATTTCCAGAGCCCCTGCCCCCCCCCTCCCACAGCATGCCCAGAGCCAGCCTCAGCTCAGACCTGTCACTAGTGTCAGAGAGGAGGATTGCCACGCAAGTACCCTAAGGGCAAGTACCTTCAAAATAGAGGTGTATTCATTCCAGATCGTAGTGCCATTATTATTCGGGCATTCCATTATTATTCGGGCATTCCATTGTAATAATTCAAATTGGATAATTGGTGGCACCACCAGGGTATTTTGAGTTTATCAAAACAGTTGTAGAAATTAATTTGATGTCCGCATTTATTGCCAAATTCTGCTAGTCACTTGCTCGCTATCAATCACAAAGAATCGATAGGGTGTCTGTCTAAATGGCTCACTGGCCAGCTCAGGGGGGCTGCCAAGATTATCATACATAGAAAATGTCCCCCCAAAAAGAGAACAATGCGCCGTTTAAATTGGGCATGTTTTTTTGACAAGGCTGAGTAACGGGAAAAAATGAAAAATATTCCTCTTTGATTTTCAGTGATGGGTTGACAAGAAAATGTTGCTGCCTCTGAGTTAACGGCTTCTAAGGCAGTGGCTGTCGCTGGATCACTGAATAGTCGTATTTCTTCAACATTGCCGCTAAAGCCAACAGCCACACCCATATAGCTGAAGTCACTTGATTCGGACGCGGCTCAAGAATCAATTTTCACTGGCCTTAAATCAATACATGGCTGCAAAAAGCAAACAGTCTGGCGCCGTTTATGTATCAAATTAAAGCAGCAAGATTGTATGTCACAGACAAACAATCTCAGGCTTGATGTGCTTCGTTCCTGTAAAGGCAAGGCAGAGCACCTCTATGTAAATTTCTTCTGGAACACTTGAAGGGGCACCGAGGCGATGGCTAAGGGCATTCCCTCCATTGGTAGAACTGTTCAGTATCTGGCGTGAGGCTTGTTAAGACCACATCCCATGCCCTGTTCCAACATGCACTTTTTCTTGTTGATAATCGTCCATTAGGTATCTGCTTCTCCAATACGGGCCGATGGTTGAACATAAAATGCATGCAAATTTTTAGTTAGTATTCCCAGCTTGTAGCTCCCTGGGCCCAATTTCATAAAGCTGTTAAGCAGAAAATACTGCTTAGCAAATATCTATGCTAAGCAAAAAATGAGTGGGGGACCAGTCACAACAATGTAAACTTTATGGCATTTTGGCTGGTAACCAGTTTCTGCTAAGCAATATTTTTCTGTGCTTAGCAAGTTTTTGTGCTTACATGCTTTATGAAATTGGGCCCTGTTCCCTTTCCTTAGCGGGACCCCCCCCCCCCCCCAGGGTATCCATTCTCTTATTTAACAGGTTGTTTATGTCTTGCCTATAGGGTCTGGTGACTTTTGCTGTTCTCTACAATGTATGGATGATTATACTAAGGATAGCGTTCCAGGAAATGCGTGAGGAGGTAGGGTCCTAGACTTCTGTTTAATTATTTTGTATTTTCACTTCTTATTTATGTTATTAAACAAACTGTCCAATTTGAGTTATACATGAAGATAGCCGACATTAAAACTACTGGCCTCGGGCATGTGGTCCAGTGTAACAATCGAGCCCCAAGTTCAAAATCAACTGAGTTTTTTTTTGTGGAGGCCTGTTTTTGTAATTTTGTTATTTTTTTTTAGAGCCTCTCTTAAAAATCCTGTGTGCAATGCACCACCTGTATGTAGTCCACACTGATTAATTATGTTAAACTATTGTGAAAAATAGTTAATGGTCTGACGTTTTGACCCTAGCAGAGTCTAATTTTCATTTCAATTTTGTTTTGACACTGAAACCTTTGCTTATATAGTACAGTTTACTGTAAAAGCAATCTTTAGTGCAAAAGTATTGTTCTGTAACCAACATTTTAGTGAAGTTTTACATTTAAGTTGGCAACAATTACTGTGAGCATCCTTTACTGGCTTAGTTAACCCCAACTCTATAAACAGATGGCCTTTCCAACGCGTGAAACACTTTGATCATTCCATCCTCAGGCACGCAAACTGACACCAATGGTCGATATAACAACTCAAAGCGAACTTACAGTGGAAATAGAAATGGGCCTCCTGTGGCTATTGATTTAAAAAAGCGACTGTTTTATGTGGTTAGTTTTGCTATCAATCAAAAGCAATTGGTGTTCTCAAATATTCCATCGTTGCCTACAGGGATTTGACTTATTTCTCTCATTTTGATATCTTGAAAAAAAAAAAAAAAAAAAAAAGAAGATGATAGAAAAGAAGATATAAAAAATTGTGATAATTTGATTTTGGGGGTAATTTTTCCTAAATGTATAGGCCTGATACTTCATGGAGGTACTAAAGGCAACTGCCTCCATACCCCAGTCAGTGCCTTGGTGCCTCCATACCCCAGTCAGTGCCTTGGTGCCTCCATACCCCAGTCAGTGCCTTGGTGCCTCCATACCCCAGTACCCCAGTCAGTGCCTTGGTGCCTCCATACCCCAGTCAGTGCCTTGGTGCCTCCATACCCCAGTCAGTGCCTTGGTGCCTCTTATAATTTTCCAGTAGAAATAATTATTAAGTTTCCTTCATGGATGTTCCCTTTATACTTATAACTGGGCAGAGGGTGTCCCTCCCCCCCCCCCCCCCACCCAATGTTCCCATACTTTAACACACTATTTTCCTCTTATACAGAAGTAGGGGCCTATCCCCTAACAATACATCCTCTAAATAAGTGTTCTGATTCAAAGTACACATTGAAAACGTGAGAAAGGGGGTTTCACTATGCCCCATATCGAGCACCAAATGTTTACTTAAAATCCTAACCCCCATTAGGGTCCCTCTACATACCCTGCCAAATACAACAGAATGCAACACAGTTGAAATGAGAACCATGCCATATGCAACAAAATGCAACAAGGGATTTTGTTGCATTGTGCAGGCATGCTGTTTGTGTTAAGACTGAGCAAGGGTGTTTGCCCTGCTAAATGCAACAGTATGCACATAAGTGTAGTGGTGACTTGGCTAATATGTGTGACCATGAACTCTGCCAAATGCAACTGAGTTGACTGCCAAATACAACAAAATGCAACACCAATATGAAGTCGCTTGACTGCTAAATGCAACAAATTCAGTCAAAGAATGACATCTCAGTTGACTGCCGAATGCAACAGATTACAACAACTATTACCATTTGGTGCATATTGTTGCATTTAGCATGGTTAGGGATTTATTAACTAAAGGGAAAAATAAAATGCTTTGCCCTTACATGAATGAAGTATCAGGTCTGATCATGCAATGTTTTTCTACAGTGACTTAACTTATCTCAACTAAATAATATTTCTGATTAATATTGCTAATATATTTCACTTATCTATTTCATTTTTTATCTTTTGTCATTACTGTAAAAAATTAGATTGTGAACCGCCGAGTGTTTGGAACAGTTGACTTTGCCAGTGATGTAGTCTTCTTTGTAGATATTCTTGTGAATTTCAGAATAGCATTCCTTGAACAAGGACTCTTGGTAAGGCTCAGGATTCACCGATAATCCTCCCTTTTATGTGTCTTTCCTGCAAAATGAACCCTTTCATGAAATGAAGCTGTCTTCACTTCACCTGTCAGCTCGAAGATCTCATGACACATAAACCCTCTTCTGCCTTAAAACTGTTTGTCTCTGGCAGCTGATCCATACTGGATTTCAGAAAGCATTAAAATTCAAGAAGAGTCGGACATTGAACCAATCTAAGTACAGTTGCTAAGCAAAAATGAAGGTGTTGCGCTGATAAAATAAAAATTTACAAGAGCGGGATTTGAGCCTGCGAGCTCCGGATTAACGTGGCGATGCTCTACCAATTGAGCTATCTAGCCATATGTTGGCAGTCAATAGGGATTCTGCCAACATAGGGATAGGTAGCTCAGTTGATAGAACGCTGGCACGTTAATCTGGATGTCACAGGTTCAAGTCCCGCTGTAGTCAATTATTTACAAATTTGTCCAGTCAGTTTATGGTGGTTTATTACTCAAAATTTAAAGATGTTACAATAGAAATAATGTTGGCAGAACTCATACTGATTCTCTTAAAAAATGAATCTTGTTGCTGAATTTACCCCAACTTGATATCTTAAGTAAGGTTTGATGCTTTGTATGGTGTAGGACGTAAGAACTGAGTATTATGTATGAAACTTTGCATGGTGAAGAGACAATCAAGTGTAATAAATCTCTACCTATGAGTTTATATTTAACAACCACTTAAAAGGTTGCTCTTCTCAGAACAACCACAGCTCTATACAGAGATTTATTACATGGTGTCTCCGCAAGAACTCACTTGATTATGTGACATTAAAAAAACACGAAAAGTCTTGGTTCTGAGCACCCTGGTTGAGATGTAAATGTAGTAGAGTCAAAACATTTCAAAAATACTTACAGTCCTGCTCTATTTGTCTGCCTATTCTCTCTTATTTATCATGACTTTCCTATTTATCAGCCCTTGCACTGATGTCAGATGCAGTCACTACCTGCCCATGGTCTGCCATATTTTGGAAGTCAAATTGCATTTAAAGGCACTGTACACGTTTGGTAATTACTCAAAATATATATTAGCATAAAAACTTACTTGGTAACGAGCAACGGAGAGCTGTTGATAGTATCAAACATTGTGAGAAACGACTCCCTCTGAAGTAACGTAGTTTTTGAGAAAGAGGTAATTTCTCACTAAAATAATAAAAGACTTCTGGCCAGAAGCCTTTTATTCCTATCTGAAAGCACACTAATTTGTACAACAAGGGTGTTTTTTCTTTCATCATTTTCTTGCAACTTCAATGACCAATTGAGTCCAAATTTTCACAGGCTTGTTATTTTATGCATATGTTGGAATACACCAAGTGAGAATACTGGTCTTTGACAATAAGCCATTTGCGAGTTAAATTTGAATAATGTCTGGTACAATGACTTGTTTAGTCACAAGTTACCGCTTAAATTTGAATTCCTCAGACTATCGAGACAGTTGCTATGTCACATGGTTCGGGGCAAGCTTTTGTATAGCAACCTCCAGATGAGCAAACCCTGGTACCATTGTGCCATACACATCCATTCAGAATTGTGTATGGGTGTTCACCGTCTCTTACGTAACTAAGCAAAAGCTTGCCCCTAATCATGTGACATAGCAACTGTCTCGATAGTCTGAGGAATTCAAATTTAAGCGGTAACTTGTGACTAAACAAGTCATTGTACCAGACATTATTCAAATGTAACTCGCAAATGGCTTATTACAAAAGGTGTTCAGTGCCTTTAAAGAAGGTGCATATCTTTTGAGGTCTTGTCACACAGTGCAATTTTTCAGGCAATTTGGAGGCAACCGACTGCACTGTATGCTCAAGGAACACTTCGGCAGCACAGTGAGACAATCTTCTAACTGTAAATCACTATCCCCGAGAAAATAATGAGAAAACTTGAAATGTGAACAAATTTTCTTCTTGGAGATTGCCTGGAATCGATTGTCTGTAAATTACCTTGTGTGACATTGCCTTTACCGTGCACTCATCGTCCAAGATGCGAACTTCACAGTAACACACTTAAGGAAACTGACTCCCAAAATGTCACAACCAATTGATGAGTCAGGTGAATGGGATGTCAGGTGAATTGGGTCTTGATACATATTGTTTTCATTGTTTTGAAATTGTCCATTTTGTCTGATGAGGTTGTGAATGTCATGACTTGGAGTCTGGTTAATTTTTGATAACTTTGTGTTCTGTTTTTTTTGTTAAGGTAAAAGATCCATCCAAACTCAGTAGAAACTACAGGAAGACTGTGAAATTCAATTTGGATATTCTTGCAATGATACCACTAGGGACAATGGCTCTTCTTGTTGGAGGTATAAAGCTTGATATAAAACAATAGATAGATAGACTTTTAAACCTGTTTTCTATTTTAATGCTCCCTTGATTGTTTTTATGGTGGATTATTTTCTTTGTTTTCTCAAGAAAGTTAAAACTTTCACATTTTGTTAACAAACTTGAAATAAGATTTTTTTTTATGCATACTTATAATGCTTTCTGGACCTACAGTGATTAGTGAAATAGATTTACCCTTTGAAAGTGGGAAGGTGGCAAGTGGTGTAGCCAGACTATATCTTAGGAAGAGAGGGGGAGGGGTAAAAATTGGCAAATGAATGTGGGGGAAAGTGAAAGGCAAAAAGAGCCCAACTAAAACAAAATGGCAGTTGTTTAGAGGTGAGCCAGCGCCCTCATTGCCTAAAATGCTCCATTTTGGAAAAATGCTTTCTTTTATTTTATTGTAAGTGCACCACTGTCGTTGTCAAGTGAGAAAACATTTTCAATCTGGCAGGTTTTTCATTTATAAATTAGCTCCTCTCTCACGCTGTTGGACTCCCTAGCTTCTCTGAGAGCTTTTCTCTTAAATCACAGGCGGTTAGAATTGAATTCATTCATACTAAGGTATTCTCTTCTTTGTTTTTTATTTCAGAGTTGGGTGATAAGGAAGTTTTTCACATTCACTTTGACGTGGATAGTGGTGAGTTTTCTTTCCTCACTAAAAAAAGTCAGATTACTTCTGGAATTTCTTCAATTCATAGAGCAATTGAAAGCGCTCGGTCAACAACAAAACACATATTTCTACCCCTCTTCTATTTATCAAAACAGGATGTACATTGTGACAAAAAAAAAATTGGTTTCAGATTTATGATTTCCTCCGAAGCTTCATGTCACAGCCTTGGTACCGGGATAATAAAATATTAGAAACAAACAAAGAAACAAGTGAAACTGACCGGGTAGATTTTAAATATTTTTGCCGGCTGAACAAAGAAAAATTGACTAGAAAGGGATTTTGAACCTGCACCCTTCAGAAACTGTGCCAGTGCTCTAAGGTTGGCTGTCTCCCTATTTTGTCAATATCTCTGTTCAGGGGTGCCAGTCAGAAGCCATACAACTTGAATCTTCCAAATAACCAGGGATCACAACCCAAGTTTACAACCTGGGAAGCGTCGGGTATTTTTGGTGATAAAACCACAAGCCTCGAAGAAAAATACAATGATGAGATACTTAGGCGGGTGGAAACCTATAGAGACTGAAAACCAAATTCCTATGCAAGTCTTTAGTCCATGGTGGGATTCGATCATTGATAGTTTATATTATTGACGCCTTCTGAATTCTCCTTAATTGTTAACCCTGATCCTGATCCATGTATAATGCCTGCATTACTCTGACATATTATTGACAGCATGGCAAAAGTGACTTGATTTTCTGCCAGAGCTTAAAGCTGGATTTATCCGCACGCCTAAAACTGTAAAATGTTTCTCTAGCAGATATAGTAACAGGCAAGGTGCTGGATACCAGACACAGGGCAAACCGGCTAAAAAGACACACATCAACAGATACAACACTAGCTGAAGACACGGACTTACTTCCTCACACTTGACATACATTTTCAGGACTACCATCATCCCAAACGAAAATCCATATCAAGACCACCAACATAACAATTGTGAGCCACAAAGGTCTACCTCAGCTAGCCCTACACATGTCATGTGGCCATTGCACTTGTACACAGTGTATTCTGTTTGCAGTGCCACAATACACAACCCTGTATGTGCAGTTAAATGGTTCATGGTCAACGCGTTCGTTGGAAATGTTAACGAGAACTGGAAAGTTTTAATGATCACTGTTATCACTAATTTTGTACAGACCATGTGTTAATTCCTGTTTTGCGACTACCACGACTTCTCAAGTGGCATACAATGGAAACTTTTACCTCCATGTGTGACACGTAAGTATATCATTTGAATCTGTCTTAATAATTGTCTCAACAATTCTCCTGGTATGCAACAATCCTTTCATATTTACTCTTTGTGTTGTGTACTTTTGGTCAGATGTCATTTTAGTTGACTACTTAATGCTACTGACCATGCTTGGGTTCTTTTTAAAACTGTGGTGATTGATTTTGAAAATATTCTGCAGAAGCTGACAAAAATTTGATGGCAGAAGTTGACAAATATTATTTTATGTGAAAATTTTATGTGAAAATGAGTTTTCCCTAATCTTTGACCCTTTGGGCTATTTTTGTGTCAGAAGTGACATCATCAATGCACCTGATCAACTCAAAGCTCTGGTGGAAACTTGATATAGCTGTGGCTGGCTTCCCACAACCTCTTTGCAGAAATGGACCTGTTTCAAAACAAATTCTTAATCGGTTTGCTAGTCTGACCAATTTTAATTTTCTATTAAGGTAACTTTGCCCCAAACTTTTGATTCATGTAGTCTGATCGATGCTTATTTGTTAAAGTATGAGTTACCGTTTGATTTCAATTAGACGAACGAGTAACCCGAATCGAGTGAGGGCTTTTAAGCTCATCATGTACCTTGGAGTTATCATCCACTGGATTGGCTGTTTTTACTACATGCTCTCGGATGTAAGTACATCGGCCTATGGTTCACTGATCCCACTTACTGGAGAGGTCATGCATACTGCTCTGTTAGAAAAATATCACTGGTCCAAACATGGAACCATGAGGAACATTTTTTCATAAACAACAGACACACTGCCTAAGCTGGAGCACATCCTGTGTGAAGCTGAACACTGTAGACATACAAACCCTATTGTGATGATGGTTTATTTATTTGACCATTAGTCTTGGAGTTTATAAGGATAGAAACTTCGGCAATTTGTTCTCTTTTGATGACACTTTGAAGATTGTTGTTTCCTCTAAATGTCAAAGATCTACTTGGATGTTACATCATACAAACACAATGTTTTGTTTTTCTGTAAACGATTTTTGATTCGTTGAAAGATCCATTCAACATTCCATCTTTCACTCAATGAAAATTTATTCACCATTGCACTCAGAAACATTCACTGTCACATCAGTGGCTTCTAATCATGTTCCGAACAAGGACACCCAAAAAGTGTCCACCCATGATTGTGGCTGTGCTCATCAACAAGTTTGTTTTGTGATAATCAACGAAATGATTTTTGTTGATCCTCTTTCCATTTTTCATTTCTATCAGATGGAGGGATTTGGAAGCAATGACTGGGTGTATCCTGTAGAAGAGCCCACACGTGGTTTATTAAGGTTAGCAATTCTTTCAATCAACAAAGTTATCCCAGAGCATCATTGGTTTAAACTGCAAACTATAATATTTGCGTTTGTGACAAGTTAATGTTGAAATTCATTTTCATCAAATCAAAGACTTCATGAATAATGCATCAAAGTGTCAACTAGAAACGTTTGTGTTATCATTAAACTAGTTAAATATGTAAATATTCATGTTCATGTAAATAAGTTTTCAAAGATTGATTGAAGTCACAACAATACGCTATGTTATGGGCCTCTTTCTCCTGTACATTGCTAGAATTTTTGTAAGGGTCAAATTAATTGCTTGTTCCAGAGAAAGTAGTATTAAATTCATGAGTTCAATGAAATTGGCAACTGCAGGTAATTGAAAGGGGTTAATTTTGTAAAAAGAAATCCACTTGAGGTTTCTTTGACTTAAGCGGGGAAAACAGCCAAGACCATTTGATGTTTTTAATGACATGATACAAACTAATTAGTGGCGTAACTAGGTGTAACTAGCCATTTTCATTTTGGGGGTGTTGGGGGGGGGGGGGGGTGGGGAGGAGTGGCAGGCAGGGGATAAGTGGAGACATAGGTTGTTTTTTGTTTTTATTTATCAAACCATTCATTTATTTTATTTTATTGGGGGGGGACAAGGGTTACGGGTTCTTGACTCGCCCTGCCCCCTCACTGGTTATATGCCACTGAAACTGACCCTCTCTTCACTGGTTGAGCTCAATTGTCTAGACCTAGCACAGTGGAGACAGAATGTGGAAGGTCCTGGGTTATAACCCCCCCCCCCCCAAGGTGCCTGTTGATTTTATTTTATTTTTTCTGCATGACTCAGAACACTGAGTATGCATTGCTTATCATACTTTCTTGTAGGGTAAAAATCGAAATTAGCAAGACTTAGGCCTACTTTATTTAGTAACAGCTCAGACCAGCAACCCTGAGTGCATTAAACTTTGCCTATTAGTCTAAAGGAAACCCCAAGCATTTTTTTCCCGAAGAATTTAGTATTTCTGCATTTTTACAGAAAATATATCCTGTGCATCTATTGGTCTATGATGACCCTCACTACTATAGGCGAGACGGATTCCCCGCACAACGATATTGTAAGTCTGTCTTAATGTCAAAAATGGCGCAAGCTACGTGGTCAAACTAGACGAGTGAGGGCGCTGCGATTAGTAATTGCAAGGATAACGTGTGGCTTCTTAAAAAGGGATTGTTGCAACACTGGCTTGGGAAAGGGTACATAAACTTTCAAAAGGAATCAACATACATGTATAACTGGGCTGTGAAAGTTTCATTGAGACAAACATTTGCAAAGGATATAAATTGTCGGCAGTAAAATGTTACAGTGTAATGGAAATAGAATCAAATTCATGAAGCATTTGGGGCGAAGGGTAGTGGAATTCTTAAGGGGGCATAACTCTCATGACAGATACACACTGCAAAAAACTAAGGTGTTAAAATTGACACCATGTGTTGTTGGATATAGATACCAAAAAGAGAATCAAAATTAACATCATAGGGAGTTAAAATAATACAATTATTTTGGCAGAAATTTAGCCTATATTTTAATACCCTATGGTTCAACATTTTATTATTTTGTTTTGTTATCTATGTGTGACAACACCCATGGCGTCTATTTTAACATCCATGGTTTTTGTGGTGTAGACAATGTTGTTTTATACTGTGTAGATGTTGAGATAAAAAAAGTTATCGTGTTATTGTTAATACAATCGCCAGAACAATATCATACTAACAGTTTCATAGTTTGTGTTTAACAGCAAGGGAAAAGTTTCCATATATTTAATACAAAATACTTCAGGTGTCTGAGGAAATCTCACTCTACCAATCTCATCAGAAAAAACTGCCTTTCTGATATTCATGCAATTGCAAAGGTGCCTCCGTTTGCTCTCATCAGTTCATGCTACATGTAATGCACAGCGCCCTCAGTGTTCAGAGTTGGACCACCTACCTGGCGTCATTCTGAACACCCTTTCTGTGTATCTAGCTACATCTCTCTGCCATTATTTCTCTTGTACTCATTCAGTAAATACATACGGATAATGTACTGGTCAACTGTGACTCTAACTACCATAGGAGGTACAGCAGGCCCAGTTTCTAACATTGTAAGTACGCTGTTGAAACTCCTGAAGCCGCATGAACCTGAAATATACTGGGACACCCCCTTGACCCTCACTCCGTCCTTTACCCTCTCCTGCCCCCTTTCCTATATCCCTATTAATAACACAAAAATAATGAAACGTGAACTGTACATTATCACAGAGCAATATAAAGGATGCGCACAACATTGGTACAATTGATTAACCCCTCATAGATTGGCACATTACTTTTATGGTCTAAAGACGGTCTCGGTGAACAATTTATGTTGAAATATTTTTGCTTGAAGAAATTATGTTGAAACATTTAGTTTCACTTTGTATGTCCAAAACCGGATGTTTGAATAAACAATGAAAACATTATAGTTTCACTGTTTTCTTGCGATTCCGATGACAATTGAGCTTAAACTTTCACAGGTATTTGCTTCTTATTTGGCCACACAAGGTGCAGATACTGGTATTATTTTGACAATTACCAATGTTGGCCGCGTACTTTAAATAATTGTTGTTATTCTAATATTTTTTTTATTTTTTTTTCCTTTTCAAAGAACATGTTTTTATTCATTGCTTAGTAGCATGATGTGTAGATTTATTGGAGTGCTGTTTGTCAGTATATTAGTCTATCAGGCTTGATGCTGCAACAAGAGAGTGGCTGTTCAACACTCATCTTGAGTTCTGACCGTTGTGTTTCGGTTTCACTCACAAGAAACCTACCAGGGTTTACCCCTCGAGCACAGAGAACAGGATCAGAACAATGGGAAATACAACTGATTGTAGTAGTTTCAATGAGTGAACGCTCACTGATAGACCTTATGCATTGACGTCACCAAGCCGCCATCTTAGAGGTAAACTGATGATGAAACAATGGAAACGCGCTGATTTGTACGCGCGGCGCACAAGACTGGCCAATGAGCATCTTCCTTTTGACCTCTAGGTGAGGGCGCCCTACTCAAATGACGTCATATGCATAAGGTCTATTATAAAGCTCACACCAGTGCCAATCCTCTGGAGAAATATTTCCATTTAAAATGCCGACCAAGTCAACAAAGTAGCATGTGACGACCCCTCCAAAAAATAAAACAAATAAATAAATAACCAAATATAAAATCTCTGTAGCAACCAATGCTGCAACATACATTCCTATAGCAGTTGTGAGCAGTACCAGTGTTTTCCCCTACAGTCTAACCGTGGAGGTTTCACATCTAACCCTTTCCTCTCTAAATTGTCATTTGTGTGTGACTTGAACTTAAGCTGTAGCTTCAAGTTCAAGTCACACACAAATATGATGAGCCATCTGTTGAGGCAGATGTATACATGTTGCCATTGGGGTGCTATGAGCTTAACCGTTTGACCATTATGAGAGAATTGTCGCTCAGATTCTGGTGTTTAATTGGAAACGGCCAGAGAACATTTGCCTATCATAATTTAACCTTAACCACCCCAGCCCATCAAAGTCAAACAGCATGTTGTTGGGTTTATGACTGAGTAATTCACAAGCAAGCTGATCATGCTTTTCATTTGATCTGAGTCTGGCATACCACCATGATGAAAGTCCATTCCTAGCGGCTTCATTATGTTCAGGAATAATGCACTCACTGGGTATCTTGATTTGCTGCATTGATCCATTTATTTGCTTAACTATGTGATTTCTTGTTGAACACACAAATACTTTAAAGGTCTCCCCAAGAGAAAACCCACAGATGAACAACAAGTTCATGTTCTTAAAAGCCTCACTCCTAGATGGAACAAGGCAAAGTGTGTCATGACATTTCTCTTTCAAACGGATCACATTTCATTTTGGATTTGTGTATTTGCAAGGCAGTATATAAATAACAAATGTTTACTGTAATGCAGCAATAAGTGCTGCATGGACTTAGGCATAAGCAGTGTTTGGGGCTGTACTGCGACCAATCAGGTGGTTATGGGTTATTACTCTGAACAAACTCAAACTTAAGTAGCTTTTTAAGATTGAAATTGACAACTCTCAAATCAATGATTTTGAGTACATTCTTCTAGAGATGAAGCTCAGAGCAAGGAGAGATTAAGAGTTCTGTCATTTTAAATTTTCAAAAACTCAAGTTGTTTCTTTGGAATAAGTGCACATATCATGTGATTGATGCTTCATCTTCTTCAATCATCATGAAGTTTCATTTTCATCCCTCACTAAAAACCGCCTTTTAAGCACACCAACTCTTCAAACTCAAACATTCTTCTAAAACTGTTTGCTGATTCTCTGATTCTAGGAGTACGTATTTACTGGTTTGACATTTCTCGTTGGCGTGTTTCTGTTTGCGGCTGTCGTTGGGAACGTTGGTGATGTCATCAGTAACATGAATGCGGCCAGACAAGAGTTTACAACTAAGTAAGTCTCTCCTGAGAATGTTATAGAATTAAATCACAAGATTGTTGTTGTTAAGTTTGTAACTTTGTCTTGTTGTTTGTAAAATCACGCTGAACAAGGATAAGAGCAACTCAAGGTACAGGAATACAGAGTGAGAAAAGAGATAACCAAGGAAAGCTGAAGATAGGCATTTACATTCCTCTTAAAACATACTAAATAATAAAGTACCGGTAATAAAGAGTAGTGGTTTCTTGTATAGACCCGTTGCACAACGCAGAACTCATCTCCGCACATGATATGCGCCCTTCCATTTTGGGAGTCAACTCTATGATTCTTGTGTACAGTTTGACTCTGAAAATGGCGAACAGGACGGTCGCAGTTACGCGTTTATGAATACAGAAGAGTACATTATCCCATTATGTACTGTAGACCCCATGCACAACGCGGAACGCACCTCCGCACATGATGCGCGCCCTTCCATTTTGGGAGTCAACTCTATGATTCTTGTGTACACTTTAACTCCCAAAATGGAAGGGCGCGCATCATGTGCGGAGGTGCGTTCCGCATTGTGCAAGGGGTCTATGGCGCTCAAATTTGTTATGAAGTGGCGCTCATGGTGCTGGAACATATCACCCGGTCTTTGGACCATCCTTAAACCATCTCAGCTCCCTGGGAAGCAAGGGCGTCGATCGCTACTAAAAAGTAAGGGGGATGGGCAGGCGAGTAAGTCTTGAAAAAATACATCTTACATTATTTGCAACCCACACCATAACTTTTACATTTAATTTCTGTGTTACACTTGTTCCCTATTTTTTGTTTGACCAGGAGGCGAGTTACAGGGGTGTGATATTTAACAATAACATCATCCGAAATGGGTTTGGGCCTGGGTTTCCCTTATGTAAAACCGAGATTCTACCAAATACAAACATTATATTCACAATCCTTTTTAATTGTAACCACATTGCGACAATTTCTTCAGTAAAATTGAGAGAGTTTTTGATGTTTTTGTTTCTTCTTTCGTTTTTCTTTTATTTTAATTTATATTTTGTTTTTAGAATAAAAAATAATAACACTGAACTGCTCCCATTTATTTTAATGGATTTTACTACATTTTGTGCGTTGTGCGATTGTAAGTAACACATTTTGCACGTGCGCGCACACACAGACTTCCTTTGTGGAGGGATCGTGTACCGTACATTATAGTATACACAAACGACGCATAACTTGAATGCTAACAAGGTATGTAAGCGGGATTTTGGCGTTCATGTCTTGGACGAAACTTGTCGTCTATTGTCTGTATTATAGAAACGGAAATAGGCCCAAAATACCATTCTGCGCGTGGTCCATCAGAACAAAAGATTAAAATGAAGAAAACATTTCACCGTTTGTTCGCTATTTTTTTATTTGAACAAAAATTGTAATGAAATATTAAATCAAGAAAATGGTGTATATTTTTATATTTTGTTGCATATTTCTAATGAACAGTCAATCAAAAAGTGGGGGGGGACATCTGATATGCTGTCCCCCCAGTCTAAAAAGTGGGGGGGACATGTCCCCCCGTCCCCCACCCATCGACGCCCTTGCTGGGAAGTATACATCCTGTACTGCCAAGTTCATGTAGCGCACCACGCTAAATCAATCACAAGAACCATCTCTGCCCTCACAGGTACCCATTTTACCCCTGGGTGAAGAGAAGCGATTTGAAGTTAAGTGTCAAGTTGGCGCTCAAGGACACAAGTTTCATGAGTTAGATTTCATTAGTTTCATGAGTCAAAACATGTTGAACCCCGCACGGAGCTCTAGTCTGCTTGGCCATGACACGCTAGTATAGTTCTATCACAGAGTAAATTTTTATATTATTAAACTGTGTATTAATTAATTTTCATACTTGGGAATGTCAAACCCTAATAATTTGCATTTTTGGAAGCTCTTTAATCAATTTGAAGTAAATGCTGACATGAAATATAATTTAATGTTTCTGAACTGAATTTGAATCGAGGGGAAACAAAATTCACCAGGGAGACAACAAAGTTTCAAAGCAATTGTTCAGACTCTGCAGCTGGTCAAAAGAGGGCAGGCTTCATGAGATCAACAGAAGATATCTAGTGTAATAAGGAGAAATTTTACAAAAAGCTTGAACTGAGGTTGACTCTGTCTACCAGTTCACATCTCAAAAGCACACTTCATACTCCCACGCTTAAATCTTTAAGCATTTTAAAACATTCCTTTCTCTAATAATTCAATTATTTGTGTGTGAAAATTTCCAGAATGGATGCAATTAAGTTCTTCATGAATCACCGCAAAGTGCCGGACGTTCTTCAGACTCGAGTCAAGAAATGGTCTGATTATGCTTGGTCAAGGTAAGATATTGAAACAAACGGAGAGATGACATATTCTTAATCAATGTTTTGTCTATCATAATAAGTATTAAATGACTGATCTAAATTAAGGAAACAGGTATATGGTTTTTTAAGGAAATTTGCACTGACACACTGGATTAGATATTTAGAGATTGGTTATTTTGTCTAAGGTGCAAGAGGGTTTTAAAAAGTATTGAAATAATAATAAAAAAAGGTATTCTCCAACCGCATTAAAGTAAGTATACATGTCCTCAACCATCAAGTCCGAGTTCTCACTGTCAAGTTCAAGTCATTTTGTTCAAGTCCTGGGTCATTTTGGTAAAGACCAGAGTCATTTTGGTCAAGTCCCAAGTTATTTAGTCAAGTCCCAAGTTATTTAGTCAAGTCCCAAGTTATTTGGTCAATTGCTGAGTCATTTGGTCAAGTCCTGAGTTATTTGGTAAGGTCCCAAGTTATTTAGTCAAGTCCCAAGTTATTTAGTCAAGTCCCAAGTTATTTAGTCAAGTCCCGAGTCATTTGGTCAAGTCCCAAGTTATTTGGTCCAGTCCGGAGTCATTGTGGCAAGTCCCGAGTCATTTGGTAAGGTCCCAAGTTATTTTGGGCAAGTCCAGAGTTATTTTGGGCAAGTCCAAGCCCAAGTCATGGGATTCACTTGAAGTTTTTAAAGTGTTATCTTTTTTAATAAAGCACCTGTGAAGAACAACAGGAGGCTAGTTGAAATTTGTAATATTAAAGCTCAACACTTTTGAAACTGGAGTTGCCATTCACCAGGGAAGTTTCACTTTTTTCATTGCTTGCAAGAAATGAATATTATGTGTTAATTGCATTTCTGCTGTTGAGTCTCGGGTCACAAACATCAAGTCCAAGTCCAGGTGTTCAAGTCTGAGTCATTGTTCATCGTAACTCAAGTCCAAGTCGGAGTTATCAGAAATGTGCCTTGAATCAGAGTCGGACATTTGATTCCGAGTCACTCGATTCAAGAGTCATACAACACTGCATAAATAGGTTGGTGTGGGAACGTCTTATGGTATTTGTATCTCATTTTCCTCATTTTGTCACTTTTCCTGTTCTTCTTTTTTCACTTTTTCAGTATGTAGGCCTATCTTGTGCAGCTTCATATAATCAAAATTTCATATGTTTTTGCTTATATTTGAATCTTGCGCAATCCCTAAATGAAATGCAATGACAATCAGGCATTCAACTCCTGGAAGTAAAAGAATCCAATGGAGTGACATGAGTGCGCCCTCTATTGACAGAATCTGTCACATTTAATCACTTGTCCATCATCCTGAAGTGATTAATGATATCAGCGGGAAGAGACCAGCTACTAATAGCAGCTCTTCCTCTGTGCTTTGACAGGGCAAAAGAAAGATTACAAACAAGTTTTAAAAACAATCACAATGTTTACTGTGCTGTTTTGGTGTAAGTAAACTACCACCCCTTAAAATCGACAATATTTGTTGATACAAACATTTTGGATTAGAGATGAAAATGATGAGTGACCTGAGGTGTGGTAAGCATTGTGTACTCTGTGCCTCTGGGGTCCTGTGGGGAAAAAACAGCCATGATATTCTTCCCACTTTTTTTTTGTTCTTGGGAAAAATCAGAAACTTTTATTAAATAGCCTGAAAAATGTCTATTGAAGCTTACTCCACATATGTAGGCTAGTCCTTGTACTCAATAAATTGTTCCTACTTTTTTCCAAGGACCAAATATCATGCCTGGAAAAAAGAACAGTGGAGGATGCACTGAGTTCACAGTGCATATCATTCATTCATTTGTTCATTGGGCACATTGATAACACATGAAATTCTTTGTAAAACACTGTGCAAAAATATTAACTCTTTCAGTGCCAAGGTCCTACATGTATGATCTATTTTATGTATTCCGAAAGTGCCAATGTTGTACGATCTATTTGTATGTACTCAAAAAAGTGTCATCAGTCGTATCGTACATATAGGACCCATAATAAACATGTTATTACCAAGGCAACACAAATAAGCAAGATCGGTTTAGCTTTTTTAATACAGAATTTCAAAAAACCTCGAAAAGCTGGCAAAAAAAATAGCGGGCACTTAAAGAGTTAAAGGATCTAAAAAATACATGCAAGATCAACACTTAAGTGAAAACATTCACAATAATATTAAAACTTTAACATCCAGAAGATTTTTAAAAAAAATCACTGATGGAAATTATATTAAAACTTATAAAAAATACAAATACTAAAATAATATAGAATCAAATTAATTTTTTTTATCCCCGATGCAAATTACAACATCATGTTAATATTTTATGTTGAGTTGGACACCCATCCTCAAGCAGTACAAAACTATTGTATGTTTAATGTTGTTTTTCCCCTCTAGGACTCAAGCCCTAGATGACCAAACATTCTTAGAAATTCTCCCACCAAGACTGAGGGCAGAGATTGCAATTCATGTTCATTTAGAAACACTCAAAAAGGTAAGACGGCTGCTTCCTTCAGCTTGGCCCTTGTTTTTCATCTCCCACCTGTACTTCTGCTGTTTTCGCATTTGGGCATAATTATCTGATGTCTAATTAAGCCATTTTTCATTACTAATAACTTGGTCATAGTCATGATTATATTTGTTGCTTGGTATAAAAGAAAATGTTACCCGATGGTCATTCAATGAATGGCAGAGGCGTAGCCAGGATTTTTTCACTTGGGGGCAGAGGGGCCCATGGGTTTTTTTTCTTTTTCTTTTCTTGAGGGCATTACATGGGTCTTGATTTTTGTTGTTGGGGGCACTAGAAATTGTTGAGGGGCACTTACCCCCAAGGCACCCCTCCCTGTTGCCGCTGATAAATGGAAAATTGAAAACAATGATGATTTTCTTTTTGACAGGACAAATTGTGCTGATTGTGCTGACAAACTGTGAAAGTATGATTCCCTTCCCCCATAAAAAAAGAAATAAAAATGAAATGAATAAATAGATACGCACTCTACTGTTACAATCTTGTTAGTGAAAATTCAGCAGTAACCTTTTATCCACACAGGACTGTATTATTGAAGTGTCTTTTTTCTGTAGGCCTGAGGCCCCTGTGTTCCTTAGGCCATAGGTACAAATGCTCCCTAGACATTAGGCCCAAAGTGTTCTATAGGTCCTAGGCCCTGGTCTTCCATCTGGCCTTAGGTACCAATGTTCCCTGTAGGCAATAAGCACTATGCCCAGTGTTCTATAGGTCCTGGTACCAATGTTCCCTAGGCACTAGGCCTCGGTGTTCTGTAGGTCCTAGGCTCTGGTGTTCCATCAGGCCATAGGCACCAGTGTTCGTAGGCCCTAGCTACCACTGTTCCTTAGGCACTGGGCCCCAGTGTTCTATACAATACAATACAATACAATAAATATATTTATAGAGCGCTCTTACTCATCAAACTAGATGGTTCCACAGCGCTGAACAAAGTCCAGAAAAATAACAAAATAATACAGTTAAACATGTTGGTCATTGTTCGCAGAGATGAGTTTTCAGAGCCTTCTTAAAAGCATCCAAGGAAGGGGAGCAGCGGATGAACTGTGGTCCTAGGTTCTATAGGTCCTAGGCCCCCGGTGTTTCATCAGGCCATAGGCACCAGTGTTCGTAGGCCCTAGCTACCACTGTTCCCTAGGCAGTAGGCCCCAGTATTCTATAGGTCCTAGGCCCCAGTGTTCCATTTGTTAAGGCACCAGTGTTCTATAGGCCTTTGTACCCATGTTCCCTAGGCCCTATAGGCACTAGGCCCCAGTGTTCTATAGGTCCTATAGGCTATATACGCTTAACTGATGTGGGCTGTCAACTCAAATCAACTGTCCCAAGGGGCACGTTGCCACCTACTCCTGGGGCTGAAACAGGGTTACCCCCCTTCACAGTCTGTAAGGATGTAGGCATGGGTATCATCCACTAGGAGCCTGGCTGGTAGAGCAGAACTTTTTGCTCATAATGCATTTTGTTGTTCTGGTATTACCAGGTCAAAATTTTTGAGGACTGTGAGCAGGGTCTCCTGTGTGAGCTGGTGCTGAAACTGCGATCACAAATATTCTCCCCCGGTGACTTTATATGTAGGAGGGGAGAGATAGGAAGAGAGATGTACATCATTAATCATGGAATAGTACAGGTAAGGAAGTATCTCAAGATAGTGTACAAATAGTGTCTGCTTCGATTGAAATGGTTAAAACTACAATTCAAGGGGTGACCCTTGTCACATTCTATTTTCCCAAGTCGAAGCCCTATGACAAATAGACTGCTCAGGGAAGCACCAAGGGTATTGTAGTTTTAGCCACAGCATGTGTAAAAGCAGTCGATATTTGTTTTATAACACCACATAATTTATGTACATTTTATATTGTGCCTGAACATCTACATCTAGGTACTAAGATGCTACTGTTGCTATGGGTATAGTGCATTGGTTGCTACGGGTATAGTAGATTGATTGCTATGGGTATGATATGTTTGCTGCGTGTATAACACGTCATGCTCTAGCTGCTTTCTAGCATCATGTGATGTGCTTTAAACCAATAATAAGAGGTATTTACACAAGTTTGGCATACTTCCAAATAAACTCTGACAAAACCAATAACTTTTTTGCTTTTGTTTTCCTCTCCCAAAAAAAATTTGTTGAGTCAGAGTTTATTTTAAGTCGTAAGTTTATTGGAAACTAGAAGACAGGTGTGAATGAGAGCCGTAAGATCAAATTCAGTTTTGTGACAGTTGTTTTGCAATAGATAGTCCTTACAAAAATGGAGAAGAAGTTACAAGAGTCTAACTACTCTCACAACTTCCGTTTCTGAATTCGATTGTAGAGCGAGCCCCTCTTTAAACTATTGAAAACTGCAGTCATTTTCTAATAGATTGAGTCCTTGCTGAATTTGGGAAAGAAATAACAGGTCTCCAACTACACTCACAACTCCAGTCTCTGAAATTGACCTAAAATCCTTTCTTTAAACTATTCAACTTTTACAGTATGCACTACTTTCGCGACAACAACACGTTGTCCCAGAGCAAAATGTAGTCAATTTAACCAGCAAAGTGGAAATTAGTCATTGTAAATAGGTAATTACTATTAGGTACATTATCGGAAACCCAAAACCAGAATTGTCAAATTCCAATCTTGATTTGTTGTGTCATTGAATCTCCTCTCTATGGCAGACAACCCCACTGCGTGAGTTTGCAATTACTATGTACCCCATCAATTGTGAGCTAAATATCATATTTCGAAAAACAACCTCTGAGCGGTTGACTTTTTTTGAAAACATCATCTACCTGATCCCGAGTCACGAAGTTGTTACTGAAATTGACTTAATTTCCTGTTGGAAATCAAACACAATGCCCATTTAGTGAGGGCTATACCCATTATGATGTATTTTAACTATTAATCATAAATACTTGTAATGAGTTTAACACCTAATGGAGAACAAAGCATCCAAAAGTGCCAAAGTAAAGTTCCCTATATTGCCTATATTGACTGTTTCTTATATTTCCAATGTTAACATAGTATCTACATTGTTTTTAAAAAAATTTTTTTTGTATATACGTTTTTCCGGACATTTTTATAGAAAGAAAAAAATCAGTGTTGTCTTGGCATATGGTGATGATTGAACTGAATGGTCTCTCATGGATTCAATTAAAACTGGTTGATAATATGAATATGAGTTGAAAATTCAATGAAAGAAATGAAGCTTTGATCTCTTTCCACTTGGATGCACAGTTACAGTCAATCAAAGAGTAGGACTCAGAAACACTCATACACTTGCCAAATCCTAATGTATCTTGCAGATTCCTTGTTCATGAAATTCACTTTTTTTAATGTACAAATTATGTTTCCACTTTTGCAACTGAAACTTTGCTAGATGTTGAAACTATAAGAACAAACCAACTAGCTCTTTTCAGAGCCACCATTTATTCCAAAAAGAGATTAGTACTGCATATTGGTTATTTATGCACTTATTATAGGCCTACGTGGTTATTCAAACCAAGTAGGCCTCACAAAGCATTCCTGAAACCATCTCAACTCCTTAGGAGTATGCAGCACCGGCAGACAAATGGGCTCACCGGTTTTGCTTACTGGAATAATTAAGGTTACCAGCCAAAATACCATTCCGCATTTATCATCTTTGACTGGTTATCCTGCTCACTTTTGAAAATCAGAAAATTGTTAAGAACTACTTTCTGCTACATTCATAACAACAATCTCTACCCTCACTGGTATCCATGCTCTCCTGGGTGGTGAACAGCAAAACCACAGTTGGTGTCTCACTCGGAGACACAAGTGTCATGACCTCACACTCAGATAACCATCAACCACCGGGGAGCCCAATTTCATAGAGATGCCTAAGCACATAAAGTAGCTAAGCACAACAAAATTTTACTTACCGGAATAAGGTTACAAGCCAAAATAGCATTCCCCATGTATCATCTGTTACTAGTTTCCTGCTCACTTTTGTTAAGCACTGTTTTCTGCTTAAGCAGCTCTGTGGTATTGGGCCCTGAATTTAAGATCTTGATCAATGCACTTGGCCTCAACTATTGCATGGTGTAACCCAATGGTGTAACAAACCTAAAAAAGGAGAACATTAAAGGTATTATACAGGATTGGCAGAGCTGACAAAATAATCACAGACAGTGCTCATGTTTTGTGTAATCAACCACATACATGAAATAACAAACCTGTGAAAATTTGAGCTCATTTGCTCATCGAGGTCACAAAAAAATGTGAAAAGAGACCTTATGTGTTTTCTGTTTTTCAAACATCGAGTTTATTATCGCGCGCGATAAAAACTATTGTTTTACTCATTTCTCAGAAACGATAGCATTTTAGGCAGAAATATTTTAAGGAACCCTTTCTACCATTACTTACTTTAAATCATGTAAGTTATGTGTGAATCTGTGAACATTTGTGTTTTTCGATCTTACCAATAGTGTACAGGGCCTTTAAAGGATTAGGAATAACAGATTATGGTTTAGTTGTTATTACAAGAGAAAGACCTTCTGGATCATTGCATGAATGATAAGAACAGAGCAGCATCAAAAGAGTAACACATTTCTAATTTTTGTAATTTTTTATTCTTAAGAGGAAAATTCATTTGGAGCAAAAGGAGAAAGAGGGAAAGATGTTTTCTTAAACTTCACTTTGCTCACATTCAAGTATGTTTTAGATAGCAATGACAGCAAAGAATTTCGTGCATTTACTAATAGTTCACTGCCATTAATGCCAACCCATGACGGCACACGGCGTCGTTGCTTTGACCAGCTAGACTTTACCAGCGTGCGGGGACACATTCACTTGAGCACGTCGAACCAATCAAACAAACTCCCTCCATCATTGAAACAATCCATTAAGAACTAATTCCAAAACTCTTGTTACATCAACTAGATCTTAATCATTCCATGAGTTTTTATTATTCCTTTTTTTTTACCTTCCGACTTTCTTTCAGGTAGTTGTACAAGACGCTGAGACCCAACAAAGTATGGTCGTCGCCACGCTGACCGAGGGCAATTATTTTGGCGAGATCAGCTTACTGAAGCTGGATGAGGGTCAGAATAGACGAACCGCTGACGTGGTCTCTCTCGGCTACTCTGAGCTGCTCTGTCTCTCCAAGAAAGACTTGATGCAGGCAAGTGGGAGAGAAACATTTTAGGAAAATGAGAAATTCAAGATCTGTGATGCATGAATTGTGTATGACTATTAGAATTCCAATTGATATTTATTACTACATCCACCCTTTTATGTGATCATTTGGCATTAGTGGCGACTTAAGGCCTGCAACCAGCTCTCTTCAGCTTAACATGTGCCCACGATGAGCCTAGGACTTTGCAAACCCCGAGCCCCGTCAACTACTTGAAAATATCGTTCAAGGATATAAATTATTGTTCATTTAAAGGTAGGGTCATTGATTGGTTTCTGACGCTGATTTACAGGCAAAGTTATGAAGAAAGATACAATAAAAGTCACATGTGAAGTTTCAACTGAATACAGTGTCTATACTTCCTGAGAAAATGGCAACAAATTTCACAGTGTTTTCACACAAACGTCAAATCCGTGGTAAGATGACAGCGGGTACCAACAGTATCTCTGGCCAAAGCATTCGCGAACGGTTACCAGCCCTCAGAAGTCTGATTCATTGATTCATTTCTCAGATTCAAATCCAAACCATAATACCTCGAAGGGAATCTTTTCTCAAAATAGTTTATACAGTCATCAGCTGCAGTGCTTCTCACCAAGCAAGTTTTTATGGTCATTATTTTCTTGAGTACCTACCAATTTATGACCCTACCTTTAAAATTTTAAGATGAAAATGGATTGGATGGTAAATTGAACCCAATATTTATTTACAGAAAAGGCAATACTTCTATGGTTTTTCCTTTTGTATACTTCTTTTGCCATTAATCAAAACAACATTTAAATTAATCATGGCGGTAGAACTACATTCTACCTCCATGAATTAACTAACAGTGATACCGATTTCAGTTTCAATTTCATTATTTGTAATCAATAAACAATTGGAGAATTTGGAACACTAGGTGGCAGCAGACTTACCAGATAAATATCCATTGTTTACGTAGTTCTGAGCATGCGCACATTACCGAGAACAATGGATATACCTTGTAAGTCGGCGGCCACCTAGCATCCCAAAAGTCCCCCATTAGAATGTGGATTCTTAAGTGCTTGAATCTATTTTCCCTTTTCCCCCCATTCATTTCATTGGATTTAGTTAGGCAAAGGCTATCTTTATCCCTTTTTCACACTACAGAGCCAGCCAAGAAAGTAAACCCCAGGAAATTCCTGGGGAGTTTTAACCCCACTACCACCCCATGTTTGTTTCACACTCAGATGAAATTTTCCTGGGCAGAATGAACACAACCAGCATGGTCATCCCTTGGTTATCTCGCTTAACCTTACTCCCAAGCTAGGGTGACTATTTCCTGGGAAATGGCTAGTTTCCCAGGAGAGTTTGCCCGGGTTAGCAATTCAGGTGTGAAAGATCAACCAAACTTTCCTGGGAATTTCCTGGGAAATTTGTCCAATGTGAAAGGGGCTTTTGAAATTAACTTGCCCCCTTTGAAGGTGCTA
Organism: Leptasterias polaris; assembly: GCA_037783415.1. Lineage (NCBI taxonomy): Eukaryota > Metazoa > Echinodermata > Asteroidea > Forcipulatida > Asteriidae > Leptasterias > Leptasterias polaris. Next base: position 4,082,649 of record JAZGTN010000092.1, on the reverse strand, counting down.
GAACTCAAAAAGATGTTTGAAAGTATCTGAAACTGTTTGGGTGTTATCCTTCCTTTTCCGTAGGCCCTGGTTGAATACCCCGATGCTAAAAAAGTTTTAGAGAAACATGGCCGAGACAGGATGGAGAAAAATAGAGAGGCTGCAAGGTAAGTCAAGAAAATTCAATGGGAGACTTACCTGGTGAGTTGCCATTGTTTACAAAGGGTATTTTCCAAATTCAGGCTCAGGCTCAGGCAGCTCCAGGCTCTGTTTGATGTTGAAGCACTGTGCAAAATGCACAGTGTTCCAAAATTGATGAAGTATTGCAAGCCGGAGTCAGAGGCCAAGCCTAGGTTTAGAAAAGGCTGTGGTCAGGTTGGAGTAAGGGTACTGGTATCTTTCCTTACCTTCCACCTCTTGGACTCCGGTTTGAAGGATTGGTTTTTTATATTACTTAAAGAGGAAGGGAAATTTTGTGATGTACTCATTTTGTGATGTACTCATTTTCCAGTAGATATAGTCATCATGTTAGTTGGGAAAAATTCAAAGTCTCTAACCTCATGTTAAAATGGTGTTTATTGCCATTGTATTGGATGCCCTCCAGTGCGGAATTTGTCAACATTCAAAACATCCAATGACATCATTCTGAGAAAAATGGGTGGGCAGATTTTTGTACGGGGATGTTTTCGGTTCTTTCCTGACTTTTTCAGAGTGAAATTTAAAACATGACCTCATTGTATTTCAACAACTAATGGGTCTAAACATTCCAAGGAGGAATATTTTGTCAGCAAAAATGTTAAATTCGAGGCTGTTTTGATTGAATATCATTGAAAGTCAGGAATGAACCAAAATATCCCCGTACAAAAATGTAAAGACCCATTTTTCTCAGAATGATGTCATCGAATGTTTTGGATGTTGACAAATTTTGCCCCGGAAGGTTATCAAATACAATGGCATTTTACACCACTTTAACGTGAGGTTAGAGACTTGAAATTTGTTCCCCACTGACATGAAAGGACTTGATCTATTGGAAAATGAGTAAATCACAAAAATGAATATCACAGTTCCTTTCCTCTTTATTATTTACAATTAAGCACTTTAGAAAAGGCGGATATCGTGACACTATCTTGTTATTGAGAATTGAAGTTTGACTCCTTTCTGCCTCCCTTTCAAAAGGATGCAACGACGAAAATCAGAAGCCAACCTTCAGATCCCTAGCCAAGAGTTACCTCAAAAGAGCTCCGATGACAAGCTGGTGGAAAATGGCAATGGACCAGCGGCTATAACCAATGGCAGGACTGAAGGTAGTGTGCCTGGTGGAGAGGGCGGGCTTCGCACACAAATTGAACTCATCTCTAAACTTGCCATGAAAGGTGAAGTACTCGATGAAGGATTTATTCAACAAATAATTACGTTCTCTTGCTTCTGATTTTGTCTTTATATACAAATGCAATGTTAAACGGGGAATATCAAAGTTATCTTGGCCTGTTTTTTGGATGGTGATTTATCATTTTCTTTAATACATGCATAAAAATAACAGCATACTTAAATGGAGATTATTTCTTATGATTTAACGGTACTGAACTGTTCTTTAGTCAACACAAAATTGAAAATATGGGACATAATTAATAGGTATATACTTTTTTATAGCGCCAGTATCCACCAATGTTGACTCTAATGGCGCATGAACATTGTTACCTCTGGTCACCGGTCCATTTATTTCATTCCTTAAACCATCTCAGTTCCCTGGGGAGTATACAGCCTGTGCAGCCAAGTTTGTAGCGCTACTAGGCTAAATCAACCACAAGAACCATCTCTGCCCTCACAGGTGCCCATTTAACTCCTGGGTGAAGAGAAGCAATTATACCTAATTGTTTTGCTCAAGGACACAAGTGTCATGCCCAGGATTCAAACCCACAACCCGGTGACTAGACCACCAGAACTTGAGTCTGATGCACTATAGACCACTCGGCCATGACATGCCATAACTTGATAAGGCTTTGTATGGTTGAGATAGATAAAGTTTCACATAAGATATGGGTACTCTGTTGTGAGATCTCTTTTTGAAGAGATGGTGTCTCTGAACAGAGCTGGTCGGTTCGTTCTCAACATTTTGACGTGTGTGATCTAGCCGGTGTCAGAAAAAAATTGGAAAACCAGTTCAATTGCTTAGTTGTTGTGAATTTCAATTTTGGGTTGAGCAAACGACTAGAGCGGGACATGAACCATTGACCTCAAATTATTGTGTCGGTGCTCCCACTCAAGTAAATTTTTCTTTGATCTACCCAAAATTATTTAAAATTTACCCAGTCAGTTTCCCTTGTGCATGGTTTATTACCACTGGATAATTGTAAATGTAATTTTCCTGATGCTCTTCTATTATTTAAGACCAAAAGATAGTCAATGGCCTGACGAGGTTCCTTTTGGTTTGTAAGCAGTTTGCAACAGCTAATTCTACTCTCTCATTATTTCAATACCATCACTACTTTTTCTATTCTTCACAGGAAAAGAGATGAGCGAATTACGACACATTATCAATGAACTTAGGAATTTTGACAGCATGGTAAGTGATCTCAGTAACCATTATTAGGCCGTGTTGGAATTGATGGGTGCGGCTGTGGCTTAGGCTGTTGCTATAGGTCAGCCTGTGCTTCAAATGCATGATGACATGATGATCTAGCCATAGCCTAAACCACCAATTCTGACACGGCTTGTTTGTCACTGTTGTCCAAATTACTTTCTCAAATCTCAGTGCAACACTTAACTCAACTACTTCTGAATCACACTGAAAGCCAAATGGTTTCCTTGACAATTTCTCTGGGTTTGAACGTGGCAAATTTGTTAATGATTTTCCCTGTGTGAAGGGGATAGGTCATTAGATTGAAGGTCACTTTGGACACTTCCAAGGTAAACATGTTCTTGTCAATGGTGTAACCAGAGGTGGGCAATGGGCGTTAACTCCCCCGCTCATATAACCCTTGCCCTCTTTTGCCTCACTCCAATGAGATTGAAAAAATGCATTATATAGACACAAATTATGTCTTTGCCACCACTTTCCCCCCCCCCCCCCCAAATGAAAATGTCTGGATACTCCACTGGTTTAGTCACATGATGTGCATAACTTTGATCCAATGAAATGAAACCCTCTATCATTAAGCTGAAGATGATCAGAGCACTATACTGGGAGATTCAACATCCAAAGATGAGGTTGTCTTCTCAAGAGCAGGCCACCGTTTTAACCTTTTTTATTTTTTTTTATCACATTCAAAAGTTTTTAAATTTTATTGGGGGGGGGGGGTGTCAGTTTGTCAAAATCCCCTTTTACATATAACCTATGCCCTTTGGGTTCCCATTCCAAATGTAAAACCTAATCTATTTTTAACTAGATGATGATCTGCCACCTCAGAAAAATATATTACGACCCCTAGTGATTACCTGCAAACTTGACCCAATAGGTTCACCTTGGTGTAGATACAATGTTTAAGCTCATAGTATTGTTGGTCAGTAATTTCCTTTCATCATTGTCTCCTTTATTAATTCAGTCGACAAAGACAAAAATTCACGAGCTTTCACGCAAGGTAAGACCCTAATTCATTCGTTAGCATTCTGTAGTGATTATTAAGAACAAAATGATATGCCGCTCTCGACACCTTCTTTTTCAATCTGCTACGGCTTCCATGAAGTGACTTGAAAACTATAACTCATCGTAAGTTATGATTCATACAGCCAGATTGGCCTGACACATTGCAATGAATTGTCCATTACACACACACACACACAAGCACACAGAGGGGCTTGTTAATGGAAATGAGACCAATCTATTGCCCAGACTGCTTGAACAATGATTGTGGTATTGACAGACCACAACCATGAGAGTTGTTTATGAGAGTTGTTTATGTTCTCATGAAAGAAAAAAAAGAGAAAAAAAATCCGACGAGTGGGATATAGTTAGCTCCTTTGGCGATGTGAGATTATGAGAAGACACGCTAACAGGTCTGAAGAGATCTGTCATGCACCGCTAAAAAAAAAAAAACCCATAAGACACTGATTGAAAGTTGAGGATGACGGGTTTTTCCAATAATCACCCGCTTGCTGTATCTCAGTGACAATCCACCACTGATGTTTACATTATTTTACTTTCTCTCACTTGCGAGCACGTCTCTCAATTCCCCCCTTACGCGATGACTCTCCCGAGGAAATATGCGTCAACGTCCCATTTTCGTAATAGTCTCGTAATCGGCTACGCAATCGGAGAGGCAATGCTTAGGTTGTAGTTACCGTCTTTAATGGATGATTGCCCATCTTTTTCCAGCCTGTAGATTGCAAGACTCATCGACGCATTGGCAATTTCGTTATTGTTTTCCCGAGGACCTCTCTTCTGACGAGATGCCGCGCGCGGACGAGCGATAAATGCGAGGGGGGGTCAGGGCGCGAATTGATGACCGGGAAGGGAAAGAGATAGAGGGAGAAAATAATTACCCACCGTGCCACTCGTTCTAATTATTTTCTTCTGTCTCTCTTTTTCTCTCTCTGATGGGGCTTCTCTTGACTTGTTTCAGTGCGATGAACTATGGAAGAAGCTTAAGAACAAGGATCTGGACTTGAAACGTGCCCTGATGCGGATCTCTGAGCTAGAAAATCGGATTGTTACAGGCTCAGCGTTGAACGGGAGGTTGCATAAACGGTTCAACCATGTCCCGGTTAAAAGGTCAAAATCATTGCGGTTGATGGCTTACGATAGCAGTCCGGATGAGTCGTCCTCGATATGGGCTAGTCTGGACAGTGCTGAGGGTATAGACGATGGGCATCCAGTGATCAAGGTCCTCTCCAATGGACACAGGGCAATCAAGAATGGCCTGGACAGCAAACCAAGAAGTTCATCCTCGGAGAAGCCGCCATCGTCCGACTATCCCGCCAGGAGAGATAAATGCGTCAAGGAGGTAGTGGTACCCGGTATCTACGTCAATGGGAAGGTAAAACAAGAGCCAGTCAGTATGAAGTGGGATGTGTTTGCAGATGAAGTGGACTCCGAGCCCTCCAATGATTCTGAGATTGAAAAGACGATCTCACAACTGACTCCAGCCATAGCGAGTCTATCCCTCCCTTCGACCGGACGAGGGTCAGGGAGTATTTCAGAAGCATCATGCTTCAGTGATGCTAGTGTGGACAGTGACATGTAATTAATGGATTGCTCAATAAACTCAGACAGTAAAAGAAAAAGAGCTTGAATAATTGATTATCAACAAAGCTGAATTTGTGTTTCCCCTTCACCCATCTCTGGACCCCAAATCCAGCGTCAATTGAGTACATCTTAATAACTTCAGATTCAATTTATTTTCAAATTGAGGCTGTGATTAATATGGTTTAATATATTTTGTATTTCATAGTCAGCCGACCTACCCAAGACTTGTTCTCCTGAAGTTGAGATTTTGGGGGCTTAAACTTTATTTCTTCAAGTAATTATCTCTATAATACACAAATTGTCTAAATACAACTGAGTGTTGATTGTTATTTAAGTCCTTTTTCTTAAATTGAGTTCAATCAAAAGAGTGTCATGAGGTTTTCTACAGACACTTTTGAAAGAATATTTTATTGATTAAATGTAACTGTTTTCTATACCGGAAAATCATCAGTCTATATAAATCTTGGACATAAACTTCATATTTTTTGTGGAAATGTATGAGATTCCAATATGGGGATTTTGTTTTGTTTTCGTGCTTGTAAAGTTCATCTGTATGTGTTAATGATATTATTGTTTTACACCAAAACAGAATTATTGGTTTGTGTCATAAGTCACGTGTTCGCGGGGTCATGGGTCACGGAGCCAGGTCGTCCTATCTGTTCAAATCCAACTGTGTTAATACAATTACCAGTTCGTGGAAGAATGTGATGAAATTTTGATTTTACAAGATTTGTAAGTTTTGGTTGACTTGGATCTTGAATTGGATTGCTCTTATTTAATTGAGACGTGTATAAACTGAGAACAATTAAAAAGAGAAGACCAATTATTTATTAAACCAACTTGACTGATGGGTATTTGTAATTCAGTTTTGCATTGATTGTTTAGGCTCAGTATTCGGTAGCAAATTGTGTGAACTGTTTGCCATCACACTCATTCCCCGCTGTACCTACCCTAAAACAAACCCCTTTGTTTAAAACACCAGAGACCATATCACCTTAAATAAATCTGAGCTCAATTAATATAACCGAGGGTGAGCAACCTTTTACTCAAAATTATTACACTAATTACGATGAAAGCAACCATGTGTGTTTGTGATTGATAAGAACATATGCGGTCGGTGAGAAATACACACACACACACATGTATAGATTACAAACTGGCAAAATCGTCTTATTGCCAATGCCGAGAATGTAGCACTAAAAGACGAAGAGTAGAGCAATTAGCAAATATACTGACTTACCGGTTTGGTATGGTATGGCTCGTGGGATGTCGTAAAATATAGATTCTTGATTGAAGGAGGAAGGGTTTTTTTTTCCTACTTTATATATATATATACTTGGCTTGGAGATTAGAAATGATACTATAATTACACTCTATTCGGAGGCAATAAGGAAATATTACTTGCGTAGCAGTGGCTGTATGGTGGTGAGTGATGGACGATGTTGAACATGTACGGGTAATGTTTGGGCAAGCTCATTTTAAAGGGTTGCGACACGACGTGGATTTGGGGGTAAAGTCAATGTTCCCAGGGGAATTTTGGGGGGGGGATATTGCATTGAAAAAAACGATGTTTTCGAGAAAGCAGAGGATAACTGTCGGATATATAAACTAAATCTCACCATAGAAACAATAATTATACCATAATTCTCGAGTTATAGTTAGGGGAAAATATTTCTGTAAATGAGATAGGGCCTAATGGTAGCACTTAATTAAAACTAACGAATACATAACCATTTTGGTTTTCCATTTTTATGTTTCGTATTTGAAGAATTTGGAAAACGGTTGCTTCTCCGTTTTATTCTTTTTACGGGAAATATTACCAAAGATGCTCAGTTGATAACATTAACGATTACAGTTGGATGTTGCCGCTGTGAACGTTTTCAAAGTAGGGCAATGACATGAAACACTGTTCAGACTTGATTCACAAGATTTAGACGCCGTAGACACGGATAGACAACTCCACGTGATAATAGCGCCGTTTCAGAACTGACTAATTAAAATGATTCACCTGGACAAAATCCTTGTGAATTTTACACCTCTGCCTTTCTTTAAAAATAATCTATAGAGGAAGGAAAATGGACGTCGGGTTTTGGTACAAACCCAGACTTGTTAAATCTACACTAGGATGGCTTCTATAACGGAATCGTCGTCTTAAAAGCGGCTCGCAAACCCCTTCACAATATTGTAGGCCGAACCAATTTACCCGCGGCTTTGTTCGCCCATTAGACGGGTACACCAGACTGGCATTCATGTCATTAGAGACTATTGTTGGGGAGGTGGGGGGGGGGGGGGGTACTAAGAGGGGCAGGGGGTTATGTTCTTAACTTGTATGTTTGGAATTATAAAGACTTGATTAAATTTTGCTGTTGTGCTTTCACAGTCGTCAGTGTAGAGGTTGCTGTTTGGTTCTGATGAGTTACTGTATAATCTCCCAAAATTGGATATAAACACATGCGGGCGCTCGTTATGATGATGCACATAAAGCGCTGTCTTGTGTGTAAATAGTGACTTACATCATTAACGCCGAGTAAACAGACACCAATGGTTCAACATTGGTTATTGGATTGGCCAATTAGTATTTGTCTATTGAGATTTGTTTTCAAAGGATGTAATCATTAGGACTGTAAGTTTTGAAAGCTTTATAATTAGGTTGAAAACTCATTGGACGGGTTTCGTTGATCTTGAGAACCACTGAAACCAAAACCTCAATTTGCGATTTAAAATTAGTATTTAATCTTTTATTTGTTTATCTTTGTAAGGTTTTTAAAATTGAAAACTTAATTGAATGAATGTGTGAAATGAGAAGAGTTTTAACGGACCCTCCAGTTTTGAAGAATTCATTTGCACCAACTTGTGACGATAAGCTTACGTCACAACTTGAAAAGCATAACTCTATTCGGAGGTAGAAATAGATTTTATTTCTCTACCTCCATGCACACACTAAACCCGTAACTACACATCGGCTGTAGTTCCTACTGGTATTGTAGCTCTGAGGACAACTTTGTTTACTTATTCATTAGTTTCTTGTAATTCAATTATGGTAGAAATCAGGTGAACATTCATTTCGGAAGTTCAATTATTCTGGCTTGAGCACACATCAATGAATTACATTTTTTCTTTCTTCCTAATCTAAAATAAGGTACATATTCATTTGAAAAGAGTTCATCTTGGTAATCCATCCTGGGTATTCATTACATAGACATCAAAACACTCTGGGGCATAATTCTAAACGATTGCCATTTTCTTTATATTTTATCTTTACTGCTATCATTCCTTGATATTGGCAAGAGGGGAGAAAACCCCGTTTCCTATCATGGTCTGTATCACATGAGAAGGCTAGATTGGCTTGCTGTCGATCACTCCACTAATAACAGTAATTGCTGGCTTGAGGCTTTTGGGTAATCATCCTAGAATGTCGTCTCACCCCCCCCCCCCCCCCCCCCCCCCCTTGTCTCTCTTCTGTTTTACCCGTTGTCCTCTCAGGCGCACCTGTTAGTCTGTGACTCCGTCAGACTTAAGGGGGTGACTGCGCTCTGTGCTGCCGGCATGAAAAACGTGCCAGTTCGTCGTCGCCGACTGCCGCAGCTATCGAAGTACGGAATCGACCCTGCCTACTCATGCAGATAAAGTTAATGAAGCCTTGGTGGTCCCAATCAGACGTAAATAGTGACAAAACTCATCCCTTTCCCCCCTACTTCTTTTATCCCTCGAAGTCATCAAGGGACCTATAGCCGTCAATCCGAACACCGAGGAAGGAGCCCCAGCCATGGGTATTGTCCCCAAGTCGACGGGGAGGGATTTCATAACTCCACGCGGGTGTGTGAAATGATACCACCACGGTCAAATCGATTATTGGTCCAATTGTCCCCCTGCAGCTCCCTGAAAATATATAGGATTGCTTTTGTCCAAAAGAAGTCCGAGTGAATGATCGTGTTGGTATAGTGGTATAAATGATGATGGATTACTGACAGAACTAGTTAAATGGTGGCGTGTAGAGGTCAGATTCCTTTACCGCACAGCATTGTAATGGTCTGGCAGTATAAGGACACAATTTGGTAGCATCTGAATCTCTGAAATTGCTTGAAATTAAGAGAAAATTTGAGTGTTAATTTCCACCCAAAACAAGTAATTATTTTCTACAACACTTTCAAAATTTGTTTACCTTTTACCTCATAGATTCATGCTCATGTAATGGAGTTGTAGAAAACACGAAAAAACTTCTCTTCTTAAGTCTAAAATCACCAGCCATAAAAATATTCAGAGAATATGGTTCCATTAAAGGTATACTTTGGTATTATATGACCCCCAAAAAGTTGTGTAATCCGAAAGCTTACTTGTTATACATATGGTGTAAGCATCCTGTGAAACTATTTCGTCTGAAATGTCCCCGTTGATTAGAAAGTCAATAAAAACATTTGAATCTGTGAATTTCGTTTCTCAGTTTTCTGAGGGTTGGTGTCCGTTCGCGAATGCTGCGGCCAGAGATGCGGTTGGTACCCGCTGTCAACTCGCCAAAACGTTGATGGATTCGACGTTCTTGCAAAAGGTCCGTAACAGCTTTTTGCTGGTTTCTCAGCAAGTAAGCACTGTATCCAGATGAAACTGTCACATGTGACTTGTATTGTATCTCTATCTTGATAACTGTGCCATAGCATTATGTTGACAAAAACCAACCGATGACCCTTCTTTTAACAAAGTAAGATATCACCAAATAAATCACTTTCAGAAAGTTCAAAGTGTTTGCATCTTCCAATGCAACAGACGCCCCTTCTAAACCCCCATTTTTCACCCACGGTAATAAATCTGATTTTCATTTTCAACCAAATCCCGCAGAAGATGGCCCCCATAAATCCATGTTACCATTTCGTAACCATGCATATTATTGAAATGTACAATCTCTTAATTCAGAATGAGAACTAGAGCGATAAAAACCATAGACTCTATTATAAAAACATATCCGAAATAACCTTGTGGTTTATTCATTTTGTTTAAAAAGGTTTTGAGCAAAGCTTTCATACTGGATCGTAATGTGAAATGGTGCATATCGGAATAGTTTATTCTTATGATCCAGAAATGACACACAAAAAAGGTAAATAGTTTTGATCTGACCAGTAAAATGGGGTTAAAAATCAGTGAATTGTAACAAATGAACTTATTTGTTGTCTGGGAAAACTGGGGCCAGTTTACCCAATCTCGAACAAATTAGCATGGCGTGTACATACCTAGTGGTTGAGTTTCGCGACGATACTCCGCAAAAAACCAACAACAACGAACAACCCATCGAATGTAACATTAAGTTGTGATATTTCGTGACGAAAGATTTGATTTTCTAATATAGCTTAAAAACCTACACTTACCAAAAGAAATTAAAGTATAAGCAAAGAGTGTTTACATCAGATAGAAGAATATGGAGTGAGTACTTATTATTACATTTTAAATATTTTCTATTTTATGACCAACAAAAAGTACATCTATAAGTTGTTTTCTTTTATATTTACCCTCACTATAATAGCCGCAGTTTGTAATTTACACGTTTCATTAAACATGTACTTGTTTTAACTTAGCATCATGTGACTAAGTTTACGAACATGACACATGTACTTCTACTAGTACTAAATAGTAGCCCGGTACATCGTATAAATAATGTGTGTGTGTTTGTGTTTTACGAGTTTACCGATAGGTGGTGAAAACTCGGTCTTAATACCAAAATTGTGATGAAAATTTGTACAGGACCGCCGTTCTCCTCAAGAAACTTTTGCTTGGTTTTGATTGACTGATGTATTCACATTTCTTGCCAGGCTTTACCACATAACGTTTACTGGTAGCCTATACACAAAAGCAAAAATGCAAATTCATTGGTTGGTTTGAAAAGTTACTTTTTCTACAAAACCGAACTGGTTTGAATGAATTCACTCTTCCAAAAACAAAATGCCTATAAAGATGTTTCTTGAAACTATTGTGGATTTGAATGAATGTTCTGCAACCGATGATGTTAATAACATTGTTATAGGTAATTTCTTGACAACTGCTTGTACACTGCAAAAACTGGGGTGATAAATTGATACAAAAGTAAGAATCAAAATTAACTAATTTCTGCAAAAAAAATTACATTTGTGTTATTTTAACACCAATATGAGGTTAATTTTGGTTCTCTCTTCGGTATCTATATTACAACACCCATGGTGTCAATTTTAACACTCCAGTTTTCGCAGTGTTTGAATGAATGCCATCGCTAATAATGGAATCATTCACAAACTCATGCTCCGGACTTATCGCTCGACACACGGCACCGAAACCTCCCACCAAAGAACGTATCACTTCAATTCACAGTCACCCATGTCGAAAGTGTTTTTGGTTTTCGCCCCGGGTATCAATTTCTTCAGACTGAAAAAAGTCTTGGGACGAGAGGGTTTAGATCATTATTCGAAATGCGGCCATACGACTGTGGAAACAATCTTCCCACCAACACTCACTCTGGCTCATCTGTCAATCTCTTCAAAACTTCCCTCAAAACTCACTTCATGTAATTGTCTCGGTTCGCTCTTTGTTCACTTTCCATTTTCTCCTATTGCCTCGCCTTGAGTGTGTTATACTTTTAGCTGGGTGGATAACTGTTATATAAGTATTCATTTATTACAATTATTATGATTATCATTATCACTTCGTCACTCATCCAGTCATGCCGTCTGTCTAAACACTCTTTATAGACAACTGTTCTTTACTTTACACTCATTTTTGCTTTATTTCAAGACTTTCATCCTAGTTTGATTTCCACCCTGCTTTAATATCTTCGTTTCTCTGTGCCTGTTTAGGAGCTATAGCATACTTACCCTTGTCTACCTCTGGTTACATTTATGGTTAAAGCAGTCCTTGTTTTTTCCTCATTCCCAATTTAATCCCAGGTTTTCTGTCCACGTCTTGGTTTATTGTTTAGGTGTATGAGCAACCACAAGGCTCGATTTCAAAAGCACTTAAGATCCATCTTAAGATGGGTTTAATAATATTGCCATGGTGATTGGTATTGTGACATCACACTCTTGTTAGCAATTAAGATTTGTGATTGTTTCTGCCCTGTGAAATAATAAATGAAATGAAATGAAAGATTGATACACAGTTAAGATCATTTACGGCTCTTTGTGAAATCAGCCCAAGTGTTAACACGTGTTTCTAAATGTACACAACATTGAGCCATTGACTAGAATTTGCTCATCCATGTTTTGGCGCAATAAAGCAGAGCCAGTCTACATGCAGAGTGAAACCTGTTCATTCTCCATCAAGGAAGCTGGTGATGTAGACACATTAAAAGGCTGCACTGGCCAACATAGACAATAAAGACATCAAATCTCGTGCCCACCCTTTCACAACTTCATTCATTTATTTTATGCTGCCAATACTTCACCTGCAGCATTATATCCCGTATAGAATGGGTGTGTTTGCTCATAACCGAGCAGAAGCAGAAACATGCATGGTGCTCATAAAAAACTGGATTGTAGTGTTAGTAATGTTTGAAGCTTTGCTTGCCATTGTGTGGATCATAATTAAAACTCTGTGAACTTGTGGGTACAACCATGTATACAGTAGTGTGGTCTCGACGCGTCGAACAGTATACTCTGCTCGTCTTCAGGCGAAGATTGTTTGATTGTTGATTTCTAGACTTACGGTGGATTTCTATACTTTCTGAAGCTCGGCTTAGACAAATCTAGTTTTGTTTACTTACTTTGTAATGTAATTTGGGTGGTTGTGCGACTTGCCATTATGTCAATTCGTTTCTAAGATTGATGTCCATGGTTGTTGGTTTGAAACAAACTACCATTTGAACCATAAAACTGAAGGCTAGCCAAGACTCTTCATTGATACCTCGGTTTTGGACAAAGTAACTGTTGAGTCGAACATGGGTGTATTTTGTGTTTTGGATTTGTTACATGATGAGATGACGTACTGTGCTCGCCCCAACATCAATAAGAAAGCTTCATTTGGTGTGTCTTGTTTTTGGATCATTTATAGAAAGTGTTGGTGTTCTTAAAGCCAGTGTTAATTATTCAGAAAATCTCTAAAACAACAATGCTGTAATCATAAAGTGCACTTACTCTCATTACTCAAGATTAATGCACGAGAAGACATCACAGTCGCACTAAAACCAGTGCTTAGAAGAAGAACAAAACCAATAGTCGATTCATAACGCTTGAATAGACATTATTTTTTTAATATTTTTTTTTTTACAATAGTGTAACCATGTAGCATGGATATTTATTTCCATCATCAGCGTTCTTGTCATTGTAAGCTGGGAGATTAGGGGGAACAAAGCGAATAAAATATGGACACTGAACTGGGACGACGGTAAAACATGTGTCGTTGGCGGATGGAGGCGACAGTTAGTTTGTTCTTTTCCATGTTGAGTTCATGCTTCAGTTACCAAGGGGAGTCTGTTCTTGCAGAAAGAGCATAATGTCAGAGTTACATGCAATCGTTTTCAACCCACCCCCTCCCCTCCTAAGAGCAAACGTGTGGTCCCGGATTTCTGGCACGACGCCACCGTATCAATTCGCCACTCCGTAGTAATCCGATGTCTGTAGTAATCCGATGTCTGTAGGCCCTGCGTCGTGCCTTGCGTTTGGGCTCAACTCCCTCCCATGATTTAATTGTCAGAAAAGAAGGACCATAACTCTCAGAGGCAGTTGCCCTGTTGTCAACCTTTTTCCTCTTCTCTCTAAAAAAAAAAGAGGACGCCATGCAAATAAAAGAAAAAAGGAGACACCGACATGGTCTGTCGATCAAGGGAGAACCATGTCCCAAGTACTGAAAATGAATTTTGTTGTCACAAAACCAACCGAGGCGCGGCAATTTCGACCAAAATTTGATTTCAGTGATTGCTGGGGCAGGGCCAGCGATGAAAGCAGTTAGGATTTTTGTTGGTGTTGATGGGTGATGGTCCTGTTCGGATGTGAGGTGACGCGGGCAATTAAGTGTAAATAGAATAATTCGTTACGTGTGGAGAAGTATTGCCTTGACTTGTGATTTGTCGTATGACCCACCCATGTAGTTAAAACCTAAAACCCACAGCAGTCCCAGCACGTGTTGCCAATGTCAAACAGACCTCGTAATTAGTTTCCCACCAAACGATCCGAAGTTCATGGTAATTGTTATTATTCGGAACTCTTTTTGTGTCATTTTAGAGCTTGATGATTCAATTTAGTCAAGATCCTTTATAAATTCTTATTATATTTTTCAATTTCAACACCAAATTGACATCGCAATCATTGACTTAATAGCCCGCAGTTTACAACCAATCAGTGGAAAGGTACATTGCATATTCATAATTACATTAAAAGTGAAGATCCAGTTAAGTTCATAAAAACAATAGGGACAATAAAAGAGCGATAACCACAAAGCCAAAGATTAAGCAACAAACTAAAAAGGCTGAAAAGGGATTAGAACTAACCGCCCAGACTCCGTACACACTCGATGGTGGTTAAAACATCTGCTCATGAATAAGGGGCGCATGGGTTCGAATTCCACTCGCAGCCTTTCTTCCCCGCCAAATTCAAACTTGGAAAAACAGTTAGACCCAGTAGTGTTAGTTGTCACACATCGGTGAAATGGTGAAACTCAAGTTATGATTCGTTCTCTCCGATACAATTATCACATCAATTAAATTGTTTGTGATACCCGCTGATATCTACACGCTAAAAACTCCCGGCTCACTGTCAGAAATTGGTCAGAAAGACGCAGAAATTTGTCAAAATGATGCAGAAATGACCCAGAAATGGGTCAGTCGGACGCAGAAATGGGTCAAAATGTCCCAGAAATGGGTCAAAATGACGAAGAATTCGAGTTAAAATCCCATTTTGTTTTACCTTCTTGAAATTGATCATGCCCCCTGGCAGCCAGGGATCCAGGTCAATTCTAATCCGGGAGTTTTAAGAGTGTAAAGGATTCGAACTTGCCTGTTATCACTGGGCACATTCGGTGGTAGAGAATGCAGATGTCGTGGGTTCGAATCCCCGCTGGACTCGGAAAGCACTGAGTCGATACAGTGGCTCATCGCACCTCGGTGTAAGGGTAAAACCAAACTCATAACCTTATGTAGTTTTCCTCCAATCAATAACAATGTTGATATGAGCCATCTGCCAACGGTTCGGAATGGGTGCATTTGATGACAATGGTAAAGGCTGTAAATCACCAAAGTGTATTTGATGTTCTAGGAAGAATGTGGCATCCATAATTATCAACACAAGAAGTGAAACATTTGGTATCGTACTTACAGAACCCCTTGTTTCTACCTCCATGTTCTAACTCTGAACTTCATGGAGTTATTACAAATATGCCCCTTGTAACTAACCATTATGTAGAATTATGTTTCGTGGCCGAGCGGTTAAGGACACTGGACTCAATCTCTGGTGTTTCTGATCAGATAGAGTGTGGGCTCGAGTCCCGGTCGGGGCACTTGTGTCCTTGAGCAAGATACTTTACAAATATTGCTTTGTCCTCCGGATGGGACAAGAACTACAACCAGAACATTTTTCGTGAAAGAGGGGGTTAACCCTGGTGTTTCTGATTCACGTAGCAAGCACCCTTGTTTACAGGTTTGCGAGTTACAGTGGTTAAGTTCATTTATGAGGCATCCTCGGTTTATTACCAGAAATATAGGCCTGTAAAAATAATTACATCATTGGTTTTTGAAAGAGTGAACAAAAGCACATCCAGCCATGCGGCGTGTGAACATTTCATCGAATTCGAGGTCACATCGATTATGAAATCTTTTTCAGGGATTTTGAGTTCTCATTTTGATTGCAGCAATCACAAAAAGAGACGCTGATTTGTGTGGTTCTTCAAATGCCATTTCTGAACTTTGACAGTATATCAGACTGAGGAATATTTCTTCTCAGAAGGATTGGTGAACTTTATAATCAGTGCGCTTGTGGAATGATCCATTGGACAGTCAGGTTGGCTTAGCGGTTTCCTTCCTCATCTTCTATACCGCTAGGACCCCAGTTCGAATCCCGGGGGCACAATGTGGATTGGGTTCTTAGTCCCTACCTGAATGTGTGGGTTTTTCCTGGAATATTTATCTGGGGTTTTCCTTCTAACATCTAAAACTGAAAGTTCATTCCATGTCTTCTCTCTGTGGCAGTGTGGGGAAGCTTGGCTTGTATAGTGATTAAGTTCACTTTACTGAGGCTGGCTGGCTTCTCAGAGAGAAGTAAAGTTTAGAAGTTCTACTGAGGCTGGCTGGCTTCTCAAAGAGAAGTAAAGTTTAGAAGTTCACAACTTGCTAAAGTATCTGTACCAATCCTGCACTTGTCATTAAACCGAATCAGGTTTCATGCTATTAACAACCACCCGTGTATTTTGGGCATTGTTCCAAAATGTACTTTGGGAAGAAAAGAGAGTTGTCAAGTGAGAAATCAAAGGACATGATTCCCAACCATTCGTTAACAGCCGACGCCATAACCATCGGGCATGGAGCAATTAGATTCAAGGAAACTAAACACACTAGTTATGTTTGGTCTACTGAGCTAAGACATTACCATCGTGATGGATCGTCGACAGAGAGCTCCGTAATCCATTATTTTTTAACCGCGGGCCTTTTTTTCTCTCTTTTTGGTTTTCTTTACTGTGGCGTCAATATTTGGCATCTCCTGGTTGCTTAGTGACGGGATGTAGACGGTGTGTCACCGCGCAACTCTTTGCTCATTTACTGGGTGGACGGCTCCGTGCCCTTGCATGCCGAACGGCCATCCAGGCGAGAGTATCATGGGACACTCCACTCTTATGTGCCCGCCAATAACTCGGCGGCGCCATCGCGGAATTCGTCCCCAGGTTTGGTTTTAATTCCATTACCACTTCAATACCAACACACCTTTGTCCGCTAGTTATCCAATTAGCCACTTACGGTAATTTTCTCTCCATGAGACCCTTTGTGAAATCACCCCATTCCCCTTCCCCTAATTTCTGTAGATGTCCACTTAGGGCCTCATGGGGAACCGGTCTTGCTCCTCTTTTCAAGCCGGACTAAAGGGTTTTCGGGAGCTAAGTAAACGGGCTTTCTTCGCGTAATTATGCGTGTGAACGCTCAAGGAAAGAGCTATATTGTTAGTCTTGAAAGACGGCTCAGTTATGACAGTGGAGGTCATTAAGTTAACAGTGACGCGTAATAATAATACGTTCCTGTGTTGAGCGGATCGACCCGCATGGCATCCCCTGACTGACAAAGTCCTGGGGACGGAGACTTGTTTGTGTAAGGCAAGACGCGTAGCCGCATTAAGTTAGTCTTGATTTAAACGCTCTCTGATGCTTGCCTTGATGAGGTAGGACAGACAGTGCAGCAAACAATCTACCG
This sequence comes from Leptasterias polaris, assembly GCA_037783415.1. Classification (NCBI taxonomy): domain Eukaryota; kingdom Metazoa; phylum Echinodermata; class Asteroidea; order Forcipulatida; family Asteriidae; genus Leptasterias; species Leptasterias polaris. The sequence continues at coordinate 4,065,148 of JAZGTN010000092.1, read as the reverse complement.
TACTTAGCCTATTCCACTCCATCATGCCGGCTAACTGACCGTGGTCTGGAGAGCTCCACACGGCCTAATAAAGCACGTCGGATAATAGAGTAATAGAGTTATGATCTTCAGCCAATTGATTTACCGTTAGTGCTCATATTAACGAGGAATACAAACGTGGAATGTTTGTGTTGCTAAAATGTTGAGGCTTCCTGCCCGAATCGCGAAGGGAAAACCATATAGGCCTACCATGAAATGAAGAAGATGGCTTCAACTTCAAGTGGGATGAAACAGAAAAGCGTAGAGTAAACGTTGGCCACTTGAAGCAAGGCACACTTCTATAGTCCTATAATTATTCTTTTCAAACGAACTCAAATTTAACAACTCACGGCGTTTCCAAAGTCGCAATCAAACAGTTAAACAATTAGAGTTCAGAGATCTAGGCCTGATGTATAGGCCATATGCTTAAATACAATTAAACCATGGTCAAGCAGTTAGACTGCAGGACTTGTAATCACAAGGTTGTTGGTTCAAATCCGGCAAACCTATAGCCGCTGTTGTCACAATGACTGGAAGAAGTATTGTTGTCTAGTTATACTGAATCACAATTTATTGATTTGTGCAATTCTTAACCATAGACGCTAAACCAATGTTTGTATGAGAGAGATTGGCTGCTGCCAGCTTGGCGTTTGTATTCCCTTGTGTGAACTTTGCCGAGTTTCCTAGTTGAAAAGATTCTCTCAACAAACAAACAAACAAACAAACACACCATCAAACCAGGATCGGAAACGGTAGAAGTTTTCAGCAAATTCCCAATGCTACAGGTAGATCGCTACATCCAGTCTTCGAACCATATTAATAACATGACAGTGAAAGTACCTGTCAAGGTCTGTTATTAGAGCTCTTCCAGAAAAAGAAACATTGGTGTAACAACTTGACAATTTGACCATCTAAGAAAGTTTTCATCAACACGAGTTGACGTCTTCTCTGAGATGGGTTTATTTCTCATCAGATGCTTCCTTATAAACATCATGAAGAAACTATAGACAAATAAAAGAGCAGATAATGAAAGCTGACTGGGTTAGATCATGGTTAGATAAACATTTATTTACTCACTTTTCCCCCGCTGGTTTGGATTTCACAAACGAACGGTTAAACTAAATATCGTAATTTGTTGAGAGAGAACAAGGCAGTAGGCAGTAGGCCCTGTACCCCCGGATTGCATAATGCCATCTTGTGTCGAATTATCTTTGTATTTAGTCAAACTGAAGAGGCCCCAGCCGCGCTGTCTGCCAGGGCCTCTGCCCGTCACAAAGCTCCATTATGCACCCCCTTGGGTTACCCCCATACCATCCCCGGGCAGACGTGTTCCAACCCACGGGGTTTTCTGTTTGAGTCATTAACTTGCAATTCTTCAATCCGTCTAGGGCATTTGTACCTGATGTATCTAGCCCTTATTACTGCGGTCTTATGTGTTTGGAAAGGGGGGTAATACACAAATCAAATGCATAATTGTTTCCATTGGTGATAACGGATACTTTTGTCATGGGTGCTGAGACGTGGGCCGCCGAAATCTTGCACTGCTCCTCCTTCGCTATTAGCTCCCCAGTCACCCCCGACCCAAACAAAAGCCCGGTGAAATTATCTTATTACACCCTCATTAGAAATGATAATGAGCGGTGGCTTGGCCCCCTCAAGCCAGCATTGTCTGTAAATGGTTCCATGGACTCTTGAAGTGGTGTTTTTGAGGTTTCGATTCTTTTGGGGCTCCTCTGCGGATGGGCTGAGAAGTCTGGGCTGAGACTTGCGGGCCTTTTCAAGCTGGATGGATTTAAGCAGTCGTCCTTGTACGCATGGCGTCTTATAATCTGCCTTTTCTTTTCTGTGGTGTCAGTCTCTAGACACGGGCATTATTTTGCCGTGAAACGCTGGTTCAGGATAGAGCCAACAGAAATGAGTGTTGTAGTTTTTGTTTATTCATTTGTTGAAGCTGGTCGTTTTGTACGTACATTTGGGCGCACAGCATGTTCGGTGGTTATAGCAGTCGTTCTAAACGCTATACACAATCTTGTCAGAACTTTTAATTTTGGTCCATCGTAGGGTGGCGTGATCATTCCGATCATGACGACTGTCGAAAGAGTCTTTAAAAATAAAAGGCAGAAGTCAAAACGAAACGGAAAGATAAAACTCAACAAACAGAAAACACCAACAACTAATTAGAAAGTGAATCTAAACAATCACACAAACTGCAAAACCAAAAATTGGAGACGCAAATACATGTAATTTGCTTACTGTTGATACCTTAAATTATCAAGTTGTAAACCACAAGGGAAACTGGGTAAATTTTTAATGATTTTGGGATATAAAAAGAAAAAAATATACCTTAATTATGTAAGTAATACAAAATGGTGAGTCTCAATTCTTTATTCTGTGGCTTTAGTGCACAATACCTTTACTTTCTGCACTTTATCAAATAAACTTATTAAAGAGTAACGTCGTAAAGTTTGCACATAATTCCCTTTGTATATTGTTTGTGTTACTAATTAGCCCCTATCTAAATGTTACTTTGGGAATTGTACGCACAATTTGTCCACATTAATGCAAAGCTTGTAATCCTGCCCCAACGTCATGAAATAATTACTTCGAGCTCGGCAACTAAAATCCCCTTTCGTTTATTTACATGTTTTGTTTCTCAAGTTATCATTGGTATAATTATTTATAATATGAGAAGAGTGACTGTTCAATATTAACAATGCCATTGTTTCTTGGAGCGTGTATGTGACAGACATAGTGACGCCTGTTGGTATACTAAACAGTCAAGAATGAAGTCAAGATAAAGAGAGAAAAAATCATTCGCTAATTGAAATAATCGCTTGATGTGTTCACAGTTTGGGTTGGAAGATGGCGCTCTGTGGTTAAACACAATGAAACGATGTGGGTTCATCAGCGTGTCGGGTGGTAGGCTTCATCGTGTTATGAATACACCGTCTTTGGCCTGTGGGTGTAGATTGCCCACACACACACTAACACTTGTTGGCTTATAACAATTACTGTCTTAGTGTTAATGACTTAACGGTTTGATTAAACAGTTTACGACCGCCCATGCGAGGTAAACAAACAGCACGGAGTGGGAGTTGTGATACAAACTTCATTTCGCCATCAGCTATACACTGTTTAGTAAGTATTGTTTACTGATGACTGCGTTCGCAGGAATAACAATACAAGTTTTGTTCTATGTTTACGAAGTAAATAGTTATCAAGGGATTCTGAATTTTCATTTATACATTCTAACAATATTAGGCCTATGACTAATGACTATTATTATCTTTTGCACTTTTCTCGGGAAATGCACCCGAACGTGGCGAAACCACATTAGATAAAATTAATGTAAAATAAGCAAGTTTCAATGGCAACAGTATCTGTTTTTAAGAAACCAATACAGATTTGATTGTTTTGCACTCGAATTGTGTTCAATAACTTGGTTTGTTTTGGGTAAACACATTTGTCTATTTGTTTAAAAGCTTAATCCCATATACGTGCCGATCCTTGAAAATATGGTCACATAATGGTTAGTATATAGGTTTTGCATTTCACAGTAAAGTCGCCCATTTAATATTTTGCCATTAGAAGGAGGCCTATCCGAAATATGACAATTTTCATCATTGTTTTGCTGTTACAGCAAACAATAATCACAGAGCAAATCTAATCATGCAAATCATCAAATCATACCTCATATATAATAAAAGATAATCCTTTCAAAGGATATGCGTAAATGTTTGTGATGGATAATTATTATGAAATATAAAATAAATGTCAGTGATTTTTCCCCCTCGAGTTTATTACGCAGGCAAAGAGATTTTACAATCAAATCATTTAGTTACCCTTAACTACAAACATTCAAATCTGCCCACTACCGCAGACACACACAAGAAAACAATCATTTCCTTTTCGCTCAACGAATCACCATCAACTATTTCATTTCCCCCAAACCTCATTTGCGACTCCGACGAAATCCTCTTCTCAAAATAATAATAAGGCTGGAATTGTTTGCATCAGCAGCATTAATACAGCGAGATAGATCCCCTGATTGCGAGCTAACCAGTGCGATTCAAATCAAACCCTTGTGCATAAACTGCACAATGATGATAACCTGGAATGATTGCACGTGCCAAAGAAATCAAACCCATAGCTGAGACTCCCAATCATAGCTTATAATTCAGGGATGAAGAATAATGAAAACACCAAATGAGTTTTGTATATAAGACCTCTCTTTCAGCTCATCATAATTGTTATATGGATCTCGGCTCCTTGATTAAAACCAAGATCATTTTTTCCCCTCTATACTTCTTCTTCTTATACGTTCCCTCTTGTTGTTATGTCTTGGTTTGGGGTATAGGCTACACATCCATGTAATAATTAGGTCCCCTCGCACCGTCGCCATACAGGAATTAACTCCGAGGTCGGATGTCCGTGTCATATCAACCATCGCTCACGGGACAATTTTCTAAATTGAAAAGGGTAACCTTCACCGTGCGGAGTGTGCCATCGTCTTGACTGACGAGAGCTCCAAATCCCCCCGCCGTTGATGCTCATCACAGGCACCGTGCAATGGGACCTATGTTTGCTATCAAAACAAGAAAGAAATCTTTCTTCATTTCTTATTTGGGGACCTGCTTTTTCTTTTCTTATGCTTCTCTTCATTCCAGGGAATATCTTTTTATTATCCTCTCAAAGCGTCTGCACTGATGTATAACCTCCAGAAAAGATCACTGCAAATAGACCGTGGAGAAAAAACAAACAGCAATATTTAGCATTTTCAGCCAATGTCATCCGGGGTTGAACTAGTAGGCTATCTTTAAGAATACCAGCAAACTGGTGTAAGTCATAGGCCTAAATGCAATCTGTTTTAAACAACTTAATAGGTACGGTAATGCTATTTACCTACTGATTAACCAGGTTTACTGTTAATCACCACTATACTATAGAAGTGGGGATTCAGAAAACCTGGTTAACCAGTAATCTGGTTAACTAAAGTATGATACTGAGTACAATATCCACTGTTTCACCTGAAATTTGCGTAAAGCTTGATGGTAAACCATGGCAAACCTACCACTTTGGGCTTAGTCCCTCTATAACATAAATTAGCCGAAGGTGTAGGCCTTTTTGTGAATGATTTATCTTTCTCATTAATTTTTTACATTTCGAGTTCCTTAATAGCAGACAAACTCCAGATTAAGAAGTACCGGTAAACAAATGTTTATTTAAAGAGAACCATTTCGTTGACTTTGGAGTCGTACTGGTTATGCTCTACCAAACTACACATCTAAGTGACTCAACAAACCGCCCCGTGCATGCCATTGTCGGTTACTATCGTATTACCAATACCAGCTATTGCTGTAAGTTAGGCTTCACTGGCGGCCCCCGTTCCCCCCAAAATCATAAAAAGACAACCCCATTTCTATGCCGTCGCCAAACGCTTGATTATTTCAGGAGTTAAATTTCATATCACTTTTTTGTGTGTTGCTCTTGCGTCCCATTCTCGATATAAAATGATTCTGTTTGTCCACAAAAGACACGACACGCCAGCGGAAACCTCGCGGGCGGCTAGGGGGGAATTTTGGAGCCGAAAGACGGTACTGGTGTGACAAAAGACCTGGTGAAATTTGAGAGTCGTATTGTGCTCCGATGGAGCCAAAACACGCATACCTGGTTAGCGACAGACATTTTTCTCCCAATACTTGTGGAAATTTTTGGAAATCAGACCAGGTCTGTTCATCCGATCCATAAATGATTAGCTTGGAGGCTTTATCATTTGACATCCGAGGAACTATTCATCAAGTCAAGAAACTAAATACCAAACAGGTTTTCTTGTTTTTTCAAAAAATTTGTATTCTTATTTTGTCTCGTCTGGATCGATAGGTGAAATTGAATAGTTCCCCACTTACTTCATGGGAGTCATATAAGCCCATACACAAATATAAATCGATACATAAATAATAACATGATATAATAAACAAATTTGAAAACAACATTTCCGTGGAAAAGTTTTTTTTTTTAAAGCAGGAATAAACAGACCGGACTGAGCCAATCAATCCTTCAAAACCAGTCCTTGTCTTGCTAAATTTTTGATTGTAGAATGTTTTGCAGGAAAACCAAACTTTAGCATGGGGCCAAAAAGCGCGTAGTTATATTTACCACACACACAGAGTTTATCAGAGTCCAATGAGTTACGAATTGAGTTACGTTTTGCTATTTGAATTGCATTGATGTTAGAAGTTATACCAGCCAATAAAGTCAACTTGCTTTGAGTGAATATAATGTGAATTGCATTGATGTTAGAAGTTATACCAGGCAATAAAGTCAACTTGCTTTGAGTGATAATGTGAATTGCATTGATGTTAGAAGTTATACCAGCCAATAAAGTCAACTTGCTTTGAGTGAATATAATGTGCTAAACTTATCCTGTGATCTAAGAAGATGGTAGCCCACATTTGTCGAAGTGAATTGGGAAAATAACTGCGTTTTCAGTCAACTTTCTAAGTAGAACAGTCGAAACTGAAATGATTTTTTAAGCAAATGATCTCATACCAATACAACATTATTGTTGTTATCAAATGCATGCTTGGATTCAATTAACTTGAAGAAAGCAGTTTTTCTAAACGTTTGTAATTGAAATCACATGAATGAAATCAAACCATTTACCGTACAACTTCCTGATAACAATGGCCCAAAATTTTCGCTTTTAACCGCATGTGCCTTTGAATTGATAAACAATCTTGTTTCACGGAAATGGACCATTAATTTGTTTTTCTCTTCATACAGCAAATAGCTTTTTATGGCTTTCTGGTTGACTGCCTGGTGTATAATGCTACATTGGAAGTAAAGATAAAAGACTACCTTCACATGATCCTACCATAACTTTCATCAAACTTGGATGATTGATTATTCGTGGAAAATATCTCAGTAAACATGTAGATCTAATTAACACACGGTGTCTTTAAGTTTAAGGTTAGCAGCCACCATTAACCACACATCCACAATATACTGCCATCTTTTGTTTAGTGTTTGGAGGTTCTTGGCGCTTTGTGAAAACATTGCCGTGCTTAATATCCACATTTGTTTGTTACATGAAACAAGCGCTGTCCTTGTTTAAACTCCACGCTTCCATGGTGTTACGGGCATCGGATTTCTTGTCATGTATCGAGTTAATCACGCCACCGGGGATGCACTGTGTGAACCACTGCGGAGGAAAAACTATGCGAGTCCGCCAACTCCACCACTGCGCATGGGCGTAGAGGCCAGCCAATTCTAGCACACTGTACACCAATAATGTGAAGAGAGTGGTTGGTTGGTTGTTGAACCATGGCCATGATATGGGATACGTTCAGCCCATAATCAAGCAGTAGTCTTCCTGTCTCATTACACCTGAGGACTTTACTTAAATACCTTGGATCTCAAGACAACTTTCAACTTCACATCCGATCCTGGAAATCACCAAGACTCAAGAGTTCCGGCTTATGTCAGATTCTATCGCACTGGATCGTCGAGTAGCTACGCTGTCAAGTGTTTCAATTTTCATATTAGCCCGTCTTCCTTACGAGTCGGGGATATTCCACCGTACCGGTGTCACCTCAGTATACCGTACAGACGCAGTTTTGTTCCCATGAGGAGGCAGAGCATGGCTCTGCTCAGTTCGGGCTACCCGGCAGCCGCTTTTCCGAGTGGACTCCCTTGTAGCGGGTTGCTGTCGATCGGCGTGCCGTCCGCTGCCGGGCAGATGCCTTACCCTAACCTCTCCATGATGAGGGTTCCACCTCACATTGCCGTCGGCTTCTCTATGGCTAACCTCTCGGCAGCTTACTTCCAATCCTCCCAGAGACCGGACTCTGACTTCCCCACCCTGGTGAACCATCAGTCTCCCCTGCATCATAGCACGACCCATCCGCCGGTCAGGGCCGTCCCCTCAGTTAAACGCAAGGGCGTTACAAACTTCTCAATTGCCGGCATTTTGGGCAGGGACGAGGACACCCATGGTACCGAGAACTGCGCCCACGAAAGCCCCTCCAAATCCACCTCCTTTGAGCCAGAAGCTTTGCCCTCAGCCGGACATGACTCTAAGGTTCATGTGAAAACTGAAAGCCTTAGTTCACCTAAAGGCGAAGATGATGAAACTGACAATCCTCTTGCCAGGTTTTCTTGGTTGCAGTGCACGAGATATAAACCGCCACGTCTACCAAGTAAGTTGCAAATTTTCACCTGTATCATAAGATTATTGTTCTCTAGAGCCCCAAAATAAAAATTCCTTGAAGAATTCATCGTAAGTTCATCAAACAACACTACTTGCTTTTACAATGAACATCCATGAACCCTCCTGGTGTTATGCAACAGAAACTATAAATAAATTTGTCTAAATCCATCTGACCAACCTTTTAACGAGAGACCTTCAGTTCATAAACTTTTGAATTGCTTGATATTGCAGTTTTTTGTTTCGAAAGACCGACCGCGATTTTAATGAGGTACTGTGGATGCAGGCACCGTCATATTGAAAATCAGTTTCTACCAACTTTTTAGACACAAGTATGACGTGCAAAATATCAAAGAATAGTCCACACTGTTACTGTTGTTTAGTGAGTCGAATGAAATAGCCAATAAAATAATCGAGTTGTTCTTCTTTACATACCATGAGTTATGAATATGTAATAATTATGTTTCTTTATTGTTTGCATTCTTCTTCTTACTTTAAACGTTGTAAGCATTAATTATTGACTTTCTTTAATAATATTTATTAATGTATTCGCTTTTCTTTACTCTCCTGTAGTTGGTGGCTCATTTTTTTTTTTAAGTCAGTATAATAAATTGCGACAAATCTCTCATATCTAACTGGAGATAAACTTATTGTTTGTCAATATTCATGCAATACGATCCCACTTAAAAACAGCATCACGTGATGTATCCTTCGGTAGGATAGATCACGTGAAACTAAAATTTGATCTACCAGTTGAAACTTACGTTGTGATAGTTGATCACAGAATACGATTTATTTAATTTTTTTTTGGGGGGGGCTCATTAGATGTTTATAGTAAAATAGTGCATTAGTGATTTAAACAGAAATTTTGATATATTTTTGTTCACACTTGGTGTCACTATCGACAGGAAACTAATAAGGTATACGGAAATCTATGAACTTAATGAATTTAAATTCGTTTTTGCTACACCACTTTTCAACCAATTTTATTTAAGCAGACACAAATTTTATCCATAGATTCGCTCCGTACGATACGCAATTTACATATACAGGTATCGGTAGGTTAAGTGTTCGGCAATATTTTCCTCGACAGCAGTTGATAAAGTCAATGAATAAATATTTCTATGCCGAGAGATAAAATTATGTTTAGGCGCGAATCTGGTCAGAATCGTAATCATGGATGGACTTTTCCCAGTAATTTCACAAACTTGAGAAACAGATGCTTTTGTTATTTCAAACTGCCCTGTCGCATTTCGCCTCAAATAATTTTTTAAATAGACGTTTCAGGCTCTCGTCAAAGAATTAAAAGAACAAAAACTGATAGAAAAATAAACCCTAAAAATAATTTACAACTCTTACTGTGCTCAGAGGAATCGATGAAAAATACTTGGGACGTATTGTTTGTATTAACTAAACTCGGCAATAAATGTACAGCAACTCATGCAATTGTTAAAATGATCTTGCGGTTACTGCAACACTAATATTTACTCATTAAAAAAATGTTTGTAAAATTGGCGTGCAAAAAGAAGGAAATGTTCTACAAACTAAGCTTTGACTTTGTTATTGCTGATATTAATTACATAATTATCATCAACCATAATTTTAGTTTTGGAATAAGGGAAAAGCAACTTTTCAAAATTTCACAATTAGGGCCTACTGCATTTTTGTCTGCAAAAACATAGAGCCTATAATAAATACCCATCCTTGATTTTGTTGGGGTTTTCCCCCGTTTTTTTTACTTATGCCCACCCATTTCCAGCTCCTTTTAATTACAATTTGTGAAAATATGTGTCTATAAACTGTGTTACTTCTTCTTTCTCGGACTCGTTTAAAATGTTGTTTGGTAAAACTTATGTCAAAAAACTCACAAGAAACTTTAGCCTGTCAGCGGGCGATCGTTTGTATATTCACAATGTTGTTCTAGTCGTGTTACTGTTAAGGGAAAATCTATAGCTGCCCTATTGCACTTGTGGTCACTTCGCGGTCAAATAATATTCCTCTTTGTTTAATTTTGCAGTTTTAGCTGTCCTTATATAACTTAACTTAATTCAGGGTGGTTTTTTTTAACCTCAAAAATAATTTTATAATGTACGACTCAAATATGTCACGGTGATTGTCGTTGGTTTTTAGCTTGTGAATTTTACTACTTTAAATGCGTTAACTTCAGATCAAACTTAAAAGCTAAGACTAAGAGATAGCGCCTTTCGTTCTTACTAATTATTTCAAAAACTGAAAAACCCAAACCCAAAACCCAAACCCTCAATTTATTGCAATGTCTGTCATAAAGTGCAAAGATTTATTTATTGATTTATAATTTTAAAAAATTTATTCTCGAGTCTACACAAGAAAAATTTCGGTGTTCTAAATATTCAAATCCCAAGCAATACTACGGTAGTGGTCTCAGATGCAAATGTAATATTAATTCAAAATGGCGTTAATTGAGCAACAGGGAGCATTTAGGCAACAGATAGACAAAGAACAATGCTATAGACAAAATTGTCCCAAAGGGAAGATGGCCGCTTTATCACTGACAATATCTCCTAGACTCAAAAAGGGAAACAACAGGTTTTTTGAAATGATAATGCCTGTCTGATGACCTTTTGTATGATTAGGTCTTCTCTTCTTACCATGCACTGTCAATTCAATCAGCAGTCTACCTTATCTTGTCCCCATCAATACAATAGCCCTCTTTCCATCTACGATTGGGAAGGCTTGGGCTCTGTTATCGATTGAGTTTGGCAAGTCTAGAAAAAGTGACCAGAAGTTGTGGCACCAGAGAAAAGTCAATAAATCTAACAGCAACTTTTACATATCACATGACTAATGATCAGTCAAATTGCAATGTGGAAAATTGTTGAGTCAAAACCGGTGACTGACTAATTGTAACAAGAACATTTAAAATTGATGATAATAAGGCAACCAATAATAAGGCACGAACAACTAACTTATTTCACTGTTTGTTTTGATGGTAACCAAACTTAAAAGCGGTTTTCTTGGGACAACAGTAGCATGTATGCTATACATGAACCGTACCTTATCACGGACTGTGGTACCCGTCAGCCCACGTTAACACTTACCTAGTTTCTACAACTAATATAAACAAACTCAGTGGATCATGATATTAACGACTTTCTTTTTTCTTTCTTCTTTTAAACGACAGCTATTTATTTACTTACTGAGCAAGGTTCAATATTTAATTGGATCATGCATGAAAAGATTCCAGGCAAACGACCCGTGTTCAATTACTATTCCAGACTAATAATATATTTAAGCTTTGAGAAGGGGAAAATACTATCATATAACAATTTCATGTCATAAACTGGTTAACTATAATAGTTCGAGTATACACGAAAACGGAATAGCTAGCGGGGTTGTTTTAGTCAGCAGCGGCGCATGACGTTCCATAATTGAAAGGAAAAGTACGGCCCATCAGTTCTTGAATGTAGAATTGTAAATGGTGCTACTTGTAGCCCAAGCCCTATGGCGGTTTGTGACCATCAGAATGCCATTTTTTACAACCTATATTTTATATCAGTCTGGAAAAATATGGAAATTTCTTGTGTTCAAAGGGTTTGGAACGAGGAGAAAGGCTTTGGATTGTGGGGGTACGACCGAGAAAAAAATGGGTATCACAATAGCAAGTTAAAAAGTACTTTCTGTTGACTCTAAAGATGTGATATTTAGCTTTCTTAGTATGATAGTGAGTTAACACACCCGTGAAGACCGGAAGGGGGGACACGCGGGGTTAAAGAAAATGATTTTATACCAACAGAATGCAAATGGGAACAGTGGTTTGAAATTAATATTAGGGCCTATCTGTGTGAAACGAAGGGAGAAGATTTATGGTCTGAAACAGTAAGGATCTGCTACGCATGATTGGGGCGATGAACTGGTTTTAAATTGTCATGACCTGTTTCCATAAAAATAAAAAAAACATGTCTTTCAAATTGGCTTCTTCAATAATAATCAAATGATAATGATATAAGTTTCATGCTGACTACGGGGAGACCTGATTAGAAAGCCCATTCGTTTTTACTCAACCTTCCTACTTAACTGGCACACTTTTTTTTTTTTTAAGGGCATTATTAATCCACGTGAAGTATATCGAGTATTGAAACGAATGTTTCAACGGTGTAGATTTGCAGGGAATCCATCTCCAAAAATAAAATGTCCCAAGCTTGTGTTATGACTCCTTCGAATTCGTTGCCAAAACTAAGAACAGACACGCATCTCAACATGAGTCTTTTGAATAAAAGACATACAGGGTGTAATCTTGGGGCAAACAATAGATTTCCCATCAGCTCGCCGGTGCATTTAGTTTATTAGTAATTTTTTTTTTTTTTTTTAATGCTTCCCGGCAAATGTTTAGGTTTCAAACGCTTAGAGTATCCATGAATTTTATTTGTTTATTTATTTATTTTGTATTATTTAACCAGAGGATAGCCCCATCAGTTATTAGAGAACTGTTCTCCATGGGGGCCCATGGGGTCACATTTAAAAAGTACCTACAGAGTACAAATTGTTTGCAGTAAATAGAGTCAAATATATTGAAGGAAAGCTTAGGCGTACTACTACTATAGACATTAATGTTTATGATCAAGATTTAAAGTGATTTGTTCGGCTTAGTTTTATGAACTGAAGACTTGATACAAAAAATGGGGTTTATTAATCTGTCTATTATTCATTAATGCACTTTTTGTTTTACCCCGTAGGAGCTAAGAGGAAGGACGGAGCTAAGAAGCGGAAACTCGGCCGTAACCCACGGGTGCCATTCTCCCCGTCCCAGGTCGCCACGCTGGAGCAGAAGTTTCGTTGTACGCATTACCTGAGTAGCATTGATGTTGCTGAACTGTCTGCTGCGCTCAATCTCTCCGAGAACAGGGTGAGTTTCATGTCACGATGATCAAGCTTTTATAATCTGTTTCAGTTCCAGAGCATGATGATTTAACAACTTGAACATAGTATACTTTCCCGATCCCGAGTTCTGTGAAAAAATTCCACAGGCACTGTACAGTGCTTAACACACATCGGTGTAAGGGTAAAAATCAAATTATATGCATTATCCCCGATGCAAAATTGACATCTATTAAACTTAAACATACTTTAAGATGTACCGTAATCATAATAAAACTGCAAAGAAATGACAGAGAAGCCAGCTTGGAGTAGAATAGACCTTATGCATTGACGCCACCAAGCCGCCATCTTAGAGGTAAACTGATGATGAAACAATGGAAACGCGCTGATGTGTACGCGCGGCGCACAGGACTGGCCAATGAACATCTTCCTTTTGACCTCCAGGCGAGGGCGCCCTACTCAAATGACGTCATATGCATAAGGTCTATACACAAATATTCTGAAATAGTCCTAACTTTGAGAAGGTTGTGGGAGATAATACAGCACCATTGCTTGTTCTTACGATGTAGGGAGTAGAAATATATAAATTTGAAAGCATAGGATAGAGGCGATGCGGTGTATTTTTCACTTCTTTCATGGCCCTCTATAGTCTCTGTTAATTCCAAGTTATCTCAATCTTTGATGTCGTCTGTATAATACATTTTTGCGCACTTTTTCCTTAAATCGAAATGTCTTTTTAGTTTATTTATATCGAATTTTCGCCGATAAGTGACATTTAGAAATCTGTATAGAAAATGTTGGGTTTTTTTCTTTTACTAATAGTAACTATACCACTCCTTTAAGATAATTCCCATCCTTGTGAACAGAGCAATTATGGCTGGATATTCAAGATAAACATGCCTTCTCATATTAAATCCGCCTCCTGATCCCGATAAATCCTCCACCAACAAATTACAAAATAACTGCCATTAGTCGTTAGTTTTAACGGCTAACAGGACACCGCAGTAAGGCCTTATATGGATCGTATTGTCAATTATTGTGTTGCCATATTGCTCTCTTAAGCCGGTTTACACCATGGCCAGATTTCATTGAAAAAAAAAACCCTGCTAAGCAGACGATCTCGCCTAATAAATTTATTTGGTTATTCCAAATTAAGCGGGGAACCAATCGACTGCAATGTTATACGGGGCCTACATGGTATTTTGGCTGGTAAACCTTTTGTTCTGCTTACCAATTTGTTTTGGTGCTGAGCAAATTATGTTGTGTGCTTAACGGTTTAATGGAATCATTCCCCGATTAAGATTACGGTAAACAACTCCACTATTAAGTTATTTACTGTATTCAGTTAAGGATTGCGACTGGGCGTTTACATATTTTGCTTTGTTTTCTCAATTGATTTCCAAACGATGGTTTGATCATGGAGCTATGAAAAGGACCATGGTGTGTTCGATATCCCCTTTGGTTCCCGCCAAGGTCGGGATGGGACTAGAGGGGGAAAGAGGTTGACAACATAAAGCTGAGATTGGGGGGGGGGGGGGGGGGGGCAACCTAGTTTTGTCCACGATGATGATGATCAAATGAAGGGTCTGTGCTTCATAGATGACGAGCTGTCATTTCATGATTCATGGGGGGGGGGGGAGATTTCTCGGCCCAATCAACATTCCCGACTGATCTTGGTCAGACAATCATAAATGACAAGGATTTCTTTTTTATCTTGGTCATCGACTCATCAAGGAGCAAGGGTTTCATCATAAACTCACCCGTTTCAATAAGACCAGAGATCAGTATTGGACACAATATCTAAGAGTATTAAAGGGAAATATTGGACTACTTTCAAATCAACCTGTAGTTTTCAACCCTTCCTTAAATCAAACATCACCTTTAAAACCACTGTTCAACAAAGTTAAAGACTATAACAAAACGGAGAAAATTTATATTATGAACAATTTTCCCCGAATGTGACACAACATTCCAACGTCACTGTTACTGTTTGCTGAAAAATATGCCAAGGTTTTAACTACATTAGGTAGTCCTCCTTGGTTGAAATGACACCTCCGCTTTCACAG
Source organism: Leptasterias polaris (assembly GCA_037783415.1). Lineage (NCBI taxonomy): Eukaryota > Metazoa > Echinodermata > Asteroidea > Forcipulatida > Asteriidae > Leptasterias > Leptasterias polaris. The sequence goes on along the minus strand of JAZGTN010000092.1, from coordinate 4,050,004 downwards.
CGTGATAATTGGATTACAGCCCCCGGCCGTTGTTTTAGTCCATTTCCTCATTATGCAAAACAACTCTGCTGTTTTCTTTTTCAATTATATCATAATGACTACATGTAACCACAGGGCCTTTATACTGTGGAACCGATGCATTGCTATGGATCTGTACTGTAGATCAACAACAAGAAGGCATGGGGTGAAAATTACCTCCGCCTGTAACCCGTTTTTAATGTAGGGTTGTTAATGTGACAAGTGTGGGTCATAGACAGGTAATTGTAGGGGCGGTGTCATACATTATGGCCAACGATAATAAGCAACAATGCCGCAATGTAAATGCACAGGAGTTACCGACACAAGTCGTCAACGAAGTATTGAACATAAATTTGACTGCAGTGCTGCACCTTATTTTACTCACTCTGTACACATTCCAATCAGCTGAACGATTTTTTTTCTGAAAATATAATTATACTGGTATTCAAAGGACTGTATACTGGGGCAGAGGGGGGGGGGGGGGGGTGTTTGGAGCAATTTGTGTCTTTGGCGATACTTGCATGAAAATTTGACACACAGTCAAAGTAGGGTATGTTACGAGAAATATTATAATATGGCTGTTTGGGGCTGCATCCTTTGAACATCGGTAGAAGAACGAGCAATTTTCTAAATTTTCAAAATGGCTGTCATTGCTTGTTACATACCCATGTTATTTTTTAAATGATAAATATGCGAGAGCCATAAAGTCAAATAACTTTCTTTTGACAGTCTCTGATGACTGTGTGTTGCCAAATTCCATGCTTGTAAGTTGTATCATCATTGCAAACTTTCCATATCCTGCCGTACTATGTGAGCAAAACTCTTCGTCTTATTTGAAGTTACGTTGTCGAGAGTTGAGGATTTGCTCATTCTTATCGTTCATATCAAATGGTTCTTAATCTTAGTGATTGCTTTAAAAAAAAGGCCTCAAATGTCAGTAACAAACAATCATTTTTGGATTGTCAGAACACGCTGCATAAGTTTGCTTTTCTGAAGCAAGCACATGTCAAGTATTTACCACGATTATTACGGTGCACGTCGTCGAATTATATTAATCTATCAAGAATAAAGACAAAATTGTTGTTTCAATGTTTTCTTTTGTAAACAACACGTCAACAACAATACAGCTTACGCATTGCTTGGTGCGCAGTACAAAGAAAAACTCTATGCTCTGAGCTAATCGGGCAAAACCACACATTTGCCCCGGGGACCACACCAAAAGTTAACTTGTTATTTCACTTCATTGAACCGTCATTAGACACAGACCCGTCGGCTGGGGGTTGCACCGGTGACTCGGTATAGAAGCAGACAAACAAAGATCGAACCCCGAGGGGGGAAAGAGCGGTCCTCTCACCGCGACGTCGCCGGGAACGAATGCCGTTTTACCCCGCCGTCACATCCCGACTCATCACCGGTGAACACCAAACTCGTCAAACAAAAAACAATTTCATTTTCTTTCTTGTCTTTGTTTTCGGGTTTTTTCAGTTACCTCCCGTTTCTTGAAAATGAACGACTATCCGAAAGACTACCTGATAATTAATAGGGGCAAAATACAAAACTCATATCAATCGATTGACTTGTACCTCCGGGGTTGACCCATGCATAATTAATCTAATGTTACGCCAAATATTACTAGGCCTTGTGGGAAAGACTAACTAGTAATGACATAAAATTAATGAGTTGTTTAATCAATCTGTAGTGATTGAATATTGAATACTTTGGTTTAAAAAGTAACGCACGCTGTGTGTCTTTTTATTTGTTGCTCAATCGGAATAACTTACTGCAGCGTTATGGCGTCACAATAATGACTTACGTTTGTATTGTATATTGTTCTTTGAAAAAAAACCATTGAAACTTGTACACGTACAGTGGCAATTTTAGGCACATTGCTGGGTTTTTGTTTTGTGGTTGTGAAAACATTTTCATCCTAAAATGATGAAACATTTCTTCCTTGAATAATGAAATGTGTGTTGTTGTTTTTTACCTCTTTCGCAAATTACGACCATTGAAGCAAAACCATCAAACATCTAAATATCAATGCGGTTTGACATTACCAGAAATTTAGTATGTTACCTTTCAAACAGAAAGTATATCAAGTATGCTCCGCGTGCATTTATAATATGTTGCTTCGATATAGTGTGCCAAACAAAGAAAAAAAAGATAGTGACTATAACACAATGTGCTTAGTCAGAAGAAAAGGGAATACTCTCCCAAAAACATAAGCCATAGGTCAACTGTTTGTACTTTCTACGAATCTCCTCAATGATTTACCCCCCCCCCCCCCCCCCCAAAGTGCACAAGCGATCAGCTTACGGGCACCCTCTCAGTTCATTGGACATGTCATAAACAAGTTAGCAGTGCGGGGGGAATCACGTCGCCGGTCAATGGGGCAAAATAACCCACTCCAAAACCAACCCTGGCTACGGTAGTTGTGGGAAACATCCACATCACAGACACGATGCGTATGGTACTATAGATGGAGGGATAGATGAGACGCCTCGCTTAGACCTCTCTGATTATTACCGCCGACATATTATAGCAGTTGTTTGTTTCATGTTTATTTGTAATATGGCGCTGTCACCGCAAAGAGATGTAATGGATAACCAACGAGTCTGCGCCGTCTAATCATGAGATACGCTTTCAAACTTGAAGTTTGGTTTACAAGACTACCCCTACTTCTCAATTATACAATATTCGCTATCATAAATAACAAAGCTATTGCAATGTTTGACTTGGGCACTGGTTAAGTGTTTTTTTTTTCTTAGGGCAAAGGTTTGGAGGTTACGGTTAAAGTTAGGTTAGTGACAGTGTTTGGGAAAAAATTGCATAATAAAAAAACTTGCAGTTCGGACTGATACTAACCCTTACTAATTAAATAAAGTACACAAAGCTACTGTAATAATGTTTGACTATAATATTGCTTATTTTTCGGATATGGTTAAGATTGTATAGAAAGAAGGAACATAACACGATCAAATTTTAAATTGTTTTCAGTATACTACTCCTAGCTCTCCATTACACAATGCGTGGTATCATAGAAAAAAAGATTTTGTACTCGTTTAGCGTTTTCTTTTACGTTTATGGTTAGAAGTTAGCGTTGCCGTAGTGTTTAGAGTTTTGGATGGGGTGGGTTAGGGATGGGGTTAATGTTAAGGTTTGGTTTGGTGATGAGGGTTATGTGTTTGTCTATGGTTTAACATTAGAGCAAGAGAAAAGTCATTATTTTTTATGGACATTGCATAATATCAGAAATGGGAAACCCGAAAAACACTCTCTCTTGTCTCCATTGAAAACTATTTTGAGCGGCTTTTGAGATTTTTTTTTTATGGGATAACATAACAAATAATGACAACAATACAACCCCCATGGTTTTTATGACTTTGAACATTTTGTTATGGTGTGTGAACAACACCAAGGTCTCCAACAACTGCTTAAATTGGTTGTTTCCTGTAACTAACGAGCAATTGTGGGAAAAAACACATGAGTGTTTTGTTTGTTAACCAATTCATCATATTATTTTGTTGTTCAACCTTTCAAAAAAGCAACATAACCGTGGTATTTTTTTTCTTTCCTGATACTGACCGAATTTGACGGAAGCTGAAGAATTTATTTTGAATTTATTTATTTGTCACTGTTATGTGACTGTTTTCTCCCCAATCCTTTTCCCGTCAGACTCGTAACACAAGTCTTTCTTTTCCTCTTTTTCCCGCATCTCCAGGTCAAAATCTGGTTTCAGAATCGGCGAGCCCGCGAGCGTCGTGACAAGGAAGCGGCTACGAAAGACATCCCTACCTCACCGGGCGCGACTCTCATGAAGCCCTGTGGCTCCCCGGCACCAGTCACCGGTCCGTCCACGCTGATCGGCGCGGGACATCCCGGGCTTTCTTCCTCGCCAGTGGATGGCTGTGTCTCGGCCTTCACCCCCCTTACGTACCCGTTCAACCGTTAGTTCCAGTGATCGACTGCCAAGTCACGTTTGTTTCGAATGAGTGGTTAGCGGTTTTCATTTCTTTCTTTTTTGAACCCATTTATCAATTTACGAGTCCTCAAATAATCGTGTTTGGTTGGCGGCCTATTTGATAATGAGGTAACCCAAAAATGCATGCTCGTAAAAGCGGAGTCAAATCAAAAGATGTTAGTTTCATTTACACAACTGGAAATTACTAGTATTTTCTAACCCATGCCAAGCGTACCTGTACTTTACTCACACATTGTGGTTACAACCCTTCAAATGTCAAATGGCGTTCATTTTACTTTAGTGGAACTAAAAAGATTACTTCATTTCTATGAGTTTGAGGACAGGGCCCAATTTCATCGAGCTGCTTATTAATAATAATAATAATATCAAGCATTTATAAAGCGCCATCTATCTAGGTAGCCTATTCCAAGGCGCATATTATTACCCCTGGTCACTGGGTCATTTATTTCAGTCCTTAAACCATCTCAGCTCCCTGGGGAGTATACAGCCTGTGCTGCAATATATGCGCTACTAAGCTAAATCAATCACAAGAACCATCTCTGCCCTCACAGGTACCCATTTTACCCCTGGGTGGAGAGAAGCAATTATAGTTAAGTGTCTTGCTCAGGGACACAAGTGTCACGACCGGGACTCGAACCCACACTCTGCTGAACAGAAACCCCAGAACTTGAGTTATTAAGCAGAAAATTTTGCTTAACAATAACAACTTTCTGCAAGATGCCATTGCCAGTCACACATTGTTCATGTGACCATGATGTGACACATCAGTTTGGCTAGTAATCTTATTCTAGTAAGCATGTTTTTGTTATGCCTAGCTAGCATTTGTGCTTAAAATCAGCTGTATGAAACTGAGCCCATGGGGTTAAACTTAACTTATGCCAAAAGTATAGAGCCTACACAAATGTAACTCAAAATTTGGAAAATCTCCTCATGTAAACCTAGGTACAGAGTATCAGTTTTTTTTTTTTTCAAACGAAATGTTTTAGTTTTGTTTTTTAAAAGCGTAGGAATAAACGAAGGCCTGTGGTATCTTTCCGGAACAACCCACACGTTCTTTAGTGGATCCCGAATCTAGCAAGGGTTTGTGTTCTACAGTCAGGCCTATATGTATGAAGTTTGTATCATTCTAGCTTTACTCAGTAATAATGAGTGTTTTGCCCTTAGTTAGTCTACTCATGGGCGCGAGAAGTATAGAAGTTCAAACTTTGCAAGAAGGGCTAAACAATCAACGAGAAGATAGCACTGGTAATGAAGGCACATCTCATATAGTTTTGATGGCTTTGGGAAGAAAAGAAACTTGACTTTTGGATCTGTAAGACGCCAAAAAAATCTTTGGAGATATTAACATGATTGAATGTTGCCACAAACCTCTATGAAATGTACACGGTACTGTTCACTTTACTGTGCTCTTCGTTAACAAAAAAACTGTGTGTTAAAACTTTAATAGCTCGGTGTTTGAGTGCGGGGCTTTAATTTTGTCAAACTATCTGGGTAGAGCGTATCGACGAAGCCTGCACCTACCATTGGAAGTATTCTATAAATGTCCCACATGGAATGAAAATTGCACAAGTCACCTTCATTTAAAAAAAAAAATCCTGTTGGCTTGCCGGTATTATAAATGATTAGATAGACTTGTGGAATGAATGAGAAGTTTCCCTCAAGCTTCGACTCAAATCAAAGTGAATCATTTTAACTAACTGTGGATCGGAAAACCATTGGTAAATTCTGTCTTCAATACAGAAATAATGCATTGTTGAGATGGTGCAGACGTCGTAGATGCCCGTTATGTTTTAGCATTTACCATCTGCATGAAGCTCGTAGGCCTATAACTTGTTGTAATTTAAGGCATGCATTTACAATGACTAATAAGCTTACACAATTTTTGCATCGGGCAGCTACTGGAAAGTAGTCGAAATGCCTTTACACACAAGGCAAGGGTTTTTTTCCCAGGCAACTTGAAAGCAACCAACTGCACTGCAGGCAGCACTTCGGCAGCACAAGTAGAGGCATTATTTTAGCAATAACTCACTATCCAAAGGAAAATAATGAGAAGAGTGGAATGTGAATGGATTTTCTTTCTGGAGATTCACTGAAACTGGTTGCCTTTAAATTGCCTCGTTATAAAAATAAAAAAAGTCAGAACTGACACGGGTTCCATGTCACCAGGTCACGGGGGCCAGACCAATTCTGAGTCCTGACCAAGAAGCTGTGTCAAACTTACACAGAATCCGAATCAAAGTCCCAATTTGTTGACCAACTCCTTGGTCAGCCTGACTTAGAAATTAGTCTGGCTCCCGTGGGAACTGGAACCTGGGTCAGTTCTGACCAGGATGTGTTAAGAGTGTACTCAAACCGAAATATATCAACATTTTTCCTTTGAGAATTATAACATTACCCTTACAGCTATACAACTTTTTTCCATTATACGGTAGCTTCCTCATAACACGGTCTGTCTGCCAAGTTCTCAGGCTATTTTCTAATTGTATTCATCAGTCTGGAAGCTTTTAACCTCACTACTGGTCCACAGTTGCTCTTGTGACCCACATACACTGCACAAATTAGGGTGTTAATAAATACCGAAAAATGAGTCAAAATTTACACCATAGATTATTAAAATAACACTAATTTCTGCCAACTTAAATACATTGGTGTTATTTTAACACTTTGTGATGTTAATTTTGGTTCTGTTTTGGGTATCTATAATGTGACGACACCCATGGCGTCAATTTGAACACCCTAATGTGTGCAGTGTACCTCTTGTATGAAAATAGTTGTAATTTGTCATCACTATGAACTCAAATTACTTTTGACAAAATATAGTGTATTTAATGTATAGAAAGAAACTGGTGCATTATTGTGTGTATATAAAAAAGCACCAGAGTTTTAAATGTCTGTAAAATAGAGTACTACGAAAACTGTAAATATGATAAATTTAATGTTATTAAATGAATTTGAGTATGATGTCAAAGTGTGATGATGTGGTGACATGCACATGTGTGTTATTGCCTTCGATTATGATTATCAACACCCCTAAAATCGTCGACTCTGTAGAAACTGCTGTCATTGACAGTCAATCAACTACATTGACTGACAGCCTGATGATTCGTGCTTTTACGAAAAAGCACCTTTATAACAGTACTTTCTGTCTCATCGGTCACATTGTAATTGATCTCTGACTTATTGAACCTTCCATTATTTATAGAGTAGAGTGTAAAACGTCAACAGTTTTTGCCATTAAAATGAATACAGCAGTAATATTATGAAACTCGGTATGTGAACTGATACCCTCGAATACACGAAAAAGTTACCCACATAAATTACAACCACCTCATTTGCCCTGTCTGCCACTCTGTTTTTCTTTATACATTTTGTGCTTGTTGTTCAAAAAGGTATTATTCCAATCCCAGCTTGACAACCCCGCCCCGAGCTTTCCTGCCCTTGGTTTGCATCATATCCAGTATCCACATCCAACCTTCCTCTGTGGTTTGCTTTAATCCACCCCCTGATGAAAATAAAGATCAAAACAGAGCTGTCAATTTGTGTAATTACACCCATGAACATTGATAGTTTTTACGAACCATATCCTCTGCCTCCCATATCCTATAATGATCTCCGTGGAGAAATTAAACAGCTGACTAAGCCGTTTAATGCAAAATAAACTCTTCATTAACGTGAGCGCAAAGCTCGCACGTTCTCGTCATACTAACTAGTCTTAACCGCCCAACCCGTGAACTTAAACAAAGCCCAGCTAATAATACTCTAGCTGGCGACATGACATATCTTGAGCCAATTTGCGGGGTGGTAAACGCATCTATTGCCGAACACTGGTGTATCAAAATCACTTACGTTGATGAATTACCCCCTCGCCGTGATTATCGGCAAGCAATCGCCGGGTAATCAGCGGCGTTGGGACGGCGCAGTCGCGTTCTGCTCCGTCGGTCACTCATCGGCTTCGCACGGTGTCACCTTTCACCATGTGCTGTTTTACATGTTGGGACGGCTTTGTAACACCATGCACCGCTGCTGACGTTTAGAGGAATCTTTACGAATGAAGTCCCAACTTGGAACATGAAACCTCCCAGGCTCCATTGGGATTTGATGATGATGAACATGCCTCATTAGTCAGTGCATGGTTTTGGTTTAAAAGGTTATATCTTCATAATTCCATCCGGGATTTACTGCTCAATCTCAATTTCTTTCTGTTTAACTTTTGATTTCTCTTAGTGAATCCCATCTTAATTAGAATTTAGAGTTTATAATTTACTGGTACGATAACATTCACCAGAATTCTCCAACCTGAATGAAAATTTCATCAATTTGTCTGATCAGTGTTATGTGAAACAAGGGTGTGTGCAACATTGGCAAGATTAAATAAAATGGTCACAGATTTGCACATAAGTTACTTAGTGATAGGCTATGCAAGTAACTTCCCTTGCAATATTATTTCTTTAAAAATGGTGCAGATTTTAAGAAATGGGTAAAAACAATTACAACTTTGCGAACCAAACCTGATGTTTGAAAACAGTGAAAACATAACAATAAGATTTGTATTCAACATTTTCTCCTGACTACGATAACCGATGGAGCTGAAACTTCATATTGTTATACATGACTGTACATTGTAGGCCCCCCCCCCCCCATATCGTGTATGTTGGGTCACGTACAGTGCGAATGGCCTATGACAATTACCAATATTTTCCGCGTGCTTTAAAACAACATTTGTACAGGTAAATGAATTGTACCTCATATCCAAGTGATTTAGCACCACTTTGTTCGGTATGTTCTTTTCTAATTCAGTCAGTAACTTAAGTTTTGGGACTCTGTATTTTTATAGAAATTTGCATTCTTTCACAAGAAATATTTCGTAAAACCTTTGGAAGTGGTATCAATGATTATAGAACACTACCCATCTTTCCCCAGCTATCAAAGCTGCAAACTAAATTTGTAGGATATTTCATAATGAATTTGAATACACAATTAATAATTTATGCAACGAAACAGAACCCTTGCTCCATTACTTCATTAAATGACTTCCAAGCCTACGTCATGGGTTCCCGGTTTCAATTGATGACGTAACTACACCAGGCGCAGTGGATAGATCGGTACCTAGACTTCGGTTCACACAATCCTATGAGAGTTACAAATCCCTACACTTTTACATACTTTTTAACTCTATCGCTGAAGAGTGAGAGACGGTCCCAACAAATGTGGACTTTCTGCAAGTAATTTACTCAACCAGAAGCTGTTAACAACGAGGTATGTGCAAAATTTAACTATAATACTACTTATAGATGGCGTTTTCAGTTTGAGGTACCCGCCGCTTTGTACTAAAATGTAAGAAAATGGCACAACAATGGAGCGCGCATTACAAACTAGTGAGGCAGAATCATTGTTTACACCTGTCATGCACGCTAACCGGAGCTGAATGCTCTGTACTGGTAAGTCGGACAGTCGGACACCAGGCTTCTTTCTGTGTATTATTCCCGCATGTTTGAATTGGGTATGGCTTATTTGAGATAAACTTTCTTGAAGTTATTGACCGGTCCATCTTGCCCCATTATATTATAATCAACAACTAAACTAGTGTTTACTGAATAGTTTAGTTAGCAGTAAAACGGATTTGTGGTGATGGTACAGGGAGTCACTAAATTTTGATTCCCTGTACCAATTTCGTAGAGCTGTTTAAGCAGAAAAGTTTGCGGAAAACTTGGCTTAACAATTTATTTTCTGCTAAGCAAAATTGAGCAGGATACCAATCACAGATAGTACATACATGGTATTTTGGCTGGTAACCTTAGTCTTCAGAACTCATGTATTAAGTACTGAGTATACAGTGCTTAGCACACATCGGTGTACTGTAAGGGTAAAAAAACAAATCATAACCTTATTCTTGTAAGCATAATTTTGTTGTGCTTTCTGTGCTTAAGCAGCTCTATGAAAATGAATCCTGTTGTGGACCACATAAATGATAAGTTCTCAGGGCTTTGGTTATATTTTATGTTCATCAAAACCAACAATTACACTAGCACCAAAGATACTGTACAGATTTCCAAACTCTGCAGACTTCAATCTATTTAGTCTAAGTCAAAATCATGAGCAATCTGCAGATTGTGCAAATCCGTAGAAGTCACGTGCAGTCCATTTTGGACAACAATTCCGATTTCAGCCAAACATTTCAATTTTTTTTTTAGACTGACCCAATCATACCACCATAGTAGCTGACAACATCTCCCGCGTATCTCAGCTAGATATTTGATGAACTGTCAAGCAAATTTTTTGTTGTCTCTCCCTCTTTCGGGGTTTTGAATCTTGTATGGTGTTTCTACACACACTGCAAAAACTGGGGTGTTAAAATAACACCGATGTAATTGATGATTGCAGAAATGAGTGTTAACTTTAATAACACCCTATTGTGTAAATGTTGATTCTGTTGTGGTATCTATGTGTGTGACGACACCCATGGTGTAAATTATAACACCCTGGTGTTTGCAGTGCAGGTACCAACTCACACATGAACATTCACTCGAACTCTACATATGCCTGATATCGACAACAATTTTTTAAAAGTGTTGATGGGTCCAGTAACTCGGACTAGGAACTTGGGTCTGATGAATGTAAGCCAAGTGCTCTCCCAAAAATGAGGTATTATACTGTGATGTGATGTGGTGAAGCCTCTCTAGCCACCACCCCCCCCCCCCCCCCACCCTCCCCCGGTTACATCACTGATTCAATTTTATTCCAGGCATCAGCCAAGAGCATCACTGCATGTAAATTGTTAACTGTAAGGCAGTGGGTCTAGCGCCCTCAAGAATGGTTGCAGGTCAATAGTTCTCTGCACACAGGGTTGCCTGGTAAAAACAGTTCACCTCATCAGTAATGTCAATAAATAAAGTGCCAACCCAACAAATTATATGAAAAAGGTAGGGACATGATAAGACCCACTTTCAAATCACAAGAGCTGCCAACGCTCCCTGGTTCTGCAGAAAGTCTCCTAAAAATACACTAATCTGTCCATGTTCTGATGATTTTTTTACAGAATCTATCTGATTGTGGAAACCTTTTACCTATTACGTTGAATGTAACTCTAAATACCCCCCTCAATTGGTGCACAGAAACTCTGTAGTGGCAGGATGTAAATGTTCCCAGCCCCTGTAAGAAAGGCTTATAAATTACTTCTTTAGATTTCTTTATTCGTCAGATTTATAAACGATGAAATTGACATGTATCATGTTAGAAACTGATTGCTTAAAGGTACTGAACACGGTTTGTAATTGTCAAAGACCAGTATTCTCACTTGGTGTATCCCAACATATGCATCAAATAACAAACCTGTGAAAATTTGGGCTCAATTGGTCATTGAAGTTGCAAGAAAATGATGAAAGAAAAAACACCCTTGTTGTACAAATTAGTGTGCTTTCAGATAGGAATAAAAGGCTTCTGGCCAGAAGTCTTTTATTATTTTAGTGAGAAATTACCTCTTTCTCAAAAACTACGTTACTTCAGAGGGAGTCGTTTCTCACAATGTTTTATACTATCACCAGGTCTCCGTTGCTCGTTACCAAGTAAGTTTTTATGCTAATATATATTTTGAGTAATTACCAAACGTGTACAGTGCCTTTAAACTTTGATGAATGCCATCACCAGCTATGTTTGTGGTAGAAGAACATGGTATCAATCTCACCCACAACCATTAAATGTTTTGTTGTGTAATTTTTGCTAAATATTTTGTTATGTATTTTTTACATCATCATTCAGTTTCACTTCAAGCCTCGGTTTGGTTTCATTGATCTGAATGAGGGAGGATAAAACAAAATGGCTGTATATTGTGGTAAAGAAAGACTACGTCCAAATAGATGATTAGAACAGCGCTATGGAACCCAGCACACCGCAGCCTAAGTACAGCAAGATGATGGAGCCCTCTACAGTGGAAATGGCAACAGCCCTTCACCCTGTAAGTGCACCTTTTTCTCTCTCTACTCAAACAACACCATCTTCTCCACTATCGCTTGTTACCTTGAAGAGCAGAGGTCCTCAACCTTTTCATCCCAAACAACCTCGCTTGTTTGACCCTCCGTTGCTCATTTCACAGATTATTAAATCATGCACTCAGAGGTTTAGATAGTGTGGGGATAATCCTATTGGCTGACATCACCTACCTGGCCTGAGGGGCTGTGGGTCATTCTCGACCATCTATCTGTCAGTCAGTATCAAGACTCTCAGGACAAACTCGAGACAGCAATAGGGTATAGTGACAACTGTCAAGTCTCTATTAAAAGCTAGATGAGTTGAGTTTAAATTGGCTGAATTGGAAAGTAATTACCGGAAAGGTATCGAGATTGATCGCTGTGGAGGGATTTTCTGGGTTGTGATCCCATTCTACTGATTGTTTCTTCTCTTTTAGTCTGTTTCTTATTTGGATTTGATGGTCTGGTGTTAGTAATGGTCATCAGTGCTGAATGGGATTACAACCAAATAGGTTTAGCCAAATGGAAAATATAGAAAGCACTCTTCATAGGCCTACCGATTGTGTGTACTCTTGTTCATTATTGCTGGATAAAGCAAGTGTTAAGCTTTTATAGTGGTGTTAATCTAAAGATTTATGTAGAAATATATTTCACGAACAATAAAGCCAAGAATGTACACTGTTTGTTTTTTACCTTCTACTTCCTACTTGTTATAATTCAGTGGTCTTAATTTATTTCAAAATGTCCATACAATTATTCCTGTTTATCTTTTAACTAGTGATGGTTGTGTTCAGACCATAGAGCATGCATGGTTAGCGGGCGCATTATAATACTTGTCTCGTTAATTTTGTATTACTATATCTTCATTACTAGTTTGAAAAATAGTGTTGAAATACTATCATTTATTTGTCCAAAATGTATATTGATATTGTCAGCTACTAGATGCCAATCTTCTTCTTTTTGCCTTTTCTAAAATGAATTATAAACTTCTTGCTGGTACTCATTAACTTTATTGACTTCAACGGATAGCCAAATTCAATAATCGATTTCCATCCAAGGAATTATGTACGCATAATAATTGAAACTCATTGTTCAAATTAATTGAATGGGTTATTCGTACCCGGAGGACGTGGTTTAGGGAATCGATTATTATGTCAAACAATTACTAAGATACAGTGTGACTCTTTACCTTCAAGGTATTGACACTATCAGTGACAATAGACGAAGATAAATTGACGTTATTGGCTGATAAAGAAAAAGGAGAATAAAAATGCGCATTGGAGGATTGGGGAACAGAGTGGTTTGTGTTGAGAGGCATGTGGAGTAATAATTATTGCTGCCCTCTTTCGGTGTACTTATGTCATTTTTTTAAATTTTTTTTTCAATAAGCGAATGAGGGCGTCCTACTAGAGGACACGTTGAGCCACGTTTTGCCACGTTTTGACCGAGTTGAAAATGATAATAGTCTACTGTACATGTATTTATTTGTGAGTGAAAGTGGTTGTGAAGTTGGTCGATCTGAACTCGTTTTTAGAGTAACGTAATGTTTTCAGTCAAAGTGTAAAGCATGGCCGGCTCACAACGCAATGCTCTTGACAATAACAGTACATGTACAACCATTTCTTCGTCCATTGAATAACATCCAGTCACGCGAAGAACCATTGAACAGGACTTGAAGTAGTTGTCGATCTTTGGTTTGTGGTATTTAAAAAATTCGTTTGTATACAATATAGAGATGTTATTTTAGGATAAAACGAGAGAAAAATGGTACCCATAGTGAAAACAAAACTGATCCAGAAAGCTTGTATAATTATTTCATTTATTTTGATTGGTACCTTGCAGAATTTAATTTATAAAGCGTGAACAAAAATTACACAACAAATCAATTAACAATCAATTAAAACAAACATTCACCAGCTGTTTTTATTATCCACAGATTAGTGTTTAGTTTCTTTTTGTTATCATGCTGGGCTCAAAGTGGATAATAATAATAGTAATAATATTTATTATTTGAAAAACGCTTTCCATCATGTCACATAGACATCACAAAGCGCTGTACAATAAAAATCCATCAGTTATTAAGAAATACTGATAATAAAAAAGTGATTCTTAAAAAAGTGGGTTTTCAAAGAAGTGTTAAAAATATCAAGGGTAGGCCTATCAGCAGATCGGATTGCCGTCGACAGCCCATTCCACAAACGGGGATGCTGAAAAAGGGGGTTTAAATCTTGTTGACGTTATTATGACGTTGCTTCGTATTTTAGTAGCTGACCTAGTTATATAGTTTGAAGCAGAAAACATTTTCAAGTGTCATGATCTATATTCTAATGAAAAAAACGGTAATAGAGTAGTCTGTTTAGAAATGACGTACGTCATTATGCTCCCGCAAGAGCTCCACTAGTTGTTTAATTGCGCCCTCTATGGACTGTATTTTTTCATTTGGTGCATAATGGTGTTGACATGCACTGGTCGTCAGTCGCAATGTCATACGGCCTTTGGTGTGGTGCTGCATCCCTCCTGATTTCTCGTGTTCGAACGTAACCAAATCGAGGCTTGAATGACAATTTAGTCTGGTCCTTTTCTGGTGACATATACTGTCATGACAATCATTATTGCTGTGCGCATGAGGTTGTTTTAAGTTTGCCCAATCATGCAAAGACTTGTTCGATCTTTACAAATGATTATTTTGATCAGAATATAACAATTGATTTGCACTATCATCCAATGGGTTGACATATGAAATTATTTCAGACGATTAAAACTTAAACTGCTAAGAAACAATAGAGCACCGGGTTTTTTTCTTTGAATTGTGCTTTGTCCAAATCTGTCTTCGTTGTCTCTTTGGAGTTGCTGGGGACTGTGATGATGTTAGAGGACCGTGCACACTCGAGAAACAACACGTTATTTTAAAGGGAGGTGGCGGGGTTTTCGACAGCTCACAGTCTGAGCATTTCTCATATTTCGGTACGCCGTTGAGGGGGCTTTCCAAGCTAAGTTATATGCATGCACACTAATTTTTTACATCAACAAAATAAATAATTTAGTAAATAAATGGACATCCCTGCTTAGATCATTTCTGGATCTGGTATGCTTCATATAATTATGGTTGTTTTATGATACTGAATTGAAGAAGGATGCCGAGAGAGGAAGTAGGCCAATTTTGATTTCATCTCGTATAGTAACGTCATCATTATCAAATGAAACCATACACTATTTTTCTGGGCTACAAATTCATAATGCCACGCGTGTTCAACGTCCACCCCCATAATAAAAAGCACACACTCATGCTGCCATGTGTTGGACATTGGTCGCAATTTATCACCACTCGCAAATTAGGTTGAAGTTTCGAAGACAGTATGGGTCCGACTCTGTGTAAATCGTGCTCTACAAATTCCTGCATTGTCAAAAAATCAAGTTTTCTTGTGGTTTTTTTATGCTGAAATTGGGGAATCAGGGCAAGGTTTGACGGGACTGCGAGAGGGCGCTGTTACAGTCTCACACATTCTCAAGTTGTGTGGTTTTTACTTGTTGATAACGAGTGTTAGGGTACTGTCTCTCGTCTGGAGGTCCCTGGTGAAGTGGTTCTTCATTCGGATCTCTGCATGGGACATCTTCGTCAATATCCTCAAATAACCAATGCGATGTCAGATCCCTCTCGATATACCCATTTCCCTTAAAAGTTTTATTTGCAAGTAAATTTGAGATTTTAAAGGTATTGTAAGGAATAGGTGATGATAAACAGACACAATTGTTTCTTTTTGTCTGAAAGCTTACTGTTTATGAAGTTCATACTCGAACCATTTTCTGTGAAATATTTTCCCTCTGAAATGAAGTCATGTTTGAGAAAACTGTATCTGAAAATATAAATAAACGCGCCAGCTGATTTCTGTAATTATTGTTGTACAACCTAAATGAAGGGCATTGTGTCGACGGCTGGAAATTGTGCCTAGTTTTTC
Organism: Leptasterias polaris; assembly: GCA_037783415.1. NCBI lineage: Eukaryota > Metazoa > Echinodermata > Asteroidea > Forcipulatida > Asteriidae > Leptasterias > Leptasterias polaris. The sequence continues at coordinate 4,034,087 of JAZGTN010000092.1, read as the reverse complement.
ACTATGTTCTCCTGACTCAAACAACGGATTGAGCCCAGGTTTTCACAGGTTTCTTATTTCATGTGTATGGTTGATCACACAAAACATGAACACTGCCTGTGACTATTTTTTTGTCAGCTCTACCAATCCTGTATCACCTTTATATAGTTTATTTCATGCATAAGTATTTATATATATACTCTTGATCGTTATAATTGTGTGCTATTTGAAGATATCCCAGTTTTGATTGCGATTATAAATCGGAGCTATAATCTTGTTTGGGATCAACAGAATTGACCATAGGTGGACAAATTAGGGGGGTAATTGGGGGAAGGTTTGGGATGCTAATTGCTTCGCACCGTACACCGATGGAAAATGGTTAGGCCTTGTCGCCTCAATCTACCGGGTTGCCGTCTTTGTTATGTCATATGTATGATACGGCAAACAGAAAGACGTCACTAGTTCGTAGTACACCTTTATAAGAGATCAGGCTTTTTTGTTTCTTGAATTGGGGTGATTGAAACAAAAATGACTGCACTATGGTCCTTGGCACTAAAACTTTACTGTATCCAGTTGCATGAGTTACACAGTACGTTCATGAACAGAACATTTATTGACTTGATTTCCACAGACCCATCAAGAGGTAGTTAGACCTATTGACAGATGATTATGCTGCACTGTTTTCTACTCGTCTACTTTAATTTTAACTGTATAAAGAAAGCCTTTGCTTTATTGGTATTACTTTTTTATGTAGTTTCTATCCAATACCATCGTGGTTTTACTTTTATTGTCGGGCCTTGTAATTTTCAAACTGTTATCACACTTTTGTTCGCCTTTTATTGATTGAAGGATTTGATTGTTGATTTCAATTAGTTTTTTTCTTCTTATTGATGAATGTCAAATATCTTTTTACTTTTATCTTCTATTGTATGTTCTCACGGTCCTTCACGGTCCTTGTTTTAATGGTAATTTGTGCGTCTATCTAGAGCACAATTGTATGTAGTTTGCCGACCAACAGAATCTGTACGCATGTGTGAATGTCTAATGACCATGAGAAATTCTAATTATCTTAAATGTGTGTCTTTTGAGACACAACTATTTTGGGGGGGAAAAAACAGTTTTTGTAACGAACCTTAAACTTCTCTAAATGAATTTGTTTGTTTGTTTGTTTGTTTGTTTGTTGGGTTGTTTGTTTGTTTGTTTGTTGTTGTTTTTTATGGCAAAGTGACATTTTTGAGTTTCGGCAAGACGAAACTTTGTATATCTTAAAGCAAGAGGAAAGGGAAATAAATACATGTCAAAGACCTCATAATGAAGTACATTGCAGTTGATTCGGTTCTCACCTGGCAATTTCAGACTTAAATGAGACTCAGGTATCCAAACTTTGCAAGGAGAAGGTATATCTGACATATTCATCACAGCTATACTTTAAAATTTATTTGACTTTTCTTCGTCACTCTTTTTGTATGGTACAGGAGATTAAACTGTCTCACTTGAGCCTCCTGGGGTACCTTGCAAATAAAAAGAAGAAGAAAAAAAGACATCTGCCATTCTCCGCACTTAGTGCATCAAGAACAATATAATGGGCATAGTAGAACTATGCAACCCGACACGTTACACGAATTTCTTTCAAGCAATAAGCGAAAAATCACGCGAAAAATCGTTTTAGAGCGCCTAAATTAGAGTTTCCCGGGGAACAGCCGGGAAGAGTGTTTTCCGAGCCAGGACCGACCACTTTCCTCGTGACAGCTCGTCTTCTCAAATCACGCCGGAGCATAAGGGAAATAGGAATTCCATGGTTGCTACTGGCATCCACAGAAGGGGAGTCGGGGCGGGAAGGGACGAATTGCTAAAAAGTACCCTGCTCTTATTTCTCCACGCCTGTCACCTGCGTGCATGGTCCCCAGGCCCGCTGCATGCAGTGTGTGTTATGATCAACCATTTCGTGCGGGTCACAGAGCCTCACGTTCGCACTTTGGGTCTTGCTAAATTGCACGATGAGACTTTGTAAAGATATTTCTGACCGATGTGGGACATTCACTTGTTAAAGTACCCTATATATTTAGGTTGTGCATTGCTTACTTTGTGCTCTATTGGGTTTATGCTGGCCGTTGCCTTTTCAGTCATGCTTTTTGTGGGGTTTCCTCGTCTGTGACTTACCTATACTTTTTCAAATCCATGAAACCTACAGGCATCTGTAGCTGGCAACATGCTCACAAGGCCCAATGTTTTTTTCATTCTGTAGCAAATGCTTCATTATGTAGCCTAGTTCGACCAAGTTGCGCCCATGCACTGTAGCATTCTCTTTCGTTTTACTCTCCTTCAGACCGAGGTTAAAAGGGAAAATTATTAGACTCAATTATTGTAGCCATCTTTAGGGGGGGGGGGGCCTTTTCTACCATCTTGCTCACTTAGACCTGATGCTGCTGTCGACATTCTCTGTTCCATTCTGCAATCATGCTCTCTTGTTATCCAGCTTTACTTGGTATCGAGCTGAAGTTATTATTCTTCAGCTGCTAACATCATTGCGTCCCTTGCCCTGGTCTCGGTCTTGCGCCCCTTCAAAATGGTCACATACACATTCTCGTTTATGTCGTAGAAAGTGGCTCTGCCTTACAATAATGAAATTCTAGATCTGCTCATACTAGTTACAATAATAATATTATTATTAATAATAACTAGTTCTTATATAGCGCATTTTACAAACGTCTCAATGCGCTTTACATTAGTGCCCTGGTCATTGGGCCAATAACATTCCTTTAATCTTTCTCAGCTCCCTGGGAAGTATACAGCCTGAGTCGCCGTGGCGCTCAGAAGGCTATTTCAAACACAATATCAACATCTACCCTCGCAGGTACCCATTTATACACCTGGGTGAAGAAAAGCAATTATAGCGAAGTGTCTTGCTCAAGGACACAAACATCATGACCGGGACTCGAACCCACACCCTGATGACTAAACCACCAGAACTTGAATCCGATGATCTAAACCACTTGACACCCTCATATTCCTAGTTGAGGTGTCCTGGAATGGCGGTAGCGTCTTACGTTTTTTTAAATACATTTTTAGGGGGCGACAAGGGGAAACCCCTACAACCTATCACCACCAACCTCCATCACATAATAGCCTTCTGACTTTCTGACACCTCGGTTGTTTTACAGTGGCTTACCAAATCTTTACAGTTACTGCTTGCTTAGACGTTTTCTGGTCTGTTTGCTCCAATTTCTGCAGCTGTTTTATGTAGTCATTGTTTAATTGTCTTTATACTTATATTTTTTACAATAAGTCAAGGCGGGGGGGGGGGGGTAGATAAAGCGCAATGTTGGGTTAAAACAAAAGAAAGTAAAACATCAGACTGAGGTTTGAGCATACGATCTACCCCTTAGGAAAACAAGCCCTTGACAATGACAACAGAGCAATGTTGCAGACGGTCATCTTTGTACAAGCATTAGAGTGTTGTGTGCTCTGGATTAAACCAATAACAATAAGCCCGTGATGTGTGCTCTTGGTTTTGAACCAAGCATTGTTTCAATTTATGCATTTACTGTGATGGACACGTGTTCTATAATAGGCCTATGTGGATAAATATAATCAAGCGGAACGGCTGGCTGGCGGTAAGATTGGAACCAATACGTAATGAAAGTCAATAATCTGAAGTCGTGTACAAATTGATGGCTCTGGCTACAGCTGTGGTCAGATCGCTGAAAAGTTCCATTCTTCAACGTTGAAGCTGTGTAGCCAGCAGCCATAGCTATTGCTGAAGTCAATTCGGATTCGGACTAATACCAAAATGACATTGAAAGTGTAATAGTCAGGCCCGTTGTATGTATTTGTGTAACTAATCGTTAGAGCACATGTGGGAGCAGATCAAAATGGCGACATCATTGAAAAGGTGTCGTCTCTAATTCCAATCTTAAAGATGATAAAGTGATGTTTCTTATATGTTTAGTTGAATTTATCAAACCGTCACATATACTCAATGCAAGGAACGATTTCGTCCAGCAATTGTTTCCTTATTTTATAGACTAAACTTGTTTTGTGCACTGTAATAATGCTAATACTGAGTGGCAAATTGTGATTTTTTTCAGCGGCAACTGATACAATTTGTGTAGAAATATGTTGTACTATAAAAGGGAACTCCGCTCACTTCAATGTTTAGAATAACTCAGGGATCGCCTGTTCCAATTTGACCTTGACAGTTTCGTTGATGTAAGGAAGTGACGTCCTACACCATCACACCAATCATCAAACTCGACCAGACAGAACTAACAACCTCCTGGTCCTATAATGTCTTGTTGTCTGTTGCGCCGGTCACTTAGTGCTCGTCTTCAAGTCACTGCTGAAACTTAAACACTGACAGTTGTTTGTTCCAATGGCGAGCGAGAAGGTCATCACCCAGGCCTTACGTATTTTTTATAAACAAATCGAATCTCTCCTCGACTGCCCCTCGTTCCGTAACGCTCACCTATAGTATCTAAATGTGGATAAATGTAGGAAAAACAATACGCAGCACTTTCATCAGCGATGGAAGTAAACATGTTTTCGAGATCAATTCGTAAGGAGGCATAAAGGAGACAATTACACACAGCAAACTGGCAAGCGTCAGCTTTTAGAACCGCACAAAGTAGCTCAGACAACCGTGAGGGCTTCAGTGGTCACGCCGCCTTACGCATCAAATGATCTGTGAAGATTCCATATTATAGTGTTGGGCTCAAAAACCCCTTCTTTTGGAGGGTCTGGTTTTTGTTCCCGTACTGGAACTCGTCAACACTTCTATTGCTAGTCCTAAGAGTGGCCACCCGTCCCACTTCAACCCTCATCACGTTTCGATTACTACTTCAGAGAAAAACAAAATGGTGAAAGAATTCGTGTGTCGAAGGAGTGTCGAGTTGATACATAGTTTCCGGTGCCTTATTGGGTGTGTCATACCTTGTTAAAGCAGTTAGGAAAGTGATCATAGTACCCCAATGGGTTAATTACTTTATCTATTCTCCTTCATTGGTTTAAGTGCTCGTCACCTGTACAAGAAGACACTTGTCTTTGTTAAGTGGGTTTTAATGAGAATTAGAAAATGTAATTAGCAAAAATGTGCTGTCAATTGAAACACAAGGAGTCCAAATTGCACACTCTGTACGTATTTAAAAAATCATTTCTAACACAGTGGTTATCTACAACATTTTTTTTAATACTGAGAATGGTATAGCATAGGTTTTAAAGAAGAATGAATTTTTTCCAGATGTTAGTTTCAAGTTGACTGTACGTTATGAATAGCTCACTCACGTAGCCCACAGTTGTGTTTGAGAAAGACATTTAGTAAATTGTCCATGTGTTGCTGTTATATACTCACCGTTACGTGCAGCAGGCAAGTTCGGTACCCAAATACGCATAGGCCTAAAAACGAAACATTCCTCAACGTGGTCAGAGATTGGAACATCAAGTCAAGTTTACTTGATGACGAGTTTTCTGAGCGATTAGGTGAGACGGATTCAGTATCAGTTGGAAGATATGGGAGAAAGATGATGTGATTCATAATGTAGGGACATTCCGAATGCATTCTCTACACAACGTCAATTGGGCCTTCATTGATGAAAATATTTGTTTGTTTGTTAATTGTTTGTTTGTTTGTTTGTTTGTGTTATTGTTTGTTTGTTTGTTTGTTTTCTTTTAAACGAATTGGGAATATTATCTGGGGGATCGAAGACGGTGCACCCCAAAAGAATTACAACAATGCTACGTTTTCACTTTTAAATAACAGTTTAAAAATATCAAAGGTGTATTTAACACGTCCATGTTGTTTTCTCTGTTGTATAACCCCAAATATCATAATTTGTATATAGTTTAGCCAGTGTAAATGTAAAAAAGAAAATTTGATAATCATAAAATATATAGCCTAAATAAAAAATGACCGGCCGCAAAGTGTTCACCAACCAAAATGGCCGTGTGTAAATGTATACAAAGTGGTAATGGCCTGACGTTTTGACTTTGGCAGAGTCTTTAGCCTGTGAGAAAGACTCTGCTAGTGTCGAAACATGAGGCCGTTACCACTTTCTTCAGTATGAATGCAATAAATAAAAAAAATGCATTGAGTAAGACGGTGGCACGTTATAAGACGTCAAAGTTGTTTATCACAAGACGTCTTGTGAGAGTTTGACACAAACAAATCATTTCCCTAGATAGGTCCTAACCATACCATCACATAAACGGCTCTTTTTAGTCTTTTGGTGCGTTAACCTCTTCCGGAGTCTCTCCGGTGGTGCTGTGATCCCGGCCATCCCTCTCTATCAATAGGGTCCAGTATCTGGTGGTGTTAACCAGCAGTGAAAGCTCTTATATCTTGGGCATTCTTCTACCTGTCTCCACTCCACTCAACTTGGAGAGGTGGGTATAATACCCGTCCTCGTACGGACAAAAGCCAGAGAGGGGAAACCCAGCGTCACGGGTGCATATCACAACAAACGCAATTATGGTATTGGGGTAATTAGCGGACTCTCTTGTCGGACCATGGAGCTGTAAGGTAGGACAAACGAACAAGGGAAATGACTGGGGGTTCTCTGGCGTCTGTAACTGCAGAAATCTTCCGCTAAGACACAGTAGACAAAAACAGCCTTTCAGTTGTTGAAAAAATGAGCAACAATACCAGCTTGTTGACGGTCCCTCCTCGCCGTAGTCTCCCCCCTCCCTCCCTCTGCCGACTGAAGGCCGGCAATTATGATGTCATTTTTGTTTAGCGTGAACAAGTCGCACGTTGATATCTGATATGGTTTTATGAGATTGTTTCTGTGTTGGTGTTTCAGTTTGGGAAGCCGGTGCCTGGTTTTACTGGTTACCTCCCATCAGTGCTTGCAACTCGCTCCATCCCAAGTGGACCTCTGGATTTCCGATAAACAAAACCAACAAGCCCTCGTCTACGGCTCATACAAGAGGGGTAAGTTCAGTATCCATACACAGTTCATGTGGTTTAATATTGCCCATTTGCTTATTTCGGTATTGAAAATTAAAGCTTAAAAACAAAGGTGTATACTTTTAATGCCACATCCTGTGAGTGAACGGCAAATACTCCGAAACCAAAAGTTTTAATTTCTGGTTCTTTTCGATGCCAATTAGTATTTTCTGTATTTGATGTCAGTAAGACCGTATGGATAACCATAGCAAGGTGGTGCATGGATGTGTTCACAGGTTAGATTAGACCGATTATTACAAGAGCGTGACGAAAGGCTACACATGAAACGTAAACTGCGATCCATACCGAAAGCTATAATGGTGTTATTTTAAGGTACTAATTCCAGATTAAATCTAGAACAATTTTCGGTTAAGCCTGTGTTTCTTTTCGACCAGTGGAATGACCAGCCACTAGGTAAGTGTGTCCGTCCCCTGCCCGTCTGTCCGCTCATTAACTCTGACCACTGTATGCCAACTCAATTGCCACCGAATTCAATATTCGTCAACACCAGCACCACGCGAAGAATTATTAATAACAACGAATGGCGCTCTTAATATTAGCACACCGAGATTATATGTATTTGAGATTAAAACGGTTTTATGACTTTGATAAATGTCGGGTAGTGCAGGCGAAGTCTCAAAGTCCAATTCGCCTCCATATGTCGCTTATTGCCTTTAGTCCACAGCGATAGTAGTAAATGTCAGGACGGTTTTTATTTTATTACAGCCCTCGCTGTAGCATTTTGACTTTCATTGCACTTTTAATACCGCCAATTTCTATGCGCTGGCTCTAAGTGACTAGCTAGCCGTGTAAAGAGCGGTAATGATGGGAGCTGGGCACAGCCAGTTGTTGTGTGGATAGTCGGGAGGGTAAAAAGTGAATTCGTGTTGCAGTGAGCAAATCAAAGCTTATGGCTGAACCGTGTTTATATAGAGCGTCAGATTGGAAATGGGTCCAGTATTTTGATTAATAATGAAACGTTGAAGTACATGGAGGCACTGATACGATAAAGTGATAACCGTAAAATGCATTTGGGTTTGTTTTCTTGTTCTTTAAGCTATGGTTTTTGTTTGAGTAACATTTTGATCACGGTTCTGATACAGTGGACACTGAATCTACTCAAAACGCTTGTATCGTGTTTAGCGTATGCCTCTGTTTCAAAACAACGTTCTTTAGTTAGCAATTATGATACGCGGAAAATTTTGTATCTCAATTGCATTATCAACATTTTGTAACTATATCGAACCTTAAACTAAATTTAACACGTTCGCATTTAGTTCAGAAATCTTTGTTTTGTAAAATTGTTGAGCTTTTAACTATAAAGTTATTTAGGGAGACAAATTTTTCCAACTCTTATTTGTGGGGAAGATTTTACCTCCTTGCAAATGTCCAGAAATGATTCCTAGTGATGAAAAAAAAATATTTGGACAAATTTGAGGAAGTGAAAGAGTTTGGCTAGTTGTGTTTTGTTGTTGTTGCTCTATTCATGTCCAATGTGTTTTTTTGGCCTACCTATCCATTACCATAAGTATACAAGTATGATATTCGCCCAAAATAAAGTCTGTAGAATTTCTTGGGCTTCAAGACATGAAAGAAATGAACAACAATATTCAATTAAAAACAAAATCATGACAATAAAGCAAAATTACAAACTAAATAAAAAGAGGACAACCAGAACTTGTATTAAATAAAACGAGGAAGAGTTGGCCTATAACTCCACTAACTTATTTTAGGAGAATTACAATGAGTTTTGTGCCCATTACCCTGCACTGGACCGTGATTGTAAATTGGGGGGGGGGGGACACCGATACTGTGATGTTTTCTCCCTACCATAGATCTTTATCATGCTGCCGCCATCTTGGTCATGCTCTCTGTACCCAATAACAGCAATGAATGCTAATATCCATTACAAAAGATTGAACCAGACTTCCAGCCTCGGTTTGGTTACAATGAGTTGGATGCCGCACCTTGATAAAGGTCTATAGAGATTTCCATTGTTGATATTTTTGGCATGGACGGCTGAATGTTAGCAAAACATTCAATCGTGTTAAAAAATGTTGTGACCAAATTCAACATTTTCTGTAAAGATTCATGAACTGAAATACCTTCCATGATTGGTTGATTTGTTTCAAACAAATTCAACATTATTTTTGAATATTTGTGTAACATTGCTACAAACTATGGCTATCTGTTTTGGATTTGCAGTTATGGCTTTCCATAGTTTTCCAACCTCGGTTGGCAAAACCTCGGGCTGTGACGTTGCAATAGAAAGGTCTATTTTAGGTTTTTGTTTTGTATCAAATATTTGATACAGCCCCACCTGTTGTTAAGATTTGCTTAGTTGTTATCATAGTAAGTGATACAGATTTCGCTCTGTCGGTCACGACGCATTTACGCCCACACTGGAAGTACATACTTAACGTGGTGCTGAATCAGGGCCCGCATAGTGGCCCCATAAAAAATGTGCTTTCAAAATATTCAGCGTGTATCCTTGAATTGTGAAGCCTTTTGCCATTTTTTTTTCTCCACATAAACAAAAGTTATTTCCACGAAATTTATAATGGGATTGTGGATGTAAATTCGTCTCTGACCATTTGTATAGCCTACATTTCATGACCATATGTAACTATTAATCTTGGATTGAAGTAATTTGCCAGAGCCCCAATTATCGTTTTACTATAGAAACCACTGTAATAATATGACCGTATTTGCCAGGAAACGTTGCAGGACCCCTTTTATATTTCTAAAGGCCATTTAAAAAATATATATAAAAAAATAACAATGAACTAAAAAACATAAACTGAAAAACACACAGAGCCATATGTATCTTAATATTCATATCCATAAAATAAGCACACAATAAACTCGTAATTAGGAGCAGCAGATTGCAGCCGCCAACACCACTTGTACCTCTCGCGAGCCTACCGGACGACCAAGCAATGTTCATATTATTGCCCCAGCATCAAATGGGTTAATGACTCCCTAGCTGAGCAAGCTGTGTTTCGAAGCACCGTGATCCCCTCGCTGGACACATCGTCATCACCCCCTACCCCCTACACTTTATAGACAAGTCTCTATTGTTCTTAGCAACCGTAGCTCGTCTTTGGGGGTGAAGAGCCCCTTGATTTCGCCCGTTACTACCCGGGAGAGTCATTGGCGACAGAGTGGCTTAGGACTCATTGCTACTCCAGATTCTAACCGCTCTCAGCTCAATTGAGTGTCTGGCTGGATAATAACAAAAAAACGAACCAAGGTGCGAGACTAAGTCCCTTATATGGGTAATATAATGACTTTGCAGATAGGAAACATTCAGACTTGACTGGAGACTATTTAAATTGAAGTTTTCGTTAAACAGAAAGCTCATCATTGTTTACTTTTCTTTGAAAGCTTTCAAGTCAGCTGTCTAATATGGGGGAAGGGTACGCCACTTTAAGATTTTCCATTGGGGAAAAACTACAATACATAAACACCCTGTATAATACTGCCCACAATCACTGAACGATGATTTCAAAATTATTTGTAGTCATACCTTGCCTTTAATGCCTTTTGAATCCGGCGATTTTGGTACACAGGTACATTAGTCCAGTGTAGCGTCACTAATCTATTCGCCGTAGCCGCGCTATTTAACCCCCGACACACTCAGGTAAAAGGACGGCATGCCCTAGCCGGAATGCCAGCCCAACCAACCAACCAACCAACCGCCCGCCCGCCTCGCAGTCCGGCAACATCAGCAACGCTTGCCTGCACCGCCCCTCTCTCTCCAAACAACACCTCGTCCACAGACCTTCAGTCTTCCTTTTTAAGGAGAAGATAGATCATTCAGCGACCGAGGTTTATTTGATAATCAGCTATAAATGAAGACTTTGCCTTCGTTTAAATTTGGAATCGAGGTTTTTGTCAGATTCACTTTTGCCGAAGGACATTTCACTTAATGAACAATTCTAGGAGCTTTGAAATCAAGTGAACGTTTTAAACAATTAGTATCCTTGGTGATCGAGCTTCAAGCATTCTTGAAACTATCTGAGCTCCTTAGGAGTATGCAGAGGTATCTATCATAATAATATACTAACCTGCCGCCACTTTTAATTTCAGATATAGAACGCATTGGCTATTCCAGGAAAAAACATATGACTTATTTTAAAATAGACTTCCTGTGGGCGGATCTCTGTAGATTTTTTTTAATCAAAGATCGTCAATTTGAAGAAAACTAAAATAAACCCCATTTAGAATCAAGGAACAACTGTTGAACTTCGTTTCTCTATATTTATGGTAATTGATATAGGACAAAAAGTGACAATGTTATCTGTGTTCAAGTGATAACTATACGTCGGGTAATTAACGATCGAAGCGGGATTTGAACCTGATTGCGTTCTCCGGGTTTACGTGCCGGTGATCTGCCAACTGGTTATGGGCTCACCATAATAAACGTACTGTTTTAATATCACCGAATGGTGATAGAAATAACTGTATCTACCCTTCTTCTCTAATTAATGAAATTGATATTTGTGAAGCCTTTAATAGCGATTCATCACCATTCTGAAGTTTAAAAGCAATGATGAAGTTCGAAAGTAAGTTATGATATTGGCTGGTTTTGTGTTGTAGTATGGGCTGCAAAATAGTCGCTTCGTCGTCCGTTATATTTAAAAATGATTTGACTTGTTGAATCCATGTAAAGGTTTGTGATTCATTCCTATTTTGTCATGGCCGCTTGCACAACTGTATTTCCACTCATTTCTTTCAAAACCTGAAAATTGACTGCGAAATCCCTACAATTCCTATTAATATCGAATTATTGCCGGCGCTGGATGACTGTTATTGGGATCCTCTGGAGCATTCGTATCTAAACTTCAAGTCTTTCCTTTCCCGGGGACTCGCCAGCGAGTGTGAAATCATAAAATACAAGAGAGAACCGAGCTGAGGTTGTCTCAGTCGGTAGGACAAAAACCTCCCATCCGTAAAATCGCCCTGCTTGAGAATCCATAAACAGCCGTAGCTGCGGTGCAGTGTCAGAAGACAACTGCATGAGAGGTCGACAGTGCGATCAACGTGGCCTGAATTCCACAATTGTACAAGTCTTTATTTATACACTAACTATGTCATCTACAAGTACTTCCTATAGTGTCAAGTCATGGAGTGGTTTGACTTAAACTGGCAAGCAGGGTAGAAGTGCTATCCCCTTGTGATTCAACATGGCGTGAGAATGACGTGCATATACTCGTTTTAAAGTAATACTGTAGGGGGCATGACTTGGGTTGACATGATTTGAATGGTTTATGTGTGAGATGGTCGAGTTAGTATTTTGATAATGTAACTGAGGTATTCTTTGCTTGCTCAGAAATCTCTCTCTTTGTCTGGAATGAAAACACATGAACTATGATATAACCGATCCGCTCTGATGACTGGGCTTGACGCTCTAAACAAGCCTAGCGCGCGGCATTTTCTCTTTCCTATACTATTTTAGCTACACCAATTATCGACGCGTGCGGGGGGAAAAGTAGCTACCGACCAGCACACCGTAGCCTCGGGTCATGTTGCTTGCGATTTCTGCGTTCGTGCTGCATGTAACGGGACGGGGACTTGGTCGGCGAGACTCGCGAACTGCAGTCCGTTTTTTGTGTATAAAAATAATGACATTACGTCTCTCCCGCGAGTGCGATCAATCATAGAGTGTACAGCAAGCAGAAGGTAATTTATTTGGGGCCGGAGGCGTGCTTTGGCTGGGCTGTATACCGTGAACGATCCCGTTGCAAGCCGCTAGTGAACGGGCCACTTTGTCACGGTGCACCGCGGCGATGTACCGAGTCCCCAGCATTTAACCGAGTAAACGGTATGTTACATACGTCTGCATTTCCTGTGTCCTGTACGTGCCTTGCGGAGTTAACATGTAGTCTTGATTGTTATTTAGCATCAATATTTAGTGAACTGGTTCATCTAAATAGCTCAAAGCAAGAAGCAAGTTCCAGTGGAAAATGTATCTGGACTCGAAAAGGCAATTTCAGATGGAGAAACGAGAAGATTGGCATCATCTTTATTGTCTCATTATTGTAACATTGGATTTAGAAAAAGTGTGACTTCTCTCAGGTCTTGCTCGTGTAAATTGACTTTGCCCAGTCATGCCTAAGTAAAGATTGAGTCTATAAACCGGAAAGTATTCCCTATGATAATATGTCAAATTTCAGGGGAAAAAATAGAACAAAAATAATAATGCAATGACTTAGAGTTGGCGACATTTACGACTGAGTCTCGGATAAACAAAGTCTGTTTGAGAAATAAATTATTTCGATTCAGTTGGCAGTCGTTTGGTCACAGTTACAGTAATTGTGTTTTTTTGTCTGCAATCGTTTCCTTTTGAAACCATTTGTAGATGTCATCTTGAGAAACACTTGTGTATAATGTGTCAACAACAAAAGTGAATCGCAAGCTACTTTTATGAGTATTTTTAGTGAATATAAATAACACGTTAATTTACTCAAAACTAGTAATAAATAGTATCATAAACACCGATTTAAAGTAGGCCTAATTCGGATATCCTTTGTTGACATCAGGGATTATTGGAATTGTTGAATTGTTATAATAACTTGCTTTTTAACAATTATTTTCCCTATAATTTATATCAATTTGAAAGTAGAATCCCATTATATAAACCAAGAAAATTGTAGTATACTCACTCGAAACATTTCAGTTCCGCGCAGGAATCTTATTGACTTGAATGTGAGCTGTGTGGTTGTGAGGCTTGCCAGACTATACTTCACAATAGTGAACAAGGTTGCTGATAGGAACTGAAATATTTTAAGTGAGTTCTGCTCTTTTCTTGGATTTGTATAATCGAACATATTTTCACATGTACGTTTGTGTGTGTGTGTTTAGTTATTTGTTTTAGTCAACCTTATGAATCGTCGGACTTTTTAACAAAAATGCGAGTGCACCATCGTGAATTTCACACTGCCCACCTATGCCACATGACGTTAGAAATGACGTCAATATTTACTTCATTTGCACCCAATGTAACCCAAGTGTGATCTCTATGAGCAGATTTTGTTACTCTTCAAAAATCAAGTTCATAAAAATGTCAGTTGCTAAAATTATATTATACAAACAAAGGAGTTAGTTTACAAACTGAAATTTAATTATGTAGCTTTTTAAGTGGTGTTTGAAGCTTTGCATGGTGTTGAAAGTAAGAAGTAACTGTAACTATAAATGTAAATAGTAGTGAACTTGCGGGTACAACCATGTGTATAATCTCTTTTGGGAGGAGTGTTGGCTCTGAAAAGAGCCGGTTTGGTCTCGACGTTTCGAACAGTATACTCTGCTCGTCTTCAGGAGAATGCTGGACTGCTGGTGGTGTTGCAGCTTAAGTAGAGCTAGTGGGGTGCACTTTTGGGCGGGAAGTATCCAAGTTGTTGTTGACCGGTGATGCATGGTAGTTGGCTGCTGGCTGGATGTGTGTGCGCTGGAGTGTGTCAGTGTTGTGGTGAGCTGCTGCTGGGAGGACTGGCTTGAGTAGAGGTGACCAGATGTCATTGATGAAAAACCCGATGTCTTGTGGAACCGTGTTGTGCGACTTGATCTCGATCGCTTCCCTGACTCTGCGTTGGTGCCAGAACTTGACAGGTGCGATGAGCTTGGCTTGCTTCCATTTGATGAGATGATCTTGTTCTTGTGAATGTTTGATGATTGCGGATTTGTCCAGGTGTCCCAGTCTGCCGTGTGCTTGATGTTCCTTGATTCTTGTTGATACGTTGCGGCCGGTTTCTCCGATGTATACTTTACCACATTCACAAGGAATGCGGTAAACGCCGGCCTTGGCTTGGGTGTCTTGCTTGTCCTTGTGTGTGTGAAGAGATGCTTGAATCTTGTTCGGTGCTGTGTGGAAGGTCTTGACTTGGGCTTGGCTGAAGATCCGTTGTAGCTTGTGTGATGTGAGGCCAGAACACCTTGGTCCGCCGTGCATTTAACATCTGCGACCAAGACAGCTTGAAGCAGGAACTCCATCACATCCAGACATCGCTACGACTCAACGGATACAAGACCTTCAACTTCAACCAGCCCAAGCCAAGCCTACCAGCAGAACGGCCAGATTTCAAGGCAACCATCACTCTCCCGTACATCGGCCTCACATCACACAAGCTACAACGGATCTTCAGCCAAGCCCAAGTCAAGACCTTCCACACAGCACCGAACAAGATTCAAGCATCTCTTCACACACACAAGGACAAGCAAGACACCCAAGCCAAGGCCGGCGTTTACCGCATTCCTTGTGAATGTGGTAAAGTATACATCGGAGAAACCGGCCGCAACGTATCAACAAGAATCAAGGAACATCAAGCACACGGCAGACTGGGACACCTGGACAAATCCGCAATCATCAAACATTCACAAGAACAAGATCATCTCATCAAATGGAAGCAAGCCAAGCTCATCGCACCTGTCAAGTTCTGGCACCAACGCAGAGTCAGGGAAGCGATCGAGATCAAGTCGCACAACACGGTTCCACAAGACATCGGGTTTTTCATCAATGACATCTGGTCACCTCTACTCAAGCCAGTCCTCCCAGCAGCAGCTCACCACAACACTGACACACTCCAGCGCACACACATCCAGCCAGCAGCCAACTACCATGCATCACCGGTCAACAACAACTTGGATACTTCCCGCCCAAAAGTGCACCCCACTAGCTCTACTTAAGCTGCAACACCACCAGCAGTCCAGCATTCTCCTGAAGACGAGCAGAGTATACTGTTCGAAACGTCGAGACCAAACCGGCTCTTTTCAGAGCCAACACTCCTCCCAAAAGAGATTATACACATGGTTGTACCCGCAAGTTCACTACTATTTACATTTATAGTTATAGTTACTTCTTATGTAGCTTTTTGTCCAAATTAACAATAATTGGACTATGATTTTGTCATCTGTCGGGCCTGACTCCGCATTCCACCTCAATACGGAAACAAAAAACCAAAGAGAAAAATCACTGTCACTTCAAAAAAAGAAAGAGTAAGTTATTAAAGTCACTTTGCCAGTTAATAATAATTCCCGTGGTGGATTGAGTTCTAACCTGGCGAAAATCGCTGCAAATTATCTACACTGTTCAAATAGACATAGATCACCCCGAAACTCAATCATGTCGCGGCTAGGCATGGGTCCCCCGTTACATCCCCAAAGAATATAGACATTCAATTCCGTCACTTGGACGTGTATGCTGTATTTCTTCAGGGCTAGTAGTAGCTAGATTCCCCACCACCAAGACAGCTACGAGATTAAATTTCAACCAACGGAGGAAATACACGAAGTAGCATCTTCGATATATATAAAAAAAAAAATAGGAAGAAGAAAGAAAGAAAGAAAAAATCCCGTCACCGTCAGCAGATCACGCTAGACAGTGGGACGCCGGCATTTGACGCATGATTTTTGTCCGCAGTTCATTTTTTTGGTTACAGTTTCTCCTCTATTATATTATTGTATATAATATGTGAGCAACCATGGCTAGAATGCCTAGAGGGGTGATCGTGCAGTGTTGTTGGCCTGCTTGACCGTGTTCTAATTTCCAAGGTGCGGTTGTTTCCCTCCAGTAGTCCGTGTAATGTCACGGGTTGAGAGAGAGTTGTAAAATGAAACAGTTATAATTGCAATTGTCATAACTTGTTACCAATTATTTGATACCCCACGTTGTTGAGTTGTAGATTTGTGCCTTCTCTCATTTTTGACATAGTTGGAAGATGATTTGCCATAAGTTATTCCAGACAATCGGCAAACTTTGCGCCAAAAGTCTCTCTTAAATGTATAGGACTTGAAACTTTGCTTTGTGGCAAAGGAGAAATGGTTATGAGAAGAATGGGTGTTTGACTGCAACTTTTTGTTTCGTTTGTTTGTTTGTTTGTTTGCTTGTTATGATGATGTTTGCTTGTTGGAATGATGTTTGTTTGTTTGTTTGTGGTCGTGGTGTTGTTGGGTTTTGGGTTTTTTTTTTTAAAGAGTTAATTGATTTCCGTCCTTACGGTTTCAAAAGACCGACCGGTGAAGGTTTCGTCAAATTCCGTGTTCACGGTTTTGGAAAAAGAAAACGGGAATTGGTTTATGCGTTGTCGGGCATCTCGACAACCACACCGGTCTTATTTCGTTTAGGGCAATAGAATAAAGCAACGCAGATTAATTTGAGAAATCATCAAATGCTTTTCTCTCAACAGTATTTCAGAGGGAACTGTTTCACTGGAGGATCGGTGCTCTTATGATTTTATAATCAGCAAGCTTACAGATTGAAACTAATCAATACCGTTTCGTTAATCCTGTACCTAATTGTCTTTAAAATGAAACTTCCACGTGGAAAACCGTCAAACCGTGTAGCTACTTTGTTAACATTCCATTGATTCTTATGATGTGCCAGTTTTGAAAAAAACATTTACATTTAATTTATTATTGGACATATCCTTATTAATTTTGTGTGGTCTGGACAAAATATCAAGTACAATTTCCTCAATTATGATTTGCCACATCATTACAAGTTAAGACTAAAGAAAAGTAGTCTGCGATTTAATTTTAACGAAGTACTAGTGAACGGGGGGGGGGGCTCATGGATTTTGTAATCTAATGCATACTCATGAGATTGGAAACAACGCCAGTGAGGGGGGTTGATTTGCATGTATTGAGCTGGCAGGTACTTGGAGTGCCTTAATGGTCGCCATGATCGCTCGGAATGAAACCCACACACCTGCCCCGGGCCTGAATACGAATATGATGACTTACCGAATAAATAATGGATTTACCGAAATCAGTATTCAAATTCCCTGGTCTGCAACCCTCCCCCCCCCCCCTCCCGCAAGAAAAGCTTTTAGTAGTGACTTGATATAATTAAAGCTCACCCCGATGTTACAAGTGGTTGGGGATATTGTTTTGTTTACTTTGTGATTCGGAGATATGAGCGTTCAGTGTATATTTTGAAATTTAAATTACTCATGATTTGTGTTGTTGGTTTTGTTCTCTTTTAATGCGAAGTGTCGAGATTGCCTGTGGCATTATTGTATTATTTTTTAGTCGGTGTTTCTGATTGTTGTAACTGTCTCTTTTGTAACACTGTCGGATAGTAATTAAAAATTAATCCGTATACAAAATCAATTTTCCGACTTTGATTTTAATGAAATTAAAGTTATTTAGTATTGGCCAAGTTTAACTGATCGTTGTGGAAATACTGTGGTTTTTTTAAAATGTTTAATAAACCATTATCACTCTGCCACCATCGTGGTAATGTTCCTTGTATCCAGTAACAGTAATGAATGCTAATACTTTTTGAGGAAAAAGGAACCAGACTACCTCTCCTTCCAGCCTCGGTTTGGGTATACATTGATTCATTGGGAGAAAAACAAGATGGCCGTGCTATGATGAAGATATGTTCTTCTTGTTAAGTTCTACTTTCTGTTTTTGGTTTTCCTTCTAAAAAAATTTTTCTTGACTGTGATCTTTGAGAGAGAACCATTTTGATGTAGTCCAATGTTAGAGACTGATCACCCCACCGAGCACTCTAACTTTTACTCACCCGCCACGCCCTTCTCACAGACTGCGGATGAGTATTTCAAACTAACATCAGATAGTTTTATATGTAGACTATTGGCAAGATCGCACTACGGCTTAATAATGTCGACCCTCCCTTCTTACACACTCTTGATGTATTTCACGGGCCTGTTTCTGTCGGGGACAAAATTACGCGCGCGGTTGCTTTCGTGTAAACGGGCCGGACTCCACCAAAACAAGAAGCCGTTTTGCAATTAAGGCATTTCCCGCTCTTCCGGCGCTGGTCCGGCAGTCATTGGGCCTTTTATCGATTGCCCACGGGCCCTGACTGATTTCAGACCTAGAAAGACAATCGGGAGTGCAATTCATCATTTTATGAGGGAAGATTCGTTGCCGAAGTCAAAACAAGAAGCGAAGACTGAAGAAGGGGTTGGGACCGGTACGGTTTCGTATAATGCCATTTTGCTCGGAGGTTTAATCCTATGGCGTCTATGTAACGAGTCCAATAAAAGACAAGCTCGAGTGCTCTCCCTTGTATTTGAATGCAGAAATTCATATCAGCCAGCTCGACCGCCTACGGCAGAGTTCAGAGCAATAAGTTGAAATTTCATCTCCGGCTTGGTACCTTTTTTTATTTAAACTTGTCAGGTTTCCAAGAGGTTGAGTACCCGTACACCCTTAAAGAAGTTGCCAAGTGCTGCTAGCGACAGTTAATAAGTCCTAGATTTGCTGCTCAGAAAAACATCTCTCGCCCTCCTGGGATAATGAAATCAGCTCTTAAAACCTCTTCACTGGGCCCCAGAAGTTTCTTGAGTGTTGTTTCTATCTAGATTAATGCAGCCTAACTCCAGAGAATCTTCCATTGGCGGGCCTATATTTGTCTTGACCAACTTAATTGGCCATTGCCTTTATTAAAACGCTGATCATGTTGAAAGTATATATACAATTATAAAGGGATGCGAATTTGAACACTGGCTTATCAGTCACTTTTACCATTTTCAGAACAGTGCGAACAATTAACATTGTTTTAAAGCATTAAAACACAAATCAAAGTTCCTATTCTAAAAAATTATAATAATACAAAAATAAAAATAATATCACACATTTAAGACCTAGAACTTATGAACAAACAACGTGTTGATTAACATAAAGGTTATATACGCCTTTAAATATTTTGAAAGATTTTTGTTATTAAGACATCCAAAATATGTTGTCAATACATATTTTGGTTTCATTTTGAAGTGAAATGTTGAAGATTTATATATTTTGTATTTTGAAATGTCAATGTGTAACTATTCCGTCAAATGATTTGGTGGACTCAATAGTCAGACGGATACTTGTCTTCTGTCCACATCATCATCTCAAATTGTTTAAATCAACAACCATAACAACCCATTGTTTTTCAGTGCATTTAAAATATGGATTTTGATGAATGCATTCATTCCAAACATTTAGATTATAGCTACACGGTTCAACCAACGTGGGTCACGTTTATGAGAAAACAGCGAATAACAGGGTGTTTTTCAGAGATTTTGTGCAAGTTCAAAACATTTGCTGATTTCGATTTTGTGTAAAGACAAAGTTTCAAGAGAGAATTTTCCCGCACCATGACAGTGTCATAATGATGGAAACATTTTCGCAGAAGCAAGTGAATTAAGCTTACATACGACGTTTTTGTTTTTGTTTTTCTTTTTGTTTTAAATAATTTCGATCTTTTTAAATCATGAGAGCCTAACATTAGAGGTGTACAAAATTGATCAACTCAGCTGTGTATTTTAATTAAACGTGACCTTCCCCTGAAAACGTTGTGTTATCCAAACCTCTCCATGCTGAATGTTGATTTGACAGTAAAGGATTAAATTAGTAGCACTTTGCCATCGACTTGTTATTGTTGCAACTTGTACTGACGTCAGATTAAAATCTTTATCCTACCGCTGGGAATTTTGTTAATGAGAAAAACAATAATGAAATTATATTTTGGAATAACAATATTTCGGTGTCGATATCACGGGAGATGGTAGCAGCTTGATTGTGAACGCGTGGGGGTTATCACAACACAGAGGGTGATTTTGACCTCTGGTGTGTCCGTGCGGGCACGTGTCCCTAACGCCGTGTCAAAACATGGCTTTAGAAAGGTGAACTTCTGCCGTCGAATCGCATTAAAGTTACCGTACAACATTTATTTCAATAGTCACCATGTCAGCGGGGAACGTACCAACACCCTTTTAAGTCTAAAAAAAGGTGATTAGCAAAGAGATTATTTTTTTCTACGGGTGGATCATTTTTATAAAATCAGTGCAACACAAATTCATATGTGTCAAGCTTACAAATATGATGTGATGACCTGCTAATGTAGTATTTACACTACCAATCATTGACTTCATTTGAAACCATTAGGTGGTATACCAAAATCTGTTACCCCTTCTTACATAATAATGTCCATACCAACCACGACCCATTGAGGACGCCCTCCACACAAATGTTTACACGGAGACCCGTTGTCAATTAAATCAATGTGTTATGCCGTATTAATATTTAGGGGTGACGGTTTTCTATGAATCTGTTGGGGGTGACTCGTGCTTGAGAATTAAGTGTCGAGATGTCCCAATTGGCAGGACGATGACTCGAACTCCGTGTATCAACAGCAACCCTCTAAGTGGTCGATGCTTGGAAATAGAGGAGGTTCAACTTTGTCTTCCCTGACGACTTACGTTCGTTCAAATTTTCTAACCTCCCATACACATAGGTCGTGAATCTAACCCATGAAGATTTCGTCCAGTTTGTTCAACCTGGTGAAGATGTTTTGAGCACTGTGGCTAGTGGTGACTTGTTATGAAAAATCTAGTGACATTTATCGAAAAGATCAAAGAAAGATTCGTAGAAATCCTTGGGTCCGATTCCCTTTGCGGTTGTCTTGTTCTTCTTACGATCAAAAGCTTGTTTGTTTTGTAGAAATCTTTGACATTTTAAGTTTATGATGTAGGTAAGCGGGAGCCAGAATTTAGGTTGACCTGGTGGTTTCTTCCCTGCTCTTAAACTCTGTGGATTCTAGTCCGAATCCCGCTTTAGGACCGGAACCTTGCTTGTGGATTGTGTTTTCAGTCCCTACCCGAATGAGTGGGTTTCCCCAGTTTGGGTTTTCCTCCCACATCTAAAACTGCGACTTCCTCATGTCTGATTGTCCACCATGTATCTAAGACATTCAGGTCACAGTGAAGGCACCTTTTAGGTCTCCTTGTTTCAATACCAGAAAAATATAATATAATTGTTATATTATAATTATTACCACTCCTGTGCTCTCTGTTCGGGTGCGATTGACTGTCTCTCTATCTTGATAATTTTTTTTTTTTAATATTCATGTGAAAATGCATGATTTACAAACTGAACTGTAGTGTTAGTCAAAGGGACCTATTTACTATACAGTTGAACAGGCTGACTTTTCGATGTGATCAGATGTTTATGTCTGTATATTTATGGCCCATATAAATAATCTGTTTGCAAACCTTTGATCACCGATACTCTTCAATGGATTAAGGGTCATGCGGCCCGCTTAAGGGCCATTCAAGTTATTGGTAACCTGTTGGTGATAGCCACTCGTAGATCAAGATTTACGATTTGTTTCAAGAGGTACCAAGTGGCGTTAGGTCGGTACCGTCGACTGCATGGCACGTGGTATAATTGAGATGCTGCGCATAGATCCTTTGTATGAACCGTGTACACACATGAATGGGTACCTTTTCATGCAAGCCTGGACTATGGGGGCTGACTCTTTCGTTCATGCGTGCTAACTGCATGGTCTGTACGTCCAAACTGTGAACCCTGGTAAGATTTGTACTGAGTTTATTCCTGAGTTGATGTAGAGCTTACTTTCTGTTCCTTGCTCTATGCTTTAACTATGTTCCACTTTATAGAGTAAACAGTAGAGTTGGCTACGTGTATTTGCTGGAGATTGTTCTGGGTGGTTGTCCTGCTGGTTCAGGGATTGCTTTGTCTCGAAGCAAAGGCTCTAAGCGAGCAAATATGATGAAGTCTGTAACTGAACGAATGTGAACATAACCAGGCTGGGTTTACACATCGCAATGACTTGGCTGAGTGCTATACTCAATGAAGCCCTGTCACAACACGTGTAATCGACGCTGAAATGACCAACTAAATCGAAAGCAACAAGAAAAAAGAAGCGTTAAATGTTTGCTATGATGATGGCGTGAGACAGTCCATTTACAAACTGACAGCTCCATCCATCAGCGGGACTCAGGGAGTGTTGTGTGCGGCCGACGCGAAGCCGTGGGCGACCCGGTCGCTCGCTAGCTCCGGCGTGCTGCGCTCACTGGAGAGAAGAAAATGGATAAGGGAGGGAAAAAAGTGGACTCGCCCACAAAAGTACATTCCGTTTGTAGGAATTATATAAAAAATAAATAAATAAAAAAAGAACAAGAAACTTAGTCGAGCCCTGCCCCTTCCCTTACTTATATCTGACTGTTAAATCAACACAATGTCTTGCGGCCCCAGCTGTCGTTGTGCACTATACCAAGACTAGTGCTGTCTACACGCGTGGGTACTGCGGTCCCGCTGGGCATATTCCTACACACTTCATTAACTCTCTTATCTTTTACTCTCTGCCTCTTTCTCTCTTATGATGGTTTGTAAGCAAGCGACATAATGCTTTGGAGAGTGTGGCGATTACCCATAAAGTCAGTGCATTAAGGCATATTCAGTGGGGTCGGATGTGTTAAGCGAACGGCGGGCCACGTGTGGCCTTTCCTGCGGAGAATACACCACTTTAAGTTCTCAAATCGAGCTTGTTACATGGTCAAGGGCAGTTAAATGTATCCATTGTAATTCACGAGTCAACCGGCACGCTGCTATTTTTTATTCCTTCATTTTGTTTAGTAAGTCATCATTTTAGCGCATATACCCTGAGGGCTACGAAACGCAGGCCGTTTTTCCCCCTCTTTGACCGTCAAAAATAACGTTGTGGGTTTTTATGGGCAAATACGACGTACAGTCGATTTAACACGGACAATACGCGCTACCAAATAGACAGGCTGGTTCCGATGTTCCTACAGCGACCATAGGGGAACTCTACCCATGTCTCACACCATGTTTTTTCTCACTCTGGGTGTTTTTCTTGGCACGTTGGCCATATGGACCAACGCCGCCTAAACCCCACGCACGCACTTGGCCAGAAGGGGAAAGTGGGTTTGCCCCAAGTGTGCGGGTTTATTGGTTTGGGCTACTCTCTCCCGTCTCTCCATGGCGTGAAGAAGGTGGAACTACGACGAGAACCAACTCTCTCTGGAGCGGGGAGTATGGTTTTAACGAAGGGACTTCCCGCAGAGTAAACGTGATTATATCTGTCAATATTCACGCACATTCTGAATGCAGGCTACTTCAATACTGTAAATGCATGCGATGTTGGCGTGTTATTTAGGACCCGACACATGTTATGAACAGAGTAATGAATGCAAATGAAGCTATGTAGTTCAACGCCAACTGTACTTGGATAGAACGTTCACCCTATTAAGTGGCTGTTGTTCTTCAGTCTCATATGGTTCTGGCATGAAACAGTCCATCGATTCCTCACGGCTGTGTTTCACCTTGTTGCGAAGATAAACACAGCAAAATGTAGGTGCACCTTGACTAATATTAATAAGCCCCTTTAATCGTTGACAATGAAGTTGTCAAAAAAAAGTACTAATGCATGAGGTGTTGTAAAGTTCAGGGCCCTTTATCAGACATTTTTCCACGCTGTTTTCCTCTCATGCCCCCCCCCCCTTCAATCGAGTGGCATATTAATTATTATTGTCACTTTCAGTTGTTATTCAATTCCCACAGATTTGGACATTTTACGTTGCATTAAGTGCAAACTACACTTTATACACCTTTCGATGTCTCGACCGTCTCAGTTTCTTGTTGAATACCGTACTTGTTGTCAGATAGGCCTATAGAAAAACTGCGCCTTGAATTTCACGTATTAACCGTGGGCAGTCAGCTTTTCAAGTCAAAAGGAAGATTTAATAACATGTCATGGTACGGTATATGATGACATCATCAAATAATTTAAAAATCAAACCATTTTGACTACTCCCAGTTCCGTTTGTAAATTAAAATCAACTCAATAATAGTAAAAACCATCCACGATATGATGTGCACTATATGAAGTCAACAGGTGCTTTAGTCAAAGAACCTGTGTTTCTGAAAGTGAAATCCACAATTGGAATTTTGGCCAATATTACAAGTGACAGGTTTATGTCCGAGTGGGGTTTGCCGAAACTCCATGTTGTACCTTTCTTATGAACTGTAGGCTAGTGGTTCTGTAAAGAACCGGTGGTTAACCGGTTCTGAGAAGAACCGGGGGTTAACCGGTTCTGAGAAGAACCGGTGGTTAACCGGTTCTGAGAAGAACCGGGGGTTAACCGGTTCTGATAAGAACCGGTGGTTAACCGGTTCTGAGAAGAACCGGGGGTTAACCGGTTCTGATAAGAACCGGTGGTTAACCGGTTCTGATAAGAACCGGTGGTTAACCGGTTTTGAGAAGAACCGGTGGTTAGCCGGTTCTGAGAAGAACCGCTCAGAACAACCTTAGCTCATATAAAATAATTATTTAAATGATATCTCCGCAAATCTCACTTCATTGTAGGCCTATTTCAATACATGCACAGTTTCAAATCCTACCGCTTGGCACGGTCACTACGTCACACACGCGCGTGTTTGCTGCATGTACTCGAAAGATGTTGAATAATGCCGACTCCAAAGCTAACATAGGCTACGTCTATACGGTGTGCTGTTTTACTAAAACCCACTCATTTCATCGTAAGGTATTTCTTATGACAAACACAGATAATTCTGTGAAGATGTCGAGTCTTAGCCAGATATACTTTGTAAAAGTCAAGTCCAAAACTCTTTTTGTCCATAGACCTTTAAAAAAAAAACTAGCTCCTATGCCTTTCCTCATGGGCTTCTAGTCATTGTATGAGCCAGCCAGTTTGCTTGAAGTGGGTGCGGCTTCACTTGAATTACGTCACTCTAACGAACAGAATTGTGTATTTGATTCCCTACTCCCAATCGAATGAAGAAGCAGTCAGCTCAAGTAAGATGCACCATTATTTACAGTAATATTCTCGTCACTGTTACCTTGATTGAGTAGTTCTCTTCGCAACGAGATCCCGTTATATCGTCACTGAATCCTACTTCATCAGTTTGATGCATAGACCCTCGCCTTCCACTCTTCATTAGATATATAACTTATTTTGATTAGCCATGTTAGGACGCAGTCTTTTTAAAGAGACAACTCCCGGTGGGTAAAGTACTTGTACAATGCAAGAAGAGATATTCAAAAGCACAGCTTATGCTGCGGATTCGTTGTTTACAATAGAATTTAGTACAATTTGGTTTAACTCAATGTTATCGAAGTACCAGCCACACATTTTTATCAGTATTAACATTTAAGATTTCAATATCGGCACTACTTTTTGTTTTTCCAGGCATATTTATCATGAAATATATTTAAGGTGGACTAAGTGTGATGCGCTGTAAGGTTGGATGTAATGTACATCGTGGATTGTCTAGGTTTAAAGCGAGTTTCATGACACGCTGGTGCCATATACCGTACTCTTTCTCCACCCTACTACTCACGCACTAAGAGGCCCTCATCTACCGAACCAGCAATGTGCGATATACTCAACCATCAAAGCGAGAACATTGTGACGAGACTCGCCCTCTTGAGTGCAAATATGCACCATGCATAGGGTGTATACCTATTAAACGAGGGCCTACAATTGTGCAATGATTCCAGTGTACCTCTACACCACGAAAGGTGCTTTAAGCTATGAAGGACCCCTCCTATACTCGAGGGTGCTGTGACACGCATGACTTAGAGTTAGACTCAGTACTGTTTGGCTTTTTTCCTTTCTCAATGATGTCGCCTTTCTTGTGCGACAGTGATAATCATGTTTTATGGTGTCGAGACTTGCTCTGAATCGTACATTTGTTTACACTTAATTGTTTACCACAGACACTTTGTATAAATTACTGCAATATTGTTGTTATTTACTACATACAGAGTGAATTCAAATTATAACAACAGCAAGCACATTAATATAAACAATTATAACCGTAGAAGTTGATAAAGCACAATCATTAATATTATAACTATAATATAAACAATATTATAACTGTAGACATTGAATCGAAAAGTCACATGGTAGATCTTTGCTTCCAAAACTTGACAAACCCTCACCACACAATAAAGAGGTAGGCCTGTGTCAAACCAAATATCTTATTTATATGTATATCATTAAATATATATTTGTTTAATGGCCCAAAGATCGTCGTTGGGCACCTGTAATGAAGTACGTTCAGTTGGAACCAATTAGAATTATGCTAAAAGTCAGTAAAACGTTCGGAATAAACTTATGCCCCCGTCCTCATCCCGCCCCTTCTTTTCTACTCACCCCGCCCCTTCTTTTCTACTCACCCCGCCCCTTCTTTTCTACTCGCCATTACTCAACAATGTGTAGGCCTAACGTTAATTTATTAACATTGGCCTGTACTTTATTTCCAAATTCACCTGTTGGCCTTTTCCCTCTTTGATTGTCATCACGTGCCAAATCTATACGTCGCAATGTTTTTATGTCATAATAAATAAGGGACGACTTAACAGGACGACTTCATATAATAATGCCTTCTTCGTATCGATTGTCTTAAACTCAACAAACAATTGAAACATTTTGGGGCCTACCTTTATTGCCCCTCGCTGTAACAAGATAAAGTGCGTACGAATCGAAGCAATCCCGACCTGAAAATGAGAAGGGCCCCTTTGTTCTCGTCAATTTAGAGAGAGAGAGACAGAGAGACAAAAAAACAGTCTTAAAATTCACGCGTGTTGCCGCTGAATACTTGCACAAGATTGCCAGCATATTCTTTAAATTGACACAAAAGCGACGGCAATTTAGAGTAGCGAGAGCGCGCGTCATCCTCGGGTTACAAGTCCTATGTTTGTAGCTACATCACCGGCCGGCCCTCCGCACTCAGTTGAGCATGGAATGTCGAGACACTCTCCCCCTCATTTCAGACTATACACCTCTCCAGTTTCTTTGGCAACTGTAGCAGCGTAACAAGGGGGCTCCAAACGCATAAGTTCCCCTTCTTTATGAGGCCCTGGATGGGAATAAAGAAGAGGCAGAGAGAATCGCGCCGGTCAAATCGATGTAACAACATCCAGTCGTAATTACTGGTGTTTTGTCCGTCTCAACGCCTTCTACTCTTTCTATTTTCCAATCTTGCCTTAAACTGAATGTGAAAATAGAAACCACCCATGCACGGTCGCTTTGCCCTTTTTTGCTTGTCTTTTCCCCCCTTCTCTCTCTCTCACTCCTCTCTTTTATATAAATAATGCTGAAATGGAATGACATCGTGTTACACAATGTATGGTTTGATAAGCAAAATCGATATAGACTTTAAAGGCTAGTGTGTTGGCAATGAATTTACAGCACAAAAACACAAGCTTGCTCGGGATTGAAGCCTGTAGGGCAGTGGTTTTTCAAAATGAAGTGATCGGAATTGTCGCTGAAATCCTGAGGCGGTACTCTCGTACTTAATAAAGAAAAGCCACAGGAAGAATGGGAAAAAGTGCACCGGTGGGGGGAAAGGGAAGGCTGGAATATTATTTGAAACTGATCGAGTCATCACCAATTTGATACATGACTTCTTGTATTAAGGGATGTGGTTGTTATTGCGGTATCATCAACATCTTGGAGTTTAGAGAGAGAGAGATAAAGGCGAATGCCTCTTAAGTCACAGTTCTGTGGTTTCTTGTGTCTATCCATCAACCTTCGCCATTGTTTATTTGTATTCAAATTTAAACATTTTTAGAACAGATCAACTGTCTCATGGTGGATAATAATTAAAGCCACATGATTAACATCAACTATTTCCCTTCCCGTTAAGAAATCATTTTAAAAGTATTTGGGAATTTGAAAGTTCATATCGATCCAAGGTAATCTAATAGAATCAACAACATGAAAAGGAAAGTAGCTCAAAAAAAAAATACCCTCAGAGAGAAAAAAAACCAAAGCCAAACTTGGGAGTCCCAGGCGTGCTTTTAAGAGTTAATGTAATTCGAGAAGAGTGTCAGTCGTAATAGTGAAACAAGTTATTCATAAACCCAGTATTTGAGATGTGTTTGCGATGTTTACATCCAGGGTGCCAAGAACTGCACTCTGCCGAAGAGAAATCCTTCAACCAAATAGGCAAAGGTCTGCACCTCCCCTCCCCCTTAAAACATATTAAAATGTTGTTAAGGTCCACCCACTAGTGCTCTATATACGCTTAACTTGTTGGCCGACTAAACCCCGGGCGTAAGGAAACCCCACAGAAGTGATTGATACTCCACAATAATTAATTTAAAACATAATTTGCTACCCTCATAACACACGACCAATGCATTTAATCAAGTTAAATGCATTTGATAATTCCATTTATCTGTTGTGCCAGGCGTTAGAGATCGCCGCATGAACCGTCCACGGTCGTCGTACATGCAGTGCTCGAGAAAGCCTCTAATTTGTCAGATAAGAAGTCCTCCTTTAATTAATTGATAACGTATCTGTGCGTTACAATAAAGGCCTGTTCGTAATATATAGGCTAAAAGACTTGATTACACAGCGAAGTGGGACTGGCAGGGCTAGTTGTGCAGCGTTGTTATGGTTGTTACTGTCTACCCTTGTGCATTGATCTTGCCTAATTGTCATATCTAATGGCCCGGTAGCGCGCTGCTAGGTACTCAGTTCTTCACTTCAAATCATAATGCATGTCTGAATGTTTTAAATTTGCAACGCCAAAAAAAATGTGACTCGCACGAATTCAGAGATAAATCTCTGTCATTTTGACGTCATAATTGATACAATATTGATCGATTTAAGAATTTATTATTAAGACCAAAAAAAACACACAAAAAACAAAACTATAATTGATACTTAATATCGTAGCGCTGCTGTATCCACCTATTTGGACGCTCAGGGCGCATGAACTTGTACTTAAGAATTTTGCTTAATATTCTGCCTTGTTCTTGTGTTAATCTAAAAAAGGCAAGAGAACTAAACTTTATTTTGAAACATTTTTTTCTGGAAGCGTGACTGCATTCATGTTGATGTACCTACACGTCATTTCACCATAAGTGCCGATTCCTTGTGCTCCGGTTTTCATTAAACTAGGTAGTCCCTTTAAAAGTAGAAACAAGAAAATTGCCTTTTGGTTTGTCGGAGCTTTATACTCGGTTTATTTCGTTTGCTGAAATCGAAATAAGCAACGGTGATCTATTTATTATTATTTTTGTAAAGTCTTGATATGTTTTCCCCCGATTTTGACACGATTTCAGACGAAACAATTTTTTCTGAAGGATTGTTTGCTAGTGAACTTTATAATCAGTAAGTTTCCCAATTGTAATTGTTATTTTTTTTTTTCCTGCCAATAATTATTAATCCCGTACTTTGTCTTTAACTTTCATCGGTAGCGTTTCCTTCACCCTTTTCCTCTGTCTCAAATCTCATATAATTCCGGATTTTATCATCAAAATCAAAGGTTTGTATACGCAATCTCCACGCCTCGCCCCGGCGCAATATAATCGCCATACTGTGTAAGACATACATACACACAAATATTTTCAAGATAAATGACCGGCCATATGGAGGTTTTGGGGGTCCAGTCGAATATCGCAGAGTGTTTGCTCTGGAGCACGGGTTGTCACCGGCAGGAAATTGGCGCATAAATGAGTTTATTTTGGGGGGCTTTTAATAATTTGAGGAACCTCGTTTACTGAATCAGTGAATCCGGCCTAATTTTTTGTCTTTACAACGGATTTTTTTTCTTCAATCTTCAATTCTATCTGTTAGGCCTATATGAGGAGTAAGGTTTTCTTTGGTAAGTTCTGGCTTACTGTATGCATTCGAAGCCGTATAAAGTTAATCGAGATTGGGGAAGTTTTGTGTACTTTGAAAGAAATGAAGTTTTGAGGCAATTAATTTAGAGTGGATGTAATTATGTTTACTGTTACACTTGTGTTTAAATCGACTTCATTATGCAATAGCATTAATCTAACATCGGCAATATGAAACGAACAAATGGGTAAAAGTAATAGTGTGCAAAATATGTGTTTCGTCATCAAAAGCGGGTGAATTAATTTTCCAACCTGATTGTAGTTGGAAAGTGCCGGTTAAAGCATACAGAAAATGTAAAGGGGGTGAGTTCACTTGACTTGAGGTAGGGTTTGGATGGCTAGTCTAGGGGGTTCGATATGACCCTTGAACGCCACCTTGGCTCGTTTTGATTGACATGGGACGTAGCTGGCGCTCTTGTGTCTTGGTTCACGGACTTTAACGAAGCCAGGATGCTGTAAAGAGACGTTGAGAGCCTGATGGCAGCATTTACCGTATTTTCATGTTTTTGGTGGACAATTTATAAATAAATTATGAAAACCTTTATACCATCAATTTAACAGTTTTTGGGGTTTTTTCTTCATTTTATACAGTCACTTTCCTTCAAGTTTTGTCATGGACTGTTTCTCTTTTTTATTATTTGATTGGTATGTGGCATAAGCAGTTAACAACAATAATTAAAGTCAAAACAAATCTGTAGTAGGCCTATGTTTATTCTGTGGCTTAAACAAAAAGAGGGTAGATACATCAACCAAAACGATTATCCGATTCAAGAATTCCAAATTCCTTTTTCTTCTTGGGATTTTCAGGCCGATGCTCTAATAGGTTAATGCAAGTACAACAATGAATACGTTTCCGGCCGGCAACCAGTAAACCATTATAATTAGAAGCCGTGGCACGCATCAAATGATAAAAAGCCATCCTTTAAAGCTCTGATGAGCCGGTCGGGCAACCTTGCGGGTTGAATCATTGAGCACTTTTACTTCACAAGGCTCTAAATGAGCAAAACGGGGAGACCCCACTCCGATGGACAACGACTTCCTGTTAACAGTCATTTAGGCAGGAAAACGTGTATATAACCGATAATGAGCGATCCCTGCCTAACTTTCAAGCGTCGGGTAAGCGACGGAGATATTAGCGGTTTCCTAGCTGGGATAAATTGCGCATGTTTCTAATGGGGTAGTCGTTCAGCCCCAAGCCTTTTTTTCCTTATTCTATTTTTACGGAACTTAGAGTAGTGAGCGACACTGCGTTAACGCACATCGCCCGGGGCCAACCAGCTCTGTGTGGTGAAAGAAAGAAGGGGGAGAAAATACTGCCGAGGTTGTATATAGGGGCAATATTGCCGCCATCGTAGCGTTAAATATGCGCTCAGCTTGCTCGGCGAGGCCGGGCCCCCGTATATACACACACACACACTGAGAAGAAGCTAGTACTGGGATTTTATAGCATCGCACCGATTTCATGCACGTCTTGGCAAGTGATATTTGCTCATATTGGGCATTTCAGGAGGACGAGCGAGGGGGAATGACGGAAAATCGATGCGCGTAAATGGACGTGGGGCTGATAAGTGGCCCGCTTTCTGCACCTAGAGTGCCTTGCATTTCATCCCCAGCTTCGAATCTAAATAAAAAAAGAGAGAGCGTTGTCTTATCATTCACATGATGAAGTCATCACTGTTATATTATGCACTGGGATAATGGCGTTCGTTGAACCTCACTATCTCATGAAGCCCACGGCGTGCCGCGAGGACACAAGTTAAAATAACAAATAAATATTGTCAAAAGTCAGCAAACAACAAACACAAAAACTATTTAGAAATATTTATTTTTTTGTATGGTGAGGGGAATAAATAATGACCCAACGACCTTTGTTTTTCATTCACATACATTTTATGCACGGTCTCAGTTATACACAAATATGCATATTGCTTTTCTAATATAATCAAGAAATTCGCTGCTGAGCATTGACCTTTTTTTCTGTCTTTAATCTGAGGCCTACTTGTTTTCCGTAGACATGCCATGCATTCTAAATAAACCATGCAGTGTGTGACCGGTATGTTTCCTGACATCTCAAATCCGATTCTTTCAATATTTTGATACTTGCGGAACTTCAAGTGTCAAATGTACTAATGTTATTATACATGGAACCTTGTTTGACAGCATAGAGCCATGTTATGAACAAAGTGTAAATAGGTGTTGGTTTAAATCGATTGAAAAGGTCACGAAGAAAGACTACATGAGCTTTTGTCATGACCCCGATAGTTGGTTCTGACACACTTAAGGTCAACTAGTCTCCTCTGTCATGCGGCCGTTATTCCCCCATTCCCCAGTCCATTGAACTGAAGCCGGGAGTACAAAACAGAAAGGAACTTAAATGCGATGCTTTTATACATATACTTGCAGATAGCTATGTAGCTTCCTGACATCTAATCGATCCGTAGCTGGATTGTGTAGTCAGCTACGGGTTGACTCTGTTTTCTTTGCATCAACTAAACTTTATTATCGCATGGAGTTGAGCAGAGAGAGGTTTAGCGGCATCCTTATTGAAACCTGAAATGATTTGACGTGTTATTTCAAGAAGGTCACACTGAAATAGAGGGAATCTCATTCGAATTGTGTCGACCGAAACTTTACCTTGACCAATATTATGTGACTTTCGGTACTGGGCAGGTTTTCCACATTATCTTGAAGTCTTCATATATTGAAAGTAAATGAGGTGTTTGCGTAAAGATAAGCACCAGCTTAAATTTTTATTTTATTTATTTTTTTTCAAAGAGGCTGACTTTAGCTCTCAAATCGTGATCATTAAAATAAATGTCTTCGAATCTGGTTTCAAATTTTCATCGAACTGGTTGAAAGGGAAAATATTGATGTCTGGGCCAGTAATTTATTTGTCGTTTCCTACTTTTACTGTTGATGGTTTGTTACTTTAAGGGTATGAACCGTCTTCGAAAACTTATATAGGCTATGATATCTTGTTATTAATTTTTCTTTATTGAAGCCAATTCCATCTCGCATCTTTAAACTGCTGCAATCCCTTTCTCTTTCTAGGGGACTGATCTGAGTCAGTCTACGTGCACTATCTCGGTTTAGTGCCATTTGCAATCAGCCAGCTCATCTCGTAGATTTGACATTAAGACTTACAGCACCAGCCTGATACGCCATGACTCAATCAGCCAGTCTGCTGTCTCGCCCGGCCGGCCGGCCGTACAGTACACACATTGCATGCGCCTATGTAGCTGCTATCTTCAGTAGATAGCATAAAAAAAGAGTTTCCTGGGTGAACCGTTATAATGACTGCGATAAAACCTAATCATATGGATCATGAATGGCTGATCATGACACAGGGCTGAGCGGAATATTGTTCGGTCAAAGAGGCGGCAGATAGAGCGATTTCTTGTTTAAACTTTGCACACAATAAGTTGTCAGCGACGGCCATATGTCATCGACTATTACCGACAATGCCTAAACGCATTTGAGCTGGCGAAAATCCACCGCGTATACACAGTCCCAGCTTGCTCTAGTATTTAGTGACGTGCTGCGTTGCTATACAGGGGGAACAGCCTCGGGGGATGTAGCCCCAAGGGAGTGATAGACTGCAGAAAAGCAAACATCATTTCCACTGTACCCGGGCCTCAGTGAGAAGCGAGTAGACTCTGCTTGAACGACGGGAGTTTTTTGGCGCGCCAGATGGGAGCAGGCGGTGGGTAAACACGAGACTCTGACCTACGCAGGCATGCATTGTTACTAATAGTTGCCAGTGCAAACCCACCAAGTATTTAGTTACCACATATTAGAATCCGAAATTGTGATTTATGCAGTTTATGAGGAAATCATAAAATGTTTTGCTTAGCCAGGGTATTGGCAACGGCAAATACTAGTAAAGGCTATGTGTGCCGCTGGCATAGTGCCCACCGTCTGTTGGCCAAATTGACCCTCCCTTCCCCGACCCCTAAACTCATGGGCATCCCCCCTTCCATCGAAAGCACTCTCTTGACGTGTGTGGCCGTTTTCATCTCTAAAGACCTATATGTTTAGTCTAAAACCCAATAAAATTCATAAGACACCGAAGAGCTGCAGGCGCGATCTCGGTATTTGCTATCCGCACTAGGTCCGCGGCTCTGTGTTTACCTAGCAGGAAACAAGAGTCAATAACATGTCATCTTCGCGCGCGCGTCGAGCATATTGCGCCAAGTCAAAATGATGGCAGCTCAGTATTATTGACAATGATTACGAGAAGCATATGGCAGGCTTTGCTTTGCAGAAACAGAAAATGAAGTGCAGATATAATAATAAGGAGGAAAGCGCGGCCGTTGAGGAGCGTTACAACTCTTCACTACCCCCCCCCCCCCTTCTATACGTGCCCGTGACCATTTGACTGTGTCAACACGCAACCTCGCGTCAAGTTCCCATTCGCATGATCACCTTATATATAAACTACTAGTGGGCGGGTCTGATACAGCACTCATGCCACGGTTCTTGGCGAGCGAAGTTTTGCCTCATTTTCGCCTCATTGTTTCTGTAGAGCGGCTACTCCTCTCTTTCTCTGAGGTGCTCCTAAGTCATCAGCTGCCTGAGAACGGGTAAGGGTCTTTACTTGGCGCGGAGTACGCGCTTGAGCACTTCAGCCGAAGGAATCATGCTTGATTTTAGTTTGAAGAGGGGGGCATCGTTTTATTTACTGGGCCACTATCGTTGGACAGATTCTCTCTTTTCCAAGTATAGATGCAATTCTAAAGTGTCGCACACTTGTAAATGTCTTATTTGTACACGTTCTTGCGCATTACTGCACATTCGGGTGTCTGCTCGATCTCCAGGCTTCTAGGGCACAATCTGCCTCAATAGATTGATTTTGATGGAAATTTAAGAAAAATCTTCTTTTTCCCCTCTTTTTTCTTTACGGAACATATCATGTTTTTTCTTTAATCCCATACAAACTTGCCCAAGTACTGATTCCTTTGCTGGAGTGATATGTTACATATTGTCATATTGCGTCATTTTTGAAATTTGTTGATTAGGCCTATGCATGTTTTAAACTAATTTATTGTCTTACATTGTCAAATCTTCAGATTGTATTTCCGCTTGTCATTGGACATAATCGATATCGTTACACAATCAACAGTAATATAATGGGCGAGCTCGACTGATAAACTCTACTAATCTGTATGCTTAAACCACGTGGCTGACAATATTTATCCCACTAACTATAATTTGTGTTTTTCTTTCGGTTTTGGAGTTCAGAATTGTTATGTATTTTTTTTAAAATAAGGACTGTGAAATTGCCAATTGCTACAAGTATTTTGTTCATGATGATACAGTGGTATTTCATAAGAAACGTTTTACTCTATTGGTTTCTTCGTCTCCCACTCACAACTCAATCAAAAAAACATTCTTGGCATTGCTACTTGGTGTTATTATTAATATTATAATTATTCTTATTCTTCAAATACTTCAGATAATTTGTCCATGCTAACCCACTTTCTACTGAATCCTTCTTATGCCCATAGGCCTATAGCTACTTTAGTGGCATGATCCGAAGTTGATCTTTTTGATACAATATGGAAAATGCTGTTCTATTCCTCAAACTAATTGTACTTACATACTTTAGCTACCAGTGATTCCTCTCCAATATTTTCATTGATCCGTTTCTTTTACTTGATTTGTTCCCTTCTTTCTTTCGAATTCTTATCATCAAAGTGAAGGTTTGTTCAAGATAATTACGGAAAGGTGTTTGACATGGTAACTTTAATTAAGTAAGAGCCTGTTTCGTCTGTTCAGTAATCGTATGAGAGCGATCGTGTTCATTCAAGAGGCTTATATCTAACACAAACTAAACAAAGCAAAATTTAATTAACGATAAATGAAAATTTAATTATGATCAATGAAAAATTAATGGAAAATTATCAATTTTGTCAACTGTCTTCCTCTTGAAGAAAATCGGAACGTTTTTGGACAAAGAACTATTTTCACTCTAAAGACTGCATATATAATGTAATTTGTTTTTTTGAAGGACAGTATGTAAAAACTTTTCACCGCAAGGAAAAACAGCTTAATACATTACACAAGTTATTATTAAATGATTGTCTTATAATTAATAGTAATAATAATCATCATTACAGAGACTTGTTGGCATCGTTCCATAATATAAGAGCAAACCTTATATTTCGTCATTGTAAACGTTCGGACCAACTAATTGTTGCTCAACGAAACGCGTTATGTTTACGAGTCTTTCAAAAAGCAGCGTGTTAAATAACCTTACGCATTGTTTATGCCCAAATTAAGTTGCTATTAATTGAGAGTGCACTCAATGTGATGTTTTACGATTATAAAAGTAATCGCTTTGTAGTCTTTCTTTAATTTTTTCGTTAAATTCCGATCGAGCGGCAGGCTGCGCATAGTGCGGACTTAACACGTTGACGTGGGCGCATTCCCCTCAGTGCATTACCACATGGGCTTACACATCCAACTCGATCACACTTATTACGTACATCAGTTCCATCGGGTTTCGTTCAATTTACATTTTAAAAGGAATTTCATACACTCATCAATTTGGTTTTGGCAAATTCAGGTTAGAGATGAGCGAAAGGAAGAGGCATGGTTTTAAGCCGTCGTATCGCTGTCTATGAGGGGGGGGGGGGGAATAAACCGCACTGATTTCTAAATTCACCGAGCCAAAAAGTCATCTCAGGGGGAAGAATACATTCATTTCTAATCTTTAGTTTTAAATGAAGACACCGTCATTCAAGTTCAAATATCCTCCTTTTTGTTTTAAGTCGGAGTTTCTAGAAAACACGGAATGGTTCGTCATGGATTTTGTGGGAAGTTCTTGCTTGATTACATTTACACCATTTTAGCAAATCAAACAGAGAACTGAGTGTTGGCGACAAATTTCAGCTTCAAGACATAATACACAGCTAATTATCGGGGGGGGGGGGTGATTGAGTTCAATATGAAAGCTCAAACAAGTACTATTCTTCCAGAGAAATGTTTCCGCGAAAAATACTGATGGAGTCGAGAAACTCTGAATACTCAAAAATTCATCATTCTTATTTCGGTTGCCACAGTCGAAATAAGCACGTATATAAAAAAAATGAGTGCAATGTTTGCCTATATAACAAACACCCTGACAAAACAAATAACAAGGACATTTTTGTTTTTACTAAACCTATAGCCACTTAATTTGATGAAATTTTCACTGATTAATTTTGTTGCGTGTTAATTGGAAAAATGATGGGAGTAAAGAACTTATTCCCAGAACTAATGATGAGTCATAACTGTAATTTGTAGCAGTGTGAAGTTTATACAAACAAGTTTTCGGATTTTAAATTGCTAGTTTCTCCAGCCATGACAATCATAATTATACACGCACGATAAATGCCAGCGAATAAAACAAATTAAAAAAATTTGGCTTGAGGTGTTAATTGTAAACTACAGCATGGAAATACAATCATTA
Source organism: Leptasterias polaris (assembly GCA_037783415.1). Taxonomy (NCBI): domain Eukaryota; kingdom Metazoa; phylum Echinodermata; class Asteroidea; order Forcipulatida; family Asteriidae; genus Leptasterias; species Leptasterias polaris. Next base: position 3,996,281 of record JAZGTN010000092.1, on the reverse strand, counting down.
TTCCAAAAATGCGAAACGGGAAAAAAACAATGAAAAGTATAACCCCATATTTGTTACGAGACGCCTATCAGTTTAGCGTGTATAAAAAGCTTAGCTCAAACAACATTAGGATAGGCCTAATAGTCTTTCGCTTAACTTAATAGACCTTATGCATATGACGTCATTTGAGTAGGGCGCCCTCACCTAGAGGTCAAAAGGAAGATGCTCATTGGCCAGTCTTGTGCGCCGCGCGTACAAATCAGCGCGTTTCCTATGTTTCATCATCAGTTTACCTCTAAGATGGCGGCTTGGTGACGTCAATGCATAAGGTCTATAATCGTGACCCGTAAAATATTCTATACCAGTTTGTTTGTACATTTATATAGTTTTATAATGAATGAAAAGTAACCCAATAATAGATTTGATAAGCCTCGATCAGTGTAATTTTAGCCTAATAATAGCTCAAACAACATCAAGACAATATCTCATTCACTTAACTCTAATTATCATTAATCAGAATTCTATACCAATTTGTTTGTACATTTCAAAGATGTTAAACGTTTTTTAATGAATGAAAAGTAACCCAATAAGTTTTTAAGACGCCTCGGATCAGTTTAATCATATCCGAGCTCAAAATATGAAGATAATGATATCGCATTCACTTATTAACTTGAGCTATCATTACTCAAAATTCTATACAATTTTGTTTGTATATTTCTAGATATTGATATAGTTTTATAATCTATCAACTAAGAAGGAATTCCAGGAATGTATAATCGGTTAGGGTTTCAGTTTCTAGTTGTCAAAGCCGGATTATGTCTACTCAGAATTTTAATTCGCGTTTAAATGGATGTTAACACCATTGGTTTTGAAAGAGTGAAACCGATTCTTCAAATTTTCAAGACCTCGTGAATTATTAGATGGACCTGATTTTGATGGTATATGATTCAAATTATGTCATAAAGCAAGCGCATGTTACAATCTCTAGCTTAAAAATATTAATCTCGTTTCCTCCATTTTTGCTTTAAACACACCTTTATAGATTCCACTGTTCGTTGGGGGCGTGTGCTCCCGTTGAAAATTATAACGAATTTGAGCTAAAATGAAAGGGGGTTGTACAATTCTTAGCCAGCCGGATTAAATCAAATCACAGAAGTGTTTTTTATATAAATCGGAAATCATACATTTGTATTGAAAACTTGCCTTGAATGTTTCATTGTGAAATCCTCAATGAGCGTATAATGTCATCCTTAGTTTATGAATGATTAATGTTGCAAAAGCGATATGGAATTCTTCGACTTTGTGATATTTAAACACACGAAATTCTTCTTCAATTATTGATATTCGAAGTTTTGTTGATATTGCTTTTCTGTTGAGTTGAAGCGATTTCTTCGGTTCATTTTCCCCCCCTCTCTTCTTCTCTTAAGTGATGATCGGCATCCATTAGTTGAGTTAGCTGGCATTTCGTGTGGAAATTGAATCGCCAGCTACTCGATTCGTTGGAGGGTATGTCAATTTCGGCATTTCGCTCGGTTTCACAAACATGCGCCGTCACATTATGCGGAGAAACGGCTCCGGGAAAAAGGAAGAAGAAGACGAAGAAGAAGCGAGCTCCCCATGCACATCGCGGACAGCGGTGCTTATATTTTATCACATATTATAATTACACTGCACTGATCTTCAATATGCTCTTCACTAATAATGCATGCTCGTGGCGACCTCTTATTAACAGTTGACATTTCCCGCGAATGTAGAGAATCAAACACACATTCATTCCGGCTTAGTCGTTGATTAAAACTCGATTACTTTGTTTGATAAACAAACAAAGCCAGTGCCGAATTGTTTCTATGCTCCTTGGTTGCTTGTGTATACTGAAGGTACATGCGGCTGCACGGTTAAAGTTGATGCAAAACTTATTTGAAGAAAGGTTGATTTTATAAAGCAGGTGACTCAACAAGGCCATTAAAACCAGATTCTGCCTAGTCTCTTCTCCACTACCCGTGTAATCCCACAACTTTTAATAAAAACTTACATGACACACAATCTTCACTCTACAGATATGACTCCTTCGTCTAAACGACCAGAAATATGGAAACAGGGCAAAGTGAGATATCACCCGTATCAAACTGGTATCAAATATCCGAAGGAAACACCAATAAGTAGGGAAATATGGGAACGGGCTAGATGCACTGCCGACTCCCCCAAGCTAAACCGATTAGCTGTAGAATAGGAAACCGTACGGGGCCGCTTTGGAACGGCGGTGCGCGAGCTACGTGCGAGGTCCCCCATCTTCGGTAACTCGATCCGGGGGAGGTCTGTTCCATATTTCCCGCCGAGGAAATGGGCCACGGAGTAGGCAGCAAATGGAATAAATCACCGGCGCATCTGTCGACATTTTCTCGTATAAAGGTAGAGTCGGCCCGGGCGTGTTTCGCCAGGGCTTGGACTCTGCCCACGAAAAGAACAAGTTTTGAATGATATTTCACCTGATTTTGCCTTACAGTCTTTCAGGTTAAATTTGGACTTTTGGTTTGCATATATTTTTTCAATTCAAATTCAAGTCAGCAGTTGCTCAAAACCAATAGCGCTCTAGATCTGAAACTGATGTACAGATCTTAAATTGATTTAATTATAAAAATAATCTTTTGGCTTCGCTCGTTGTAAAATTTATTTGGTTTTAATTTGTCAAGAATTCTCAAGGACTTTTTAAAAACAAACAAATTGACTCTTATTCAGTCATTGTGACCCAAATTAACAATAACTATTTCAGACTTCGTTTGGATAGATTCACAATATCTCGCCTTGTTTTCTATACTCTCGTATAGCATTTGGTCTTTTGAACACAAAACGCTTCTAATCACAAAACGCTTGTCGCATCTTGTCGTGTCGTTCTCTAACCATTATAACTTGACATAATCTTGTCATCCTTCATTAATGATGCTGTTGTTGTCGTTGTTGTTGCTGCTGATATTGTTATTGTTCTTTAAAGTGGATTATAGGGAAAGCTAAAATAATTATGTGTGTTGTCAAATTATTTCAATTGTTACATCATTAAGAAATAGAAACAAAAATTAATACTATGCAGGAGTCATTAAAAACATTTAACATGGGGAAGGAAATCAATGTGTGCGTGTGACCTGTGATGATACACAGCGCCCTCTTCGTTTGATAACATTCAGCACTCAAAAACCCGACCTCATAAAGAATGCATAAGAACGAGTGGTGATGGAGTTTAACTCAATGATTTCTCATCAACTTAATTCATCTATAATGAAGCACATCATAAATCTTCGGCCTCGACAGGCGACGGTCGAAGGTTTCTTAAATTTTTGTAATGTTTTATTGAAGATGGGGAAAGTGTAGGCATTTTGGAGCGGGTCCCATGTCACGTAAAATTTACGGATGACTTGCGTAGACTTGCACAGGCTTGCAGCGTATGCACGGTATACACCGATCCAAGCTCTAGGAAGAACGCATGCACCATTTGGGCTGTCATGATGAAGACGGGAGAGTGTGGTCTGTAATGTTTCTCCCAAACAGGTTTTGTTTGATTGATGTTGAAATGCCAAAACGCATGGTCTTATTGTTGTTGTTTATCTTGTACAAACCAAAGATGCGAGGTTCATATGTTTTGGTCGTCCACCAATAAGCAGTATGCGATTGACTATTATTAATCTAACCGGTACAGACCTAGATGTGGTTTTATTTATTTATTAGGTTCGCTTATTCATTTGATTTGTCAAGATTGTCACACAATCACATAGTGGACAATTTGTCAAGATTGTCACACAATCACATAGTGGACAATACAGTAACATGTTTACCGTACGATCAGCAGTGTTTCAATGTCAGTCATCTCAGCAGTCACATTGAGGTTTTTTGTCCACAAATACATAATAATAATAGCTTGCATTTATATAGCGCTTAATACAGGGTTTCTAAGCGCTGAAAGTGAGATGATATAGCTAATTGTATAAACATGCTTAGATTGATCTACATTTGTATGTCTCTCGAAATCGAGGCTGCCGAGAAGATAGACTTGCACTTAATATTGATTATCATCACTGTCTGCATTGGGGTATACAGTGAACCTTTACATAACGGTTGTAGTACAAGGTTCTGCACAGTTTTATTCCTTGTGTATAATTATCCCTTGGTTTTAATGGAAGACACTATTTTGTTGACCGCTTCTGACAAACTCATTGATAACGCACCCAAAACAAAACAAACGATTCGTCTGCACCCCAGTCTTCTTTATACAGCCGCCCACAATGTATGTTTTAGTTCATTTGCAGAGGACCTAATGTCCTTCCGACTTTGACCTTACAGTTTTTTCCACCGCAGTAGAAGTCTTCCCGTGTTTAGTCAAATCTCTGACAAAGAGCCGAATTGTATTTGTTTTACTGTTATTAAACCCTTTCCTTTCGAGCGCCCGCACAATTTGGAATGATAGGATCTCTTCAGCCCTTAATTATAACTTTATTGTACCAACAACATTTTGTATCTAGATTTGGTCGCGGTGTCGTTTTATTAGCGTGTAATCGCTGCATATTGGGGCTAATGCTGGTGATGTATTGTTGATACTGAACGCATTATATGAGTTGAGTTGTTGATATAATATCTTCATGGGCAGACATCAATGACCGGGGAATGGTTGCGATTGGACCGAAGCTGATGCCTCAACGGTCCTCGTTACTCTACCAACATCGGGTCAACCTTTAGTTGGTTCCCCCCGTAAGTCAACAAGCCTTACGGGCCGCACATGAAGCCCACAGACTAATACAGCTCCGTAGAGTAAATAGATGTAAACCAATTTGATGTAATTATGGTCCTTGCATTGGAAAAGCATGGTTAATGGATGTTTTGGTTTTAAACAAAAAAGCATTTGGGTGAAGTATAGTAATGCTGAGAGAGAGAGGGACAGAATCAAAAACGGTTATTTTCAGATCATCAACCTACATTTAAAGGGAAAATACATGTATATATTTGTTATTATATATTTGTTAAATGCAAGTTCGCTCCAAGCAAGGCCCCCCCAAAAAAACAATCCATTGTACGGGGGGGGGGGGGGGGGGCGATTACAAGAAGAAACCATTTAAGATGAAACTAACTCGAGGAAGCTGAAGGGAATTGATATTCCTCTTGATATCCCTCTATTTCTTTTTAAAGGAGTAAATTAGTTTCCAGTCTCTCGTTTTGTTGACACCCAACCTGGGAAAGTTTCAAACTAATTAGGCGATCACGTTTTAGTAAAGATGGTGCTGCATGTGCACGTTCTAGATAGGTCATTTTGAATTGTGGCAATCGAAGTGATGAGCAATGTGATACTGGTGGGGTTTGCAAATATTCAGACGAAAAGGACTTCTTTGGAGGATTGTGAACCTTAATCACTGAGCTTTCAGATTGAAACTTATCAATATTTTCAATAATCACCAACCCTGAACTTCAGTTGTACAACCGTAGCGACGGTTTTCCTTTTGTTTTGTTATTGTTTGGTTTGTTATTTGTTTTCATGGTTTGTTTGATTTTTTTATTTTATTCCACAAATAAATTGGACCTGCATCCCTATTATTACAATTAACGAGTATGGGAACCCTCGCTCTTTAAACCAATCACTCTCATAAAAGCAGCTTACATGAGGTAATTTACGTCAGCTTGGCCGTTTGATTTACACCCCTGATCGCTAGGAATCAGTCTTTATAACGGTAATTTACCATAGACAAATATCCCTGTCAACGCACCGGGGCACAGTCGTTGGGTATCGAGAGAGACGGGAACGAGACGGCTGGCTGGTTATCGGAAGGTCACTTTGAGAGAACAAACTCAATTTATATCGATCTGAATCAAACAAAACATTCCTTGGTAAAAGACGGATTCAAATATCAGTTTGGGAAGGGACAAGGTGTGTCTATAATCATTAGGTCAAGCTGATTATCAATGTAGATCATAAGTGGAACATTGATTTGTTATTATAGGGGTTTGGGGGGTTTGTTTTTACATTTTAGCATTAACGAAAATTGGACATTCTGTTTTGTCAAGCCGTTGCATGTATTATAGTAAATCCAGACTGAATGTGGATAAGGAATATAATATTATTGGTTACCAAAAATTGCAGGGAAACTGATGTAAGAAGAAAGGGAATACCTAATGAAAATAAATTCTCTTTATAGCTAATAGTGTTAATGTTGTGTGAAATGTCATTACGAAGTTCAACCCACAATTAGGTCCGTGACCTGTTACAAAACTTGGCACTATACTGCATGTAAGTCAGAATTCAAATGTCCTGTGTTTATTATGCTCTGCATTTTCAAATTCTTACATGCCATCAGATGAGTTGATTTCGGTTTCCCTGTGATCTAGCATCCTTTTGTCCACTTTGTACATCATATTCCTCTTGTTATAGTTAGGGCGCATTTCACACTCTCTTCTCGACAACACACAATAGTTATATTCATCTTGAGTGTCGTAGAAGAGTTTAATGCGCGGTTTTTTTTAGTGTTTGTTTAGCAACACCTTTGCGTATGGAGAGTTTAACGAGAGCTTGAATGAAGTACCACGGGGAAGGAGTGAAGCATACCGTAGATCGAGGGCTTGGGCAGGTAGGGTCGGCTGGCTGTGAATGGCAGTCTGACTCCGTGACCTTAGTCATGAGACTAGCTGAATGCGTTCGTTCATGGCGATTGCTGTAATTAACGCTGCTGCTCAACGAAACAGAATTGGCGGAATGAACCTAAATTTCATCACCCCTACCTCCCTCTTCTCCACATCCCCGCAACAGCAATTTTATAACAACAATTATTTCTACTGATGCCCCAGAATGTTATTAAATTAAGTCACAACACATTTATTTGTTTGCCAATGTTTATATGAAACTGTTTGAAATGTATAATATTTCTGGATGAAAATGTTGTAAATGTCGTGTAAAATATTAAGTGCCGAGACTGTAATTTTGTTTTTATTGGTTTAAGTTTTTGTGTGGTTTGCCAAACAAACAAAACACCAAGTTGGAGACCTAAAGTTGACGTGGATGCCGCCCCCGTCAGTCATGGTCTGTGTGCACAGTTTTGTCCAAAGCATTCTCCCTGATTCGATGCGATGACCTTATACCGTCTAAAGCTTCGCTGACACCCCGTAGACTCGGCCTTTGTAGGTCGGTCGCCTGCAGGCTACCACTATACCACAACTAGTAAAGACTGGGGATACACTCTTATCACATAACAAACTTTAGACTCTGATCGTCAATCCCATCAAATCGCGTGATGTGATCATATACAGACAGAGTTTGACTCGTTCACTTCCATTTCAGAACACGCTGGTGTGTTTTTATTTGATCGTGGTCGACATTCATTGTTTAATAATGTTATAGGTTCATGTGCGAGAACAGGGGGGAAAATAATGAGTCACCTGCGGACATGAGGAATTTCGTGATGTTTTTAGACAATACAAGGTGTTTTTAGACAAAAGGTGCTTTGTATTTTTTTAAAGTAAGAAACAGCGTTGCTTATTTCGATATAAAAAATCGTTAATAAAACATAACCAATACATTTTACTGAGATTTACAAATTTTTTATTGCATGATGCGTTTATTGAAAACCAGCAGAGGTTGTGAATGAATTTGCTCTCCCGAAAATACAACAATGCAATAGTACCTTTAAGATAATGTCTCAATTAAGATGTTGAGATTTAAGTTTGTTGTTAGAGAAGGGTGTTTCAAAGCTTCATTCCCCTTGTAATTTTTGAAGTGTGTCAGATTTAGTTCAATTCGAAGGGATTCTTCCAGTTTTCGGTAAACCTTTGATTGGTGTTTCATAACAAACGAATATTTTTCTTTGAAATTGTGTGGATTGAATAGAGGTTGACATCACTAAAATAACCCTCTCGACTTTACAACTGGGTGTAATTATCGCTGCCTGCTTTGCTGTTTGACAATCCCATCACTCAACTCTGAATGATTGATCTAAAAGGAAAAACCTCGGCCATTGTTGTGGGACGTGTGTAAAGATGTATTGCCTTGACTGCCAGACCCAAACAAACAAAATTAAACACATAGATTACAAGGAAACCCTTTCAAGACCAGAAAAAGGGAGAACATTCTCCAGCCTTGTTCAAATCAGGAGCCATGTTTGGTTTGTCGACGGGGTTTCCTTTATGACGGGTTCTCTAAACCTTTGGATAAACTCGTTGACAAAGGCCAAGAAGTGTGCGATATCACAAGGGCCTTTTGATAGTACTTAAGGACTGTTTGGTTTGATCTGCCCGTGGATATTACACACACACTGCGTTTAAGAAGCAATCTTTAAGTCGGCAAATTCATCACGGCTGTTGGAGCAGAATAACTATATAATAATAAAGGTGTCTTCTCACCCATTGTATTGACGTTCTTTTCACTCTTGACACTTGCATAGTTTCAAGGGATGCGATCACAAAGGTCCAGGTCTACAACTTGATTACTGTTTATACAAACAGAGGAAGGAACAAGATTTTGGATGAAACCATGAACCCATGTTGTGTTTCTGCCAGCCATAGCGAATTCTCATCAAATTGACATCCTATCTTGATTATCACGGTCTGCATAATGGCACTGGAAGTTTAAAATGTCTTAAAGATGATCTGAGATGGTGTCGCGTGTTTGTCGTGACAATAGGGCCTGGTTATTTCATATTTACCTCAGTGCTTCACTGAACTGGGATATGAAATAATGTTGTTGAAATGGATGTTAGTGACATGACTGCAATAAATCATTATTTCTTTAACAGCATTCAAATTAATTGTGTACTCGTCACGCCCTCACTCCGACACCAGCCCACCCCCCCCCCCCCCAACCAAATCCCCAATGTAGGCCTATATGAATGAATTGTATTGATGTTATAACATACGTTATTCATACTTGGATTGTACCGTATTCTGAGAGTGAGACAAATTTACGTCAAATGGATATGATTAATACGTTACAACTCAACAGTGTCACCAATCGTTTGTTTTCATTCAAATCAAGTAAATAAGTCAAAATCAAACAGCCAAACGATTTTTATATAATCTGTGGAGGAGGATGTTTTACTACAAATCTCCCAAACACATTGATTGATAAATTTGGTGTTGGTTTTTTTACAATTGGATACAGGGCCTTCGACAGAATATAGTAATAAGGAACAGTACTTTGTTGTCTGCAAATTAAACTTTGCGAACTAACTTTGTACAATGAAACACCTGCCAGTAACACTGGACCATGAAGACACAGAACACGGCAGTTTGCAATGTGCCAGTCCCGCTAATGCTTTATGCCAATATGCCTAATCAGCATCTCTTAAGTGCCCTCATAATGCATTGTTTGTAAATACCAGAAATAATCACCATTACACTCCAACTAGACAGATAATGTTGTCCAAATCATAGAGCCAAATCAAGGCCATCCATAGGGATTGGCAAAGCCAGTTGAACAGCACACACGAGAGCAGCAAAACCCTTAAGCAAATAATTATTAAATGATTGTCTCACATAAAGAAGTGTCGAGATCCTCTTGCAATGGTCTTCTCGCGTTGAAGAAGGAGACACCAAATGCCTTCATCCGGGTAACGCCAGTCGGTGCTTCTGGGTTTTGAGTTACGCTAGGAAAACGTGATCCGTTAATATTGTGCTGGTAAATCTCTACTGGTAAGCTGAATCATATCACGAATCAGATAAATTTGAAGTAACATTTCAAAATATATTGTTGAACATTCCAGTCAATATATACGAAAATGATATATGAACCGTATGTCAATTGGTGTTGCTTTTTTGACAGTAGGGCCTAGGCCTATCGTGGAACAATTGGTTTGTTTGCTTTATGTAATAATGTATGCTTATATGGGAATGGGAGCTCCCTTCTTCCATCTTAGCACTAGGTATGGTATGCACTTGGTGTCTTATGTGTGCTAACCTTCTCATGTTCCACATTGATCCCAATTTGTCCCGAGTCATTCTTAACTTTAAGCCACTGGTCTGTTCATATACAACTTCTAAAAATGTCTACTAAGTAGTTCTTATACATCAGTTCCTACATTTTGGCAGCTCGCCTCGAACTAATGGGGTGTCGTGGCCGAGTGGATAAGAACACCGAACTCAAGCACTGGTGTTTCTGTTCAGCAGAGTGTGGGTTCGAGTCCCGGTCGTGACACTTGTGTCCCTGAACAAGACACTTAACTATAATTGCTTCTCTCCACCCAGGGGTAATATGGGTACATGTGAGGGCAGAGATGGTTCTTGTGATTGATTTAGCCTAGTAGCGCATATTTGTTGCACAGGCTGTATACTCCCCAGGGAGCTGAGATGGGTTAAGGAATGAAATAATGGCCCAGTGACCAGGGGTAATAATGTTGGAAGCGCTTTGGGACGCCCTTTTGGTGTGAAAAGCGCTATATAAAAATTGGTTCTTATTAGTATTATTAACAGTAACACCATTGAAAAGAAAGTACGTGGATTGAAGTTTCCTCACGATAATATGACAATCTGACGGTGCATATGCGATTGATGTGCACATATAAACAGTTAAATTCTAGCAATAAGTTCTTATGGAATCATGCATTGAAGCAAGGCAGTTCGGCAAAACGGCACATCAAATTTAACAATAAGAGATGTTTTTCAATCACATCATAGACGCTATTATAAAAAGACAACGCCTGAAGTTGTTTCCAGCGAAGCACTCCAACATTCACAACTGCTATAAATATCTAGCTTGGTTACAAACATGGCCAGCCCGTCCCAGCAACCTTGAAAATGATTATTATAAGTATTGATATACGCTGTCAGTTTCCCCTAATCTCCTGTCCCATTTTTTGACTTCTGTGTGACCAGGTATTAATTATCCATGGACATATAACGTGGGATTTGTACGATAATGACACAAAAAAGTATCATCGCCACTCTTTGTCAGTATTTGAGAGGTTTATCGAGTCTATCAACATAGCCTCAATTCAACCTGCCCCTTTACTAAAACTCTACCTCTGCTCTCAAAATCTAGATAAATTCAAATATAATCTGATAGCAGAGGTGGCCTACAATGTTAAAGTACGACCACCTCCAATATCACAAATTCCCCCCTCCGTTATCTCCAGGAATATATATATATATATACTACACTCCTTCTAGAAAGAAAGAAAGAAAGAGAGGGAAAAAACAGGGTGACCAAAAAGTTTGCAAAGAAGTTAATAAATTGCAGGTTTTGACAGGCGAATAAAAGGCCGAGTCGACTTCGCGCCCACGCCGTGAGATCACTTTGTCCCTTTAGTCAAAGATCGTCTGCGCATGCCGGCTTTTTTTTAAAAGTATAATAGTAAAGTGTGGTAGGTTTAGCAGGTGCCCTCCCTAAAGGCAAACGCCGTGTATTTGTCTCGTTGAGTGACGCCATTGATGTGTGTGCTCAATCAGATGCATATCAACTTTTCTTCGTTTACGTTTGGTTCGAGCGTGTATTTCTTTTTCTTTTTTTTCCCATCAATGTTGGTGTTCCCCTGTCTAAAAGGTTTTTCAAAAAAGTTGTTCGCCTTCACAGAAAGTTCCTTTCAAATCGTAATTACAGGGTCCAATATCAGTCATGTTCTGCAAATTGCATTCGTGTTTTTCTGTTGGGAGTATGGGTTTATAATAGACTGGTAAAGGCAACTGCATTTGTCCCCGGGAACAAACCCCTGGAACAAGTGTCCTTTGTCTTCATGAAGTCCTCGCCGGTGTAGTTTTTGTATTTGAATGGATTGTGTAGTTTATATAAAACAACTCCTTTTTTGGGGCAGGGCTGTACCTTGGAGCGACATTCCCTATTTCGGATAACCTAAATGATAGTCCATGGGTTTGTTTGGTAGCAGTGGCATATTGCTCTGTGTCCCCCCCCCCTTGTCTGGCGACAATAATATAAAAGCTCTGCGAATTCGGCCCGAGATCTTATCGAAGAAAATATCACCATTTAGCGATTTATCACGGGTTTGACTGACAGCGCCCGCTTTTTGTCTGCGTCAAGTTGGTAACAAATTAAACCGCTCAATGATAATGAAGAACACTCGAGATCGGAGTGACAACTGGAAAAATTGTTTGGAAAATAATTACCCCCAAAGTTTAAGAGAAAGGGGAAAGAGCTAACGGGCTTTCGGCCTATCATGCCGGGATATTGTGGTCGAGTATACGGCTCGCATCCTTGAGGAAGATCTAACGAAGGGTTGCACATGTCAAATAGTCGTAAAATCCATCCACTAGACTATTCACGTACAATGCATCAATCGTGCACGAACTACTGTCGTGGAAAAAAAGTTCCTACCTAGAATAATAAGATGCATTCAAATCATCAACTACTCACAACGCAAAAACAACAACTTACTTACTTTGAAAGACATCATTCAAACTAAAACCCAAACTTTTCAAAATAATTTGTAATGCAGTGCCTCGGTCACTGACATATTAATCCTGAAACTGTCGTAGTTTTGCGTTTGTCTGACAAGTTTTGCAAAACTTGCATTTTTTTATATTAAAAAAATCTTCTGACTCACAAAGATAATTTGAGACATCACATTCGTGTATGGAACAGTAGTCAAGTTTTAGCGTAGGAGTATGAAGTGCGACAACTTGTATGGACTTGAAATTGGAGAGTGGCGACCACTCCATCCCTGTTTAGATACCGTCCCAACCCCATACACCATCACCCAGGATAAAGAGCTAGAATTTAGGGTTGCTGTTTTTATAGGTGGGCTTGCACTATAGCCACGGACCCACTGAAGTCCAATGGTACATAATGTACTCCGGCTGATCCATGGTGTGGGTTGTATGCGTCCGGTCACCCTTCCGATGGCTGGCCCTTGTCCGATGGCACACCAATAGTCGTTGGAAATACTCTCTGTAGTGGTTGCACGAATTCAAGTTCATACCAATAGGCCATGATGCTACTATTTAATAGGGACTTAAACTTTTGTGAAAACACTGATGGTTATAGTATTATGCAATGAGTATTTTCAGTTCCACTTTTAAGACTGGAAATAAGCACTGCTTTGATGTGCTCTGTAGTTCGCACGGGACATGAGCATTTGGCCATGTGTCAACGAGAAAAAAAACAAAGCATGACAACCTGTTTTACTCATATTGTTCTCAAACATGAGAACGTCTATTCTGGTGAAACTTTGATAATGGTGTTTGAAACGGAAACAAACACAACAGTTATGTCTGAATGGTTCTCTTTGAAACTTGATCATGACTTCTTCCCTTTTTATGATTGATGTTGAACTCTAATACCGTTGCATTGTGAAAAGGAACTAAAACATTCAGCAAATGGGGATGGATGTGATGAGATGTCCAACTGCATTCGATATACTGACCGGCATCTACACTGCATCATGTGCTGTAAAAAGAAATAAGCCGACACGGACATTCAGAAAAGAAAAAACACCATAGCATATATATAGTTTTCCAGCATGTTTGTGACTTTAAACAATGTGTATCTTTTAAGATTGTATATTTAAAGTTTGATTATTTTAGTTTTATCAAGTGGTCAACCTTCGCAGGCTCTTTTTCGATATTCAAATAAATCTTGATCAAGCGACAAAACATGCCCACTGTGGGTTTTATTTACATGATGAGTTATAGTTCAACACGTGGCAAGGGTATTTTTTCGTTTACTGAACAACGAAAACGGAATTGGTATAGTGGTGCAGAGACGATAAGCTACGGGGCTTAAGAAACTACATCTACTTTCATTATTTATTTATTATTTTTTTTTCAACCGGGTTACCAACTTTGAACTATGAACTATAATGGTTAAGTCACGTGCATGAACCGCATTTTTTTCCCATATGCGTTTTAGGGAAAACAGGCTACTTTTTCATGTAGAGTAAACTACAGACTATCGGTAGTCCTTGAGAAACTTTGTCAACAAAATATTCCTTAAGAATTTACTCTTGTAGTTTGTTCAACTGGTTAACAGTGCAGGAAGAAACTGCCATCTTGGATAGGAAACGTTTTTGTAGCAGAATTTTGTCATCGGCTGAAACGCTCGACTTCTCCCCTCGTAGCCTATATATAGTGTCTGCAAGAGGAATGTTTGAATAACTATTGCCGTTGTATGGCACTCCGGGCTAGATCCCATGGTGGATTTCTTATTGTTTGTTCTGTCATGTTCTCATAAACCAAATGGAGACGAAAGCTCCTACTTGTGTGTATATATTCCTAGTTTAATTCTCATGAAGGTGTAAATGTTTTTTGTACATGTCTCGCATCCTAATTGAATTTAAACCCTGGCTGCATTCTAGGAAAGAAAAAAAAAGAAAAAGAAAAGGAAAACAGAAATGCGGCTCATTCTACCTCGTAAACCGTAATCCATACTGAATTTGGAGCGGTCCGTTTCAACAGTTTGTGTGGAGTCTGAGAGCTTTGTGCAGGTATTAACACTTCAATTAAATTTGGGATGAAAAGATCGTCAGGTGTTTTGGACGGATGAAGTTGTGGGTATCATCGTAAGCAGACAAAAGGCTAAGCGCTCCCGCCACCTCCGGTGTGTAATAAAACCTCAGTGACACGCGGGTCAACGGCAGTACTTGAACACCAATCAAATTAACTCCCAGAGTTGGGTGACAAATTGATTTTATGCTAACACCTTGTTTGGGCAATTGACTCTAAGCGCCGCCCACTGTCCGCCCGTGGCCATCGTTCGTGCGCACACCGTGTCCTGCACACACACCACACACCGACTCCTTCTCTCGCCGTATGTGTATGCGTACAATGTTTTGGATCGGAAGGCCGCGTCGTGTTGTCATTTAAAAAAAGATAATCCGTCATATGTCTACTGGTCAGTGTAGTGCATCCTAGCACACGGAGAGCATCAGTGTCCCCTCAGTGTCCTCTACTAACCACCACAAGACGACCATAACTTCATTCATTCTCGACAGAGGTCTTGGAGTTCACGGCGACATTATTAACACTGTCTATGCATGTTTTTGTCTTTCAAGTGTGAACGCAGAAGAAGAAACATAACAGCAACAAAAACCTGCGAGTGAAGTCGCTGCTTTTTTGTGGAGTTGCAACCCATCCCCTTAGTGTGCCCCCATGTGGACAGCTCCGTCACTCATGGATGAGACCGAGATTGCTATGAATGTCAAGACCAGCTTCTCGGTGAAGGACATACTGGATATGCCACAAGCGGCTGCTGTGGTGGCCGCCGCAGCAGCCAGCGAGTCGGTCAAGGCACGGTCCTGCCGGGTAGGAAGCGGTGGATCCCCGACGGTAGCTCTGCAGGACGGGGCCACCGCTATCACGTCACATGAGTCCGTCGGTATAAACTCATTCTATGATGCCAGTGACAACCCGTACACGCGCTGGTTGCAGAGCCAGGGATCCGATCCTATGCCTTATTCCTGTGAGTATATAGTCATTAATTATAACTAAAATTAAAGCGATTATAAAAGTTTTGGGAATAATAATCTACATTCGAAAGTTTACCTAATACCTGTGCGTTTTTACCAGACGCCATGTGTAATTAAGAGAATCATTACCACACAGTGGTAAAGCAAACTCCTCATTCCACTTTAAGCGAGTAAACGCGTTGCTAAAATGCCCAACTCTCTTCTATTAACGGTGAGAGTCGCTGCTTCCCGCTGGGAGTCAGTAACTTATAATTCAACAGCTCGGTATCTGCACAATTAATATCGTTTATTATCCCGATATATTAGTCCAGTTAAAAGGAAAATAACGCCATGTGAAAGAAAATGGTACTTATTTGCTATTTCATTAAGCGAAAAAAATCACTAGTTTTAGAAGAAAGTTCGTTTTAACGCTGCTTCAAAAGCTTTAGGCCCTAACAAAAACATTTTCCAACACATAGAATCAACTCTATGTCATTTTGAAATAAATCATACAGGTACTCAAATAAAGGAAGTTATCATATGACGCCATTACACACCCTAAACTTTTTAAATTCCAAATATTTGGAATAATATAGAATTAAGTCACACCAAAGCTATGTTGATTTCCTTTAAGTAGGCCTACGGTATTGTCAAATGATCAATTATTCTCATCGATGTATTTTGGGAAATCTTTCCTTTTCAAATGGTTTAATTTTGGGGGGAAACATGCAACAGTAACGAGTGGTCTTTCTTTCTATTTTGATGTATGATTTGAGGCAACTTTGAAACCATGCTTTTTAAAATGACCAATGTTCAGCGTCAACAAAAGAGAAATACTGTACAACACATTTACTTTGTTTAATTTCATCAAGCTCATAAGAGAGAAATTGCCATAGGCCTACTACTATCATTAGGCCTAGCTGTCATTGGCAGCACACAAACCATAGCAATGGTGTTGAGATACTCAAAATATAACACCATTGCTATGGTTTGTGTGCTGTTTAAGGTTTGATGTTATGAAAGACCTTCGTTTATTTATACAATATTATTTACCCTATTGACACCTTTAATAGTTAACTTTTGTTAGTGACTGGCCAGCAGGGCCAGTTGAGTTATTAGCTTATTATTTCACTAGTCCGTCAGCGTTTTCACTAGTCGCTATTTCAAATGAAATAGTGATGTTTTTCAACACTGAACTAGCCAACCAGACCATTAGGAGTGAATTTTGACTGATCTTCATGTGTTTTAACTTGCATTTGGCCAGCGGACCACTGTTAAGCGAGAACGCTGCATATTTGTTGTCACCGGTGAGGCTAAACCAATTACATGTAATTCAATTAAATCTCTTAACGCAGTTGCAAAATGGCAACACAACATTCTAAATGTCTTAACCTACACAATAAAATAATATTCGTCAATGTAAGTAAATTGTGAAGGGAATATACATTTGTAAACACCTGTCGTGTGATTCACTTCATGTGCGGTGTCAATATAGTACACATTGAGCGAGTTGGACGTAAGTGTTGGTTTGGTCACCGTACATTAAGCTATGTCATCAAATGTCTCATGCTTAAGAGCGGTCAGTCAAGTTCATGAAAATCCTTCCTCTTCCACCAACAATGGACGTGTATTTAGAAATGAGAGCACATTCGCCAGAAGGCTCTTCATTATTTTAAAGCTAAAGTCGAGTTGGATCAAGTACCAATTAGTAACATTTGCACAATTTCATTTTTTTTTTTTTTACTTTTTGGTCGGTTTAAAATGATTGTTTATCAGTGTAATATCTTTGGAATCAAATTGTCAGCAATTCGTCTCGTGTAGTAACTATGAATGGCAATTATTTATTAAAAAATACAATTTGAAACTGGAAAGAAAAAATAGAAATAGACAAAATGCACAAGAAAACAACCCTAGTCTAATATGTATACTACACACCAATGTTCATGTTCAATCTTAACACTGTAACAGTAATATCTACATTATGGCCATTCATAGTGTCAGTGTAAATTGTCTGCCTGTTTGCAGCCTCATTACTGCCCGCCTTCCACAATTTCAATACCGTTTCGAATTTCCCACGAGTTGTGTGTTCATAAGTAATGATCGTTTTTGTGCCCATTTCCGAATTAATTTGTTTGGCCAATGAGCAAACACAAGATAGACTTATGAGGCTGCACTGCAGTAGATAAACTACGCTCGCTAGCGACGATCGCTCTGCTGTCATAAAGACGAGGGAAGAGAAGCCACACACAAAATCAAAAAAAAAATCTAGGTAGGCCTTCACAGTGATCCATCACTTCCCCTGGCCTTTAAACTACACTAAATGTAATGGTTTATACTGTGGAGACGGGTAATGTGTGGTAGATTGAATTTTGCGCGCCGTCTTAGCATTATGCCGTTCACGTTCGGCAAACGCCACGGTTCCCTCCTGACAGATTGGACACTTTCACTGTTTAAGCAACTTGACTTGTATATTGATGCTCTTGCTGTTTGCCTACTGAAGAAGGCCGCTGGCTGTACCTGGTGATGGTATTTTTCTATATGTAATCAGCCGCTGACTGAGCAAAGATGCACTGAGTTTATTATAGTATTTTGATGTGTACTTATGGTATTTTCATTTTGCTTTCTTGATATAAAGCTCTCGGCCAGACGGCGACCACCCCGAACTCGTCCTCGGCAAAAACCACTTCCAATAGCGTGAACGCAACCACGGCGTCGAATACAACGTCAGCAAACACCGACATCAGCAACGGAAACCTCAGCGGGAGCGGTAGCGATGACGAGTCCCCCAACCAGGACTCCTCGTCATCAGACCCGCCCAAGAAGAGGAAACGACGGGTGCTCTTCTCAAAAGCACAAACCTACGAACTGGAGAGACGTTTCCGCCAGCAACGGTACCTTTCCGCCCCCGAGAGGGAGCACCTCGCTAGCATCATACGTCTCTCCCCAACACAGGTCAAAATCTGGTTCCAGAACCACCGCTACAAGTTGAAGCGGTCTCGTCAAGAGAAAGGACTGGATATGAACCCGCTGCCGTCACCACGGCGTGTTGCCGTGCCGGTTTTGGTTAGGGATGGCAAGCCCTGCGGTGCAGGGATGAACGGTTCAGCGAGTGCGGCGATGGCCGCAGCGCCGTGCATGGGGCCAAAGTCACACCATGACATGATAGCAACGACCGCCTCAACAGCACCACCACTCCAACACATGCAGGCATATCCGTCACAATGTAGCTACGCCGCTGCACCCTACAGCAGTTACAGTACTTTCTCAGGCATGTCGAACAATATGCAATATTCAGGCTCAATGGCACAACCGTGGACTTGGTGAAAAGCCAATTTACATATCATTCCCTCTGCCACTTCAAACAAGAAAACTCACGCCAACCCACAAATATCCATCCTAATGGACAAGCAGGAGGTGCCCGTTTATCTTTGGACAGTAATTTTACCTTTAACTTTATTTTATTATCGAAGATTGGAGCGGATGCTTCTATGGTCATTAAGCGCGGCCCCCTTGATCCCAGACCATTTTGTCCAGTCAGTCAGTTCATTGCGTGAAGGACCTCTGTCTCTGTTTCTCCTCTCAACGATTGACTACCCACGAGTTCGCTCACTTTACCAGGCAAGTTATGCACCCAGAGATGGGCAATAGTACACACACCTGCACACGCTGCTACTTAACCCCATCGTGCTTAATGAGACGGTAAATTATAAATCTTTACTGCACAAGCGCTTCCATAAACAAAACTAGCATAGCTTTTTCTCTTTCATTTCTTGCGGGAAAATTAAAGCAAGGACATTGCAAAATACCAAACCATATTTTAAAAACTGAATAATTGATGGACTATAGTCAGTTTAAGGACACGAATTGGCGATTCAGGTGCTCCAAAACTAAATCAGTGAGACATGATTTGGTTTTTTGTATTTGTTGAAACGTAAAAGTGCATTCAATTTCAGCAGAATGTTTTCAAGCGCAATTAGCTTCCTCTAAATCTAACCCAAGGCTCGATTAATTTAACTCTACTGATAGTTTTGGAAAATCTCGTTTGCTTTTCAAATAGGGAAAACTGAGCCACTGCAGTTGCTAGTTTGGTTGATAACTTTATGCATATAAAGGTATCAGCAACTGCCTGTTGACGATCTTTGATATACACGGACAAGGGATTCTTAAAAGATGATAAGACAGAAATGAGAACCAGTGTCCTTTTCAACGTATCTCCAACTCCTCCCCGTTTAACTGTTTCAGACGAAAGGCTACAGGTGTGATCTGTGAATGGGAAGTAAAAGGCGATTTGACCATAGAATGACATTAAAAACAGCAGCTTGGTGGTCGTTTTATTCTTCCTCTCAACAAAGGATGCCAAGAAGTTGGCCAGAGAAACCATCCAAGTCATTTCCCCATCCACCATATACCCATAGCCCCCCTTTCTCGCCTTGATGAACCCTTTTAGAAAACAATTCACAAAGCCTACTCCAGTACACCTTTGTCAAGTAACACCCTCTTTGGGTTTTAGTTTTCCCACCGACTCAACAGTCTGTTGTAAGCCATAAAAACGCTAGGCTGACTTAATATTATACAGCCAAACTTCCAATCGACCGGGTTGACAGGAAACTGTTTGTCAAGCGTTTCAGTCACAAAAGACCGTCCAAACACGTCCCCTTAAGCCGACTCACCACCAAGTACCTGGCAAGCAAAATATTTGCTCCCCCTCCTCTGTCTTTCTTTGTTTTGCTCAAGCTGTTTGATCATATTATTTCGTATTCTAAGATGCCATGTTGACACCCTTGACGCAAATTGTAATTACTTCAACTGAAATATATATAAGAAAACAGAACAAGAAATACCAGTAACTTTTGAACAAGTATACCGGGACATTTTCAAAATATGTATCGTGTAGAATTATCTTAGAGATAAATTCGAAATGTTATTATTTGATGTTAAAATAACGAGAATGGCTACCTTTCAGAGGACATTTGTTGGGGAAAACAGACCACTTCTCCCCGGTGAAGTTTGGCTGATTTGTGAAGCGTACAGTTTGGTATCGGTGAATCACACACTTTGTGGACACAAATGTCGACTTTTGACCTCATTGTATAACTGTAGTATTAATCAACATTGCCATGGGAGTTAGAGTTGTCAAGAGTGTACTAAGGCCTGAGTTTCGAAAGGAGTGCCACTGCATATGAAGCAGAAGTAGACAAATATTTATTACAAAACCACGCAAAATACTCCTAAATTTGGTCATGTACTGCGAGAGATGGCTGAACTCAGACGTAGGGTAAAACTCTGTGACTCCTCTCTAAACATATGAAGTCACAGGTCACACGGTCTTTAGTTTCACAACAAAATTGTTTGCATAATATTAATAATACACTAACATAGGTTCCACGTTCAAACCAGGATGATTGTTTGAAATTTGTGCGGCTGGGCGCTCATCAGTACATTGGATGAAGCATATTTGAAAGACGAAGTGAAGTGCTGTAAAATGACACCATAACTATTGGGAAACATTGAATGTACCCCTCTGAGCAATTGTAGCTATCATATTATGTCCTTTTGTTGTGGAACTAGTTTAAGCTGTGATGAGTAGTTCTTACACAAGGGAGATGTTACATGTCCAAAATAATTGGTAAAGCTTAATACTCTGTCGAAATATATTTTAATGTAACTTCATGACGACAAAGGCCTATGACTCATGTCGAAATGTTGAGAGCAAAGCAATTGGCCTTTTCCACAGCTGTCGAAAGCTTCTCAAGAACAAAACTGTATCATCACATAGTGTTCCCACAAGAATTAGGCTTATTTATACCGTTGCCATTCCCGTCCACAAACAGAATTGCCAGATATTGTTTTTTTATTTTAGGAAAGCTTGGATAGTTTCGCTTCAAACCTTTTTTTATTTTTATGCAGAGCACCTTCAACGAAGTCCAACGAACATGAACTTCCCCGGTATGAGACGAACATAATCATTTGATATCTACGCAGTTATACTAAATATATTTAAAGTAGAGTGATGGAGGATGAGGAGTGGTCGAAGAAGTGTTTTTTATGATGGAAATAATCCTATTGGTCTAATTCACCTGACGTCATCATCACAATAATCTTAATTGTGCCATATTGGGAGTCAATGTGATCGGGTGTTATACAACGTATAGTGCGCTTTTTAGGCGACGCGTCGTTTGACACCTTGACTTCTATAATAGATCGCTCAAGTCTCGAGCGTATTCGAACATTTGTTAGACCTTTTTGGTCCCACATTCATAGCTTTAGCGCGTGAGGGCAACAAACTCGCGCACTTTAACGTGTCCCAATGTTCGAATACGCGCGAGACTTATGGCAGCATGAGCCGCGTTTGACGTCAGTGCAATGGGTCAATAATGATTCTTGTAATATTTATACTCGTGTACTTGTATAAAGTAAAACCCCAAATGCAGAAGTTGTGAAGTTTTTGTAAATATTAAGCTTACGTTTCTATCCAAACCAACATTGCGACGTTTATCGTGTAACATTAATTATGTAGTCGTGGACTTATTCAAGTTCTAGGTTGGAGTTCCTTTTTCACTACTTTAATAATACAATATCTTTGTCTTAGAAATGCAAGAATCGACTTACACAATAAACCACCGAATGTAATTCAACACAATCTGTATCTGATGTAATTTCGTCCTGTTTTTTAATGTTTGCCAATGATTTGTTTAGCGCTGCCATTGTGTGTATAACAGCTCGAGGTAGTGAGAACTAATGGCGAGTCTAGGGTATCGAAAGGGGGAGTGGCGCGTTAAAAGAGGGGGTCACACACCATTGTGGAAAATACCGTCAAGTTCTCTTGAAAACTATCAATCGATCTCGCTAATTTAAAAATCAATTTCAGGCGCTTGGGCATAACGAAAACAAACAACGTTGATCATTTGTGTCTGAACATTATTTTGAGCTTCAACACCATATTCAGATTTGTAATGAACGGGAAAGGACAACTTGACTGATTTCCTTTTTTTTTTTTTTTTTTTTTCATGTGATGGTGACTTGATGCTACCCCGTAAAAAGTGAACTTTTTGGGTATTGTTTATTATTCCTTTTGTTAAAAAAAAATATTTCCAATTACTGTGATGAAAGAATGGATACTCAATGTTAACAGTTGAAGTGTTTTCCCAAAGCACCAATTCTAAAATAAATAAATAATTGAACTGTTTCGATTCATGAAAACAAAACAAAAATTACTCCACAATGATAACCAACGGATAAAGAATTTATTGCGTCGTCGTTCTCTGTGTTTATCATTCCCCCCTTGATTCCGTTCCAGCCAATTAGAGAAGATTTGTCCATGCCTCCGGGAACGAGTCAACTTGAGGTATACAAAATACTGTCGCTTCAGTGTCATCCGTTAGAAGTGGCCACGATTTTTGTTCTTCTATTTTTTTCTTCTCTTTTCTTCTTCTTCTCCTTTTTCAACTGGCGATATTCCTCTCTTTACTCGTCGGTGGTGCCTGGGCCCCGCGGTGGTTTGTGGACTTAAAAAACCTTACCCCTGCATCAAGGTGTGTGTGATGTGTGTGTGCGGATGTCATCTTCAACGGTAAATTACTTATTTGAAAGCCCGCTGCATAACCGCCTGTGGTGGTTTCCAGTAAGCATCCTGTTTGACCAAACTAGACTCCGATTCAAAGCTCCAGGAGAGATTTCTACCATACATCTGAACCACGTCATCTATTAAGCCCCAAGCTCAATAATACTTTACCACTTAAACAACAAGTGTAATAGCTTCTCTCTCGATTAGGGGTAGAGAATTATATGGATGTGTATACATACCCTCTCGTGTACTACAATAAATGGAAATGGCAAAACTTCAGACGTTAACATAACCTTCAGGCTACCGTAGTCTATACACGCTTGCATTTTTTTTTCTCCCTTGGTCTAAGGAGGCTTTTCAGTCAACATAATGCAAATGAGCTTGATCAAGGCAAAACAGTCGACATTATTCTTGGGTAAATTATCGATTGTGTCCCTCTCCTGTTTTTCTCTGTTCTTCTTCGGAGAGGATCGCGCTTGAGACTAAGTTTTCCCCTGGGCGCTTTCCAACCGTTTCCTCCCCGAATTCTCCACAACTCCTGCACGGTAGATCAGGAGCTACGGGTCTCACTGAGTGGCTAGGTGCTTCACGCTCATCAAAAGTCGCGTTTTGAGATTTCTCGTGATCCGGAGTTGATCTCCGAAGGCAAATTGTGCTTTGGCCCCGTTTAGGGCCGCGGGAACATAGGAGGAGAAGAACGAAATAATCGAAGGGGGGTAATTGATCTGGACGCTCAGAGGATCTGAGTTTTGTGCCTCTGCATGAAGGAGGGGGTTAGTGAACATGACAGGAATCCAATTGCTTTGAAGATGGCATCGACGATGCCTCGAGCACTATAGACTCCCTTGGGCCAACTATCTCCTGAGATGTACTCATATCAGATGACAAGAAGGATATCTTACCAATGCATGTAGGTTTTAGTCTGTAGCTCGTGGGAGGCTTGTTTTCTCTTGTTTGGTTCGGTTTTAAAGAGTTTCATTCTTTAGGTTTGTACAAAAGTATAAACAAGTGTAACATAAATGTTTCGTATCTGGGTCTCTACATAATAAATAAACCTGAGTTTTAACTATCTTCTCCGACCCTGTAGAACTGCAGTGCCGTGATGATCGTTTACTTCCTTTTTTGTATATGGATCAAGGCCTATGACCAGATTTCACTCGCTGCCCCATTGAACAGATAACAGTAGTGAAACGGCGCGCGCTGGTGTGTTTTATTACCTAATATTGGAAACAAAATGCTTTAGTTTACTCAAGTTGTATAATTCAGTTCGCCCCTTTCAAAATTTTTTGATAATCTGTTGTATACGATAAGGAAGTACGATATGCCAGTAGTGTCCCTTGTGATTTTGTTCATCAGCACATGAAGACAAAACAAGACCCCCCCTTCTAGATTTACGCGTATGTAAATATAAATATGTGTTTTGTATGTGCAACTTAAAATACGCAATTAACAAAAAAGTGACACATTGTCGGTATGCGTAGAAATAATATACTCTGCTTTACACAATGATCACACCTTCTACGTTTAACATATTGCACTAAATCTTAACACTGCATTGGAAACTTTAAAACTAAGATTAAATTTGGTGTGGATTTAAAGAAAAATGCCACTCCTTTATTTGTTTCACTAAAGTAAAATTATAGTATAGAATCACGTATAGGATAAATGTTTAAAAAAATATGTGAACTTGAATGATAGGTCTCTAATGTATCATTGAATCATGATATTATTGCAGAGAGATCTAAACTTATTGCATAGTATCTAAATGCAGAATTTCGTTTCATAGCCATTATTCCATATTAAATTATGGTACGATCCTCTAAAACTGTCCAGTTAAACTGGGATGCAAACCCACTATAAATAAGCATTGTTTGTAATATTGTTTCATTCCATTATTTGAATGTTAAGTGTAATGTTTTCCTCCAGTTTTGGTTACAATCGCCATTCAAAGCTCAAGTGCAGAGTTTGTATACACTCTCGTGGACTCAGTGTGCATGAGATCAAGCAAACCCACTGCCGGTCGGATATATAAAGAAGTTGTTTGCTTCAACGCTAGCAACCGTCAAACCGTGGTCGTCAGAGGCCGGGCCCGGTACTGACTTATCAGTCCTTTCAAAGGAACGGGATCGACACTTTGTCCCGGTTTGTTTCTTCTTCTTTTTTCCCTGATAAAATAAATAGGGTCAGGGGAGTTACTACAAGAAGACAAAAACTGTCGGAGGTGTTTCACGAAAGGGGTTAGGTTTGAGTTATTTGCGTTGAGTTCTGCAGCAAGTGTGTCTTCAGTAGGTTTGAAATGTGTTATTCACCCCCTCTACGACATTGTGTTTTCTTTAAAAATCGAGGAGAATATGATAGATGCTCAAATTTTAAAGTAAACACTATATTATTTACGTTTGGAAAAGTTGCTCCGCAATGAAATGTTGCTTTATCGGTTGATTTAGTCATCGTTGCCCTTAGTGGTGCCTTAAGCGATATTTTTCAGGTTGAGGTGACATAGGCCTCCTATACTTGAAGTCACCCCCCCCCCCCCCCCCCCCCACTCTCTCTCTCTCTCTTTCTCTCTCTCTCTCTCAATTGACAGTGTATTTTTGTCTAATGTTTATGTCCTCCGTAGGTATGACAAACCTTCATGTGGAAAAAATGAGCATCGGGAAAAATCCATACCATGTCTTGGCGTTAGAACAATATTTGACTTCTCGGTCCTATTCCCTTGAGTACACAGCACTTCTTTGTCATTTCAGATTAAATGGTTTGCCGCTCTTCCCCTACTCTTCTGTCTCTACTCAGCGTGGGCCAGAGATCACGCTGTATACGAGGACAAAACTTAACACTAAGGTTAACCTCAACACACAGGTGTCATTTTGAAGATTTCTAGTCCTTTGAGATGAGCCTCTACCTGTCCCCCCTCGGAACATTTCCAGCGTTATTGAACCCTCACACCTCGAGTGAGAGACTACGAAAGAGTCCCTTAGTCTTCACTTAATTGAACCACTTGTGCCTTGGACAGCAAGCCCGAGTCGTCCCAGCGTATGATCCAACAAGATGGGAATCGTTGGCGATTAAAGAGCTATTTAAACCGTCTGACAAGCTCTCCAAGTTTAAGATCTGACAGCAGTGCATGTTAGTTCGGTCGCCCGGAGGGGTAGGCCCGACGATCCGGTGCGGCCGAGCCGTATACGCTTCGCTAAGGTTTACCTTACGGCAATCGATCGACAAAGCGTAGCAGTGACAGGAAGCTAGCTAATTGCACCATTTTCTCAACCGTCTGTCTCAGTGTGCTCTGACTTGTTCTAAGGGGGAAAGGGGGGGGGGGGTCACCTCACAGTGACGATGGACAACTTTGAAATCTTAAGTATCTACAATTGGCATGTACAAGTGTCGTCAGCATCTTACATCAGTCCGTGCGATATGACTGTTCTAACCGTAGGCGTTCATCTTACACGTTGGTGGGTGAGCACACTGTGAAAGAGAAGAGTGCGTTCGTCATCAATCTGACATGCAGTTAAGGGCTACTCGCAAGAAATAAAGTAGTGTTTAAAAACAACAAGAAAAAAATTCAACAAACCATAATGGTGCCCCAAGGTCCACCATTTAATTTTTTCTCTCTCAGAAAATAGACTTGTAAGTTCTCCTTGAGTGGACGGTTTGTTTGATACTGTTGCGAGTGATTTATATTTTATCATTATGGTTCAACGCTGTTGGCGATAAAGCAAAACCCACCGTCGATGCTTCGTCTGTTGTGAGTATCAAACAAAACACCATGACAAGGTTTTGGCAATATACAAGCCATGATTTGGTTATTTTCATCTAAAAGATGACCCCAGGCTATTAACAGTAATGTTTAGGACATATGTATACAATAGGAGTGATGTCGTTATACAAAGTATTAGGCCAGGGTGAAGCGTCATTAAATTATATAGAAATTCCAAATTAATAGCATTAAAAATGACTTAATGTATAGGTCTACCTGATATCAACAAATCATTGTATAAATCACAAATGAAGTAATTTGGGAAGGACTCGCCATATTTATACCAAATCAAGTAATCTTTTGCTGCTGCTGCTGTTGTTGTTTTTGTTGATGTTATAGTTGTATAGGCCTAATTGTAATAGTTGTTGTTAATGTTCTTCTTCTACGTCTTCCTCGTTTTCTTCACCTTTTTGTTGTTTTTGTTGTTGTTGTTCTTGTTCTTGTTGTGCATGTTGTTGTTGTTGTTCTTGTTGTTATTGTTGTTGAGAGTTTTGTTATTCTTGTCTTTGTTGTTGTTGTTCTTCTCGTCTTTGTTGTTCTTCTTCTTGTTCTTTTTGTCTTTGTTGTTGTTCTATGTCCGATCCACTGCGTCCGACAAAACAAAAATTTCTGACCCATTATGTAAGAGAAACAATTATGTTCGACAAACCATATGGACCATTATGTCCCGACAAACCATGATTCTGCCGACCCATTGTGCCCGACCAGCCTTAATTGTCGGACTCATGGTTACGGTCAGACATAATGATGTGTAACACACGTATATTAATAATAACACAATAAAGACACGAGATAATATTTTGATAAAGTTGCAATCACATCCAAAGGCAACGGACTGTCATCTGAATTAAACGAACTCATAATATTGTAAAGTGAATAACCTCATTTGACGCGGTCCACGTGTTCCAATTCTCCCATGTTAACCGAATTATGCCATCAAATCTACCCCCGTATTCAACTCAACGCAATTTCTAGACTATCAATACTTCTATGACCATACGATATCATTTCAAGTAAAAATGTCATTTCTGAAGTTTCTGAATCGGATTGTACGTGGACAGTGAAATGAATGTCCACAACCGGAACAAATACTGGCGCCATGGTAATGGATTGAGTCGAATGTAATACCAGTCGGAGCGGTAGTATAAAACTCAACTTCCTCCAGTCGTATTGGCTATTGTTCAACGCCAAATCAATAATTCGCATTCAAAATAAAATTCCATGGACAAGTAGCACCGACTTAACACAATTATTTACAGGAGTTATCTCTACACAGTTGACAACGTGTTGACCATCACACTTGCAAACAAAGAAAACCAGTAGTGTCAAAAACAAAAAATGGAAAAAAGCAAAATGTGAAGAATAAACAGTATAATATAAACAACACATGGCATCGTTAAAATAAGTGACTGATTTAACGGTTGGCAAGTCTTGTAAAATATTAAGAAAGTCATCAATTTCAATAATTTGAAAACGGTCTATTACAAACTTGAAGAGCAATGAACATGATAGGACGGTCTGTGCGGAAGGTGCAAATGGTTGTAGATAATTTAAGTTGAAAATAATATATATTTTATTTTACGAAATCTGATACAACTGTAGTAAGGCTTTCGACAGTCGGTCACTTGGAAGACAAATTAGCTAAATCATACACCTAATAATGTTCGTCGAAATAACTTAAATGATACATGAGTAAAAAGAATCATTTTCTTTTGTAGGATTTGAAACAATCTTTATTGCACTCTTTGTAAATTCAAGAAATTAACCATCTTTTTAAAACATTGCATTGTTACAAGATCTATTTTAAATAGAAATCTTATGACAACTTTTGGTCGTACAGGAGTACAACGATTAATTAATAAATGAAAATACAACCAGGCCTAAGTCTTTTGTTTTGTCAATATGTATACAGTGTATGCTGCAAAAGCCTTTGTCTCGCGAACAGGTACAATGTTGCGGCGAATGTTATGTCGTATGCGCGACATTAAATTAAAACAATCATAAATTAGAAGCTGGTTCCCCGCAGTCTAATGAAGCATACATATGTTGATTCTAGATTGCAGTCATTCACCTCTTTAATCACATTGTTCAAACCGGAGTTCTATAAACATTATGATGAGGGTTCGTCATTCATTTCCTTTCTCACTCTAGGATTCTTATGTAACTCTTCCCCTCTTCCCATCTTGTGTCTTAATTAAGTTTTCTGTTGCTAATTGCTTTATAATTAAGTAGTGCGATTTTGCCCCTCCGTAACCCTCGTTGAGCCTGAGTCTTCGCTAATCAAACTTTCCACTTTAATTAAAACATCAAAGAGGCATCTTCAGTGTATTGAATGGGGCTTTTGAGTTAAGCGCATTATGCTCTGCCTCTGTACCTCCTGCGCGATACACGCGGCTTTTGGTGTATATACAATACAACCCACCGACAACCGCATTTCAAAATGGTATTTTTATGCGAGTGTTTTCTACTTGGTTCTCATTTTTGAGGGATCATCGACGATAAACTACTTGAGTTTTTCGGGAGTGTAGTCAGCGATACCTCTCTTAGTCTGAGAGTAAGCAAAAACAATCCACGGGGCAGGGGCCTGCAATTTAACGTGGTCACTCTCCTGGTGCACGTGGTTGTGCATCTCTAAGGCTTTCCTGTGCCGAAAGTCCGTGGAAACACGAGCTCCCGACGTCGTAGTGACTCAGAGAAGTGCATCAGTCGGCCAACCTACCCACAAAACCTAGCTAAACTTCACGTTTTCCCAATAGATTTCATATCGTCCAGATCGCTTGCAGCTTCTATATGATCGCATTTTGCCAATTTGTTCGGTGGATCTGTCTCATCCCATACCAGGCCTCATGGGAGTTATACACTGTACGCAACGTCAGCGTGTAAACTGGGTCGATAGCGCCCCCTACGCGTTCACTATTCTATCCCGTCCAAATGCGTGGACATTTCCGGTCTTTCCACAAAGGCATAACAGGAGAGAAGGAATTTGATCACATTTTGATCAATTCCTGACAAATCCAAAACGAGGAAAAACAAGAAGTAAAATACTGTCTACTACAGCAGCCCATGGAGCTAACAGACCAGAACGCGGGTGTATGTTCCCCTGAATGAGTTCGTATATTCCCCGTCAGTGGTCCATGAAATAGGCTACGGTGGATTTAAACAGCTTTGTTTGGATCACCGACAATATTGAAAAGAAGAAACAAAATTAGCGCGGAAATTACCCGTAACCAACTTGAATATTAAGCTCTTAGTCTCAATGCTATTTCATCCACTATTATAAACGCAGCTGTTTTTTCTTTACTTTTTAACTTTCGCTGTGGAAAAAGTGCCCAAATCACAGTTTGCCGTTTGTTGAATGGACACCATTGATTTAGGGAAACAAAATCCATTTCGATCCTCTAGATTTTTAAAAAGGCAGCATGCATCCACTGAGAAAATGGCAAAACGCCTGATGTTTTGTCAAGGATTTGTGTACGTCTATGCTAATGCTTATTCCAATTGCTGCAATCAAAATAAACGACGTTCATTTGAGGTGTCTTCAAAATGGTGGGACAATTTTCTGGTTGATTGGTAAATGGTGGTATAAACAGTGAGATTTCAGATTGAAACTAGAGCAATCCATTTTTGTTTTAACGAATACTAAAATCCTTTATGTTTAAGGACCTGTTTCAAACCTTGCTGTGCTGGTGAAAAGTCGTCGGTACCAAACACCAACAGTGATCTGTTTTGTTGGTGGTGGTTGCTGGTATTTCTAATACGGTAATGTAGCCGCTGTTTATTATACAATGCTGCAATGCATGTACTCGTAAGACCAAGTTGAGTATCATGGGAGCGCATGTTGCAACCGGTTTTGATTGGATATTCATTAATTTTAAGTCTTCCACATCATCGTCGTTAAAAATAAACAACAAAGAGCCTTAAATTGAAATAAGGCAACTGATTCGATTTTGTTCACAACCAACAGATTCAAAGGATGAATAATCCTTGGTGAACTATTTACCAACCGGCCTCTCAGTAATTTATCGAGCACTCCATAATGCATTTATTTTTTAAAGCGTATTTACTCATAATAGAGGGTTAATATATCATTTGTGTGTGTATGGCAAACACAAAGTAAACTACAAATGCCTTGGATTTTGAGAGAATAGTTTACAGTGTAATCCAACAAGGTGCTTGCTTGTCCACTCAACTAGAGAACAACCATAACAGCGAATTAGAGAAAGAACCGATAAAGTAAACGCTCAACACCACACTTGATGAGGCTAAACAACCGCTCCTAGAACTGAACAACATTTATTCTTGTGTGCTTTTGCATTATTAATATTTGTATTATTGTTATCGTCGGCAAACAGTGCCTTGGGTCTTAAACAGCCAATCTACGGGACACTGGCGGCTTGGTTGACTTTTTAGGGAGCGTGATGCTGTTAAATCAATGTTTCAGAACAAAGAAGGATGTGTGATTGGATTGTTCGTTTACTAAGCACTCGGTGAAACGTGCGACCCCAGCGAACAAAGATGTCTGAGGGGGAGACAAAATGAAAAGAGGACCGCCTTGGTCAATGTTTAGAGTTCATGATCGCACATGTCAACAGAAATTATTCAAACTAATATTTGAAATGGATGTGATAACATCAGATTGTATATCTAAGTAGTTGTAAATTAAATAGATGTCGGCCTACTTTGGGTGAAATAATGCGGACAAAGCCATGGCACGAAGAAGTTTCAGTTAACTTTGTTAACTGAAACTAGGGTGTGTACAACATTGGTAAGATTGAAAATATAAATGTTCACAGATTTGCACATAACCTACATGGTATAAAGATGGTCATGGTGGAAAACTTCCCTTGAAATAGTTTTGCTTGAAATGCCATTGTTTTTAGGAAATGAGTAAATAATAGTTTTTATCATGCAGGATAAAATCCGATGTTTGAAAAAAGGTTAAAAACATACAATGTGGTTTTCACTGTTTTATCATGACTCCGAAGACCGATTGAGCTTAAACTTATACATGTTTGCTATTTCATGTATATGTTGGGTCACATCAAGTATGGACAGGCCTACTGGTCTTTTGTATTTACCAATGTTGTTCACAGTACCCTTTAAGGCTGCTCGGCTATGACTTTGGCTTTGGGCTTTGTCCGCATTTCGGGGTCAGTTTGACGCAGATTGTGGATCATAGGCTACTCACCCGGACATAGGAATTTTTAGAGTGAGTCTTTTAATGAACTCGTTATTGAACGACTTGGTTAAAACAAATCACCAAACGAGTGAACAGATCCATAGCAGGTACATAACCATGAACATTTGAACATTTTCTATCGACCAGTAATGTTTCCAACCCATCGTGTGACTTGTGATTGTTTAAACAATCTTGCCGAAAACGAACATTCTGTGTAAACTCCTGAGCCCAATTTCAGAGATGCAGAAGAATGATGCTAACAATTTCCCTGCTAAGCAAACATAAGAAGGATACCAGTGACACATGATACATGTCACATGGTATTTGGGCTGGTGACCTTATGCTGGTAAGCATAATTGTGCTGTGCTTAGTTTGTGCTTGAGCATGCAGGTCCATGACATTGGGCCCTAGGTTATCTAGTCAGTGCGGTCAAGAAAACAACGTGTTGTACCATCAACGTGACGCTTCGAACAGAGGTTACACCAGACAGTCATTAATTAACAAGAAATTTAAGGCCAACTCAATTGCATTGTCTTTGGAGTGGTGAAAGTCATCTTTTATATTTACATAACAATTATATAACACACAACAAAAACAAATATCTACAAATTATTTAACTCCCAGTCATGCGTTCTTATTAACTCAAATCGAGACTGATACTTTTGACTGGTGATAAAAACCAAAGCTCCTCGTTGACCGTATACACAGGCAAAACAAAATAAACCTCCCCGTTCATTCCCGTTCAAACATCCAAAATCATTTAAATCGATCGGGAGCGAAGAGGTTCGACAAACATTCCACTGATCAGAACTAATATTTGTTCATCTAAATCATCATGATGCAATTATAAATGTTCAGTTACCAAGGGAACCCTCCTCTGCTTTGTTGTTTAGTTTCCCGCCAAAACAAATTCTGCTGACACCCATGAATATCTGTGTCTTCAGTTTTTGTCGATGAGGCGCGATGCACGAAGTCAATGCATTTTTTCTAATCAATTGAAACACATTTTGGTTTTTAATCGGTCGACCAATTAGAAAATGAACGCTATGGTTTGTTTTATAGTTGCGCCAAGACGGCATTAAATGAACAATGATTGTACTCAATGTTTATTTATGTTACGCAATGTTATTTATGAAAAATAACTGCCGTTCTATTTTTGTATCCAGTTGTCCTCCATGTTTTGTGATGGTAGTATGGAGTAAACAAGATCTTCGTGCGTTTTATATCATTGATCACAAGTTTTCCACCCTTACGCAACGATTGCCGTTAACGTTGTGGTTGATCAACATTTTATCAACATTTTTGAAGTAAAAAAAAGTATTTCTCCCAGATTTGCATAATTCTAAAATAAGATCCATGGTGCAGTGCAGCTGCCTGTATATGAGAAAGGTTGATGAGTCGCAAATGTAATTTATTATAATAATATAAAATTTAAACCGATGTTTTGTTCACGGTAGACCTGTTCACTTAAATGGTTTTACAAATATTTGCTGGTAAAAGTACGCAATTAAGCATTCATGTAATTTATCTATTATTTAGCCTAATGTTGTGTTACTTTATTTTACCTTTCTGAAAAAAACTGTTCGGTACAGTAGACAACCTACGGCATGTGTAATTACGTAGAAATGAAAACTGACTGTAAAAAGCAATGCTGGATTTAGTTGGCCTATAATTTAATTGTAATATACTAATAAGATACTCAACATTTCAGTTGTAAATATAACGCAACTTTGACACTGACAATTTTTTTTTAAATTAATTCAATTGAATTGACAGTCTTTTTTACAAATATCCAGCCTGTATATCATAATTTGGCTAAAGGTCATGACCTGAGAGATCAGTCTGCAGGCAAATTACAATATTCAACAAAATGACAAAGTGATCAATCTCAATAGTAGCTGTATAGCATCTAGTAGTAGACACGTTTTGTTGACCAACCCCCTAACCCCCGGAATTTGATTAAAAATCAGAGCAGCCTGAAAACCTTGATTGATAATAGTTGATCATTGGAGTGATCCTAAACGTGATAGTAAAGAGGCCTGGTTGCATCTTGAGAAGGAGACTACGCTCCTCATCACACGCACACACGATGATGAATGGTGGAATTGGGACGATGGTTTCCTCCACGTACGCAGTGGTTTATGCACGCAAAAATTCCCGTGTACACACTGCGTACGTGTGATAAACTGTTTAACTAACTGTCATTTGGGGACATTATTGATTGAGTTCCGGAAGACTAAAGTAGGGGCTAGCAGAAACAGCGCGAAACGGAATTCCACGAACAAAACGCGTGTGTTGAAGAGATTGCTGTTCTCACAAACCTCCAATTGTTTAATAATTCCCTTTTAATTCGCAGAATGAAGGGATGTGTGTTGCGCGCATCATGTCGACAATGGACCATTATAGCCTATCAGTTTATCGAACGCAATGTGTCCACCATGGTTGGGCATCATGGTTTATTAGACACAATGGATCGGACACAATGGTGTGTCGAACATAAATTGTCGGATATAATAGTTTGCCATGCACAATGGGTCGGACGTAATTGTTTGCCATGCTCAATGGGTCGTACATAATGGTTTGTCGACACAATGTGTCTGATATAAACTGTCCGCCATACACAATGGGTCGGACATAATGGTTTGTCGAACACTATGTCTCGCATATAAGTTTTCCATATATACACTGCATGGTTTGTCAGACACAATGGGCTGGACATTGTAGTCCAATTTGGTTGTCCGACATACTGTTCATCTCGGACGTTATGGTCCGTGGCAGCTTGCCCTGGTGAGAACGACACAGCGAAAAAACCTCTAGATTTCACTCATATCCATCCAATAATAACAGATCACTTGTAGAACCTGTTTTGACAAAATTACTTTTATTTATGAGTCATTCGGTTTCCCCTAAGAAAGGTTAATTTGTATGCCGAATAGTTTTTGCAAACTGTATGTCATCCAAACAATCAACCCGGTCTCTGTATGTTACTTTCCTGGAAGATTCAATGTGACTATGAGGAGTTTCAAGAACAACGGATGAAATGTGTTTGAGGTTCAGTCATTTTGCATTCAGCTTTTATTTATTTTTTATTTTTTATGTGATGGAAATAAAACACAGACAAGTAGTTGGTTCGAATGACAACCAAGTTGCGGTCGTAACCAAACGACACTCGGTAAAGAAACCTGTAACAGGTAAAATGGGTCATTAGAGGTCACAGGTTAGTTGTGGAAGCAAAACACGTGTATTTTACCATTAAGTCCGAAGGTCTCGTGTCTGTTATTTAAGAGCCTGAAGTTTCTTCAATGTTTTTCAATTACGATGTCTTCCACTTTCCAGGTTGCTGTTAATCCTCAGTCCTTACCCAACTAAATTAACGAGCATTACTTAACAATCATTGCGTTGATTACTTCATCAACTATAAAGAGACCGATGGGTTTCCTTTAATCTGGTTTTGGTCACTTCTCAAAGGAGACGGGTACAAACCAAAGGGAACACTACAGCAGGATCGTGGTGGGTACAGAGGGAGGGCTGGCCCGTGGGGAATACCTGAACGTGCCGGTAACTAAAACCACGGAGAGAGGCAAACACGTCCACTTCACACATAGTGTAATCGGATTTCCTTCAGGTATGAATTCTCACAGCATTGTCTACTCAGAAAAAACATTATTGTTCCGCGGCCCGATTGAGTCTCCAAAGCCAATTGAAACTGAAGTGAGAAAGTTGACAGTCTCTTTCATCGTCCGTGGTATTTTTGTCTGGAGATTTTTTTTATTTTTATGGAGCACCATCCACTTGTCTGTATTGAGGGAGTTGCCGGGGTACAACGCGCCTTGCTGCCGGTGTGTGCCGGTGATGAGGGCCTCCGTACTCCAACACACAAGTACGTTTTCTATGTGAAACAATCTTGTGTGGCTTGTACAGTTTACTCAAGTCTTATCTGTACGGTGAGTACATCCACTCGTTACGAGAAGTGGTGTTGTTTTGTCGAGAATAAGTGCTCCGTTGATCAATCAAGCACTATTGCTTGTGATCATCTTCAGGTAGATGGTCCCAAACAAGACGAGTCATTGAAAGGAAACTTCAAGTAGTTTGATTTAACAATAACAGTGACGTTTAGAACACCGTACTGTCGTTGACTCTGAGGGTAAATTCAACCTTTAAAGTGGTACATCCTATTATTTGTACTCGATGGTACTTATTTCGCCCTCCAAGCAGCCTAATTGTAACCCTATCACTAACGCCCTCACGCACAAACTCTCGTATACTCTTGAAATCATTACAAAATCATCCCAGTACACTTGTTATAAAGTCAACCTTGTGAAATGTTACCATAGCTTCTTTTTTGTAAATGGAATTTCATAAACTTCTTGCTCTGTAGTACTTTTTCTGTCAATGGTGTTCTGTTGTCAGTTTTTGCTGTTGTTTCTGTATTTTGTGACGTCAACATAATTACGTAGGCCTATACGGTACTCTAATAATATGGATTATATATAAATGTGACATGCGGACTTTCTTTGCATATGTATCTGTTATGCGAACTGTTGTGCTCTATGTACAAACATTCCATCTCGTACCTCACAGAACCGATACAGATTTGGGTTAATATTGGTCAACACGTATCCGCACATACAAATCCCCTGTGTGGCAATTGTTAATAAAACATAAAAGTAAAAAGGCGTTGTATTCCGCAATAAAGATATACAGTCACATAAGAAGCATTGCGATTTTTTTATATATTTTTTTAAGAGTTGAATTGAAAGTCAAGAAATGAGATTGGATCAAAATAACGATGGCCTATTTCTAGTCGACTGCAAACAAACAGTAGGGTGTACCTTTGGTACCAGTAAAAACAAACCTACGCACTTAAATAACAAAATGACACAAAATGACACAAAGTGCGATGACTGATGTCAAAACACCATTAGTTTACAAGGTGAAACATTTGGTCTTTTTGTTGTTGTTGTGCAGAAGACACGTGGCACCTAGCAATCCGTTTTTCTTGATATTGTCGCCGTAGCCTTGAAAGGTCTCGCCTGGGGGATCAGCGGAAAACCCCTCAACCGTAGACTAACTTGCCTTGGTGATGTTGCACACCGCACACGTCCATCCATTGTGCTTGCTAAATTGTGGTTGTATTCACCATCTTTCAAAAGCTTCCATATTTATAACATTGAGAGCAAGCCATTAATTGTTCCTGTGCACAGCGTGTGCTATTAACAGGGGTCTCGAGTGAAAACAATTAGGTAAGACCAGACGATTTGCCTCGATTGAGTATATTGTCCATGATGTGCTTTAATGTCCCAGGAAATGAATGTTATGGAAATGAACTTGGTTTCGAAATGTTTGCCTTAATTGACCCATCACCAAGTGCTGTTCCGGTGACTTGGTGGAAGTCATTTCACTGGGGAGTGAGAGCAAGGTCCTTGTGCTATAATGGTTGACTGTTTAAGTCAATGGGGTCCGTAAGTGTGCTATTTTTACCGAACGAAAACTATAATTGGGCTACTCATAGATACAGGTTGTATACGCCATAGGCTTGTATACAAGGTCAGATGATCTATTATGCACAGTAATTAGCACTGCGCCTATGCCAACGAAAAAATAGGACCACAGTAGAATAAATTATTCTTGTCCTACTCTTTTGCGTTCATATCGCGCCCAACTATCGTGTGCGCTCTCCTGCATGTACATGTATACGTGTGTTAGTACTGCAGTTGACTCTCGTTATAAGAAGATCACTGGTACTACCTCTTCGTCATTCAGCAACGGTGTTATAAGAGAACGGCAAAACAAAGAAACAGCAGAAATGAGATTTGTACGGAGCTCCTGAAGTGCCATCCTACTTGTTGAGATCCTGAAATAATTTACTGCAGGACAGCAAAGAATAACGACATCCCACGATGACGACATCCCGAGATAGTTCATCTTCGGGATGAAGACATCCTCAATGTAGAATGTTGTCTTCCCAAGATAAGTTATCTTTGGTTCTGGACATTTTCAGGATGTTCATACCATATAGTGAATTATCTCGAAGTCGACATCCGATGTTCACTGATGACGTCAATCTCGAGATAATTGATGATATTGAGAAGTTCGACATCTTACATGATGTCGACATCCTAAGATATATCGAGAAGACGACATCTTATCCCAGGATGTCGTCATCTTACGTTTATGATGTCATCTTCCTGCAGTATATTATCTCTGCATCTCAACATTCGAATGGCACTTCCAGAGTTCCGTACATTGGGGACTTCAGGATCCCTACTTACATAATATTTC
This sequence comes from Leptasterias polaris, assembly GCA_037783415.1. Taxonomy (NCBI): domain Eukaryota; kingdom Metazoa; phylum Echinodermata; class Asteroidea; order Forcipulatida; family Asteriidae; genus Leptasterias; species Leptasterias polaris. The sequence continues at coordinate 3,958,173 of JAZGTN010000092.1, read as the reverse complement.
TTCTGATGAGCAAAAGCCAGCCAGTTCCTAATTCCACTAACTGTGGCCCTCTCCGATTTGGTGGCTGCGGCTGGTTGCTAAGAGCGTTGCTACTAGCCGTGCTACGCTTCAGCGCATGTTAATTTGGCGACCAAACTACAGCAACAGCTCTTAACTCGGACACGACTTGTTAAGCAGAAACGATCGCCTTCGCTAAGCATTAATAAGTAGGCAACCAGTCACACGCTGTGTTAACGACATTGTATTTTGGTCGATAACTAATTTCTAGTTGTAGACTTTTCTATAAGCTTACCCAACTGTTGTTCTCATCATGAAATCCGCGCGAGTTTGAAACATGTTTTCATGTAGACGATCAGAGCATACTTATTGAAACGTCGAATTGTTACCACCGGTTCTTTTCAGAATTTTTACCACAAATCATAGAGAGATGTCATGTTATTGTACCACAAACCTAATACTAGATCGAGTCGTAATCGCTTGTCTAATCACTGATTTTTTCCGTATTTATTCATGTACTCTAAAGTGACCCTTTGGATTTGAAATCAATTGTCAACTTAGTTTTTGTGTTATCTGAGTAGGAAAGGAATTGAAGTTTCAAACTTCTGCCAGGCTGTTTCGAGGCCGTCAGTGTAGGCCTACCGGTGAGTATGCTTTGGACTGGTACTGGTAGTCTGGTGCCTAATATCAAGACGAACTGAACAAATTGTGCAATACTTGGGTTAATTTATGACACATAAATTTAATTAGTGTAGCCGTCACTGTGGCAGCTTATAAACATAGTTTTTTGCTGACCACCATATAAATCTAATAGACCCATTACATATAATAATAATAATAATAATAATAATGGCTTCTTATATAGCGCTCATATCCGTCACTCAGTGACGCTGAAGGCGCTTCAACAGTCAATATTTTCCTGCAAGGTATATATGTGGAGCTACTTTTTGAATTTTGAGGCCTATTTCTTTACATAGCACCATGAAATGGTTTACAAGGTGCTGTGGCGCAATATGCAGCCGATCAAACCAGGAACACCGGGGCAAACCCCTTCTCTTTTCGATAAGTGCACTGGGTTCTTTACGTGCATTACACAACACACGGGACCAACGGCTTTACGTCCCTTCCGAAGGACGAAGCAATAATGGTTAAGTGTCTTGCTTAATAAGGACACAAGTGTCACGACCGGGACTCGAACCCACACTCTGCTGAACAGAAACACCAGAGCTTGAGTCCGGTGCTCTTATCCGCTCGGCCACGACACTAACATATGACGTCATAAGCCCAAACATCGCCCTCACTGAGGTTAAAGCAGTGGCGTAACTAAGGGGGGGGGGGGTGGGCACGGGGGGCACGTGCCCCCCCAATCGATGTCAGTGCCCCCCATTTGAAATCTGAACCTTTGAGACTATAAAATTACCAGAATATAAAATGTTAAGTTTTATAAACTTTTATGGAGGACTGGTGGCGTATAACTCAATTTTTCAAACTATTTTTCTATTTACACATAACTGTTGTACCTTTGCAATGGACAGTTGTTATTTTTACCAACGTCTTCAGAGTACGGTAAATCACGTCCGCAAATTGTATGATGACTCATCGCCCGCGCGCGCCCCATTTTGCCACAGTCTGCCACGTTAATACGGTACGGTAGTGTCACATGAAGCCACTACGTGCTGGGTGCCGTTGCATTTATCGTAAGTACATGAGGAAAAGCCATTGAAAACTCTTGAGCTGTGAGAGCATTGATCGAAAATATCTGCTTCATTTTGAGACATTACTTGGACACGTTGCCTTGGATCGGGCGAGTTGGTTTATGAAAAGCGTTTGTAACCGTTTGTTATAAAATGCATATGGTTAGAAAGATGTTTTAAAAGTAGAATACAATGATCCACACAAATATGCCTCGAAATTGCGTGGTTTTCCTTTTACTTTGCGAACTAACACGGTCCGCCATTTTGTGGAGTCAAAAATTTGACTCCACAAAATGGCGTGCCGTGTTAGTTTACGATGTAAAAGGAAAACCACGCAATTTCGAGGCATATTATTGTGTGGATCATTATAATAAATTCAACTTTTAAAACATAATTCTAACCATATGCATTTAATAACAAACGGTTTCAAACGCTTTTCATAGACCAACTCGCCCGATCCAAGGCAACGTGTCCCTTTAAATAGTTTGTCAATATGTAAAAATCAAAATTGGGGGGGGGGGGGGGGGGGCGGATGGATCAAAACAATTTCGAAAAAAAGATCAAAGTTTTTAACATTGATTAGGCCTACTGTGCACGGCCCCAGTGTGTAATAAATAAGTACTATAGTGCCAGTCCTCAAATACATAAATCCCCATAAAAAAGACTCTGGTCTCGCAATCCCTTGTTAACAGTTATGATTTATTTCTACACATTCAAACAGTAACTGCATGGTTCTAGATGTGCGAAAAAGAAGAGAGAGAAAAAAAATAATCTTAAACGAAGCGCTGAAAAAGAGCATAGAAACATCATTTTGCAAATTGACCATATTCCCTTTGGTTTAATTGAGAGGCTGTTTGGAACCCGCCATTGCGTAGATTAAGATCCATTTTTTTAAAGTGCAAAGGAATCTATAGTTGATTTTCCAGCAGTGCCCCCTTAGAAAAAATGGTGCCCCCCCCCCCTGTGTAAAAATTTACCTTAGTTACGCCGCTGGGTCAAAGGAAGACCTATCATTGGTTGAGAGTTGTGCGCGGTGCGTTTACTGCACACGTGCAGGTTTCCACTGTCTGACCTCAGCGATGGTGGCGAATGCAAAGCGTCTGTTATCACTTGTTTTTGTCTCCTATCGTTGTGCATTGTAATTGGTTTTCCTATAACAACAATCCTAAGTAGCAGCAGGCAAATCAAATTATATTCTAGCCGTACTGATGGGACATTTCCTTCTCCTCGCGAATTTTCAATCTGTTTTTACGGAACTTAAATTCCCAACACAAGCTCATGAATATGCATCAGTCCCCTGATGCATAATTCATGGCGTCAGTTTCACAGTGTGACAACGTCATGACTCTGTCCTCCATCACGGGCGAACCTCGACCTCCATCCCTTTAACCATCGTTAACGCAGAATATACACCCCCCCCCCCCCCCCCCCCCCCCCCATCATCTCGACATAACATTGATCGATTTGTCTTCTCACTGCGAGCCTTTTCGAGTGGATGATGAAACAGACGACATCTATGATCTCTAATCATTTCCCTCCTGAATTCATTTCTTCTCCTAAAAAACCACAACTAACTAAGAAGCCAAGGGGAGAAAGAAAAAAATCTTCCAACAATTCAGAAAAAAAAACCTTTTGGAATAATTCATTAGTGATTGATCCAGACGCGCACGGATCCCAGTCCCTAGGGCGCCCCCACGGTCGATACGACGATAGCCTCCATCCCCCTGATCCATGTGGTCTACGTGTCTCCACATCACTCTTACACGTAAAAGAAGTTGCGCTAGTGTTAGGGATCCACGGACCCGCTCGCTTATTATTATGCGTCTCTCTCACAAAGTCACGATATGGACACCGATCTAGCGGCCCGTCTGCCCCGTGTCGACCATGAGACAAAAATCCGCAGAATATTTTACTAGAAATCGAAGCTGGCGAAGCGGGATCTTGGTGTTATTGCAGTATACATCAACCCAGATGTAAAGCCGAGATAATCATGTATAATGGATGCAATTATCACGTCAATATCGGCATTCTCCTCATAATATGATTTGTCATCTACATAATGAAAGCATACCACATTTAAGATAGACCTCCATTGCAAAGGACAATTATTGTTACCACAGATTGCTTACAAGAAACCGGTAATCTGACAAAATGTATAGAATCATCCATCCTGCTAGTTTTTTGCTTTACAATAGAAAATGAAAACAAATTTGTGGTGAAAAAGAGCGCTCCTAAAAATTCTGAACAAGTTCGTTGGACGCACACTCATCTGAAGTAGCCGTTTAGGTTACAAGGAGTAACGATTCATTAAAGGGAACGTTGCCTTGGATCGGACGAGTTGGTCTATAAAAAGCGTTTGTAACCGTTTGTTATAAAATGCATATGGTTAGAAAGATGTTTTAAAAGTAGAATACAATGATCCACACAAATATGCCTCGAAATTGCGTGGTTTTCCTTTTACTTTGCGAACTAACACAGTCGGCCATTTATGGGAGTCAAAAATTTCAATGACAATTTTGTTTTACTAATACAATAAAATGTCAACTGAAACCAAAGGAAGATAATGAAAATTGGAACAAAAGACGATCAGAATAAAGAAAATGGTTAAAATGACAGTACATAAATAACAGGAAACCTACAATAGACTATTATGAATTTAAGAATGACAAACACAAACTAAGGCCGTGTTCGAATTGGCGGCTATTTCAGTCGTAGCTTTAGTTACCAATTCGGATATGGCCTTATAGTGGTAGCAGACAGTACATTTTACATTATCTTACGTAGTTCTGAGCATGCGCACATTTCCGAGAACAATTGATTTACCCACAAAATAAAACAGTAGCAGGTATGTGGGTGCACCACACAATTAATAAGCTCACAATAATAGCCAATTCTAAATGCTAAATATTCAACAATACTCAATTTCTTTTACAAGTTTCCCAGCCTCTTCAATGCAAACCATTAATAGTATGTTTTCTGACAACTAAACTTAATTTTTCTATTCAATTTTTGGTCGGTTAGCCGTTTGGCTTTCAAGCTAGGCTCGTCCAAAGAACAGCCCAGGGACGACTAAACTGGCAAAACTCCATCTTGGAAAATTTACCATACACACCCTTTCAGAAAAATAGTACAATTTGTTGAGGGCTAGTGTACCCCAATTGCTCCAGGTTGAGAAGTCAACAACACGGGGCATAATTTTTCAACAATCCATTAAAGCTATGACCTTAAAATCTTTGATTTACAGATTTACATTTTATTAATGAGGCTCGTTGCATGGTTTTCTCTCTATTTAGTGTTGTGCACCCGTGGATTCACCTGGTAAGTATGCTGCCACCTAGCGTTACAAAGTCCCACTTTGAAAACAGCCCCCCCCCCCCCCCCCCCCCCCCCCGTTATACTTGAATGACTAAACCAACATGGTCTCAACTCAGTACGCTACCCAAAGGCATCCACCCCATACGACTAATCCGCAGCAGAGCAAAACAACAAGATTGGAAGAAGGTTGATTTAATATTGGATCCTGACACGAATCTGCAAACCGCGATTTGTTTAAGTTGGATTTGTCCATATTTACACTGGAGTAGACTCGGTTACCGGCTGGTGATTTATATGCTAGATCATTTTGAAGGTTTGTCATGACTCGGGTGAATCATATATCATAGGGACCGTTCAACTAATTAAACAGCTAGTACAAAAAGATTGTTGGATTTGGTTGATGTCAAAAGTAGATATTGCATAATAATATTGGTTTTACTTCTATAATATAGAAGTAAAAGCAAAATACAATGTTTTAAGAATTAATTAACTGACGTACAATAAAAGATTTGTATTGTAATTCTAGAACTTGTCAATATCACACTTTATGATATAGGTAGTATTAAATGGTTTATGCAATTAACAAACCACCAAGAGCTATACTTGGATATTAATTGTACCGATTGGTAAACATTTTGGGTTTTATTTTGTATAATCCAATCGGGGGTGTACATAGGCAGCCGTAAACAAAGCTTGGTTTAAATGGTTTAATTATTATATCAACCGGGTCGCAGCTTCGTCGTGTTCCCCGACTGCAGTAGCACTGATTCTATGGAGCCATATCAACCATGAAGGAGTCAGACTTATTTGAACTATCAGTCTCGACCGTGTTTAATTTAAATTTTAATTTTAATTTGTTTATCCCAACGGAGCATAAACAAGATGGTTTAATAAAAAGAGAAACCGGTTTTGGTGACAGCCGCCAAAAATCCCAGTATAAGGCATGGTTTTGAAAACAATGGTGTTAACTAGCTACAATACACTGCTGTTATTTATACTCAAACCAATTAAAGTGATTATGAAACCATGGATTTCTATGACATGTTTAACGAACACAATAGCTCAGTTGGTAGAGCATCTGCCCGGAGTGTCAGGGGTCTTGGGTTCAAATCCCAATGAGGACCAATTGATTTTTCTCTCAACCCATGTTTAGTTATATGACATGTTTAAAACGGGAACTTTTGCAAGTTAGTGGTATGAATTATTGCCCTGGGAATCATGAGATGCAGTTTCTGAATCAAAGGAATCCACATCATTGTCAGTTCATAGTGATTCATCACACCGATTCGAAAGCACAACACTAATAGGGCCTACATGTGGTTTTATAATCTACCAAAAGCCATAGTCTTACATTATGTATTTAAAGCATTTTTTTTTTACATTAGAATGTATAAATTACCATTTCAGATCTTAGAGTTGGGGTTTTTCAGGTTTTTTACCATAAGTGACGAAATTAAGTAAAAAGGGATGAACTTCAGGAATCTGATGCATGTTTACTGAAGATAAATAATCTCTGTGCAAAGGGAGTCGGTATGGACTTTTGTCAGGGAGACCAAATATATTGCAGTCGATAAACAAATTATGACTTCTCAGTGTTATTAAAACTGTGTCTCTTAAAAAACAACAACAAACAAACACACTACTAAGCAAAAAAACAAGCAAACAAACAAACAAAGGGGATTATTCTGCAAAAGAAGAGCTTGAGTGCTATGAGACTATGCAGTGTTCCAGTTTCTCGCCTTCCCATATTCATCCTGTGACGTCTGATTCTATAAGTTAACCATTAACCACAAATTTCATTACGATCCGGCGAGGGTCGTATTTCCTTTTTATTTCACGGCTATCATCATTTCCGTACAAATATCTGGGCCTCGTATTAGGAAATTTGGACTTCGATTTTTCACCATGAATGGGGGAGATTGGTGGTATAATTTCTAAGATAAATTGTCTGCGCCGGAAAGGCACACGGGATGCTCTTCCAAGATTGTTGGATGCGGTGGGGGGGGGGGGGGGGGGGGGTGATAAGGCGTTGCTATGTTGACTTCGCAAATAAGCTACCAGTGCATCTTCATTGTTAGATTGGAACTAGTATTAGGTTTGCAACATTAATTTGAAGAAATGGTGTTATATTGGCCACAATATAGTCCTAGTTTTCTGTCAAGATTATAAAAGAACAACAAATTCAGATCAAAATGACACGTTCATAATTTTTTGATTATACAATTGTTACATGAAAACTGGTTTGTCTTGACGCATGGGATACGTCATTTTGTAAATATCGCGTCCTTATTGCTAGTGATACATCCCGTTGAGTCTATTATTAGTTGATGTGCAACAGTGAACTAAATTAGGCAGGTGTTTACAGTCCCGCATTTGGACTTCTTAAAAAATATATTTGTTTGTGGACATTATTGGTGAAGCTTTAACCCAAGATTATATGCGGGTTGTTCAAGAGCATAATATGTAAAAGTACAATGTTTTCATCAACCTGCATGATGCATTACATTCATACATTACATCCAATCTCATTCTTGTAGTTAAGTAACATGTGTCAAAGATGCGTGTACGATGTTACGAATGTGCCCGGGGCAAAAGTAATGCGCAGCTGCACGTACTAGCGATGTGTGGTCGTAGCATTCTACTAGTGCCAATAATTATCATTAGTACTAATTCTGAGCTTGCAGGTGAAAAATTGTTGCAAGAGACAATAAATAGATTCCTGTAACCAAATTATAATACTTTGGGGTGGAACAAAGACAAATTCACTAGAGCGTGACTTGAACCTGCGACCAAGTCAGTTTCCCTTGTGGTTATTTAATTAGGCCTATTTGAAGTTGATAATAAGCAAGTTTTGAGATACGAAACCATGTATGTTTTGTCAATCCATGCACTCGTATTTTTTTACATTTTATTTATTTGTTTATTTACTTATTTATTTTCGTTAAAGTGGAGCTATACAGCCCCATTTATTTCATTTATCGCACAAGTAAAACAGAATTTTACTTAAACAAGAAACAAATTAACAAAAAAATTACATTATTTACAACTAGGAGGTTAACCAAATTAGTGCATAAAATGAAGACAACGAATGAAACAATGAACTTACAAGTTCTACAATGTTGTTAGAAACAAAATCTTAAGTGATCATCTTGAACACAGCAAAGTATTTTATTGCAACAATATGAAAGATTGAATGCGTTCATCTAACTTTTCCTTTCAATGGACAGAAAATTGAGACGGTTAGCTTTGTATGATATGATATCAATTATGTTACAGGTGTTGTTTCTTTCGTAGGCTGCTTTACATCTAACCTTAATTAGTTATTAAGTTATTTAGTTATTTAGTTATTTAATTATTGTACTTTTGTTGTACTGTTAGACTGAGTAGACGGGCAAAACTATTTCTTGAAAAGAATCTCGCAGGAGGGGACATTTGGTGAAGTCAAAATTTCATTGTCATACGATCTGAGCACGCAGCTGAGCAAAAGCATTCTACTAGTTTGTCGGCAAATCTACTGCCATGTTTTCAATAAGTACATTATTTGCTCTCCGATTTGTAGCCCAAACGTCCCTAGGGTGGTGGCGAGGTATTTCATATTCAAGGGATTTGTGGGTGCAAGCTGGGACGGTGTGTGTGGGTGTATGCCTGCAAGGCAGCGATAAACGATCCGGACCGAATGAATGGCAAATGATGCTCACCGTGTCCGGGGTTCAAGCGAAGGAGCATACGGCTCGAGTGCCAGGTTACACCCGGGCGAACGTTCAGTATTTACAGCGGCAATCTGTGTCGATGGACGGCATATGATGCTGCTGGCGTGAAAGAGGGAGTGAATGGGGGAGGTAGGGAGGGGAGGTCCCGGTGCCTTGTAGGACTCTTAAGTAAAACTTTCAATACTTGGTTGCCGTAACGCAAATAAATAAAGACAATGTACAATGACTCAAAGTGTGTTGATAAAATAACTACTATAATAGGTAAGTATATGCCTGAATCAATGTTGATTGTATTACCACTAGTCTGTAAATGTTCAAATGATGCTTCGAAGTATCGGTTAGAAATAGGGACATTTGGCATTTTTCATGTTATTTATCTACATATTCAAGGATTGTTTCGGGAACTTGGAATTTATTTGTTTTAGTCTTAAATAAAGACAGGAAATTACAAGCAGCAATAGACCTTGATCATGCTGCCACCCTCTTGGTCATGTTCCTATTATACATTAACAGAAATGAATGCTAATATTCAATGCACTGAAAAAGAAACCAGACTTTTTTCCCTCTCTTACAGCCTCGGTTTGGTTACATTGGTTCAGACTGGCGAGAAATCAATATGGCCACACACCTAGGTCTATTATCATCATCGATACACACTGATACAACGAATTCTAGTTTGATTAGTTGTCCAGCAATTCCTGTCAAGATATGTGAGTCAATGGGAGACTTTGGAATGCTAGGTGGCAGCATACGTACCAGGTATATCTCAATTGTTTAACAAGTTCTGAGCATGCGTACATTACCGAGAACAATGGATTTACCCGGTAAGTCTGCTGCCACCTAGCGTCCCAAAAGTCCCATACATGGCAGTGACTATTCAAAGTGGTAATGATGAGTTAACCAAGCTGCAACAGACACAAGCAACTTCGTAATAAACACGTTCCTCGCTTTAAATAATGAGTCACTGCGCAATGGGGCTTCGAAAGAATTCCCTTCGGCTAAATTTCATCATTTTGCTGCCCAGGTGGAATTGTAAAGACATGCACTTCATTGAGGAAAGCTTCTGCATCTTTCATTGCACTTTTTACCATCAAGAATGGATTACTCATTTTTGTATCGACTCGAGAGCAGGACTTGCTCAGCAAATTACATACAATGGCCCAATTGCATAAGCGTAGCATACTAATAAAATGTTTAGCATTAATTGGGCCTGTGTAGGCCTACCATCTTTATCTTTATTCTTGGGGGTTACTTTGCGGCAGTCCATCAGTTCAACAGAGGGCGCTATGTAGATTACCGTGATTCTCAAAATGAGGATTAAACAATATAATATATAAAGAAACCCTGCATATGCTATAGGCCCCTTTTGAAACCACAGCTTCAGCTTAAGCCCCGGCGGGTTTCGAAAACGTTTTTGTTTTTACGAACCTTCAAACGTGTGGGTGGACGGAGCCTATCCAGCATTTGATGCTCACTATTTAGCATGGTGACCCCGCCCCCCCCCCATTTCATTGTGTCTTCGTTGTGTTCTGGGGAAATCCCAGTAATTGTTTTGAGGAATTTTAGGGGGGGGGACTTCTGTACTCTAGAGGAAAAGGTGTGATAAAATAAAGTATGACTTTGGGGGAGGGGGGGAACACCGGTCCTTCTGCCACACATCGGGCGTGGTATACCCCTGAGTAGAAGAATCTTGGGACGCCGTGGTCTCCAAAAAACGGACTACAAACACACACAAGTGTGTAACAGCCTGCAATCGTGGACCCTCCTTTGTTCAACTCTAGCAACCGTGGACCACAATGCTTTCCTTTGTGATAGCAACCGTGGACCTATTGTCCTCTTTTGTTATAGGTGCCCGGTTTGAATGTGGTTACCTACTCACCATACCCCCTCTACACGAGCCTCGATACAAGGTGTTATTGGTAAATATTATTGGTAACGAGGTTTGAGCTTTTGCTTCAACTTTTCTTAAAAGCCTAGGGCTAATTTATTTTCATTTGCTTTAAAATCCTGTCATCACTCAATTATATATTCAGACTCCCTGCATCATCCAAACACCTATCTGTGCTGGAGGAAGAGATGTCTCACGATGCCATGCCTTGAGGATAAGGTGGTTTTTTTTAATAGCACTGTATGCCATAAGTGTAAATTGAGCATGAACAATATGTGTTTCTGATCTACTCAGCTTTACCAAAGTCCCCATTGTTTTAATTGGCTCTTTATTTTCGGTTTGTTGTTTATAATTGTAGAAGCTTTTTGCTTACAGTTTCAATATATATATAATGAAAAGTTATTCTTCCTGAGCTTTCATGTATTCCATCTACATTGATTTTTATGGACGATTCGATAGTATTGCCCTGTTGCAGACAGGTGCACCACACTAAATAGGCCAAGCTGATTATCATAATCTTTTGAGTTATAACGTTTTGGGGGTCATGCAATCAATAGATTGTGTAATTATAAGAATCTATCACAACCTGGGTGTTTTTTTTGCTTCAACTTTTGAGGAGACTTGATAAAGTTAGGCGTTAAGTTGGCCCTATTTGATCGAGACTTGGGAAGTGGTGGAGAAGTGTTTCACGAAAACTGGCAGCAAGTCGGTTTGGAAAAAGGCACATTTTCGGGGGTGTTTTTTCTGGGGTAGGCTAGCAAAAATTCCAAATGGCTGACCTGCCATAACTTCTGACTTGTCATTTAGAGTGTACACAGCGTGTCATGCAGGTTTTTCTTATCGCATTGCTTAGAGTACATGTAAATGCTCCAACATGTTTGACCTTGTTGTAGACGAACGCAATAACATTTCCAAAATTTTTTTTCAGATATCAAGTCAGTGACTTATGTTCAACAAGTTAAGCATAATTTTTTAACCATAAAGAATAATTAAGTGCCCTTATAGGGCGCACCACACCAAATAAGCCAGAATTCATGCGCCAAGCTTCTTATCATAATTTGTAAACCCACAACTTATTTTTAATTACAACGTTTTGGGGGTCATGCAATTAATAGATTGTGTAAATATAAGAATCTATCACAACCTGGGGGTTCGGTGCTTCAACTTTTGAGGAGACTGGATAAATTTAGGCGTTAAAGTTGGCCCTATTTGACCGGGAAAGTGGAGAAGTGCTTCACGAAAACTGGCAGCAAGTCGGTTTTGGAAAACAAACAAATTTAGTGTTTTTTTCTTCTGGGGTAGTTAGCAAAAATTCCAAACGGCTGACCTGCCAAAAATTGAAAAGAATTCTGAAGTTCAGTCGTCCGAAAATATGTTTGATTGGTTTTCAAGAGGCTGAGAGACTTACACGATTTTTTGAGTATTTTTGAATATTTATCATTTAGCATTGGTTCCTATGGGAGTTTATTTAGTGTGGTGCGCCCAGATGAGTCCTTAAATTTTAGAGGGCGCCCTCTTGCTGGTTTTGTAAACTCACGACGACGAATATATCACATGCACAGAGTACACGCTCTTGTGTATTTTTAAGTCGTTATCACCCAAATACTTCATTTTCACTCCATGAAATATCAAACGACTATTCTATTTTACCGCTAGATTTGGCACTAAAACGGCAGGCCATCCATCATGGGAGTTCCAGCATTCTTCAGATGGTTGAGTAAGAAGTATCCATCCATCGTGGTTCACAGCGTTGAAGAAAAGGTGAGTTAATCTATACCGGTAGCACTTACGTTGTTTACAAATTACATACAATCGTTTTGGTTAAACCGTCTATTTACGACACACAGGTAACTTTCATTCCAAATCAATATTCAGTCATAATATTAAACTTTTCTTGTGTGTGTGTGTATGTATGTCATCAACAACCACGGACATTTATTACCTTTTAGTCTTTCCTATCCCCACTTGTCACTTGTGTGGCCAAGCCCAAGCTGAATCCTTGGCCACATGTCTCTGGGCCTATTTTTTGTGGTTGCCGCGCTCAGTCAGCAGTACACATCAAATCAATTTAAAGGAAGTAATTCGGAGGAAGTCGCACAATTATTGTTTGAAATATCTTTTTAAAAGGTTATTTGTTTAAACATCCAAAACACCCAGGGCAGAGGTAGGTGAACACGTTTAGTAGACCCAGTAACTGGGGCGCTGTACTCGCTGCAAACAGTCGTTGATTAAATCTACTACCCAGAATGCATCGCGACGATGAAAAAGTCGCAGATCATAGTTGACCCGATCCTGCTGAGAGCAGGATCGCCATTTTCTCCGATCGACTTGACAAAAAACGTAAAATTTCAGCACAAAACAAAATCGTGAGTACATTTAAATACCTGTTGTTGCATCTTAGACATATCAAGAAGCCAGTAGGCGTTTTTAAAGCTATTTTGTTGGGGATTTTTGTCGTTCTGAGGCATTTTGTGTGGCTTCCGTATTCAAAATGATGCGATATCAGGGATTGCCGTGGATATGTGCAACACCTTCCTGGGGCGCTAATACGACCGATGATGCCAACATTTTTTTAAAAGGAGTACAGCGCCCCAGTTACTGGGTCTACACGTTTAGCTGGTTTAAATCGCCGACCTGACCGTAAGGCCGTAGTACTAGTACTAGTAGGGAATGCGCTTTGAAATAAGAAATTGCTTAGCTTCACAAAAAATGTGCCCTGACGTGTGGCGAAGGGTTCAGCTTGGCCACACAAGTGGGGCTATCCAAATCAATACTCATATAAATAGTTAAACTTTTCTTGTGTGTTTGTTTGTATGTCATTAATAACACAGACATTTATTCCGTGTTAGTTTGTTGTCCTAACATTTTGAAAAACATATGTACATGATGTATGTTCATTACAATAGTAAGACTTCTATTATGGTTTTTTATTTTTACTACTATTAATATACCAGATTAGAATAGGTAACATTGTCAATCAGCATCAGCTTATATTGGCAATTGCCTTTGTTGTGTTGCCAACGCCATATATTTTTTGCTGCCAACACTACACCTGCGTGATTATTTTAAAAGTTATAACTGTATCCGTATTTGATCGTAACTCCTTTCTCATCTCCAATGGCAATAACATAAGTTGTCCACTTGGCCACTCATTATGCAACATGCCAGTTATATGACATAATAAACACCCTTGAAACAAATGAGGGTGTTCATGCATAACACTTACAAATAATACACATTTTTAGCTGTGTTGAAAAAGGGTCAATCAATTGTTGTTGTTGGTAATTGAAACATATATTATATTTCCCTGTATCAACAATCAATAGATCGATCCATTAAGCCCCGCCTCCTTACGAGTTGACCAATCACAGCCGCAAAACCCGATCACCGTTAGTGCAAAGATCACCAAACGGCTCAAATGGTGATCAGATTTCGCGGTTGTGATTGGTCAATGAGAAATGGGCGTGGCTTAATGGATCGGTGTATTGGATTGATGACTCGTCAAGTGTTTCATTGTTACACATAATACATGTGTGTTATTCCATGTTTAAGCTTTTTTAATTGTTTTGTTTCAATGTTATAGATACCCTCTAGTAACCCCTTAAAGTTTGTGTACAACATTGATAATTGCCAAAGACCTGTATCCACACTTGATATCACCCAACATTTGTGATAACAAATCTATGAAAGTTTAAGCTCAATCGGTCTTCGGAGTCATGAGAAAACAGTGAAAAACCCCATTATATTTGTTTACTTTTTTTTTCAAACATCAGATTTTATCCTGCATAATAAAGACTATTGTTTTACTCATTTCCAAAAAACTGTGGTCTTTCAAGCAAAACTATTTCGAGGGAAGTTTTCCACCATGACCATCTTTGTACCATGTACATGTAGTCTATGTTCAAATCTGTGAACATTAATATTTTCAATCTTACCAATTAAAAAGTGTGAATATGTTCACTCACTGGACTTCCTCCGATTCTATAAATAATGAAGTGTCAGCTTTAAAAAAAGGAACATATTAAGAAGGGTGACCAACTGAGCTGCTAAATCAAATTATTATTTTGTAACCAGTACTGATGGTATGAATCCTCCATGGTATGAAAGAGCAACAAATGCACTTTCATCAAAAACTTAGGACCATCAAAGTTAGAAGATCTTTTTTGCAGACCCTTTTTTTCTCTTTTTCAAACTAAATGATTGGAATGAATCCACTCAGATTCCTAAACTGTAAAAGTGTCAATGTCAGTTTTTATTGTAACCTAAAACTGTATGTATTGATTCCCTCATCAGCCTAAAGAAGTGAATGGTGTAACAATACCAATTGACATCAGCGCTCCCAACCCTAACGATGCTGAATTTGACAATCTCTACCTGGATATGAATGGAATCATTCATCCATGCTGTCATCCAGAAAACAAGTAAGTGACATCACAACCAATAAAGAACTACCAGTCGATAAAGTACTACCAGTCAATAAAATACAACCAGCAGGAGTCGAAATTAACTAGCGAGTGAAAAAAAAACTGCTCCGAAATCCATCAAAGACCTCTTCAGTATACTTTAAACTCACATGAGGTACGCAGGAGCAGTGTTTTAGCTAGCGAGCCGTGCAGCCGTGTTTTGCACGGCCAATTTCCTGAAAACACGGCCTATTTTTTCATGCACGGCTTGTTTACTGTAAATCAAGCTGTGCACCACATTTGTATAAAATATGGGCTGAATTGAATGACAAAAATATTTCTAAAATTTAAATAATGTTGTAGAAAGACATGAAAACATCGTTGACTCCGATGCAATTAATATTAATATATCCCCAAATAAGACGCAAGTTGCAGCATGTGTTAGTCGGATACCCCGCGTTTTGGTAAACGTTTTCGTGTGTAATTCTTAACACCAAAAGGCGAAATAAACTCTAGGAACCATACCACTCCGTTCGTTATCGCATGGATGCCCACCCATTGACGATTAGCCGTGTGGGATCTGTAAACTTGCAAGCTGTTTCAACCATAGAGCAAGCAAGTGTTTCAACGGACGAAACAAAGAGGGGAAATGACATAAAAGAAACGAAAATTACCGTAACAGATTTTGTCAAGAAGGTAAAGGTTGACTCAAATTTTCTCTCATTCTGTTTTTCGAAATTAGATAGTCGTCAAATGCGATTCAAAACATCAGCGGGCGAGTCAAAACTTTATTATTACCAACAATTCTGCTCTGGTCCTGAGAAAACATTATTTTCCTTGTCACAATTTATAGAAGTGGGAAGTCCTATGGTGGTCAAGTCTCCGGTGGTCAAGTCTCCGGTTTTTTAGTTCGTGAAATGGTTCGAAATGTCCGAACATTTTTTCTGCCATCACGGCCACGATCGTTGTTGATGCTCACTTGCTCACTGTCATGTCTACCACCCATGCGTCACACGCACCGTGCTCGCGTCGTGTCACAGACCGATACTATACGACCACGTGTTTGTAAGGTGCATGCAGCCGTATGGTGCATGCAGCCACATGGTGCAAAGTCCATCTATCAGCACGCTGTGATTGGCTGTAGATAATATCCATATTCATGAAGAAAGCTTGGCTAGACTCCAACTTGGTACACGTTCACAGTGTATGTAGTGGAGGCTGTGGATTTCTGTACTATACACGTCCTTGTACCATTTCTCTATGCTTGTACTAAGGCTACTAAAACATCGAGAACGTTCGCTGGGGGACCTTGTTTTAACGTTGCCTCCGCCATGCCACCGAAGTGCGTTATCATCGGACGTGGCACTTGGTTAATTTTCCATCAATGCTGAACCTTAGAGTCTCTGTCCTTTCTCTATGGATGAACATTTACTGCTTATAAAAAAGGTTCTGATGTAATAGATCATCAAATTAGAAATCTATTGAAATGGAAAAGAAATTGCGAGCGAATTAAGTTTGATTTTAGTCCATCCAGCAAAAAAACCAAAAACAAAACAAAACACCAGTTTTACAACTAGTAAATTAAGCTTCCTGCTGCGCCTTAAGACAATGATAAACAAAGTTATGTTTTCAAGGTAATTTGAGAGAGTTTGTGCACTCTGTGTGGATTTTCAGTGAAAAAAGTTGCACACCCTGTTTTTCAATTTGCACACCCACTTTTCAAATCCTATCTAAAACACTGCGCAGGAGATGTTTCTGGTTAATATGAAGGTTATGATTGTGTCAGATATATTTCACAAAATATAAATTTTCGGCTGAAAAGATGCCCCAAATCGTCCGCTTGCGATTTCTGATGAGTCCACTCTCGTTCATCTGTCGAGCGCAATTAACAGATTTGCACAAAGTCTCGCGCAATCTTCAGTTTGCGCTGTGCAGAATTGCTCTCTCTTGTCGTGTACACACGTGCGACCTGTGCTTTGAATTGTGGGTATTTTTCGCTGGGTATTTTTGTAGGAAACACGATGCGACGACCGTGGATCACAAAATCATGAGACTCGAATTACGGAGATATCGGTAAAATTGTCTTGATGGATGTGTTCTGGTATTTAGTTCAATTTTGTTAAAAACATGTTAAGTTGGTCAAAGTCTGACATTTTGTCCATGGTACCTTCATTTTTTTATAATATAAAAAAAAAAAAAAAAAATTCAAGCCGAATTAAAAGATTAGGTTCGTAAAGTTAGGGTCGGTTGGGTAACCATTTAACATAAATTTTTTTTGGGGGGCCTTTTAGAAAGTTATTTGTTTTAAATAACCTCCCATCTGTTTTGGATGTTGGTTGTTAAAATAATAGGTTTTTTGTATAGTAGAGTGTTCGAGGTTTGTACAGTCATGTGCACTGACTGCCCGCCGAAAATGATGCTGATCGAGTTTTAAATTACAAAACGGTGGGCCACCAAATCTTCTGGCGGGCCAGTAAAAAAAAAATTCTACTGTCCCTGCTGGCTAGTGAGCAATGTAGTTTAATTTCGACCCCTGACCAGTCAATATAAAGATCTACCAGTCAATATAAAGATCTACCAGTCAATAAAGAACTACCAGTCAATAAAGTACTACCAGTCAATAAGGTACTACCAGTCAATAAAGTACTACCAGTCAATAAAGTACTACCAGTAGGTTTGCCTGTAACTGTTTCAGTAGACTAGCCCGGGGACCAGTTAGCTTGTCATTTCAGTAGTCCGCCAGCTTTTTCACTGGTCCGTGCTTTATGATTCCCTTTCAACACTGTTTGACTTGTAATTTAAATGAATAATCAGTGATTTAAATATGGCATTGGGAGCTCAGAACTAACAAGTCGGACTGGTTGAACACTTTACAGTATTTTTGACTTTTCCTTGATGTTTTATCTGGCATTTGGCCAGCGGACCACTGTTAAGGGAGAACACTGTAAGGTGCTCAAGGCACTTGAACAAAGGGAAACACTTTTTTGGACAGGTTTTGAAGTTTTTATGAATTATGAGACCGATTTATGTAGCCTCTTACATGTATAAAGGTTTACATGGTGCTGCAGTGCACTCATCAGCCACTGTGCCAGTCAGTAACACCGGGAAAACCCCTTGTGCGTATCTGCTTTGAGTCTATTCATGTGCACCTTGCCATTTTAGCTGTTTGGCAAACGTCAGCCTTCCCATAAGTTGATCTTGTTTTGCTCTACAGGCATGTCACATTTGTTAGGGCTCCTCGGTGTTCACAGCTAACATAGACAGGGTTCTGCCCACGGTGGTCGGTGCCGGAAAACCCGAATTCGGCACTCATGATTCCCCGACCGGCACTCGCAGAATTTTTTCTTTTTCCGACCACCACACATTTTCCCTTTTTTTTGCCCATTTCCTTCAAAATATTTTGAACAACGTGTAAAACAAATTATTTACCAGTAAACAGTTTTATCCAAAATTTCGAGTAGCCTACTTCTTTGGTTTGAGTCTATTTTAATGACCCAGGATCGAGCATTCCTCCCGCCTGTACGATGTACAATATATCCAACGCACGAAACCCGCATTGATTTTGCAATGGTTTCCAGTCACGCCGATTATAGCTTTACTCTTGGAATAACATGATACCAGTTTCATCATGTTGCGAACCCTATTCTACAGCGTTTAATACAACGGAAATGAACTGCAGAGTAAGCACCATGCTATAGATGCTGTAAATTGTTTTCCCATGGCGGTAAAGGCGTGCGCGCACTGAGGGCCTATTCAAGGCACAGCTGCAGGGCGCACGTCCGTGTGTAACCACTCCGTGCACGATCGAAAGGAAATTGACTTGACTGTACTAGGAACAAAAAAATTTCCGGCACTAAACAAATCCTGGGCAGAACCCTGCATAGAGGGCATGCATAGGAGGCACAGACAACACAGCTAAGCATTCTCCGTGTTCTTTTTCTTTGAGTACTACACAATGCTTTATCCTTTAACCACAATTTTGGCTAAGGTCTAGAAAAGAGGTGCCTAAACTTGACATAAATAATAGATGTACAAGCGTGTCCAAATTCAAAACAATGATTTCAGAAGACCTGGACTTCATTTTAAAAATGTATATTACCTTGTCTTTCTGCTGAAGATGATCAGACCACGCTGTTTGAAAAAGTGACAACACACTCTTGACCTATTTCACAACAGTAGACGCGTATTGCGTGTAGGTGTATTCGGGGTCCCGCAAGGGGTCATTCCATGATGTATCTCAATACCAGGGCCCAATTTCAGAGAGCTGTGCTTAGGCACAAAAAGTAGCTAAAAGCACAACAAAATTATGCTTACCAGAACAAGGTAACCAGCCAAACTAGTACCATGGCACATGTACAACTTGTGACTGGCATCCTGCTCATTTCTGCTTAAGTAGTAGAAAGTTGTTAAGCAATATTTTCTGCTTCAAAAGCAGCTCTATGAAATTAGGCCCGGAACTCCTCTAAGAACCAACACATGCAGTCCAGTTGAATGGTTTCAAATGATTGGTCAACTCGTTATCAAAGTTAGGAGGGATATTATGTGTTATTAACAAGCTTTGAGACAGTTCAATGACTAGGCCCTCTCCTTAATTGATTTCTTCTATCTGCAGACCAGCTCCTAAGGATGAGGATGAGATGATGGTAGACATCTTTGCCTACATCGATAGATTGATGCGCATTATTCGCCCAAGACGGATGCTGTATATGGCAATCGATGGAGTTGCTCCAAGGGCCAAGATGAATCAGCAGAGATCTCGACGATTCAGGGCCTCCAAAGAATCTATGTAAGTCTGGGGGGGGGGGCAGGAGAGGGGGAGAGGAAAGCTTAGAGAAATGTTATAATCAACAGTGCTGTTTGATGTACAAGCATTTAATTATCTTACTGACTAAATGAGTTTGAATGACAGATGCACTATGCCAGCCTGCAATATGATATCATGTGGTGAATGCGTCTACACAGTACACAGTCAACCCTCTTACTGTTTGGCCAATCAATATAATCCACTTTGGTTTTGAATTATAAGATGCACCATCTATATGATATCATGTGTGAATGCGTCTACACAGTACAGAGTCGACCTTCCCACTGTCTGACTATTCAGTATTTTCCACTGTGGTTTTGAATGATAGATGCACTAGGCCAGCATGCAGTATGATATCCTGTGGTGAATGCGTCTACACAGTACACATTCAACCCTCCTACTGTCTGACCATTCAGTGTCATCCACTGTGGTTTTGAATGATAGATAAACTATGCCAGCCTGCAATGTGATATTATGTGGTGAATGTGTCTACACAGTACATAGTCAACCCTCTTACTGTTTGACCATCCAATATCATCCACTGTGGTTTTGAATGATTGATGCACTCTGCAGTATGATATCACATGGTGACTAGATCTACATGTACTTTCAGAAAATAGAATTAGCAGTTGCAAACTGCTTACCAACCAAAAGGACCTACATGTATGGTGTACATGCAAAAAACATTTAATGGCCTTACGTTTTGACCCTAGCAGAGTCTCTCTCAAAGTCTTTAAAAAAGGGCAGAGAAAGACTCTGCTAGGGTCGAAATGTCCGACCATCAACTATCTAGACTGTACACACTACTCAGACACTACAGATGTGTTATTGGGAGTGAGTTTTAGAGGGATCCCAGCTTACAACTTACATCAACTCTTAATATAAAGCTACAAGGCACATCTAAAAACTATTTCTTGTGTTGCTTCTACAATACTTGAATGTTGAATTTATGGACATGGTAATTGTATGCCTAGGAAGTGCAAGGTCACCCATCTTGTGAACAAGTTACATGTAACATGGCTTGGAATGTGCGCCATCATACATTGGTGTAGGGCAGAACAACAAATTAACTCAACCACTATTGTTACCTTGATTTACCTAGATACCACACACCTCCTACATCAAATCCAAGTGGTCGGTCTAGGTCTGGTGTGTGGAACGGGTCAGAAGGCTTTGTAAGCCCAATAGTAACCCATGCAATGTCCTTCTTATTTTCTTGAACCCAAAACCCAGTAGTATGGTGCAGTTTACTGCTTCTTGAGGGAGACTATTCCAGTCATCTATGACTCTTTGCAAGAAGAATTACAAGTGTTGTTGTGTCCTACCTTTTGTCGTCAATATTCAAAACTCTGCATCGCCTCAAATCTTATAGAGCACACTTGTAATAATTGCCAATCATACTTACTCTTTATGTCTTTTCAGAGAGAAGAAAGAGGACATTGCTCGCATCCGAGAGGAGGTCTACTCCAGGGGAGGCTACCTACCACCTCCAAAGCCAAGCCAGCAACATTTCGACAGTAACTGTATCACACCAGTAAGTCAAATTTTTAATTACACTGAACAGTAGTGGCAGATTCTCATGGCAAAATTACAATCACTGCATCTGGCATTCTAAAGTGTACAAGTTTCTTATTTGGTGTATTTTGCTAATCACTGACACTTACAGGTGCTCTTTAACAGTTAAAACATTCTGGAATTTTATGGGCATGGCTGAACCACAAAGAGCTGGAGGTAGTTTTTTTTAGCAAACTTAAGCGTAATTGTTGCTGAACAATTGACGTATGATTCAGTCCATATTTAGTGTGGTGTAACCCTAAGACCAGTAATCCTTCCTTGTTCAATCCTCCCCTTGGCATGTCGTGGCTGAGCGGTTAAGAGCATTGGACTCAAGGTCTTGACTTTCTGATCAGCGGAGTGTGTGTTCAAGTCCCGGTTGTGGCACTTTTGTCCCTGAGCAAGATCCTTTACCAATAATTGCTTTTTCGTTCAGATGGGGCATTAGGGCGTACGTGCGGTGTGCTAGGATTGGTAGTGCACGTTAAAGAACTCAGAACACTTATCGTGGAAGAGTAGGGGTTAACCCCGATGCTTCTGGTTCATTGCTAGCACCCCTGTTTACAGGCTAGTAAGCTACAGTGATTAGGTTTACTTTTGAAGAGTAGGGGTTAACCCCGATGCTTCTGGTTCATTGCTGGCACCCCTGTTTACAGGCTAGTAAGCTACAGTGATTAGGTTTACTTTTGAAGAGTAGGGGTTAACCCCGATGCTTCTGGTTCATTGCTAGCACCCCTGTTTACAGGCTAGTAAGCTACAGTGATTAGGTTTACTTTTGAGGCATCCTTAGTTTCATTACAAGTAATGTATAATGATAATAATAGGAATAACAATAATTGAGCATCTTGAAATACTTTTAATTGGTTGGTTTTTCCTTATCCAGGGTACTGAGTTTATGGCTAGGTTAGCTGAGTGTCTTCGCTACTACGTAACGGACAGACTCAACAACCATCCTGGCTGGCAGAATCTGAAAGTAAGTCCCTCTATTTGATAGATGTTAATTTTGCATCGGGGATAATGAATATAATTTGGTTTTTACCCTTACACCGATGTGTGTTAAGCACTGTATACTCGGTACTTTCCCAATTCTGTGAAGAAGTAAAAAAGTGTGGGTTTTTTTCACAGAACTCGGGAAAGTACTGAGTATACAGTGCTTTAAAACACCCATCGGTGTAAGGGTAAAAACTAAATTATATTCCCTGTATTTGATCAAAGTTTGCAAGTATCTCGGCAAAGGATAGACCAAATTTAAAGTTTGATGCCAAGCTTGACTGGATGCAAAACACTTGCGCTAGAAGATGCAATAGTATAATCGTCGCTTGGCAATTGTGAGCAAACGTCTGGATCCATTTTCTAAACTATCAAAATATTGCAACAACAAAATACTCTCAAAGTATCACTGCTTTTCTGTACAAAATATAGCAAAATTTGTTTCTGAACAAAAGTTCTACAGGCATGCATCTTTTCAGCCGATTTACAATTTTTTCATTAAAGGGCCTATGCAATGCATTTTTTTATTAGTTAAAGTCATAAAGTGATCCTACCTGAACAAATATTTACCCATTAAACCTTTGGTTTCACCGCGTTTATGCCATTAAAAAAATAAAAAAATATTTTAGGGGTGCCCAGCACGCCCCGCCCATTCCCTCATTATCATAAGAATGTGTGACGTAGACTAGGGAGATCGGCTCACTTCCTGGTTCTACGTGTTGTGCGTCACACGCATACTGTACCGTGTGAAGTTTCTAAAAGTTTCTTCAGTTTGTCGCTGCTTCATCAAAAAAATAGGGCATTTATTCAGAATGCCACCGACCTGTGTTGTTGCTGGTTGCAGCAACACCACTAAGGATGGTTTCAGTCTCCATCGTTTTCCCTCTGACCCAAAATTTCGAAGAATTTGGACGGCGAAAGTCAAGCTGACTCGGGCAAAGTGGTCAGGGCCAACCGAGCACTCGGTCATCTGTTCCGTGCATTTTGAGACATCGTCGTCGCCTCTCTCTGGCTTGTACATGTATGGCCGAACCCCTAGCTCCTTATTTCTTTCATAATCACTGTCAGCCTCACTACTTAAATCCGAAGAATTAGTCCCCGAAAATTCTTCATCTACTGCTGAAAATGATGAAGATTCGGCCATGTTCGTCTTTTTATATCACGTCCGTCGTAGTGATTGTTAATGTGCAATGCGTTGTGTGTACTGTAGGAATTTCCGCGATCCGTGTGTGCATGTACACGTTGCGCATCAGCTGCCACATTAGCATGGTACCCGCAACATATTCTTGGTACCAGACCATTCTGACTTGCTTATGAACTCTCCGCAGTCTACGTCACGAACAGCGCCCCCGCGCGGCGTAAAAAATAAGGAATTTAATTAATAACAATAATTATTGCAAATTTTAAACATTTTACACTACTCACACAAATTTTTTATTTTTTAAATTGTATACAGAAAGTAAAAATAAACTACAAAAAATAAATTTTTAAATTGTGAAAAATAAGTATTGCATAGGCCTTAGAAAACTAAAAACACTGTACAAAGTTAAGTTTGGATGGTAATCCCCTCTTTGTTTACAAATTTAACATGTACGGAGTTGCATGTCTGGTTCTTAGGGTCGTATAAATTTTTCTGATTGATTATTGGCGAGACCTTTGAGTTTCTGTAATCATATTTGAAAGGCCAGTGCAAAACAAAAGAAAGCACAAAAATGAAAAGCAAATCCAAAAAAAATTATTTTCTTAAACTCGCAAAGAAAAATTACCTATTAACTAATTGTTGCATTTATACCATAGGTCCTTTTGGTTGGTAAGCAGTTTGCAGAAGCTAATTCTTTTTTCTCAAAGCATTTCCTATCTGGTTGTTGTGATCATTAGACCCAAACAGTGTGAAGTGAGCATGGCTTGCAGTAGAATTTTGTCATACTTCAGGCAGGATACATACTCACAAGGAGATTTGTCATTCTGACTGCGGCTCCTACTTTCAGATATACATGATAATTTATTGTTGTTGTTGTCTGTACATTAGGTCCTCCTTTCTGATGCTAATGTACCAGGAGAAGGTGAACACAAGATCATGGATTACATCAGAAGACAGAGAGGTACGGCTTCAAAACATTTCACTTTGCCCTTTTAGGCCCCTGTCATACCAGGCAAATTTTTACTGACTATTGAGGCAATCAAATGCACAATATAAAAGGAACATTTTGGTAACACACGAGACGATCTTTCATCCGTGTTTTACATTCCCACAGAATTTATATGAAAACTGAAATATGGTTGTATCGATTGCCTGGAACTGGTTGCTCATTATTTGTGCTGTGTGAGACACACCTATCCTACGATATATGGTTTTATTACATTTCCACACTTTTGCCTGAATGGGTGGCATCAGACTGAGGACCATGCCATCAACTGGCTTACAGGCTTTATTAGGGGAATAAAAGAGTGGTGCCAATGTTTGAAACGGTTGTTAATTAAACATTTTACTATTATGCCATATTAAAGGTGCACTGTAGTAAATGTTAGTTTGTTAGTGTTTATCTGTGTGTAATGGGTTGAGTAAATCATGCGTAGGGAGGAAAGCAAAATAAGCAAGCAGCAGTAACTCAGGCTTGGACCTAGCGTCACCACGTTGTACCTTGGGAAAAACCGGGGTCCCTCAACCCGCAGCTATGTTCATTTTGGTATTCCTCCCTTACTGACATGACTGAAACAAAGATGGGACTGGTCATTGGTGTTGGATATTAGTTATTTATCAGTAATCGGACATCCATGTTGACATCTTCTCTCATTGTTATTACAGGTAATCCTGACCATGACCCAAACACCCACCACTGTCTCTGTGGAGCTGATGGTAAGTGTTCAACTTTAATCTAAGTATTTATCACCTCTTGTCTTAACTGTTTTCTGTCACTGGAAAGGGCGGTCACATAACTCTTTTTACCATAGGCTACCAAAGTCAACCAAAATTGTCAAGCAATTTGTAACAGACATAGAGTCATTGATTCCGTGACACAGGTATCACAGACTGCTTTCGTACTAATTGAACAACATCTAACATTCTCACCTGAGTTTGAGCAACATTTTGGGCTACTAAGGTGAACAACTATAATTTCCTAGATTATCGACTTAATATCGGGACTGAAGTTGCGCATATAGATTGAATTCAATCAAATAAGATTGAATCTGGCTTCTATTAGTTTGAATAATTCCTTGAACAATTCTTTTTTGAGAGGAGGCTGTGCAGTTAGGAAAAACTACTCCATTTATATATCCCAATTATATTCCAATGTGGGCAAATGAGGTGTGCAATTCTCTATAACTTCAACTTGGAGTATTGTGGCCAACTGGGCTCACACACTGTTCAAAAACTATTTACAATGTGTGGATTGGCCACGTTAGTCTTGGTGCACCATTGTTTGAGGAGAAACAAAGTAACCTAAATTTAAGAAAACTCTTCTAGATTACTGTAAAAATCTAACAGTTTTGTGTGTTGTCTATTTTCTTCCCATCAGCGGATCTGATCATGTTAGGTGAGTAAGAACAAACAATCAATTATTTATTAATAACTACTCATACCCGAAATGCAAACATAACGGTATTAAAACCTTCATAAGAAAAAGGCATTTTGTCAAGACAGAAACGGCAAGATTGTAATTTAGTTTAGGAAAACAGTTGCATCCTCTACTCTTGTAAAATGACATGAGCTCCACTCTGTAAGTTTATTTGTCACACTATTCCAGGAATGTTAATGAAAGATTTGTCTGTAAAATCTGTAATTCTTTTATGACTGAAGGTCTTGCAACACACGAGCCGTACTTCACAATCATCAGGGAGGAGTTCAAGCCCAATCAGAAACGACCCTGTGAACTCTGTAATCAAATTGGTAAGTTACAACTTACTCAGAGGCCATCTGTCCCCCCCCCCCCCCCCCCCCCCGAACACCTCCTATTGTGTCTACATTGTGTCTTGGGAATCTCTGAAAATTCTTTAGATGATTTTAGGGGGGTATATATTGTTGTGTCAGTGCAAAAACGTTGTATCTCCTAAAATAGCACTTTTGTTACACATGAGTTTGAAATTGTCACAACAGCGTATCTCGCTTAAAAAAAGCCTGTACATGTACGTCATGTACGTACACACAAAACAAGTACATGTCGAAATACATTGTTTTTGCACGGAGCAGATTCATGTGAGATACACATTTTTGTAAAATCAAGGTACAACATTTTTGCACTGACGCGACGATATGTACAAGAAGAAAAGAGTGGGAACATTGGGGAAACCCTCGGCAACATATCGGGCATGGTGTACATCCATCTTCACTATCCTTTGTATCCAATGAGAGGAGGGGGTACCTTGGTTTTTTTATCAGTGGTTGCCCAATTTATTTATTGCCCCCTTGTTACCATGTCTTCAAGAAAATGCAAGTTAGAATGTGTCATTTCTTTGTGTCAGATTTGAGTTTTCTTATAAATTACATGTACCAACTCAACATTTTTATTTGTAAACTAATTCAATCAACTGTAGTTTGTTTGTTTATTTGTTTGTTTGTTTGTTTGTTTTTGTAGGTCATGATTTGAAGGAATGCACAGGGGCTCCTAAGGAATCACAGGGAGAAGTAAGTTTGATCAGAACAATATTAATGTGTACTTTATTCTTGATATTTACTGGGTGTTTTTAAAGTATCCTGACTTTGCGTTTCTGAGAGCTATTGTATTAATGCTCTGTTCAGGGCTTGAAATTCCCACTGTATTTTGAAAGACCTTAAGAAAGATGGTGTCACAGTCACTCGGCGAGCCCTGTGGTTGTTTTTACAAAAGTTTAAACAAACGGGCTTGTATGCCGATAGGCCAAGATCTGGACGCCCATCAAAGTTCCCGGCAGTTCTGAATCAACTCATACATGATCTGTATGGAAACGACGATGAGCTGTCCTCTTGCTATGTCTGCATCATTCTTTCAACATCTTTAACATCGTTGTGTCCGAGTCAACAATTCGTCGACGACTAAAGCTTGGATGGGTGGCAACTGGGCCTGCAGATGATTCGGGACGCAAATAAGCAGAAACGACTCGATTTCTGTTTTGAAGCTCAACGTCGGGGGGAGACATTCGACGATGTAATATTTATGGATGAATGTAGTATTCATCTTGACAAGCACAGCAAGCTCACCTTCAGAAAAAAGAACAGACCAAGAAAGCTGAAGCCAAAGCCAAAGCATCCATTGAAACTTCATGTGTGGGCGGGAATTTCCCCAAAAAGGAAAATCCCCAATGCTCGTTTTCAAAGATATAATGGATGGGGAGGGGAGTTCTTTAGAAAAGACATTCTTCAGGAAACCCTCCTGCCATATTTACGAAAACATTTTCCAGATGGCCATCGCTTTCAACAGGATAACGACCCCCAAACACAGGTCTTTACACCACATACCATAGTTACATCAGTTGAATTGTTTGCAGTACCCATTGCTAGTTATAGGATTCAAAGTGGCCTCTTGTTACCTTCTGCTTGAAAGCAGACAACAGTGCTTAACAATTTGCGGATATGCACATATAAGCACATATAAGCAGAACACCAGTCACAAATTGTACATCCGACATGGTATTTTGGTCTCATAATTCATAAAACTTCAAAAAACCTGAGTGGAAATAACTAATGATAAGCGCTTTGAGATTCCCAAAGATAAGTGCCATATAAAAACTAGTTGTTATTATTGTTATTTTTATTGTAGTGATTATTGGACATCTGTGTGTGGAAAAAACAAATCATATTGAAATTTGTTATTGCTGTTCATATAAAAATGTCTCAGATAGATTCTACCCAACAAGTGTTTTTGTAACTGTATCTGCTAACTGTGCTACATGTACTATGAGTTTATAAATTGTACACCATTGTTATAACTAACCATCCCACTGCCCTACCGTTTAATATCATCTACATGGATTTGAATGATAAATGCACTAAGCCAACCTGCAGTGCATGTACACGTTACACCAACTGTTCTGTACACAGTTGTTAAACCATACACGTACGTGCAGTTGACCGGTTTCAAATGGTTGGTACCTGACTGTCAAATATGATGGAAACTGGAGGGTTAAGTATTTTCAATTCTCCTGATTCTTTGCGTGTTTTTTGTTTTCCTTGCACAGTTGGACAATCAGCCTGCTCCCGTGGGTGAGGAGACGCAGTTTATCTTTCTGCGTCTGAATATTCTCAGAGAGGTATGTGATCGGTTCAGTGTATGAGGCTTTTGAGACTTTGGGAACACTAGGTGGCAGCAGACTGACTAAGTATTTCCATTAGTCTCACAAAGATCCCTGTAATATGACATTACAAGCTCAAACAGCGCCCTCACTGAGTTCAAAAGAAGACCTACCATTGGCTGAGAGTCGTGCATATTGCTTCTCAGAACTGCGTAAACAGTAGAGAATTACCTAATGTACGAAAAATTAAATTTTAATGTGTGTGCTGCCATCTAGTGTCCCAAAGTCTCACACAGACCCTTTGAATATAACATAACAAGATCACACAGCACCCTCAATGAGGCTGTCTCATCACAAGCATACAAGTGTGTAACAGCCTGCAATCGTGGACCCTCCTTTGTTCAACTCTTTGTGATAGCAACCGTGGACCACAATGCTTTCCTTTGTGATAGCAACTGTGGACCTATTGTCCTCTTTTGTTATAGGTCCCTGGTTTGAATGTGGTTACCTACTCACAAGAACACATAACCCCAATCATTCAAGCACTTCCATTGTTTGACCTTGGTGATGGCGGCCAATGCAGGGGTTCTATTATAGAACAGTACATTGCATGTGAATTCACATGCTGAATATTTAGATTGAATTGAATAATCAAACATCCATTAGAATATCTTATGTACATGTATCACACAAACGGGGATCCTTGTCATTTGATTGGTGGAACACGCATCTTGTGTCATCCTTTATTTTGGCATGTATTCACTGCCGCAACACTCCAAAATTTAATATTGGATAGTCCAAAAATTTAATATTGGATAGTCCAAAAATTTAATATTGGATAGTCCAAAAATTTAATATTGGATAGTCCAAAAATTTAATATTGGATAGTCCAGTCCAATATGGATAATTATTTGATGCTTCACAGCATTGTTTCCAAACTAATTGATCCCGCCCGTTTGTCCAAAACGAGGCAGGGTCGTGTCATTTCGGGCAAGGTACATGTAGGTGTCTACATGGAGTTGTCCATGTTGTTTAGAAGGGTGTTTTAAAAGAATTCTTATATTGTTTGGTGGACAAGTTTCCACGTCTTTTTTTGTACATTTATTGGGAAAAAAACTCAAACGACAAGGATCCTATGTGGTTTTATAAAATGTGTATTTTATGCTTTACATTCACGCATTGTCACAGTTGGCGAAAATCTGGACCGTTTCATTTCATCTGTCTTTGTCTTGTAAAATTGAATAGTCCAGATTTCACATCTTGGTTATATTCTGTGACAGTGCACTAATGACAATGATCTATGAGTGAGTTATATAAAACAAATAGTGAATGCATTTCATTTGTGCATTGTCACAGAATACAATCACTCAGTGAAAACTGGCTTTTCCATTTCACTCGGCTTGGCCTCATGAAATGGAATAGTCCAGATATCACATTATGATTTATATTCTGCGACAAAGCACTCATACGCATCCTGTTTGTGTATTATGTCGTTCTGCTTTTTTTAAAAACTGATCTGATTGTGTATTTGTTCCCTCAGTATTTGGAGAAGGAATTATGGATGACTGGATTGCCATTCACATTTGATTTGGAGGTGAGGAATTTTGTTCAATATTTTGTCTTAATTTTGTAAAATTGCTATTATAATCTAAAAGATCCGTTGGCATGGATGTGTCATGGCTGAGCCAAGACTTGCAATGGTTGCCGCTAAATAAGCAAGACCAAAATAAAGTGGTGGTGGACTTGGTCATTGGCAATAACATAATTAGAAAAATTATCTGAAGGTATTAGAAATAGAAATTGATAATAATTGTGATAAAATATGTAGTAGATCAGGCGTGCAACTTTTCAGCTGATTAGCTCATTAGTTCCCCTCTTTTTTCTTAATAATGGTGCCATAGAAAATTGAAAATCACTGCAAATTTGTCAAATTTGGTTGGCCATTTCCTTATGGTTTTTTTTTGCAATTACAAATTTGCATGGTTGGGTAGAAGAAGAAAATAGGAGTGCAGGGAGATGGGATTGAGTCCAGTTCAACAAAATGAACAAAGAGAATACAACATGAAAAAGTGGCCAATGCTCTTTTTCTATCCACATTTGTATAGATAATTGCCACTTGACTCACACAGTGTAAAGTCAGCCCACATACAATATGCATCATTTTCTAATGCACAACTATGTGTTATGAGTAAATATCTCTTGTGGCATACAGGAGTTTGATCAAATTCTGTGCATGATTGGTCAGTGAACCACTTGGCTGGTTAGAAAACTTAGAACGCTTGATTCAGCTCAAAGCCAATACCCAAGTTGCCCCTAAAGATAGTATATCAGGAACTATCTATAGAGACAGACCATTACTCAGGCTGGATTGGTTGGATTTATTCAAAAGAGTCATTGCTAGTATACATGTATACTAAATTGCATGAAAATTACCAACCCCAATACTATGACGTTTTTGTGGCAGAAAAATTATTATATATTGGCCACATTGTATCAACAATAAGGCTTAATTGTTGAAGTCTCTTTGAAGAACTCCATGACCTTCTTGTTTTAACTTGAATGAATCAATGAATGAATGAATGAATGGTCATTCTGAATTGAATGTTCTCTATGTGTGTGTGTGTTTTCTTCTCACAGAGGGCGATTGATGACTGGGTATTTATGTGCTTTTTCGTTGGGAATGATTTCCTACCTCATCTACCATCCTTAGAGATCAGGTAAGGGAAGACAAATGCTACATCCCAATGTTGATGACCCACTAGTAGGTTTTGTGAAAAGAGGTAACTAGTTTGCAGACCCCATGGATTGCCAATTTGAGATTCAAATTGTATATAAAGATATGATGTGAGGCTGGCTCTGTGCCCGTTGCTAAAATACACACTGCAGAGTAATGCACAGAGAATCTGACTCCAAAAATGACGCAACCCAAAATTTATCGTGCGTGATGACGTCATGTGAATGGGGTCAGTACTCAGTGCTTTCTGAGTTCTACGGGAAAACAAATCCGCAGGCCTCAGGTGGGATTCGAATCCAAGACCGCTGCGTTCTAGAACAAATGTCTGGACCACTGGAGCACCGAGAGGCCAGTCCTGTAATTAGTAGCAGGTTCTGCAAACAATTTAAATTGATTTAATTGAAGTTAAATTAGTTAATTTAAACTCTAAAGTGGCAATGTTAATCCTAAGAAATATGTAAATGGACATAAATAATGTGTATTTTCCTTTGTTCATTAGGGAGGGTGCCATTGATAGGTTGCAGAAACTCTACAAGAAAGCTGTGTATAAAACGGGGGTAAGATTTGATTTGATTTATTTGATTTGATTTGATTTTCCACGAAGGGAACATCATCCCATCACCCTTGGGAAGGGTTACAACAATATTTTAAGTAATTGCAGTCACTCTAATGTTTATTTACAAGGAATCCCATCACTTTGGTTAACCAACAGTACCCAATAGACCTTGTAAGTTTTGTATCTATTAAAACCAGTGTTGTCGGTCTCGAGACCGTCTCGAGACCTTTTTTTGGTGTCTCGGTCTCGGTCTCGGTCTCGGACTGCAAAAGTCTCGGTCTCGGAAGGGCTGGTCTCGGTCTCGGAAGAACTGGTCTCGGTCTCGGCTGCCAATGTCTCGGTCTCGACCCTCGAGACCCCTCGAGACCACAGCAAATAATGCTTTTCATACACATGAATTACGTCGTCTTGGCCTAGAGCCATGTTGCTTTGTTGATAAATACCGCCGTCCAAGTTTCTCACACGCGTACGCTGACATTGCAATGCGCTACGTTCAAAACATGCACCACCAGTGTTCTCCACACATGGGTTTTGCCGCCCTGCCAAAGAATTGGCCGCGCTGCCAAAAAAATGACAAACAGACTATTTTTAGCCTGCAATTAATATGATCAAACGAGTAGCCGATGAGCCATGCCCGACTTCCAAACCGCAGCATTGGAATTGCGATCGTTCATTTCAGTTTACCAACGTTAAAACACGATGCACACAACCACATGGTTCTGACTGCTGAGTTCCACAGCACGTGCATCGGCCCGGGCCCCACAACGTGAGTCCATGCACATAGCGCATAGACAACAGCAGAGTCCAAAGTCCAAGCTAACCAACATTCCGCACGCTGTGATTGGCCGTTGATGGCCGTTGATAGTTACCATATTCATAAGAGAGCTTGGCTAGACTCCAACGCAGTACACATTCACGAGCCGAGTAAAGAATTGCCGCACAGTGTGCCGCAAGCCTGCAGATTGGTACAGTATACAGCCTTGGATTAAAGGATATTCAAACATTGACAACTTTTGCCGATAGAGGGCGATGCGGGGCAAAGTTCATTGAATTTGTTCTCAATGTGCGTTGTCGACCGGACGTTGAATCTCGATGATTTTATTGCCAACGAAGTTCTAAACAATCGATCTTCAAATCATGGAAATGGTTGTTGATGGAAAAAGTAATATTTAGGGCATAAATTAGGGGATAAGATCGTCCAAAAATGCAATTTTTTCAAAAATGATGCCTTGAAATAAAAAGTGTGAAGTTTGGTGGAAACTTAAATGGGATAGTGTGTTTTCTGAATTTGTATTAGCTTGCATACTCATTATTTTTATTTTTTGCTGATATCACCTTAATTCTTTATGCTTTTACACAATTGTATGTATTTTGCATGGGGTAGGTCTCGGTCTCGGATACCTTGGTCTCGGTCTCGGTCTCGGAAGGGCTGGTCTCGGTCTCGGTAGGGCTGGTCTCGGTCTTGGTCTCGGTCTCGGATGTCAAGGTCTCGGATGTCAAGGTCTTGGTCTTGGTCTCGGTCTCGGTCTCGACTACAACACTGATTAAAACATTTGTTTGATAACCACTATACATTGCAAAAAACATTGCTTTAACATGTAAGCGATGCCCAATACTTGAATACACATGAAACTTGGAAACTTGCATAGTTTGTAGTCATTGGTGCCCCTTGCTCTTGCAAGCTGTCATTCTCCTGATAAGAGTGCCCTTTACCATTGAAACTTTGCAGAAGCCCCTTCGAGAATGAGGCTCCATGTCTTGGCTATGCTGTATTTTGATTTACTGTTTGTGTGTTATTTGTTGACAGGGATATCTGACAGATAGTGGTATAGTCAACCTTGATAGAGTGCAGTTGATCATGACTGGTAAGCCATTCACATTTTCAGCATTTTTTACAAAGTATACCTCCCAAACTGTCTTGAAATAACCCTAGAATCTCCACACTGTTTACGATTTACAAGATAAGACAAACAGGTAATACTTTGTTTCACTTCAGCCTCCTACTGTGTGACCATTGAATATCTTTCATTGTGGTTTTTGATGAGAGGTGCATGTTTATATTTGGTTTGCGGTAACACCATGTGTACATCTACTTGCTGGGTAGATTCAGTCTCCTGACGATGACTAGAGCAAGCTAGTCGAAACGTTGAGACCTATTAAGAACTCATTCCGCAGCAGTGAAGTTAATAGAGAGAAGTCCCCTCAATCCACTAAGCGAAAGTAGTAAGCCCTGCCGATTTCCTACCTTCCGCCCAGGTAGTAGTTAATAACAGACCTGCCAACCAGTACGATTTTGTCGTATTTAGTACGATTTTTCAATGAAAATACGACGGTACGATTTTTCTCTATAAAGTATGATTTTCAAAAAATCTAATTATAATAAAAATAATTATAATAATAATAAAGACGTTTGATAATTATCCAATTCTGATTAACGGTTATCGTCATTTTCTTTCCTTGTCTCTTTTTCGTGCGTGAATGTGCGTTACACGATCCGACGGATATATAAACGTAAAACAAAATCACTCGAAGGCACCGCGAAACGCTGACCGCATCACGCGACACAAAATACAACGCATGATCACACAGTACTGTACACAACGCACGCACACACTACACACACAGACATCGTTTTCAGGCCTGCAGTCTTTGTCACTTTGCGTGCGACAAAAATGCAAGAAACATTGAGCGCTAGAGGGCGTTTCGGAACAATGCGATAGCGCAAGATTAAACGCCCTCTATTGGTGAAATTACGCGAACCGGTTATTCCCCCAAAATTGCATCGCTGGTGTGTGAGCTAATTTATACATTGTACAGCATTGTCGTCGCTGGTACCGCACACAGTAGCGATTACGTACGAACTTGGCCCGGGCTAGTGGTACCAGGGCTCGAATTTGGGGAAAAAATCCACAAGACCGCAGGGCTTGTTGCTCAGAATTTTTACTGGACCGGAACATTTTTTACAAGACCGAAGTCATAAATGAGAAGAAAAAATCCAAAACGCAACAAAAACACACCAAAAGTTAACTTGTTTTATCATACTTCTGCGCCTGTGCAAGTTTTTCACTTGCAGATCGCTTAACAGGCAGTTTGGGCTTTGAAACCCCTTCGAGAAATTTCCACATACCTTCTTTTTACACGGCGTTTGCTGCCTTAGAAAAAATTCAATAAGTTTTGACTATCGTTTTGACAGGACAACAACATTGTCCAAATTTAACATACGAAGCATGAAAAGACATGTGGAAACAAGACGTTACTTTTAATCCATGCAACACAAGGATGTGTGGTGTTGAAAGAATACAACCTATACGTCATTAATACGATTTCAACACTGTATAATTCGTTGGTAAGGTATCAGACTTTAAAGTGACTACATCCAATATGTTGCACCCACCACATCATGACATGCACATGTTCAGTGGTAAACGAACGAAGCGCTGTACTGTGGTGTTCCGCCGGGCACCAGTACAAACATCACGCATGCACGGAGGGTGCCGTTCGCTCGTCCCCCTGGGCGCCTAAAGCATATGGTTTGAGCCCAGTGCAGTGGTCGTGGGCATGAGCAAACTGGATAGGGAACTTGCAGCACGAAGAACGGTCGGCCGGGTTGGATGTTCCGCGCTCAGAAATAATTTGACGACAACAAATAAAATAAAAAAATTCAAACTGAGATTTAAATACATTTATTTAATGAAAGATTATTAATTTCATGTTAATAATACTTTTATTATGTAAAAAAAAACAAAAAAAAAACACAAGACCGCTGGACTTGTTCGGTATAAAGTTTACTGGACCGATGCTAAAATCACTGGCCTCGGGCCTGCGGTCCAGTGTTAATTTCGAGCCCTGGGTACGATCCAATAGCCAGGTTCTTTTTCAGCATATAAAAGGCTTTGAGTTAATCTGTGTATCAGTCCGTGTGTTTTAAAAAAAATAAAAATTTTGTCAGTAAAATACAACTTTTGGGAATAAAGAATACAGTTTTTGAACTCCAGAGGTTGGCAGGTCTGTAATAAGCGTGACAGTTCATTTCAGAACTGAGAAGTCTCCCGAAATCCGAATAATCTACTCCGCGGCAAAATCTACCTAGCAAGTAGATAAACACATAGTGTTACCGCAAACTTGACCAGATATACATTGATACCTCACCATGCAAAGCCTGCAATATGATATGCAGGAAGGAGGAGTAGCCTAGTTGTCCAAATTGAATGCCCCTCACCTTCCTGGTCAACAGTGTACCTCCCTTTTCTTGAGGAATCACTCAGTGGGCATTCAGCTTGGCTCAATGACTCCTTTCCCTGCATTTCACCTCTGTGGACCCCGGTTCAAATCAAGGACCAGAGCCTTGAATACAGAAAGAGTTTTCAGTTCCTACCTGATTGGTTTTCGTTCCACATCTAACACTGATATTTCTTAAACATCTTCTCTACACAGGTATCTTTAGACCTACAGGTTACAGTAGTAGTTGCTTTGGAGGGTCCTTTGGTTTCTTCACCAGAAATGTATTTTAAAAATAATGATAATTTGCAAATGTCTTACTGATGAGTGGTTTTGATCATTTTGGATCTATAGATCTGGGGGAAGTCGAGGACGAAATCTTCAAGCAGCGGAGACAGAATGAGCTTCGCTTCAGAAGAAACCAGAAAGAGAGAAACAAGCGCATGAAGATGGTAAAGAAAAACTCTCACAAAGGAAAACTCTCGGATGCTTTTCTTGCTTTCAGCGATTAAACGTTAATTTGAATTATTCAAGCTGTTCAGTTGTTGCACTCAAGATTAAAATTTTATTCAATTGCGTTAAAAACATGAGAATTTTCTTTCAAGTGGATTTTATAGAACATTAAAAATAATTAAACTTAAGCTCTAATAAAAGAAATGTAAAACACCAAGAAGGTACAAGACAAGTCACTAAAAATATTAAATATGTTAAAAACTATCCTCACTTCTATTCCAAACCAACATACGTATAGTTTAATATCGGGATGAAGTTTGTCCTAGTAGGCAAGACAGATTCTTTAGTAAAGGCACATTTCAGATGACACAAACACAATGATTAGGGGCATGAAGGCTATTGCCTCTGTTGCCTTCGAGATGTCTTAGGCCTTACTCACCAACCCAATCACATGGGTCCATTTCCTAGGCTCTCATGTGCCATCCGTTGGATTCTGTATTTTAAACCACAGTTGGGCCAAGTTAGTGTTAAGAAATCAACGAAAGCAAGATAAGTTAACTGCTTTTAAAGGCAGGGTATACCTTTGGCAATTACTCAAACTAATGACGATGATAACGTCGTTGGTAAGAAGCACTGCAGCTGTTGATAATGCACATGTATAACATTATGAGAAGCATTCCCCTTCAAGGAATGTGGTTTTAGAGAAAGGGATTCAAAAACATCTCTAACAGGGCTGATTGTGTATTCCAATTACATGTTATTCTTCCTGCGCACAGTGGTTTAAAACCATACCTGACCCAGACATCGGCACACTTCAGTTAAAAAAATTGTCTGAATGTTTATAAAAATTATCAAACACGTTAACATACCTCTTCTAGACTAGAAGGAAACATTTTATCGTCAACATAAATGAATTTTCCGAGAATTTTGTTAAAAATAAGCTCCCTTTCTCTAAAGAGGGCGCAAGTCAAGTAAAAAGTAAAGTGCGCCCTCTTGTGGTTATGGATAAAAATCTGCATTATTCTTTTTTCCTGCGACGACGCTTTTCATTCCGATCTGCTATTCATTCCGCTATTCATGGGTTGTCAACAGAGGGCGCTCCTTTTCTCTCTGTCTTTTGAAGTGATCGATTTTTCAGAATTAAGGCGATCTTGCGGGATTTGTCCGCTATTTTTATTTCATTGCCAAGTAGTCTCTCTATCATTTTATGAAGAAAAATACACAAAATATTTTGGTCGTTGGTGGCCGATTGACAAAATGTCCAACGTTTTGATTTTGTTTATTTTTCTTTAATTTGCGATGTACAAAATTTCTTTTTACGCTTCTTTAACTGACATTTCGCCAAAGGTTTCAAAATAAATTATACATCAAATGAAAGAGTATTGAAGTGGCTTCAAGGAAAACAGATTATTACAAAAATTCAACAAGGCTTTAGAGAAAGCGACTCATTTTATATCAAGTCGATCAAATTAAGATTTGCCACAATGATTAAAGAGGCTTGGTAATGAAATGTCAATTTCGATGGGAAAAAGGCCTCAAAATATTTTTATTTTTTATTTGAACTATATAATTAGATATAATATATCTAATTAGATATATATAATTAGATATGTCTGAAGAAATGTCTGGATCCCAAACCACTGTGCTGCGTGGACATAACCGCGGACGGATTTTTGGCAATATCTCAAAAACACTACCACCTTTTTCACAGATTAGTTTTATTGTATATATCTACATTTATATAGAATTTAAAAAATCAAAAGGTTCCAAAACCAAAGTTATACTTTGCCTTTAAGTACAGAACTGCTTCCAATCCAATCATGGGAAGTTATTATTTTGTGTGTGAATCTTCACCTGATAAAGTTCATCAGAATCTTGGTTTGGTCGTTCATTAACATTTTCATTATTTATGTGCATCTTGTTTCTTCAGGACCATAGCTTTAAACGTGGGGGACTCCTACAACCACAAGTAAGTTTGATCAGCAATTGTTTTGATTTTATTAATAAGATATTGCCATAGGAAATTGAATAACACTGTTAAAAAATGTATGCGTAAAAACCATCCCTCTTCTTTCTTTTGTTTTGCAACTACAAAGTTACATGTCTGCATACTGACCTCTGATTCACCCTCTACGCAGCCGAACATTATTCATTTGTGTACAATCACACCCCTGCTGCAAACTATCAAGTTGTTTTGGGGTCTAGTATCCTTCATGTATCAAATCTTAAAAACCATCTGTTTGTTTTGTGTCTTAAATTATTCTTTGTTCATGTACAGGCGGTATCAAGACACTCCAATCCAACCAGTGCTAGAGAGATTAAAGATGCAAGGAATAGCAGCACTTATTCGCAACAACAAAACAAGGTAAGCTGACTTTTAATAAACACCCCGACCCCCAAAATCTCCCAAGCAAGCTGAAGTTTACCGAAGTGAGGTAGGAAACTTGGCGGAAATAATGTTCCAATGAAAGAGCAAGACGTGTTTTCAACAGCCAATGAATGAGTTATAAACTAGTCCTGCATTCTCCTGTAGAGTCACTTCTGCCTGGAGGATAACCAGTGTTCAAGCGGACCATTGTTTTGTGTCTTTTATTTTCTTATGTTTTTCATTTAATCTGCTGGTACCAGTTCGGACTCTGAATTGGTTCTTTTGTGTGTGTGAGCCGGAACCAGTTTTTAAATTTATGGAACCCGCCCAAGCCTAATTTTCTGGTACCATTCATCAGAGCCATGATTATGGTTTCCGAACATCATACCCCTATTCAAAACTCCACAGAGTAAGTGCATCAAGTCAGATATGGGTCGGGTTGGCATAGTTGTTTCTGTCCCCGTCTTCCACCTCTGGGACCCCGGTTCGAATCACGCCGAGGCACTATGTGGATTGGGTTTTCAGTCCCTGCCTGATGTTTTCCCCCCACATCTAAAACTGAAACTTCCTTCCTTGTCTTCTCTCCATTGGGTTCTTGGCTGTATAAAGATTAAGTTTGCTTTTCTGAGTGTCCTTGGCTTCACAACCAGAATTAATAAATAAAAAATAAAAAAATAAATAAATAGATGTAAACTCAAATCATACCTATTTTCATTTTGAGTTTCCTACTCAATGCAATGCTCCTCTTTGGAATTGATGTTCTCAGCCCATTGCAACCATTAATTAAAAGTTACTTTTTATAAACTGTTTGCATTATTTCTTGTTCATACAGTATGCAGCTGATGCATTGAAGGCTTCCTTTGTTGCATCAGGGAGCAGTGGCAACCAAAGCAGAGAGGGCTTAGGAATGAAGAGACCCGCTGAGGAGGAGGAGGAAGATGAATATGAGAAATTGGACAAGACGGATTCTGTCATGTAAGTTTCTTATTTCGGCTGCTGCTTGTTTGCATTTTCCGTGTCAGGGAAACCTGTTCTCTGAACGATAAATGGACTGGGTTCTTTAACATGCCGTACAAAACACACTGGACCTATGGCGGAGTCTCAAAGGACAAAGCAAGAATGCTTGAGGACATAAGTTAGCCTCACTACCATGGGCAGCGTGCCGTATCGACAACTCTCATCACCACAGGCGTATTACTCGGGTGGAATTCGAACCCACAACCTTTGCCATTCTAAAGCATGCAGTGCTTAACAGTCAATGATGTATAGGTAAAATACAAATAATATTCTTCGTCCCCGATGCAAATTTACCATTTATTAAAATACTATTTTTGTTAATATTATGTTCAGAAGTTACAGTAGTTACAGCTTGTTAGTTATTAAGCTGCCTCGAAACAAAACACTGCAACATGTGGACCAAGGGATGCTTGCTTCTTATCCTTTTCTTGGGTCTCTGACCATCTCAGATTTCAGTATGGGGCTATATGTAAAGGTGGTGCTCCCTGTTGCTCTCATTTGCAGGTTGTACATACTACATGTTTTTCCGAACTGAGAATTCTCCCATATTCCAAAAATCTACTCGCGGTAGTAGAATAAATAGCAAGACAAGTTATCAAAAGAATATAAGGAACACAGCAAGTAACACATGGTGTTACCGCAAACCAAATATACATTTACGTGTTTATACTTGCATGCAGTGCTTCTTAACCATGGAGTGTGTCTCCTTACTTTTGCTATTGACTATGGACTGGTACCTAGCTGCCACCTGGTGTCTGTGCTACCCCTTACTGAGCAAAACTCAACCATTTCTTGTGATTTGTTCTTCTCATTATTCATCACAGCAGATTATCTGTATCTAGATCTGTTTATGACGAACAGTGTATCTTGTTTTAACCTCCTACAGAGATTTGTAAAACTTTGACTGATTTTGTTTTCAGGTTATGGGAAGATGGTTGGAAGGAACGATACTATGAGGGCAAGTTTGACGTCTGTGCAAGTGATAGACAATTCTGTCACAAAGTGGTAAGTTCAGTATCCACCAGAATCTCTGACAAAAGAAAAAAAATATATATATATATATATAGACGATTAGGTCTTAAATGGCCACTTAAATTCTTGAAGGGTAATGGCCATGCGGTAAAGAACCTTACCTTCAGCTCCATACTTTATCACACGGCCACAACTCTGCCGGTTTTAAACAGCCGTTTAAGACCTCTTCACCTCTCTTTTATTCCCTTTAAAACAAAAAATACATATTTCTCGTTTTGTCAGAGATTTTTTGCACATTCATATCAGGCTAATTACTATTGCGGCTAATTACTATTGCGGCACTTAAAATAAGCAACAGTGATTTGTGGTATTTTCAAATGCTATTTGCTCAACTTTGTTAGTATTTCTGATGGAAGTCTTTCTGTGGAAGATTTTCACTGGTATGAACTATCACTATCAGTGAACTTTCAAATTAAAGCTAATCAATTTAGTTTACTAATTTTGGGTTGAACAAGGAGTGGGATTTGAACCAATGACCTCTGGAATAACGTGCCTGCGCTCTACCTACTGAGCTATCTAGCCCTAGGTTTTTCTTTGTTCAACCCCCAAATAATTTAATATTTACCCAGTCAGTTTCCCTTTGTGTTTATCACTTCAATTTTGTTTACCATAATTCAATTCAATTCAATTTAATAAAACTTGATGGTCCCAGTATGGGAAATTACTGTGGCCTTATTCAGTAAAATACATACCTGCCAACTGTTCAGATTTAATTGGAATGGTCCAGATTTCTTTTTAGATTACAGGCCGCAAAAAAAATTAGAACATTTTTATTTCTGACAATGACAACAATGAACAAGATCAGAAAGTTCTGGCAA
The DNA here is from genome assembly GCA_037783415.1 of Leptasterias polaris. Lineage (NCBI taxonomy): Eukaryota > Metazoa > Echinodermata > Asteroidea > Forcipulatida > Asteriidae > Leptasterias > Leptasterias polaris. The sequence goes on along the minus strand of JAZGTN010000092.1, from coordinate 3,916,415 downwards.
AAGAGGGTGCCATTTGCTTGCGACAGTAGAGATTTTCTTACAGTAATTTGTGTAAATTCTTTTAAATACACACCATCATTTGTATGTGTACTTGTAACAGGCTTTACTCGCCTGACTTTTTGTGTTGCTATCTGTGGACTCGTAAAACTAGTGTTCCTATTTCTGAGGTTTCAATGTTGGCTATCTGTGGACTCATAAAACTAGTGTTCCTATTTCTGAGGTTTCAATGTTGGCTATTTGTAGACTCATAAAACTAGTGTTCCTATTTCTGAGGTTTCAATGTTGGCTATCTGTGGACTCATAAAACTAGTGTTCCTATTTCTGAGGTTTCAATGTTGGCTATCTGTGGACTCGTAAAACTAGTGTTCCTATTTCTGAGGTTTCAATGTTGGCTATCTGTGGACTCGTAAAACTAGTGTTCCTATTTCTGAGGTTTCAATGTTGGCTATCTGTGGACTCATAAAACTAGTGTTCCTATTTCTGAGGTTTCAATGTTGGCTATCTGTGGACTCATAAAACTAGTGTTCCTATTTCTGAGGTTTCAATGTTGGCTATTTGTGGACTCATAAAACTAGTGTTCCTATTTCTGAGGTTTCAATGTTGGCTATCTGTGGACTCGTAAAACTAGTGTTCCTATTTCTGAGGTTTCAATGTTGGCTATCTGTGGACTCATAAAACTAGTGTTCCTATTTCTGAGGTTTCAATGTTGGCTATTTGTGGACTCATAAAACTAGTGTTCCTATTTCTGAGGTTTCAATGTTGGCTATCTGTGGACTCATGAAACTAGTGTTCCTATTTCTGAGGTTTCAATGTTGGCTATCTGTGGACTCATGAAACTAGTGTTCCTATTTCTGAGGTTTCAATGTTGGCTATCTGTGGACTCATGAAACTAGTGTTCCTATTTCTGAGGTTTCAATGTTGGCTATCTGTGGACTCATGAAACTAGTGTTCCTATTTCTGAGGTTTCAATGTTGGCTATCTGTGGACTCGTAAAACTAGTGTTCCTATTTCTGAGGTTTCAATGTTGGCTATCTGTGGACTCGTAAAACTAGTGTTCCTATTTCTGAGGTTTCAATGTTGGCTATCTGTGGACTCGTAAAACTAGTGTTCCTATTTCTGAGGTTTCAATGTTGGCTATCTGTGGACTCGTAAAACTAGTGTTCCTATTTCTGAGGTTTCAATGTTGGCTATTTGTGGACTCATAAAACTAGTGTTCCTATTTCTGAGGTTTCAATGTTGGCTATCTGTGGACTCGTAAAACTAGTGTTCCTATTTCTGAGGTTTCAATGTTGGCTATCTGTGGACTCGTAAAACTAGTGTTCCTATTTCTGAGGTTTCAATGTTGGCTATTTGTGGACTCGTAAAACTAGTGTTCCTATTTCTGAGGTTTCAATGTTGGCTATTTGTGGACTCATAAAACTAGTGTTCCTATTTCTGAGGTTTCAATGTTGGCTATCTGTGGACTCGTAAAACTAGTGTTCCTATTTCTGAGGTTTCAATGTTGGCTATCTGTGGACTCGTAAAACTAGTGTTCCTATTTCTGAGGTTTCAATGTTGGCTATCTGTGGACTCGTAAAACTAGTGTTCCTATTTCTGAGGTTTCAATGTTGGCTATCTGTGGACTCGTAAAACTAGTGTTCCTATTTCTGAGGTTTCAATGTTGGCTATCTGTGGACTCGTAAAACTAGTGTTCCTATTTCTGAGGTTTCAATGTTGGCTATCTGTGGACTCCTAAAACTAGTGTTCCTATTTCTGAGGTTTCAATGTTGGCTATCTGTGGACTCGTAAAACTAGTGTTCCTATTTCTGAGGTTTCAATGTTGGCTATCTGTGGACTCGTAAAACTAGTGTTCCTATTTCTGAGGTTTCAATGTTGGCTATCTGTGGACTCGTAAAACTAGTGTTCCTATTTCTGAGGTTTCAATGTTGGCTATCTGTGGACTCGTAAAACTAGTGTTCCTATTTCTGAGGTTTCAATGTTGGCTATCTGTGGACTCATAAAACTAGTGTTCCTATTTCTGAGGTTTCAATGTTGGCTATTTGTGGACTCATGAAACTAGTGTTCCTATTTCTGAGGTTTCAATGTTGGCTATTTGTGGACTCATAAAACTAGTGTTCCTATTTCTGAGGTTTCAATGTTGGCTATCTGTGGACTCATGAAACTAGTGTTCCTATTTCTGAGGTTTCAATGTTGGCTATCTGTGGACTCATGAAACTAGTGTTCCTATTTCTGAGGTTTCAATGTTGGCTATCTGTGGACTCATGAAACTAGTGTTCCTATTTCTGAGGTTTCAATGTTGGCTATCTGTGGACTCATGAAACTAGTGTTCCTATTTCTGAGGTTTCAATGTTGGCTATCTGTGGACTCGTAAAACTAGTGTTCCTATTTCTGAGGTTTTAATGTTGGCTATCTGTGGACTCGTAAAACTAGTGTTCCTATTTCTGAGGTTTCAATGTTGGCTATCTGTGGACTCGTAAAACTAGTGTTCCTATTTCTGAGGTTTCAATGTTGGCTATCTGTGGACTCGTAAAACTAGTGTTCCTATTTCTGAGGTTTCAATGTTGGCTATCTGTGGACTCGTAAAACTAGTGTTCCTATTTCTGAGGTTTCAATGTTGGCTATCTGTGGACTCGTAAAACTAGTGTTCCTATTTCTGAGGTTTCAATGTTGGCTATCTGTGGACTCATAAAACTAGTGTTCCTATTTCTGAGGTTTCAATGTTGGCTATTTGTGGACTCATAAAACTAGTGTTCCTATTTCTGAGGTTTCAATGTTGGCTATCTGTGGACTCATGAAACTAGTGTTCCTATTTCTGAGGTTTCAATGTTGGCTATCTGTGGACTCGTAAAGCTAGTGTTCCTATTTCTGAGGTTTCAATGTTGGCAGGTATGTAAAATACACACACATCCCAAACATGTGCTTAATCTTTGATATTGCTATAACCACCCTTACTTTTGTATTACCTGTAGGCAGAGGAATACATCCTGGGTATGTGCTGGGTGCTGCGTTATTACTACCAGGGTTGTCCATCATGGAATTGGTACTACCCATATCACTATGCCCCCTTTGCTTCAGACTTCAATGAGGTAGCTAAGATGCCACATGACTTTGAGTCTGACACTAGACCGGTGAGTAGATCAGAATTATGTTGAACTAATTGAAACCAGCGATGTCGATGAGGAAGCCAGACTCGCGCTTTTGAATATTTGGTAATTTACTTTGCACATGTGTTTTTCTTACCGATAATTGCATGCATGTTGGTATTTAGGAGGTGCATTTCTTTGTAAGTGCATCAAGTTAAAATCTTTCTTTTGTTGTTTGCATGCCAAAACAATCATAATTTATATGATAAAATTATGTTGCATCAAAACAATAGACCCCTTGCATGTGACATCACAAGCTCAAACAGCGCCCTCACTGAGGTCAAAGGAAGACCTATCATTGGCTGAGAGTTTTGCGTGGCGTGTATGCGCTTGCACGTTTCCATTGTTTGACCTCAGTGATAGCAGCCCATGCAAAGGGTCTATTGTTTTCATGACAGAAAGATACAAACCATTTTCAAAATGAGAACCTTTTTTCACTTTATGTGACGGCGAAATAACTGTGTTGTTGTTATTGTTTGTTTTCAATTTTGCAGTTTAAACCCTTAGAGCAGTTGATGAGTGTATTTCCTGCTGCCAGTGGTAACTTCATTCCCCCTACATGGAGAGAGCTCATGTCAGATATTGTAAGATACCATTCAGTAGTTTCTTTTATTTATGCATTCAACAGAGGCCTGTGTACTACTATAATTGATATTATTAAATATTTCTGGGAATAAAACCAAGGATGCCCCATAACTGAACTTATCACTGAACTTGCAAGACTGTGGAAACCTGTAAACAAAGGTGCTTGCTATGTGAACCAGAAACACCATGGTTAACCCCTACTCTTCCATGATAAGTGTTCTGGGTTCTTTTACATGCACCACCAATTCTAGTACACAGAACCTATGGCTTAATATCCCATCCACCCCCATGCCCCTGGCATAGATGCCTTTTGGAATGTTTTGTTTAAATGTCCCTCATGACCTACTAAAGGAAAAAAATATGCCTTGCTCTTAATAACAAGATTGATCAATTCAATCCATCCTTAAATATATTTCCACTCAATCCAAAGGTCGCTCGTACCCATACTGTAATCAAATGATTTGTTTGATGAAAGCCAAAGTACACAAAATACGGTTCTTTTCTATGCAGGACTCTCCAATCATCGACTTCTATCCGACCAACTTCAAAATAGATTTGAATGGCAAGAAGTATGCATGGCAAGGTATGAGACCCAATATGATGGTTGCCCTTACGGCCATTTTCTAGTGGGTGGACAGCACAGCTAACAGATCAAAATTAGCAATTCAACAATCAACAAATCAACAATTACATTATTTTGTCATATGGAATATTTTAACCCAGTTTTGCAATAGACCTTATGCATTGACGTCACCAAGCCGCCATCTTAGAGGTAAACTGATGATGAAACAATGGGAACGCACAGCTTTGTACGCGCGGCGCACAGGATTAGCCAATGAAAATCTTCCTTTTGACCGCTAGGCGAGGGCGCCCTACTCAAATGACGTCATGTGCATAAGGTCAATTACCACATCAAATTAAGAATTCAAAAAAATAGAAGTACATGTAAGTTTTGAGATGTGCCCCTTACAAATCAAAAGTTTGATAAACATTGTGCACTGCAAACTCCATTAAATGTAAACTTTTTTCTTCAATTGAGCTGTGTACAACTTGTGCCTGCAGGAAGTCCATACTCCGTGGCTCTTTTGTACACATGTGATGTCACCGGTTACATGGTCCATATAAGTCATCTCAAATGCTGGGAGCATCTTAATACAATCCTATGCATCTTGACCATCCTATGAAAAGCAAAACATTACAAAATCCATAGCTTTCCAAATTTGAGAATCTGCTTAACCTTAGACTGACTCACTAGTTTTATATGGCACTTCTTGTGATCTTTCCTCTTGTAGGTGTTGCTTTGCTGCCCTTCGTTGATGAGAAACGTTTGTTAGAGACCGTCGCCAATGTCTACTGTGACCTCACACCGGCAGAAAGTAATAGTCATAGATTATTTGTTTGATTTATGTTAAATTTTGACAGATATTATGTACAACTGCCACAAGGTTTTCAATGTGGTGTGTTAAATGTTCATACTAAGGAACGACTTGTAAGCTTTACTTAAGGGCTTGGCACTTTTCTCTTATCTCTTGTAAAGAACCCTTGATTGCGTAATTTTGTTTTTATGAATGCGCTGTCATTTTTTGAGAAATGTCATGGCCAAGCGGTCTAGTGCACCGGACTTAGGTTCCAGTCGTTAAGTTATTGGGGTGTGAGTTTGAATCTCGGTCATGACACTTGTGTCCTTGAGCAAGAGGCAATTGCTATAACTGCTTCTCTTCACCATGGGCTGTAAGTGGGTACCTGCGAGGGTAGAGGTTGATATTGTATTTGAAAAAGCTTGGAGCAACACCGCTGCTTAGGGCTGTAAACTCCCCAGGGAGCTGAGAAACATAAAAAATCTTTCAAGTTTTATTGCAATTTACAGCAGTAGAATACGTTAATTCAAAATACATTTAATATTCGGGGAAATTTCAGCAACATTTGTATATATTGTTGCAGTATTAGAAATTCATTTGCATTTGCTTCTTCATCGCACAATAGAAATCAAGAATTTTGTTTCCCCAAATTTAGAACTGTTCATTGTTTTACATGATTCAAGAAGAGCAATTGAGAAATAAATATATTTGTTTGATGAATGTTTCCACAGAGAAGAGGAATAGTCTTGGTCCAGATCGGCTGTACGTCCACAAGAACAACCCTCTGTTTGCCTTCATCAAGGAGCTGTATGACACAGATGGATTAGACAAGGTTTGTATTAGTACAGAGTGAACCTCAATTCAGTTGTATGTTTTATACAGCAGTAATGAAATTATATATTTTATTTTTTGGGGTTTTTCGTTTATTACCTGTTGTGAAAGTTGTTGGTTGGAAGTTTCAGTGAACTCTTGTAGAAATTTCAAACAACTAACCTGTTTGGCATGTTCGTAGCCAATTCATGTGTGGATATGTCAATAGTTTATTTGTTATGAAGTCCAAGTAGATTCTTGTCATTTGATTGGAGGATTGATGGTCTCGCAGTATTCATTAATAAAACCATTAACCACTTAGCTCCAGGGTTTCTGAAAATGTTCTACGCCCACAATCGGGATTAATTTTTCTCAACAGATGACGTGATTTGTTTGTGAAAATATTGATGTCACAATGAAACCCTGATTAAACATAAAGAACCTTGATTATAATTTTTTTTTTTTGAGATGCGTTTGTTGAGATGCAATTACATGAACCGCAAAACCTATGGCTGTCCCATGGTATGCTAGAATCTCGAACCACTTGGACTTACTCCTATTGAGCCAAATACAATGAAAGACAATGGTGGCAGCCTATCGATCTCTCGTAATCCTCGTTTGTACAACAAAAGCACAAAGGTCTGCAATCGGGGATCATACAAGAACCCCTTAGCAAGAAAAAGGGAGATTTCAAGCATGAATTCCAGTATCTTTGCCCCTTTTCTGAGGGGGAAATAAAGCAATGCCCAGTGAGTGCATGCACTTACCATTCTACAGAATTGAATTTCGAGGCGTGTATGACGTTCGTCGTTTCAAAACCGGTGTTCATGTTGTCCAATTTCTGGCACGTAAATACTTTATTCAGTGTTTACGGTTTGCTATACACTGTGCACTTTTTTCCCATCCTGTTTGACTATATTAACCCCTTGAGCACGGTATTGTTTTGAGAGTGAATGCTGGTCGGCCGGGATTATATATACCGTGAACAATAGCGCGGATTACCGAAACAATAGCCCGTATTCATCGCACGAACAGCCCGTGTGAAAAGCACGGAGCCACATGTTGCAGTAGCTTTTCACTCGAAAATACCAATCTATTCAAACACAAACAAAAGGGCAATTTCTATGAATAGATCCATGATACAGGGCCAAGAAAGGTTCAGCAAACTCTTCCCTTCGCAGAGAGTTGGTCTTTCAATAATAACCGGCCAGCAACCTCAGAAACCACAGGTGCATAATGAATAGAAAGTATGCAACCAGTATGCGGCTATAGCCGTCACCCGACACCCTAACCTTCTATCAAGCCGCGGCCATAGCTGTCATCCGTCCGCAAGAGGTTAAACGCTAGACCACACCATGCGTATGCACGGGTAATAAACAGCAGCACATCATGCCCTAGTGGATGCCAGAACACTATCATGTACATTATGTTGATAGTTTTTCCCTCCAAATGACGGAGATCTACATGGATGTTGGATAAGATAAACAATAAATGCTTTGCATTCGTGCAATAGAGAGAATATTTTCATTCGTCGTATAGAAAATTCCATATTTCAACTCGTGGAAATATTCTTATCATTATAACATCCATTATTTGTAACCCACCATGCATACCAGAGGAGATATAAAGTAAAGAGTGAAAACCTTTTCAAAAAGGCAACTGCTTTACTATCTTCTCTAACTTGAACACTTGTCTCTGTATTTGTTCTTGATAGGCTACAACCAATGTTGATCTTGACCCTGCCCTTGGTCATGGTGTAAGGGGAACAATTGGCTATGATGAATACGTCTGTTTCCAAGGAGAGTAAGTATTGGTTTTCCAACTCTTGCCTGTTACAATGCAACCCCCAACCCTTTCCTTTACCATAGGTGACTTTAGTCGACTGCACTGACACCCTCTCTTCCTTACCGTTGACGACTCTAGTCGACAAACCTTACAACACAACAAAAGCACTCAAGCCTGAGCATAAGGGATATTTGTTCAAAAGCTGTAGCTTTGTCCATGTTCACCCTCCATACCCAAGCTTACCATCATTGAAAAGAAAAAGATTGGATCTTTCCAACAATGGTAAAATAAAATATGGTTTCTTTTACAATCCTTTCAAAATGGAGTGGAAACATCTCAAATGCCAAACACCTACTTTTAGCCTGAAAAGTGTATTAAAGTCTTCACCATGTGGGTCAGGCCTTGTACTCGATAAAATGTACCTACTTTTTCCTAGTACCAGATATCATGCTTGCTTTTATGACTGAATGTTTCAAAGAAAATTCTTGTTCTTGTGCTAGAATAAGCGTATCAGCAGTTTAGCTTCTTGTGTAATTGTATTTATTTTTTCCCCCTGAAGCACAAAGAAATCAAGTGTACCATCACTTCCAGATCTAGACAAGAACAATGTTTTAAGGTAAGCTGTAACTTCGTAGTGCCAGGGTTTCCTAGATGTTTCTATGCCTAGGGATGGGATTAAGTTTTTTTTTAACCACTTGGATGTGTAGAACAAATTAGAAGGCTAGACGCAGCCTGAAGCCAAAAGCCAAGTTGAAGATCAGGAACTATCTATACTGTTTACTCCAGCCATCCGTATCATTATTGAGATCATGTTATTTATGTCTGTGTTGCAAGTGTCCATTTCAATATGAATCAGATTTACCCTTAACCTCTGCAATAATGACATTAATTATAAGGCCCTAACAATTCATTTTTTTAATGATTGCATTATCAGTGTGCATGAATTTTATAAGTATATTTTTGTAGTACTTGTGGAACAGATTAATCTCAGAGGGTGTTTTTGGGGGTTTTTTCAGTATTTCTTTTTGGAATTTCAAATTTTTTAATTTGAATTGTGATTTGATTTAATCCTGTATGCTGTTATTAAGGTTTTGTAATACAGCAGAATACTAGTAATGAATAACAAAACTGGTTTTGTCTGCAATAATTTCCTTCACTTTGTTTTACAGCATCAGTTATAAGGACCCGCAGTATCCCGCAGGCTTTCTGTTTCCAGCTAAGAAACTTCCAGGGGCAGAGTAAGTCACTAACTTTGCTTCTTAAAGGCCCTGTACACTATTGGTCAGATCGAAAAACACAAATGTTCACAGATTCACACATAACTTACATGATTTAAAGTAAGTAATGGTAGAAAGGGTTCCTTAAAATATTTCTGCCTAAAATGCTATCGTTTCTGAGAAATGAGTAAAACAATAGTTTTTATCGCGCGCGATAATAAACTCGATGTTTGAAAAACAGAAAACACATATTTTCTCGTGACCTCGATGACCAATTGAGCTCAAATTTTCACAGGTTTGTTATTTCATGTATGTGGTTGATTACACAAAACATGAACACTGTCTTGTGATTATTTTGTCAGCTCTGCCAATCCTGTATAATACCTTTAATTCAGCCAGTTCATACTCGAGTTTGATGAGTATTACCTGCCATCTCATGTCTTCACATGTTTATGAGTGTATTGTTTGTTACGTTTTATCCTTAGATCAATTGACTCTTTACTCTTCAGTAAGCATTTGTTCCTCTTTACACTAAAGGTTTAATGTATTCATAAATTTGTACTCCCGCTTGTTACAATTCATTTTTAATTTATGTAATATGTCAGAACAAATTGTTCCTGATTGGCTTTTGACTTGTGATTTTGTTTTACTGTGTTCAGCGCCTTAGAGCATGCCTGCATGATTAGGGCGCTTTATAAGTGTTGGTATTATTATTATTATTATTATTATTATTATTATTATTATTATTCACAGGAGGCAGTCTTGTAGAAGTATTTGCTGACTCGTATTTGAAAGAGTTTTGCCCAAATTCATTTGACGTCATTATCACACTAGTCTTGTTTGCACCATTTTAGGAGTCAATGTCCCTGTGTGTTGTAGAGTGTATGTACATGTAGTGTGCATTTTAGGCGGCGCTGCGTTCACATGCTTACCACAACTTTTATGTGCAATTTGACATCAAAAATGGCGAGCTTGGCAGACATTACTCGCATGTCATGTTGGTGCAAGGGGTCAATAGACCAATTGCACAACGGGGAACGGATGTTCGAACATAATGCGCACCCTTCCATTTTGAGAGTCAACTCTATGATTCTTGTGTACAGTTTGACTGCCAAAATGGAAGGGCGCACATCATGTTCGAATGTGCGTTCCGCGTTGTGCAATGGGTCTATAGACAAAATTGAAAGACAATCTTGTGGCGCCACTGTAAACAGTCAACCCTGTCCGACCATTAAATAGCATCCAGTGTTGTTTTGAATGATTAATGCGCTATGCCAGCCTGCAGTATGATATCATGAGGTGAATACATCTACACAGTGCATAGCCAACCCTCCTACTGTCTGACCATTTAATGTCATCCGCCATGATTTTGAAGGATAGATGCACTATGCCAGCCTGCAATAGGATATCATGATAGTGAATACATCTACACAGTGCATAGTCAACCTTCCTACTGTCTGACCATTCAATATCATCCACTGTGGTTTTAAATGATTAATGCGCTATGCCAGCCTGCAATATGATACATTACAAATATGTACAGTGTTAGTTCTGTGCCATCATGCATAAACATTTGCAGTTGAGTGTTTTCAAATTGTTTGTCAGCTCCAAGAGTAGGAGGTAAAGAAACTGTAAGAGTAAAAAATAGAAGACTTCCACTAAAACATGATTTCATTTTTCCAGAGATTTTAAACAAACTTAAAAATAATTTAACGTGGTGTCCTCTTGTAGACCTCCAGCCAAGGTACTGAAACCAGAGGATTTCAATCAACACAACCCTGGGCAGCGTTATCGTCCACAGCTTGGTTTCCAGAGAGGTAGCGGCTATAGAGGGGGTAATTTCTCTAGCTCTTCAGCTCAACGTACTGTCGGGTAAGAACAATCTCTATCTCATGTCTGGGATGAATGGTTGGCTTGTGAGTAAAGTGATTGCCACTCACCACTGTGGCCCGGTTGGATTCCCGGCTGAGGCCATTTGTGAGTAGAGTTGTGCATTGGTTCTCTCTTATGCCACAAGGGTTTTTCTCCGGGCCCTCCGGTTTTCCTCCTGCCGGAAAAATCATCGATCTTAGGCTGTGTTTGGTCATATATGGGGCTATGTGGTTTGCTGCCAAAGGCACCCTTTTGTGCCTGCAGTTCGAACACATTCTAGCAATGTCCTTCACAATTCTGCTTCTGAGTTGCGAGTAAGGATGATTAGCCTACCAATTTATTATATTATAATTATTATTATACAGAACAGGTTGAGATATCCCCAAATGATTTTCAGTGGTATCTTCCTGATACTGCAGGAAATAAAAATCAAATGATGGGTACAGTTCTGTCTCAGAATTCTAGCACCTTCGACTAACTGTCCATTGTCCACTCAAATTGCCAACGTTTTTGGACTTCTACTAGATTTCTGACATAATTGAAATAAAAGCTTTAGCTCACTAAGAAAAGAAACAGGAGTATGAAAATGTGAGCTTATGATTGCATTCAGGGAGGTCTGAGCCCCTTCTTTTTTGCCAACCAACCAATAAGATCAGGGTTTTTACCTAATCCACAAATTTGATTATGATTTTTACGAAGAACAAAAATGGTTACACCCTGAAACAAAACTATCTCTACTGGAAAAACATTAGACCAAAATCGTCTTTAAACACATTTGCTGTATTGACCCAATAGATCGATCAATTAAGCCCCGCCTCCTTACGAGTTGACCAATCACAGCCGCGAAACCCGATCACCATTAGTGCAAAGATCACCAAACGGCTCAAATGGTGATCAGATTTCGCGGTTGTGATTGGTCAATGAGAAATGGGCGTGGCTTAATGGATCGGTGTATTCACTCGAAGTCATCACCACAATAATCTTGTTTGCGCCATTTTGGGAGTCAATTGTGTTATGCAGTGTAGTGCACATTTTATACACCATGCTCTTTGGTTTACACATACTTACCATAATGTTTACGTGCAAGTTGACTCCCAAAATGGCGAGCAGGGCAGACAGAAGCCGTGTGGTGTGAAGTTGGCATTGGTAAAAGGGGTCAATGTAGGCAGGCAACTTCTCAGCCGATTTCCTTGTTTTGGGTTTTCTCAGCTGTGCCAATTGAGAAAAAATAACGTAAAACCTTGCTGTTCTGGGCAGTTCTCTTTTTTTTTTACAAACTGGGTTTATTACCAAAATTGATTTTTGATCAAGATTCATGCATGTTGTGCTCTCTATGTCTAAATTACCTTGGTTATAATTGTATTTGCTTGAAAATAAGTGACAGATATTGTACAGCATGTGCATGTCACATTTTAGTTTTTTTCAGTTGCAGATACTCTATGCATTAACAATGCAGTCTGTGTTTCATTTGCCATTTTACTTTGAACTTGCGTTTGCTTGATTGTTAGCATGAGTAGCTTGCAATTAATATTTCATTGTCTGTAATTTTTTATTTAGTAATTGAGATAAATTTAATTTGGTAAGACTTCTTTTAAAAACAAAAATTATATTAACAAAATATTTTCTAGCTTTATTATCATATATTTTCATAACAACTAATTTTCAGTTCTACCTCAAGACTTCTTCTAAGAACAAAACTTATTAACAAAATATTTGTTAGCTTTATTGTATATTTTCATAATAATTAATTTTCAATTCTACATGACTAAACTGCTATTTTTATGACTGTGAAGTAGTGTTGTATGGATGCACGTAACAGCTCCCCATCGCTCCAAATGATTTTTTGTTGCTATTTTAACTTCATTAATCACATGTAACCAATCATCATAGCTTTTAAGTTTGCTGAATATTGGTCAAGTGTTAATGGTTAGTTGTGGACAATCAATAATGTACATGTAACGGCGCTGAGGTCAGATATAGCTGTGTTGGCCCACCTGTTCATTTTCTTCAAGTTCTCTACATAATCATCATATAGTGCAATCATTATTAAATATCTTACTGATTGTTTATCTTTAAGCCATACAATACTGTAGGAGTTGTTTAAATTAACTGCGCGCGTGTGATCACGACAGTTTACCAAACTTTCTCTGTCACGTGGTCTAACCACCATCTTGAAACAGTGACGTAACTTCACTAGTTCCGAGTTGACTATAGAAACAGTGGTCCGAGGCTAGGATGATCTAGTTGGACTAGCTAGTCAAACCATGCAGCATTTGAGTGACATCTAGATTGACTATGGTTAAGTCTAGTCAACTCTAGTCACCCTCCCGAACTTGCTCCATGTTAGTAATCATAATGAGTGATCTACAACACAGTGCGCCCTCTATAGTTTACCCAGGAGTAGCAAATTTTCCCCCCAAAAGCAGTCGACTGGAAAAAGAATACACTGAGCAAGTATTGGACTATGAAATGGCTGACATAGTCCCAGTTTCATCAAGCTGTTAAGCAGAAATTACTGCTAAGCAAATTACAAAAAATGAGTGATGAACCAGTGACTACAGTGTAAACTTTATGGCATTTTGGCTGGTACCCTGTCACTGTTGAGCATGTTTTTTCTGTGCTTAGCAAGTTTTTGTGCATACAGGTTTTATGAAATTTTGTAATGAATGAATGAAAAAAACGTTCACCAGCCTCACACAAAAAACAATATGTTAAAGCTGATAAATTTAACCTTGCTGCTGAAGGAAACAGCACTGTGGTTTTTGTCTTGGCACTGACAGCATGCAAGCCTAACATAATAAACATTCGTCACCCTTGTTTCCATAATACCCTGCAACATGGCCTGTCCTGGGCAAACTGTAGCAAGTGTACTGTACTGTGAATCACTCATATGCCAAAGAAATATGTTGTAAATGCAAATTCTTGCTGAATGTCTGGATTAAAATATCATCAATTGTTCTGTTGGACATGCTTGATCTAACCTGGGCACTGCTTACTATAATTGTTGCATTAAGCACGTTTAACATAAGCCGAACCAACAGGAAGTATTTCACAGCAGACTTCCATTGTATTTGGATTGTAACTTTTCAGTACATAATACATGTAAATATATCTTTTAAAACTACAATTATTTTCTAGTCGTCTTTTATATGTACATTTTTAACCGCTACCATATACAGGAAGTTCGGAAGAGATATTAATCCATTTCCATTGTTCAAAGCCTAACCAGTCCCGGTCACTCTGGGCCATTTGCACACATCTTGTTTACAGCACTCCACTGCGTACAACAGTTTACTATACTCAGACCTTGTCCAAATTGGTGGCTAGGGCTAGGGCTACAGTTGGATTGCCGCGTCATCAGGCGTTAAAGTGTAGGACGTCCTTAGCAACACCCTTAAGCAACACTCATTCATGTAGCCGTAGCCGCCAAATCGGACATGGACTAAGACAGTACATTCATGGGTGTTCCCACAATGCAGTTATACATGAATAGATGAATAAAACGAAAGTTACAAAAAAGACGTGGTTTTCAAGGTGAGCCTTCAACCAAAGTGGGAAAGTAACAGCCTCATTTAACACATTTAATTTTGCGAGACAATTATTTCAGGGCTGTCTTCTGCAAACTTATCTTGCTTTTGGGGTTGAGGGTAAAGGTCAAAGTTGCATTGTGGGATACATCATTTAAATGAAGATTACCTTTCAGCGTCTACAATGAGGTGGAGATGATGAAATGGCAGATTGGGAGTTGGTTACCCGATCTGGCCCCCATTGCCGCCCTTCAGCACCCACCCACGATCCACACCCTACCCCCTTGGTGCAGGTATGAGGTTGGAAATCTCCCAACTCTGACTCCTTCAAATACATTGATGATTTTTATTGTCTAAATATATAATTTGTTATTGTCATTACCATTATTACTGGTGTGGAATCAAGAATGCCCTGTGGATATACTTGAGCACTGTTCGTAATTTATGCGAATGTGGAAAGCGAAGCAAGTTTCCATGTATCAATAGAGCATGCAAATCTTACGCGTACTCAAATACTTTTGAGACCTCTTTGGTTCCACGTATATTGCTTTAACGCTTGAAGGACACAAACTCGGGCACTGAACGGGTCCCAATGCTGGAATACGCACGAGACTAGCACGGTCTATAATGGGGAAAACACTATAGGTGCTTACTATCTGAGTCAGGAAGATTTGCCTTGTATTCAGTTTTGCGTGAAGTGTGAGCCAGGCTTTAGCTCCAAAGCTTGGGGTGCTACAGGATAGATATTATTTGATGAGCTTTGTGAGAGGTCTTACTTTTAATGTGCAAGGTATATTTCTAGGTTCTTTATTGTGCACTTCTAATCTTAGTGAAGTGAACCAAGACCATAGAATCTACTGCCAGAGAAGTTGTGACGACATGATGACATTATTAGGTGTCAAAATACATTTTTTTAAAATTGTTGACAGTAAGAAAGTAATTTATAATACAATGTTGAAGGCACTTAATAGGTAACATTTGTCATAATTTCTTCTGCATGTTGTACTTATAAATTGGTCTTATAATGATTGTAGTGAGAAATTCTTTTGTTGATTGTTTAGTATTTGGGGAGATATTGCCGCTCCATTTGGATTAACGCAGACATCCCTACGATGACATAACAAAATCCCTGAAAAAATACAGTAATTCAAGTTCTGATGGTTCAGTCATTAGGGTGCCCTTGAGCAAGGTGCTTGTCTATAATTGCTTCTCTTCAACCAGGGGTATAAACGGTTGCCTGTGATGGTAGAGGTTGATATTGTGTTTGTGAAAAAGCCTTCCAAGCGCCATGGCACCCTGGGGCTATACTCCCCAGGGAGCTGAGAAAAATTAAATGTGTTATTGTTAAAAGTGCACAAAATAAGAACTAGTTATTATAAGTATTATTTTTATTTACTACGTGAAAATCTGTACCGAATAGCTTGTTGCGCACACTATGCAGTGAGCATGTGGCTCAGTGAATCTAGTGCACCCATATGTGTGGTCTAGTCTTTGTTCAAGCCTTACGCAGACTTATTAACCACTTCATTTTGGTATTTTAAAACATTGTTCGTGCCCAATCGTGGTATTCTTTTTTTGAACTTTTTTTGAGCTTTTTGAAAATATCCATGCAACAAAGGTTCTCATAATTCTCATAATTCGCAGAACCTTGTACTTGAGTTTTTGCCAAAAATCTATATATTTATTTAATAGATATTAATTTTGCATCGGGGATAATGAATATAATTTGGCTTTTACCCTTACACCGATGTGTGTTAAGCACTGTATACTCAGTAATATCCCGAGTTCTGTGAATCACTCGAGTGAGATTCGAACCCACGACCTTTGCATTGCTAGAGCAGATGTCTTACCACTAGACCACCCGAGCTACATGTAGCCCGATGGCTAGAGGCAGTTCGAATCTTTAGCAGCGGGTACTGCAACAATTTAATAGATGTTAATTTTTCAACAGAACTTGGGAAAGTACAGAGTGCTTAACACACATCGGTGTAGAGTAAAAACCAAATTATATTTATTGTCAGAAACATTTGCAAGCTTAGATTTTCCTGGAAAATATTTGGCATAATCACTTAGATTTAAAAACCTTCTATCTGAATAACTGAAAGAACAGTCCTCATCAGTAAACACCATGGCACCGTCTCAAATTTTTGCAAGAAAATTTAACTTTACAGTCACGTTAATCCAAAGGTAGTTGGTTCAAATTCCGCTCTAGTCAATTTTTCTTTTTCAAACCCAAATCATTGAAAAATTTATTGCGCTGGAATACAGTCCACTCTCGGAAAACAACTTTGATGAAAAATTTACAAAAAACAAGGCCTTGTGCGAGGTCGATGCCCGTTCACTTCGATTCAAAGTTTGAAGTCTTCCTGATGAGTTTTCTGTAATTGATATAATTTGGTTTTGTTTAACTCCAGATTTCATGTTGTAGTAGTTACTGACATTCAATGTGTATGCGCTGAATTTTGCCAATAAATGGAACCAAAATGTTTCCAATTCTAAAAAAAATAATAATAATAAAACATCAGCCGTCCACAGGTCAGCAAGACATGAAGGAAAGTCTGAAGTTGTTCCTGAGGTTGAAAAACGTCCGCCTAAGTTTGTCCCCCAAAAATTGCCTGTTAACATGTCATCCGATGTGAAGTAGTAAAGTCTTCACTGCGGCCATTCACGCAAAACCTTGATAACAGTCAAATTTATATTTTAAGCATTGTTATTCAACTCTTTTTCTTCAATTAAAATTGAATTGAAAGTGAGCCGATCTTTTAAACTCAAGAAGCATTCAAACCCCAACATGAATGGAGAACCTTGTTAATACAGTATGTTGTGATGACATCATAGGGCTTTGAATTACGGTCATTCAAAGTAAACAAAATTCACTAGTTAGAACTTAAGTTTAACTCGTACATTTGGAACAAATTATTAATGAACTGTTGATGAAAGACAAAGTAATCCTGAGTCCTCATTTAAGGGTATACTTCACTAAGCTATGGAAAACAACATTTGATACATGACTTTTGCCAGTTTAACATGAATTATGAATCATGATCATCAAACGTAGCTTCATGTTTTTCGAAGTAATGTCATCTTATCCTAAACCCCCCCCCCCCCCCCCCCCCCAGTGTTTGTCAGGTGACAAACACTGATGCTCTAGTTTTTTTAAAATAAACATCTGTTTTATTGTTACTTTTGTATTGTGCATGTGTGCATATTTATAAAATGAAATTTTCCGCAATATATCTGAATAAATTGTTAAAGGGTGTGTACAACATTGGTAAGATTGAAAAAATATAATGTTCACAGATTTACACATAACTTACGTGGCATAAAGATGGTCATGGTGGAAAACTTCCCTTGAAATAGTTTTGCTTGAAATGCCATAGTTTTTAGGAAATGAATAAAACAATAGTCTTTATCACGCAGGATAAAATCCAATGTTTGAAAAAAAGTTAAAACATATAATGGGGTTTTTCACTGTTTTCTCATGGCTCCGAAGACGATTGAGCTTAAACTTTCACAGGTTTGTTATTTTCATGTATGTGTTGGGTCACATTAAGTGTGGATACCGGTCATTGACAATTACCAATGTTGTACATAAAACATCATTGCAATGGAGTTAAGCTCAGAACCGGTTGTTTTTGAGTATCAAATGACGGCCCGTGTTCTACTTAATAGTGCATTGCCATCTACATGTACCCTTATAATTGTCGGATTTGTAATTGGAATAACAGCTCATAACATTCTATAATGCCACACCAACAATTTTATGTAGGTGTCTTGAATTTTAATTATTCAAAGGTTTTTGTGATGAGCGGCTTACATCTGGCAGCCTTGTAGTCTTTGTTGCTGGTTGTGTCCTAGAAACCTATATAATGGACAACCTGTTTTTTAATTGAGTTTTCTTTTTAGTTGGGTTTTTATGTTTTAATTAGGGGGCTCCTTTAAACCTTTAATTTCATAGCGGGCATTTTGAGGTGCCTGCATAACTTGAAATTGTTAAAATTAGGACTAGAAAACTTCATGATGGTCACGCTAATTGGTGTTGATAGTTTTAGTTTTCTTTGATGGATTCACACTACACAGTCATAAACCTCAGGGACAATCTTTCCCAAAGAACGTTATTACAAAGGTTTTCCTTTATGGAAATTGTCATAAAACGCAATTGGTACTGAACACAAAATTTAACTGTTTGGGCTTTTTTTTTTATCTGAAAGTTAGAAGCTTGATACCAGTACAAAATCAAAATGTGAAATGTCCTTGTCTGTGCAAGAAAATTATTTTCTGGTTATCTCGAAAAAGGCATATTCTTACACCTAGGACCTTTCTAAAACCTCAGCTTGAGCTCTGTCTGCGGGTTGGGCTCTCTTATAAATTGTTGGTGCAAGGTGTATTTGCACGCGGTGGTTCGAACATCGATTCGAACATCAGACGGAGCCCAAGTCGAGGTTTGAGAAAGGCCCCCGGTTGTTTTGAACACCCTTTTGTACAACTGACTGGTACCCGTTACCGGTGTAACCACCTGTGCCTGTTGATGATTAAGGTGTTTTGTGTAGCTTTTTATTCATGTTGGGTTGAAATACAACAGGTTTGTTCTTTCTCATTCAGCATCAATTTTGTAAAACTTTTTTTTCTTCTGAAATTACACTCGCATTCTTTTTTAGGAGTGCATTCAGTTCCTAATTTGGTTTTAGTTTTATACTGTATGATTGGAACTTTAGATGTAATTATATTATTTTTCGTCGAAATGAAGAACATTTTAAAGTTGGACCAACACTCCTGAGGGTGATTGTTACTTGTGATGACTCTGGACCTGAACCTTAACCTTAACCTTTCCTTGCTTTGTCTTGTCCTTAGTCAACAATTGTCTTGTCCTTAGTCAACAAATCAACTTGTATCTGATCTTTCTATACTTGTCTTTTCCAACAGACACAATCTACCGAATCAGTATGCCAACATACCACCACCACAGTCAGGATACGGTGGTGGGCGTTACGGAGGTAGACAGCAAGGAGGAAGTTACAACCAACAGCAGTACAGACAACAGAAGCAGAGCTATAACCAGGGAGGTAAGCAACCTTTTTTTCATTTCCTGAGCGGTCTAGCTTAAGGGACGAACGCAAGCTCTGGTGTTTTTGATCAGCAGAGTGGGGGTCATGACACTTGTGTCCTTGAGTAAGATACTTAAACATTGTTGCTTTGTCCTTTGGTTGGAACAAAACCACAGGTCCCTTGTATTGTGAACCCAGTGCATGTATCGCTAAGAGAAGGAGTTTGCCAAGATGATTTCTGGCATGGTAGGCAGCAGATTGCGCCTTAGCGCCCTTGTAGAACTTTAGAAATAGTTACATTAAATTAGCCTCTTAGTCACAACTTTGTAACCTGTAGTAACAACAAATAACAGAGCCAGGAGTGCCCATCTTTTTCGGATGTTTGCACTTTTTAAGAGTTCATTATTTTCATTGTTTTCATCAAGTCTTTTTGTGAGGGTACAGTTAAAACATATAAAGACATAGCTTTTCAGTCACTCATCCCATCAGCAGCTATTTGCTGTTAGTTTTGGATAAAATAGGAAGGTATTTTCAGCGTTTTTCTGATATTATGATTCATAATTTCATCCTTGCAGCAAATTTTAGAGGACAAAAATGTCCATTTGCTACCACTTGGTGGCGCTGTGTCATTATGGTCTGATAAGTGGTTTGTCTTCCTCATTACTATCCAAGATAGAGTGAAAGGGAATTAAATTTATACTGATGTTCACATGTTTCTATAAAAATATGATTTGAACAAAGAAGAGGCTTTTTCAAGTAATTATGTACGAGTATCCTGTCACTAAAGTACCAATAGGTGTAACCAAACTGGACATTAATGTTGGAGATATCTGTGACCCCTTCTCCCGCGGTCAAACTAAAGTTGTCCTGACTGGGCACTGTACTTCTCCACTAAACCTGGACGGAGCGGAAGGTCCTGAAGTCAAGTGTGCGCTAAGGCTGTACTTTATACCAGTCAGCTAACATACCATCTTAATTTACAGATCCTCCCTGGAATGGAGCATTACTAGTTCCTAATCCTCTTCGGGGTCTTTCTTTCTTTCTCCACTGAGGGGTTAGGGTCCCCATTTCTTGCCTCCCTGTACTCTGGGTTAGTATTGGCATTTGTTTTAGCATGTCATTGAGAGCTCTGTTAAGAATCTTCCAAATTCTTGACCACCTCGCCAAAGCCACTGAGCGGCGAGCCACTTGAGCCATTTAGAGTTGCGCTTGTTTAGGTAGTTGATCTGTTATAGAACCAGCGTGCCACTGCTACTCAGTTGGTCAGATGGAGGACGGGATTAAAATGCTACTGTGTGATCAGAGGGTTATGTCAACCTGTCAGGACCTACCCATGCGTTGACCTGTGTTTGATTTGTTTCTTTGCTTAAACTGTGATGGCTGTCTGTTTCTCTGGTTTCTTGAACTCTTTTGGTACTTTTGTCGGGAGACAATGGCTGGAATTTAGTTTTTTTTAACCCAAGCTTTATCTTGTTAATATCTTGACTTTGTTTAAAGAAGTTGATATCTCTGCTTCCGGTTTGTTACTGTGGTAAAGAGGAAAGGAAGTAGTTGCTTCACTTAAACTTAAAGACAAATTGAATACAATGCAGAATATGTGATTAACTCGAGGGGGGGGGGGCTGGGGGCATCTAGGTATGTACATGGACATGTACTATGTCATTTAAGAATTTGTATTGTTGACCGATGATAACTGCACTGTGAAAGTCATGCACACTCCGAGACTACAACTGACTGCAGTCTGAGACTTAAACTCATTGTGTCTTCGTAACTGTTATGGACAATTCGGGGAAAATATCGTCTTGAGTCAAGGCGTTTTGGCAGGTTGGGATAGTTTTAATTGTCAGCCAAGACTTCGTTTTTTCATACATTGACAGGCTTCAAGTGAAAAAAGTGGTGCTTGCAACAAAATTAATTTCTGTACGTACAATGGCATGTGATTCACATGTTACTTGTGTCTTTGTTCATCAATTCATCAATACAAACCTGGACGACCTGGCCTAAGCTATGGCTCTGGCTGAACATAGAACTGTACATTCTGCTGGTGGCAATGCTTTCACTAACGCAGCTCCCAGACTTTGGAATGAACTGCCATCTCAAGTCAGATTGTTAGACACTATCCAATCATTTAGGAAGCACAAAAAGACACAATTATTTTCAACTTTGTAGTATTCTTGTTTTTTTATGTTAGATCATTCTTTTTCTTGAATGTTCTATTTATCTAATGAGGTATGACACTGGCCACAGCGCTGTGATCTACAAGAAATGGCGCTTTATAAGAACTTATTATTATTATTATAAAGTAAAACCATATCTTACACAGCAAGCACAGAAGTTTGGTACTAGCCGTGTAAGCAGAGATTGCTAATTGTAACTGCAGATTGGCACAATAAAGCTGTCATGAAATTCTGCCTGAAGTTTTCAATGCATTTAAGTATTTGTTTAGCCCAGAGGTGTACATTGTTTACTCTCTGAGCGGATTCTAAATCACGTGGAAACAACAACCAGTTGCACAGTCCATCCTTTCCGCTTACCATATTGCCGCTTTCACTCAACAGCCACTAGAGAAATTCCCATATTGAATCATTTCTTTCTCATTGTTAAATAAAAGAAAGACCGGGGGTGAAAAAGAAGTGTCTTTGTTTGAAGAGGAGGTGATTGTATGGAGGCAATTGCAGGTGCTATTGTCATGAAGCATTCAGCCAGTACTCTGTTTGTCTTGGGTAAGAGCCCTTAGAGGCGTTGCAGGTGTGACTGGCTCATTGTGGCATCCCTCAAAGAAGGACACTCTGCCCACCTTGAGCATTCTGGAGTGGATTCACACCCAAACACTGCCCTCGGTGGTCCATTGTGTCCAGCCGGTTGGATTGCTCACTTTGGCCATGTTGTCCTCCCACAGCCCTACCAGATCAGTTGTTTGGTAAGGGAGGGGGGGGGGTTGGTGGTTATGAAATGCCCTCCTGATTTTCAAGGGCCGTTAGTGTTTTCTCATCAAGGAACCTCTTAAGGACCATAAAGGTGTTGATGTTTGCTGTCTGTATCCCCCCCCCCACTCTAAATCAATAATCAGGATAGAGAGAGTCTGCTATTGTGTCCAGCTTTATTTCAGTCCATGGTGTATTATTGATCGTCACCAGATGCTTTTCAGCGCTGTATTTATCTAGTCAGGTGCTTGTACTTTTGGAAGAAAGATTGTGGGAAGAGAGTTAGGGCAGGCTTTATTTGACACAGTTTGGTTTTCAACGTCGTTGCTGAGTAGGGATAACACCCCTTTCATAAAACTGTTAAGCAGAAAAGTAATTTATTTGCGAAATGGCAGGGAACCAGTCACAAGCAATTCATATTGCATGATATTTTGACTGGTAACTTGTTTATGTAATAGCAAGATATTTTTCCGCTGAACAAATTTGCACATAAAACAACTTTTTGAATTTAGGCTTAATTTGCACAGATATTTTATGTTTTTTTTAAGAGATGCATAACTCTTACATGATTTTGGTTACACCACTTTTTTCAAAAGCTAATTTTTTAAGATCACCTTGATCAACATCATTCAAACTTATTTGACTATTTATCTTAGTATATTCTGTGTGCAGTTATTATTTGGTCATAATGGTTTGAAGTTTTCCTCCATGTTATTTTGATAAACTTTGATCTGAAAAACTAGCCCCCCCCCCCTTCGAGTTTTGAACTTGGTTTTTTTTTTCACCTCTGGGTAGCCCTGCATGTTTCCCAGCAAAGAACCATAAAAATGAAACCAACACTTTAAACTAGTGCCTCAGAAAACCAGCGTAAAACCAGTTTGTGTTGTGACGTAAAACATGTCGCATGGACTGGATGAAGGTTGTTTAAATCTTCACTGCAATGCATTGTCTATTGTTTTGTTTGGATCGAGTCCGTAGTATGACGTCACATTGCTGTTCCAATTCCTAGGGGTTTTAAAAGAAACTTGGCATTTTTGCCCAGCATGACACTGATCAAAATATGAGGGTTTTTAAAAGTTGTTTACGTTTTTTTGATGTTATCATTACCCCATTATTTACCTTTCTACAAAAAATAAATAATAAGGACAATCTGGCTCAAGTTGATCTTTAATATGTTTACATACCTAGCTAACTTGATGATAGCCCAGATACTCTTCATTAAGCATTACCTTTCTAACTGAAATGCTCTCCCTGAGAAGAAAAGTATAAATATGTAGGCTACAATTACTCACAAGTATTTGCCTGTACCTGCATGGTTAATGCAAAATTATTGAAAATCACTCTATTTTCTTAATTTTGCTTACAAGTCTGTTTGGTCAAAGTACTTAAAGGGAAATTCATACAGAATTTACATTTGTTTGCTTTTGAATAAGCTAGCTTAAAAAAAAAAAGGGATTTCTTTCTTGCTGATTGGTACAAAAATTGTAGTCATTCTATTTTGATAAAGCTGTCTTGATCCAACCATAGAGGGCAGTATTTATCCACTCTGTAAAATTATCACTAAATTGTGCTGGATGGAAAGTTGGCTCTGCAGAAAATGCAACCTGTTTACTGGCAGTTAACCCTCTGTCATGATTATACCATATCTGTCTTGTTCCCTGTGTGCAGTAGCAATAATGAATACTTATTCTCATAGGGGTCAGACTAAAGGGGTCAGACTAATTTGCCCTTCCTAATTCGTTATGGCTAAACACATGGAAAAATATATAATTTCTGCACAATGAGGAGTGTACACTTAATAAAGATACTTTGTGCAGTGTGCTATCAACATCAAGTTATCATATATAAAACTGATACTGAATGCTCATGTACACAAGCAAGCAATTTCTCAGCTGATTTCCTTTTGTTTTGTTTTTAAATAGTGATTCTGTAGAAAACTGAAAAACCCTGTATACACTTACAATGGAGAGTGTTATTTTGTGTAATTTGTCCCTTACACGGATTTGTGATAGGCACTGTACACTCTGTGCTTTCTGAGTCCTGCCGGGGTGGGGGGGGGGGGAGGAATCCACGAACTACTTGGTTGGGATTCGAACCCAAGACCCCTGCATTCTTTCTAGAGTAAATGTCTTAACCGCTAGACCTCTAAGCTGGAGAGGGTAAATGCAATTACTACAGAACAATTTACAAAGAGTGGATGACCATGTCCTCTATATTTTGCAATAACAAGGATTGCTTGGTATACTGCAAGCCTGGGAGAGTTTCAGACACTAGGTGGCAGCAGACGTTCCTTGTCTACAGGGGAGGGGCTGCTTGTTCGGAATGTGGACAATGGAAAATGATGATTTTTTTTCTGCCACATAAAGTCTCACATTTTGGGGGAGTAGTTTTACTTTGTTAAAGTAAAAAATGTTTACCTTGGACTGAACCCAAAATCAAGGCTTCATGCAAGGACTTATACATTGTTTAGAATTAACAAACACGGGATTGGCAGGTATTATCAAGAACAACAACTAAAGATCAGTTTTTATCAGAAACCACACGGAATGTGAAGTTCATACCGGTATCGATTCTCCAGAGGAATATTTCTATCAGAAACACTGTCAAAGTAAATTTAAAACAATCTTGTCTTTATTTTGATTGCCACATTCGCAAGAAGCCTGATTATGAACAAAGTGTCTTTGCGAATCATAAAGTGCAGGGATGGGATTTCTGTTTTTAACCGGAAATCCAGGGGTTTTTTTTGCCCCCCAGAAAAAGAAATCCGTTTTTTTTTTGCCCACCCCCCAACATTATTATGATTATTATATTTTTTTTACTTAAATATCAAATTCATAAAAAAAATTAAGATAAAACCATATTACCGGGCTTCGCTATACCGGGCTTCGCGATCGCAAGTTTTCAAGCTCGCAAGCTTTCGCGCTTTGCGCTCAGAGTTCAGGTTTTTTATCAACAGCCTATTACATCCCTGAAAGTGTTTGTCATTGTGTTCACTAAATCCTGCCCACCAAGGTTGATATGATGTGTTTACTTAAAACTAAAGGGTGGGAATTAATTTAATCTTTCCCAATGATGCAGTTTTCTCTCAAAATAAACCAGGATTGATCATGAAAAACTCAGCTTTGAAACTAAAAAATATATACATCCTAAGTTTCACTTTGAAAACAAAAAGATCGCTCTTTATAGAAAAAAAAATTAGGGAAATAATACAAAATTGCATTATGAGACACAGGAAATATATGAATTCAAAAACCAATAGTTGCTTTTCCACTAGAGCCGACGTACTTTGCATTTAAACTAATCATTAACGTAGTTATTTTTATTTATCAAATAATAAACCACAAGGGAAACTGACTGTGTAAATTGTTAAATGATTTTGGGTTGAACAAAGAAAAATTGACTAGAGCGGGATTTGAACCAACGACCTCCGGTTTAACGTGCCGGCGCTCTACCAACTGAGCTATCTAGCCCTATGTTGGCGGTCTCCCTATTTTGTCAATATCTTTGTTCGGGGGGTGCCAGTCAGAAGCCATTCAGAAGCCATTCGACCTTAAACTGCCGTGTAGCCAGGGATCACACCCAAGTATACGATACATTTTTATTTACGATTATTTTTATTTAACTACATTTCTGATTGTACATGTTGCAAGAATCGTTTCTCACCAGCCATTCTCCATCCACAAAAACCAACGAGCAATAAAGCTGGAGATAAATATTGAGACAATAGGAGCCTGTTTTACTGGCACGGTAGATTACATTACAAAGAGAGTTTTTAGTAGTTTTTATTTTATAGACTGGAAAAGTGTTAATAAGGTACAGTCCTGCGAGAAACAGTGTAGTCCTGTCGACACAGTTGAGTTATACCTACCCACATGTTTGCAAAAGCAATTTCAATTTGGAATGAGTTGCCTGTCTATCTATTTGGCAATTTATCTGAAGGGCTCTTACAGTGAAACTTCCACTTCTAAGTGTCCTTGTTTGGTTTATTCCTAATTGTCGTTAGTTTTTTCCACCCCCGAGTCCGGTTGATTTTGTTCTATTTTATTGCTGATGTTTAATGACTTTGTCGTTTTTGGCTTGTATTGGCTTGTATGGATAAACGCATGTACTGAAACCTTCAGTTTCATTCCTATTTCAGAAAATGAAATGCTTTTGTTTTATCATTAGGTGTTTGCTGGTTGTTCTACATGTGTGTAAATGCAAGGTTCGAATCCCAGCCAAAGATTACGATCCTTGACCAAGACACTTGACCATAATTGCTTCTCTCCTCCCGGGTGGGTACCTGAGCTTGGTTGAAGATAGTCATTGTGTCCGATTGCCCGCTGTGAGGGGCTTGCAATGTACTCCCCAGGGAAGTCCACTGAGGATATGTCTGTAAAGTGAATAGGGACTTTTTATAGTGATGTCATTATTTGCCTTACTGATAACTTTTGGCCATGTGAGAATTGGT
Source organism: Leptasterias polaris (assembly GCA_037783415.1). Classification (NCBI taxonomy): domain Eukaryota; kingdom Metazoa; phylum Echinodermata; class Asteroidea; order Forcipulatida; family Asteriidae; genus Leptasterias; species Leptasterias polaris. The sequence continues at coordinate 3,889,699 of JAZGTN010000092.1, read as the reverse complement.
GGCTACAGCTATGGCTACGGCTAGATTTTCACGTCATTGTGTGTTGAAGTATAGTAATAATAATATCAAGAAGAAGATGAAGAACAGTTATAACGCGCCGGTATCTGTCAAGTCTTGACGCTCATGGCGCAGTTCAAAAAACATACACACAAATAATAAAATAGCAACATTCCAAAACAGCATAATAGTGTATGTATACGTACATGTATGTACACATGATTTAGTACATGTACGTCCATAGCAACACCCTTTAGTAGCAACAGTTGTAGCCGTAGTTGTAGGCGCCAATTCGGATACGGCCTAAGAACCATTGAATAAACATGCAAGCCTCGTAGATATTCAAACATTTTGGGAACCAATACATTGCTTTAACGTGTGAAGGACACAAATCTTGTTCTTTAACACCCAAATACATTTTGACTAGCACAGTCTATAACTGATTCTATATCTTTAATGCTGGTTCTTAAATGTGTCTTTAAGTGTCTTAAATGCCGTCATCTTCAAGAAACCACATCTTACAGGGATGAGAAATTTCAGACTTTTATCTGAAATCAGACTTTTTTTATCTGCTTGGTGATGAAAATAGCTGTTATTTTGTTCAGCTATTAAGAAAATCTCCTTTTTGATCTACTTGTCTTGCATGGAGGACACTGTTTGTAAAAACTCATTTAAATCTTTTAACTCCAGAGGTTAAAATCAATATACATCCTAAAATTTAGATTGTAGTTTCAGACTTGACTGTCACTCCATGTCTAATCCAATGTCCTGTATTGGAGGCTTTCCAAAGGCAAGAGAAAACATATCTGGATAATGTGGCATACATACAAACATATAACCAAACAGGTCATTATACAGCACATGCATTCAGGTTCGCTCAGTGCTTTCTTCCCAGCCTCTGTGACCCCAGTTCGAATCCCGGACCGGAGCCTTGCATGTGGATTTGGGTTTTCAGTCCCTACCTGTACAGGACTGTATGGGTTTTCCCCTGTTTGGGGTTTTCCTCCTACATCTAAAACTTACATTCCCTCATCATCTTCAACCTGAGGGTTACACTGTGCTAGTCCTGAGGGTCCCTTGGTTTCATTACCTGAAAAATGTTATGATAAGCAAAAAGATCCTATAAAATGGAAATGTGTTTATAAAGTACATGTGTTCATCACCAAGGGAGACTTTGGAATGCTACGTTGCGCCGGTCATATCAGGTACATGTCCATTGTTTGAATGTTCTGAGTATGCCCACCAGCACATCAACTAATGTAAACTACTAGATTATAACATTTATTTCATTGTTGCCAATTAAGTTACATTTGTGTACATCGTTAAAGTTAAGGTATATGATAATAAATATATAATGGCTAACTAGAGAAGTACATGTAGTAATGACAATAACAATTTACACGGAAGTTGAATAAATAATCATAAAACAGGACAACATTTAGGCCTAGGGTGAAGTAAAAGCTTTTGTTCCCGTACATATGGACAGACAAACGACATACAAACACATCAACAGACTATAACAACACTGACTAACATATAAACATGTAGATGCTAAGACAAAACATCATCTAGAAATATGCCATAACTTTTCTTTCATTACTAAGAATTAAGGAATTGTTCTTTTAATTGTTTTGCATGTACATGCAGCGTCTCCAATTATCTTGTTTGCCTTGTACACAGAAAGTATTCAATTCAATTCAACTGTACATTTATTTCCACACGCAATTCTATAAATAGACTGTGCAAGCCTCGCGCGCATTCGAACTTCCGGGACCATAGTGGTCCCAACCATATGGAGTTTTACGTGGGCGAGATTTTGTTTCGTCAATTATTTTAGTTTAACGTAGTTTTGACCTAGAAAATTATACATGTTGTTGGGAATGTACCGTTAACAAATAATGAAAGTAAAACCAATTCAACAATATTAACGAAGAAAACCCGAGAATTAAACTTGACCTCAGCTTCCGGTTATTGCAAAAAATTATGAATTTTGTGCTCGCCTCCGATCATAAAACTTATGTAAACGCTTGTTTTTGATGCGCGATTATAATCGCCAGATGCTGTAATTGCAAAGCGAACCCTTTTCATTGCAGTCTATGGTTGTTGAGGCGTCAGCATCCTCTTTAAACTGCGATACGGGTCAATTTTAAACCCGTTTGATCATCACGAATCCGCATGAGGTGTTTCTAAATGTAAAGGTTAACATCAAAAAAGCATCCTTGTCCCAGAGTTTTAATTTTGTTTCCAATAATAATTAACATACTTTTGTGTATTTTTTTCAAAAGCTAAAACTAATTTCATAAAATTGTAATGATTTATTTTTGTTGTTCAGATTTTGTCATGAGATATAACAAAGATTTGATTTCAGAAATAAAAATGTTCTTCGTTTGACGTGTTTTCTCGTTCGGATACGCGCGAGACTTGCACAGTCTATAGTGGAGAACAGGTAATCATAAAGGACCATAAAAATGTATGGAGGCAAGGTCCAGGATAAGCTTAGGCTTGTAGAGGCTTGCCTTAGAAATACAATTAATACACAAAAACAGAACTACCAATTGGACGGACAAGAACACAGAACAAACGATAAGTCTAACTCAAGACAGACAGATGAACACAGACAATTACTGGAATTCTTTTTAAGCAAGATGATGGTAAAGACAAAGAGATGAGTAGAAGATTACAACAAAGGAAGATCATTGTGAAAGCTATGTCACTTAGTGGGAAATCAGGAGACTTTTGCAGGATTTTTTAACCTTACCACAGCGGAAAAAGCATTGAAAATTACTTGGGAATTCAGTTTAAATTTCTTTTAAAAAGAATACTCATTTGCAACACATATATCCTTCTGTTTGTAAAAAACACGAGCATGATGAATGACATAGCTTGTATTTTCCCTTCATCAATGGCATTTTTAAATGCTACCTCAATCAAGACCTCAAAAATGACCTGATAGAACTGAGCCAACGAATTGTAGGTTTCATTCAAATGAAATCTGAAATTAAAAAACTGAAATAAAGGACTGCTCAATCAAAACGATGTGAAGTGTCCATGTTTCATTGCGCACTGTACAGCTTGGCTGAACTGAGTCTAGAAGTACCCACCCTAGTGCTATTAAGAGTTAAGGCATTTAGAGTTGATTTTCTTGAAGTGCATTGATGTGAAGATGTCCTCATCACCCTTCACCAAAGACTCTCCATGAAACAACACTAACCCATCAAGCATCTTGGTTCCTCTAAGCATACTTGTTGAGTCGGTATGAGACTGAAGTACATTCTCCTCAACACTGAATATCTTTTAAGCGGGTCCTCCAAGTGGGGGTCTCTTATCCCGAGTCCTTGTCACAGGTCCCATAGCTTCCTGTTACCGACTGCACAGCACTGCCCCGTCTTCTCCATCTAACAGCACCCCCTCGTTGTTTGATTGGGAGTGACTGTTGTCATTGATGGCACTACAATCTCTTGTAGTGATGTTCAGCGATCTCCAAGAGCCACTTCCCTATGATAAGTTGAAGAGAAAATATGCAGAACAGAGCACTAAGAAGGGTTTCTGAAGATAGAGAGGTATTTCTCCTTTGAGCCAACTGCTACATCTATGAAAATAGAGTCAAGAAAGTTAATCAATCAATTAAGCTTCCCAATAAGATTTTGTCTGAGAGCCGACTGATAAATCTTTGTAAGACAAAATATAAAGACAATCAATTATTTAATACATTGTATTTCCACTGAAACCATCAACAGTTTTTTTAATTTCAGTAAAGAAAAACAAAACTCCAAATATGTGTTTAGATTTGTGGGGTTGCTTTGCTTATTGCATATTATGAACAAAAGCCCATATTCGGTTTCCTGTTTGGCTGACACAATTAAATCTGATGAGGCAATTTCATTTTTAATGACCTCATCTCTAAACCGGAGATGCAAGTGTTTTTTCCATAGTGCGATTGTTATAAAAAAGAAAATCAATTTTTCTCATTTGGATTTTTCAGCTGAAGTAGCCATCGTCCACGTTCCAAGGACAGGCTGACAAAGCATTCAGGCATCCTTATCTCCAACTTCCATTTCCATCATAAATGGGTTTTGGAGGTTGTTCTTTCTTTAGACGTTGCATTCTGTTCATTAGGCATCTACATGTACATGTAATACCCTCTGAGATATTGCAGCATTTTAAGAACATTCATTTCACTGTTTTTATTTTGTGTGTGTTGACCCTTGTGGATGAAATTACCACCGGTCTTTTGTCTCGGGTCGTTGCTGACTGCAGGCTGTAAATCGCTTCAGGCACTCCATCTTTGTTGCCTCGGTGATGCACAAGTTTGAATCTTGCTCTTCGTCCTGTCCTCATCCTTCATCAACGGTGCTGCACAAGTCCTGTTAATCATTTTGCCGTGTGCAAGTTGCTATTAAGATTTCCTCAGGTTTTTGGGGGTTTTTTGGTACGAGCTCACAAATTCATTGAGTACAGTATTTTTCAATGAGGAAACATTGTGCACTGAAAATAGCAGCCGAACTGTTCAGTTTGTTCATGATTTCAGTCTTCTTGCCTTTGGTAATTACTCCAAAAATTAGAGAAAGAGATTAAAAAGAAATTCAATCTTAGGCGTAACAATTTCTCAGATTGTGTATTCCAATGACGAATTATTCTTCCTGCATGGACATAACCGCTCCAGATTTTCGGCAATATCTCAAAAATACTACCGCCTTTGAAGTTCTCACAGGTTAGTTTTATTGTATATATCTACATTTATGTATGATTAAAACAATCCAATGGTTCAAAAACTAAAGGTATCATATGCTTGGCCTTTAAAATGGTTTATGTCAAAATGTCTGATTGTTCCATAGTGAATTTATTTTTTTAACAACAAGTCACCATATTATTTGAATTTCTGTAACACTTTATTGGACACTTTCATCGGCTTCTCTGTGGTTTTTGTCTTTAAAAAGTTTTGATCCATCTCCCCTTTCACTGTACTTTTTCTGTTCTGCTGCAATTTTTTTGTTTTCTTCTCCTCACCATTTTTCCGTGGACATCTTCTTTGTTTCACTGCAAATCTTTTTCCATATATGCATGCTCTGTTTTTCGGGGACATCGTCCTCGAACAACGCAGGATAAGAGGCTCTTGAGAATGCGCGTTCCCTCTCTCAACAACATTGCCCGGCTTGATTGGCAGCTCTGAAGGAGGTACACAGTTTCACTGATATGCATGCATGCCGCAAGTAATGTCAAAAGCTTGGGCCTCGACCAGGGCTGGAGAAAACTTATGTGCAGAGACTGTGGGTAGGGAGAGAAGACGAACGGAATGCCCCTGCTGATGGGCTCGCGTTGAATAATAATGAACCCTCTTGAAAAACAAATTATGCCGTTTTTAAAAGCTCTGGGAATTTCTCTAGCTGTCTCTGTCTCTTGCTCTTTATCTAAATATTATTTTGAGTTTAAAAGGTTGATGCCGACAATTATTGTGAGGAAGGAAGAAGACTGTAGGAGTGGATTCTTAATTTATTCTGCTTAAAGGCAGCGAAGACTTCTTAGAAGGAAAAAATTGTTTGACAGCGAGTTGAAACTTTTAATAAATATTACTCACAGTGTAAATCAATCTGTGAAAGCTTTTAAACTTGAATTTCATTTTGCTGTTTTTATGAAAATAGATCTGTTTAAATGTAATGGACAGGTTGCATGAATTCTTTCAACTATAGATACCATTTGATGATTCTCAACCAAAATTTCAACACGGAATAAGCAAGCATTTTACAACTATCAACAAATTTGTAAGAATATTTCGACAATTCTTAAAATCTTTCAATGACATTTATAGTCGGTACAAATTGTCCATAGAAACATTCTTGTCTGAAAATATATATTATGCTGCGCAAGAAATTTGTCCCCTACTACTTTTGTTTTTTATTTTGATATACTAAATTGAAATGATAAACATAATGAATCTTCACAAATCCTGACAAAACATAAACTGTTTTCAATTGTTTTCTGGAAATGTAACCACTTAGGTTGGTGATTTTTTTTAATATCAGGAGCCTATCTGAAACATGTATAGTTTTAGTTACAGCCATGGTTATGAATAGCATTATCATACTGAACTTGAATGTAAAAATTGCAGTAATCTTGGCCCAATTTCATGGCTCTGCAATACCGTAAAGAAAAGTTGACACTTTGATAGTGGAAATAATATTCATGCTTTTAAAACGGTAAGCACATTACGAATGTTAACAAGGGATCTTTGCTTGTGAGCAAGCATACTTTGCTAACTTTGGTGAGTGATTTCCATAAGCGGGAATGGTGACTGTATAAGGGCATAATTCTATGGTAAGGAGAGCCATGCCATTTTGGCTCTTCTTGTCGATAGACAGAAATAATGCTGGGGTAAAAAGTACGCATGCATCATGGTTTGAGGGGCAACTGCTGAAGGTACATGTACATTTCTTCTGTCAGATAAAGTTCTACTTTGTCGATACTTGTGGGCATTTTCTTGTATTCTTTTCGAGCTCCCATTCTGAGAAACGCAAAACACAAATATGCCACCAATTGTAAAGCTTCAATTGTTGCAGCTAATTGTTGAAATTCCTGACCCGCTGTAAAATGAAATCCCGGTGCCCAGCTTTTGTTCCAATTCAATTGCAGGGGGGAAGTGTGTCACCAGCTTAAGCGCACTTGTGCTTGTTTCATTTATCCTTGTGACAAAAAAAGTATCAAAACAGTAAACAAGGAGTAAACGGGCTGCAGAATCAAAACTGAAACCTGTGTGTATTTATGAATGGTCAGTGATTGACAGGTTAAAGTGGCTTTTAACGGACTGTAAACAAACCTTTCCTTTAAATAGAGGGGGAGTTGTGTCCACAACTTCTTTTTTTCTTCTTTTATTAAAGTGCAGTGTACCTTTAAACTCTGGTTGTGAAACATGATGCAGCTCTTTTTTCATGATCTTATCTCGATATTTGGGAATATTGTTTAATGATTTTGTTAATTTCCAAAGCTTCTTTGTCTGCAAAAGTAGGAACAGACAGTAATTACAGAAGAGTTATTTCACATTGTTGTCTGTTTATAAATAATTTAATAACTAACCTATAAAAGTGGACTTGTTCCTTCAACTCCAAACTATTAAATGAGAATATTCGGTCCAATCCTGCTTGTCTCACAAATTCTACTTTCTTATTGTTGAAATAGGTTTTTTTGTTTTTCTGTTTTGTTATGTGTGTGTGTTTTTTCTTCTTCTTTATTCCTGTGTATTGTTTTTCACTTGCAGTATAATGGTTAAATCAGAAGTATCAAAGTTGTTTTAATTTTTTTTAAATTCAGTTAATGATGTATTAATTGTTCTATTGAGGTTTCCCTCAAATGTCAACATTATTGCGCCCTCTTGTGAAATCTTCATATTCGATGGAGTGTGCCAAATGAAAGGAACACCCGCTATTAACAGATGTGATTAATTCCCAACTAATGAGGCTAATCATACCATAGTGCGTGTAGGCAGCACTCAAATTAAATGAAATGGTGTTGTCCCAGACATCACACTTATCAAACAAGAGATATTTTCCCCCGTTGTGGTTCGTTGGCGAAGGAACCAACAGGCTTCAGCCGCTGTCTTCCCCCCCCCTCTCTTTTCAGTTAACAATCAGGAGGGTGAAGCAAAACATTCTAATGAGGGTCCAGCCATTGACAGTACAATGGACGACATCCCAATCAGGCTGGAGTCTGTAGGCCACCATTATCAAACAGAGCCAGGTGACTATTTGGCAGTAAGACAAGTATAAATGCTGTACCTATGCACAGTGTAAACACCAAGGTTTTTTCTTTCTGTCCTCTGTCCACATCATCAGGAGCTTAGACCCAACTAGTTCTCCATACAGTGTGTCAAACTTGGACGGTAGTCTCCTCTCCTATAGATTTTATAAACCTGATGTGTACATGCTTAGACCCCCAGATAAGCTTTTATAGAAAGCAGTAGCGTAAGAGCTTAGATGAATGTTTGACCAAAAACCCCAACAAACCTTATAACCAGTGGAATTAGCATCTTTGTGCATACTTTGTGCATTTTATGAAAGGTTTTTTTTCTCTCTTCTGCTTCTGTCATTTCCTATCAGTGTGTACACAGATGATTGACAGTTGTTGCTGATGTAATTTTGTCATGCTTGGTGTTGTCAGATGTCATAGACCTGTATCAATGTGCGGCCATCTTGGCTTTTTCTGTATACCACTGGTGCTCTTAACTCATTTTCAAAACTCTGGCTTTGGCTCTGTTAGTATTTTGTTACAGGTTGAATGGTTTCTGACTTGCACCCCTGAATAAAGACATTGACAGAATAGGGAAACCACCAACATAGGGGTAGGTAGCTCAGTTGGTAGAGCACCAGCATGTTAATCTGGAGGTTGCTGGTTCAAGTCCTGCTCTAGTCAATTTTTCTTTGTTCAACCCAAAATGAGTTAACAATTTACGCAGTCAGTTTCCCTTGTGGTTTATTGCTCAATAGTAATTTTGAAAACTTTCTGTATTAGATTTCAAACGGGTAGCAGTGCCGAAGCCAAAGCCTCAGCCGTGGCTTCAAAGATGGCTTATAATAATGGAGATTGTCTATTGTCTGTAAACAGTTATTCTAGATCCTCTGTTGTTCATAATTACCTCATTGTGCAAAATGTGTAAATACATGATTTGATTTGCTAGATCTGCTCAGATTATAGCTGAGGCATGGGGAATAATAGTCTGGTCCCTCATTCAATTATGTGAGAAAGTGTCTGTTCAGGGAACCAGACATGGTTTGCCCATGGAGGATGTTTGCCGTGTACGGTGTTGCAATCAAGTTTGATCAATTATGTGAGAATATGTCTGTTCAGGGAACCAGACATGGTTTGCCCATGGAGGATGTTTGCCGTGTACGGTGTTGCAATCAAGTTTGATCAATTATGTGAGAATATGTCTGTTCAGGGAACCAGACATGGTTTGCCCATGGAGGATGTTTGCCGTGTACGGTGTTGCAATCAAGTTTGATTTATTATTTTAAAGGTAGGGTCATCGATTGGTTTTTGTCAACGCAATCTGATAGGCACAATTATCAAGAGAGATACAATAAAAGTCACATGTGAAAGTTTCAGCTGAATACAGTGTCTACTTGCTGAGAAAACAGAGAGAGAAACTGTCGCTGTATTTTTGCAAGAGCGTCGAATCCATGCACGTTTAGCGAGGTGGCAGTGGGTACCAACCACATCTATGGCCTCAACATTCGTGAATGGACACCGATCCTAACAAATCTGCAGGCGTGATGTTCTTCCTACTTTAGTCTGATTTCCAATTTCTTTTGAGAAGATTCAGCAAAATTTGTATTAATTAGCCTGAAACCCTATTAAAATCTATTCCATATGTAAATGTAAAGGTCAACCCTTGTACTCGGTAATATTTGTTCACTGTTTTCGAAAGGCTAAATATCATACCTTAATCTGAGAAACAATCCATGCATGAAATCGTTTCTCAGATTCAAAGGTTGTTATTGATTTCTAATCAATGGGGGTGTTTCGAACAAAATAATTTCACAGGATGCTTAATACTACCATTAGCATCTTTTTAAGGATATTGACAAAATAGGGAGACCGCCAACATAGGGCTAGATAGCTCAGTTGGTAGAGCGCCGGCACGTTAAACCGGAGGTCGTTGGTTCAAATCCCGCTCTAGTCAATTTTTCTTTGTTCAACCCAAAATCATTTAAACATTTACCCAGTCAGTTTCCCTTGTGGTTTATTATTTGATATCTGATATAAAAAGTCGCATCCCCTTAAGGTGATCCCCTGGCTGCCGCTTCCCAGGTTGTATCGTATACTTGGGTGTGATCCCTGGCTACACGGCAGTTTGTGGTTGAATGGCTTCTGACTGGCACCCCCCGAACAAAGATATTGACAAAATAGGGAGACCGCCAAAATAGGGCTAGATAGCTCAGTTGGTAGAGCGCCGGCACGTTAATCCGGAGGTAGTTGGTTCAAATCCCGCTCTGGTCAATTTTTCTTTGTTCAACCCAAAATCATCTTTTTAATGTGTTAGCTTTCGGATATAAATTGCACAATTTGACCCTGAAGGTCATTACCCAAGTATGACCCGACCTTTAAACATGTGACTACTTTATGGGAACTTAGTTGAAAGTTCGTCATTTTGTAATTGTTTGAATTCCTGGTAATGAAAAAAAAGCAAATTCTTGACAAAGGTCAAGGGTTTTCAAAGAATGACATTCACAGATATTCTTTTATGACAATTAAAACTATTCAGTGTCAACACAACAAGACTGTGGTTGGAGTGTCAAGTACAAATGACTTCATTGATTCAAATGTGGGCTGTATTTGCATGATTCAGCATATTTAAAGGGTCTATATATGTTTGGTAATGAATTTGAAAACTAATGGCAATAACAACTTATGTGGTAAGAAGTACAGCAGCTTTCGATAGTATAAAGCATTTTGAGAATCATTTCACTTTGAAGTAAAGTGATTATTCCCCAAAATTTGAGTCTGAGAAACATTTCTGTCAGAAACGTTTCTCAGATTGTGTATTCCTATAGGGAATATTCTTCCTGTGTGGACATATTCACTCCAGTTTTTCTGCGATATCTCAAAAACGTGACCACCTTTTGAAATAAAATTTTCTCAGGTTAGTTTTATTGCATAATGTATATATATATCTACATTCATATAGGATTAAAACAATCGAACGTTTCCAAAAACCAAAGGTATACTTCGCCTTAAAGTTAGTTTGGGATTGAATTTAAAACTTGTTCTGGGATAGAGACTTAAACTTCACAGATCTCTGAACTTGCCCCAGTGAATTTGTTCTTGTTAGGGATGTTGTTTCTGTCAAACCCATTTGATCCTGTCTGATTTGTTGTGGAATTCAAACTCAGCTATTCCCTGGAAGGTAATTATTAGGAGCATTTCAACACCTTGAGTTGAAGAGTGCATTCAACCATCTCCCCCCCCCCCCCCATTAAAACACCCATCAAATCGGCAGTCACAAAGCCTAATTGGTTATTCTTATGCCTCCCATTGTGTTCCCTGTAAAATGCTCATTTGTAGAGGGGAGAAGGAAGAGCCAAGGAGATGGAAATTATATCAGGGTCCTGTCTCTGAGGACCTAGTGGCTTCTAGCTCCGATTTCACTGGTCCTGTCTGCCTGGTGATTAGGCCAAGGGGGGCCTGTGGGCGCAGGGATCAGAAATGACGCCTTGAGACCCCTATTGTCAAGATGCTAATTTGTGTTTATTTACATCTGTTTTGGGAGCAAGGGAATCTCATAAATCTGATTTGAAATTTAATGATGGTCGTCCCGATCATCCGGTGAGACTCTGGGAGGACGGTGAAAGGGAGGAAGATATTTTTGTTGTTTTGTGGCGGGGGTCCCAGTGCAGAGGATGCGTGTGTCTTATCTTTCTGTAGGTATTGATAACATTACAGGTCTTGGATTGAACAGATCTAGGTCAGTGCTTCCTGAGCAATCACGTAGATTGCAGAAATCGATTGCACAAATGCGGGATATTTATGTGCGATTTTTGGATTTGAACTGGGTTGACGATCGGCAGTCCTTGAGGGTGCTCTTCTTAAAACAAATGAAAAAATATCAAAACTGATAAATAAAGCTAAAACACAAATATAGCTTGATTTACGTCCTCAAATTATTGGTAATCTTGACAAAGGGCAATTATGTTTTAGCCAAGTTTGTTTGGATTTTTACATTCTTATAAGATTGGCTTACATGAAGCCTTGTGCAGAGTGTGGATGGTTTAGCTGGACGGTATCTGTCAAAGTCAGGCAAATCAATTTGTGTTTGAAGTTTAATAAATGAAGTTTTAGTTAAAGATGTTTTAGTTAAAGATGGTAGGTATGATTTTTTGGCAGATTTTACCCTAAAATTTTGATTCAGATTTCAAATAACTAATTTTATAGATTTGGGAAAGTTACAAGCTCTCTTTTAAGGAAATGCTTAAAAATTAAAAACTGAATTATTGTAATGCCGGGATTCCTCCATTATCTCACACCCATCAGCCATGTACATACCATTTTGATGGTTGCATGTATTTTGTGCATTGCTGTGGAATATTCGAAAGTTTGTGTATGTTCTTTGTTTTGAAACAGCATCATCTGTCAAAATCTGTTCAGAAAAAGAAAACAAATAGAAAAGAAAAACAATTTTGGCAAGAATTGGTCTCTATACACAGAGAAATCAAAGCCTGTCTGAACAGTTACATATCCATCAATGAAAGACACTTCAGTTTGGTGAACAAGAAGTGCACTTCATCAAATAAGGAATGTGCATTGCTTTATGAAGAATGTGTTCATATCCTCCCCTCAAAGAAATATTTTAATTGATTTTTCTTCTTTCTTTTGTTCCCCAACCAACTGACAGGTAACCAGGGAAACTACTACCCAAGCAGACAGGGGGACAATAGATCGGGTTACTCTGGGTACCAAGGACAACAGCAAAGGTATTTGTTAGCATTTATTAATATTTGTTATGACAAGTTTGATTTTAAGTTGATCTTACCATGAGCCAACACAGTTTTCCAATTCATCAAAGTTCGTGTACAGGAAAAAGTTAGGTGTATACATCAAGGATAAAGAATAAATGTGAGCTACATACACTTGGTTTTTAATACCATTGTAAATTCAATTCAATCAAACATTTATTTCCGTACTCACAATAAGAAAATACAGAATCATGTGGACAAATTTATAGTAGTACAATGCAAGCAAAAAGTAAACACAACCAATGAAAATGTTACTGCAAAAATTTAACAATCTAGGCTGTGAGTAAGGAGGTTGTTCAAATAAGCCGAGGCTTGTGGGGAACAGCCCTATACACGATACAAAAACAAGAAACACAAATAAAACAAACAAAAAACGGACAGAAGAGAATGCAAAATGAACCGATAATGAGCTAATTATGCAGATACGCCCAAGAAATACTGACAAAATTAGGACCAGCTATAAGCATAAACATGAAACACTGTATACTTGAAGCTTTCTGAGTCCTGCTGGAAAGTGAAACAACTCGTTGATGATCGGAGAGCAGTTTGAATCTTGCAACTAGACAGGGGAGGAGTCAAACCTGGGCTTTCTGAATCCTGCAACTCATCCATTGAAGGAAACTTTCTGAATGAATTATTACCATTGTTTTGTTTTGTGTGCAGCAGTTCATGCCTGTAACTCTTCTATGAATTAAGCTCTGAATAGAAACTTTGACATAACATTTACAGCTTTAGTGTATTGTGGTATTGAAACAATAAGAACAACCATGGAACAACCAATTGGTTTTCTTTTAGTGTACCCCATGAGAGATACATGGTGTTTGAAAGGGTTTGGGGCCAGTGGCAACCCTTAAAAGATTCTAGGTCCGATTTTGTTGCTATTTTGACCCAAAATTTTGGATTTGAATTTGAAATAGCTGTTTGTATACATTCAAATTGTAAGATTTCATTTGAGGTATTGCATACAAAAATCTGCCAACGACAAGTGGTAGTTTTAAAAACTAAATTATTGTCAGGATCCCGATTTTTATTTCCAAGGCTGTATGGTTTTGAACTCTTTAAGTCCAAAACTTTGTTTGTCTCAGTAACACCTGCGTTCACTCTCTTCTGGCGATCTCCTGGATTTCCTTAAAATGCTCTTAAAATCAGAGCTTTCATAGTGAGTGGTTGATGTTGCATGGGTGTAGTCAAGGAGTACCTTTGACTTGTTGATGATAAATCAGTGTCATTGAATCTAAGATATCCTCCAATGGGATTAGTAATCCTAGCTGAGCTTTCATCTGCCTTTACTGCTTTTGTATCTCTCCATTTCAAGGAGCTTTGTTTCACCTCTTCTTATTCAGCTAACATCACCACCTGTTTAAGGCTACCTGCACAAGTGCCCACACCAAAATGCGGTTTTGAAACTAATCCGTTTAATACACCAGTCAAAAAACCACTGCAAAATAATGCCAAGAAGCCCTACAGGGGGATAAGGATTATCTTCCACTGATCCTGGATTATTAACACTTTCAGAGATTAGTGAGAGAAGGGTCCTTTTTTCTGGTAAACAGCACCTTTTAGTGAAGCTTTAAGGTATCCACCATTTTATATGTGAAAACATTAAGTTCAGTCAACTGTGCTCACTTAATCAGTGGCCCTGCCATATACATACATAAATGTTCTGGTAGATTTGGCATACATGTTGAGGTGAATGTACCGATGCGTACTTATGAATGGCAATGCAGTCTGCTTTAGTGATTGATCAAAAGGTATCACAGTCTTTGAGTGGTGTGTAGCTTCCTCTTTCTTTCTCTCTCTCTCTCTCTCTCTTAGTGTGAGGCAAAGAAATCTCAGCTCTCAACAACCCCTCCATCTCTCCTTAATCCACCTCCTAAGGAATTCCTTACAAGCCGACCGGTACTCCTGAACACAAGGAGTAGGTGTTCTTCAATCAAGCACTAATAGCCACCTGTGTGTTGAGAGACTGATTAACGTCTTTACTAAACCCTCTCTTCAGATTTACGTCTTGACTAATGACTCCGATCTCTTCAGATTTCTTTGTCGGTTTCTCTTCCGAGTGGCTTTTTGGCACTGGTTTCCCGTTTTGTTATCTGTGTTTATTCACCTATTTCCTGTGATTTTGTTTGAATTGTTGCTATTTCTCTGAGTTTGGCCAGGTGTTATCAACAAACATGGACTCAAAAGATGCCGACGTATTGAGTTTCCATGAAGTCTTTATAACGATTGTATTCTTTAAAGATCGCTTTCTATTTTTTCTCTTTTGTATGTTAGTAACTGCGAGGTTTTGATATAGCGTATCGTACTCTTTACATGTTGTGAAGTGTTACTCCTCATGAATAGAGATAAGAGAAGAGAAAGTGTGAGGAGCACTCGGACAAATTCTTCCCTCTACTCTAGATATGATACAGTCTCTTCCTCTCTGAGTGGTTCCCCCTTTGGTTTTTTGCATTTAAAAGTTGCCTTATGTGTGATGTGTTTGCATACTAGGTTGGCTTCTTGCATAGCATTTTGAACAAATTATCAGAATTGTCTACAAATTCATTTAACAAATTTGAATTCTGGAACTTCATAGTCGGTAAGCTTTCAGACTAAAATTGAACAATGATGTTTTTTATCTTTACCAATCCTATATAATACCTTTAAGTAGGTTTATAAGTGTTTTCAAGGGCTTTGACAGTAGGACACTTTCCCTTTTTCCCCAACTCCTTTGTTGCTGAAAATAACAACCAGTTATGAGAACACATATCTCTAATTTCATCTGTTTGAGAATTGATCAGCTGTGACAGCCAAAGAGCTTACTTATACATTGCTACCACCGTCTTGGTCATATTCCCTGTGTTCAATAACAATAACAATGCTTATTCTTATTAGACCTTAAAGAGGCCCGACTCTACATGCGCAGGGTTCTGCCCAGGATTTGTTTAGTGCCGGAAATTTTTTTTTTCCTAGTACAGTCAAGTCAATTTCCTTTCGATCGTGCACGGAGTGGTTACACACGTGCGCCCTGCAGCTAGCTGTGCCTTGAATGTAGGCCCTCAGTGCGCGCACGCCTTTACCGCCATGGGAAAACAATTTACAGCATCTATAGCATGGTGCTTACTCTGCAGTTCATTTCCGTTGTATTAAACGCTGTAGAATAGGGTTCGCAACATGATGAAACTGGTATCATGTTATTCCAAGCGTAAAGCTATAATCAGCGTGACTGGAAACCATTGCAAAATCAATGCGGGTTTCGTGCATTGGATATATTGTACATCGTACAGGCGGGAGGAATGCTCGATCCTGGATCATTAAAATAGACTCAAACCAAAGAAGTAGGCTACTCGAAACTTTGGATAAAACTGTTTACTGGTAAATAATTTGTTTTACACGTTGTTCAAAATATTTTGAAGGAAATGGGCAAAAAAAAGGGAAAATGTGTGGTGGTCGGAAAAAGAAAAAATTCTGCGAGTGCCGGTCGGGGAATCATGAGTGCCGGTCGGGTTTTCTGGCACCGACCACCGTGGGCAGAACCCTGATGCGTTGGAACGTTTTAACAAGCGTGCGTGCAGAGCAGTCACTTTTGCCAGCCATTCAGCATTGTTTTTCAGTGCTTCCCTTCCAGTGGTTAGTGATACGGCACGCTGCCCATGGTAGCGAGGCTGAGTAACATGTACATTGATACGACGGGCTGTAAACAAGATGGCCACAAAAGTTTATGAAGTCTTTTCCCATCAACGTTTAACTTGTTTGTTCAACTTAAGTGGGTCTTTGAAACAAAGTTGAATTAACACTTTGCCATCTCATCCAAGCCATCCCATTGTAGAAATATTGACATTTATTCTCATACCTAAAATGAACATGTACACCTAGACAATGTTTATTCACGCACTTTAGGTGCTTAAAAGTTCATTGTGACACTTTCAAGATAAAGAACATTCTGTATCATATCACGGTCAATGGTAACAAGTGCATATTACGTATTTATTGTGTGTCGTTTAAATGAGCACTTGACTTTTCAAAGAGTACACAATGATTTAAAACGTACGTGTATATGCGCTATTGATTCATCAGGGCTTTGAAATAGATATTTGAAAAGAAAAAAATACTCTTAATTCACATTTATGAAATATCTTGGAGAGTTTAAGCGTTCCCTGTCATTAAGTGTATATTCGCCCTTTACACGGTCGGCCATTTGCGCGTAGAGCCTCGAATTGGAGACAGTGGTGAAAAGAAGCATTATACAACTCGGTATTGTCACGGTAGTGTAATGACACTTTCATACAAATAAACATACATGTATACACCCACTAAATGGAAAGCATAAAAAAGAATACCCACCAAAGCTTTGCCATTATATGCTATTCTTAGTTTTGAAGAAAATCGTAGTCTGGTTCAAAAAAATGTACATGAATATTGAATCATACATGTGCAAGAGATTAGGTACCATGCGAAAACTGAACAACCTAAAATATGGCTCTTGAACATGAATACAAAAAAGTCTGAAAACATGGCGGAAAGAAAAGACAACATTTTGAGCTGTTTACTGTCTATTTGTTTAAAAAGGTATTCATACAGGTTGGTCCATTAACAGCTGCTGGCCCCCAACCCGGTCATTACCAAGCAGTAAAGACCGGGTCCTCATACTACTATTCCCTAAACGAAACTTTAGGTTCCTTTTGGGGTTTTTTGTTTTTTTTTTTGCTTTGTTTTTTTTTCCTTTCTTAAGCCATTGAGGAGAATGTTAACATAAAGAGATTATTTTTTTCTGATGTGTGAATACACGACCTGTGAATGGTAATGGTTATTCTCTTAGTTTGAAACAATATTCTCTCATAAGATTGAACTAATGAGATGTCATAAATAATCTTCCCTATTAGATTACAAACTAAAATAAATATGTAAATGACAAACCTGTAATAAGCACCTCTTTTTACTTTCTCCATCATTTCTACCTAGTGTGTCAACAATATCTACCTACTCTTGACTAGCCTTACTCTTGACAAAGGAGTTGTTTTGTAAATGATTTCAATGCTCCGGGCTATAATTAGATCTACTCTTTAGCCACAAAACACATTGTAACATGGTTAGTGATTAGCATACTATACATCATTATCATTGAGTAGCATCACGTTGATACCCTACCCTACGCAGAGCCATTTGCGGCAAAATCAAGTAGGCTGTCCACAAGTACCCTTCTGGTTGGGTCTCTCCATCAGCTCTTAACGAACAACTCAAGATGGCCCTTCTCCCGTCCAAGACACATGGGCTAACAGAAAAACAAAAAAGAGAGTTTGAAAAAGGAAAAAAAAAAAACGGAGAGGAGTAGGAGGGAAAATCTCAGCCCCACTTTGGTAGTTGTTAGAGACCTCATCCCACGTCTCAAATTGGGCTCTTGTCTGATGCCGGCAGCAAAGTTTGGCCATAGGGATGTATTAGGATCGTACGCTGCACTCAGCCGAGAGAGCGTGTCTCCATAGACCAGGGCGAGTTGGCCGCCGTTGTAATGGCACTTGTGCTACACTTCTGACAGAATTGAAGGGGGGGTACGGAGGCCGTCGTTCACGGCTTCAATGGCCGGTCTTTACACACTCAACTGCATTTTGCAGTGCAACCAGAGTGGTAGGCTGGCTGACGGACTGCGAGCGGGGCTTAGACGTACTATATATATATATATTTCTGGCTAGGTTTTGTCGAGCTTGTCACACTTGTGCTTGGTGTTCCTGTCTGAATCGGACGTTTTTGTGCCAGTCGGTCTCATGGATTTATAGAAATGTGTTTGTGGGGAGATATAACGTTTTTCCATTGACTGTGACTGCAGTGCTTTGGTAAGCAGTTGGCAACCATCATTTGATGGAATTTGGTGTATTTAAGTTTTTCTCTGTTGAATCATATTGATTATCTTCGCAGTAGTATTGATATTCTTTCACACACAAAAATTGTGGACAAAAGCTCCAAATCCAACAGGAAATAATGGAGACATGCAATTTCTTGTATGCAGCATTATACATATGTGCATGTAGAAACTCCATTTTCACAGATGTTTGTATTTGTGGGGGTACAGTTAGACTGGTCACCGACACGTTATGTATAGTGGGTACCATTGCTCTATGGGACAGTATGAGTGGAATTATCTCATTTTCTCTAGGGTTAAATTCTTAACTGATTTGCATAGTGGTCACATGGCTCAGTACTACATGTAAAACTTACCTCCTTCATGCCACCAGTATCTGAATGCAATCTAATGTACCGAGTCTCATTGTATTGAAAAGGGAACTGACTATTTTTCCCTTCAAGCCTCGGTTTGGTTACATTTGAATTGCATGGATGAAACGCAATGGGGTCATGCACAATGTAGGCTGGTTGTTGACACTTTCACTAAGCCAGTTAAGAGAACGAAAATGTTTCCTAAACCTGCCCCCTTGAGTGTAATCATACCAATGAGTAACCCAGTTTCATGGCTCTGCGTACTGTCTGTGAAAAGTTGGTGGTTACGGTAACACAAAAATCCTTGTTTAATGTAAACCATAGCTCTCCCTGATTCTGCAGAAAGTTCCCTGAAATTAAACCAATCTTTGCATGTTCTGACGAACAAGTTTGAAAATCTCTCTGATTATTGAAGCTCTTTTCCTATTATGTTGAATGTATTTCTAGATATCTCCCCGATTGTTGTACAAAAAGTTCCTGATTACCAGATGCAAGTGTTGGCTGCTCTGGTAAACATATTTCACAGCTTAGCAAGGAATGTTTGCTTTACATGCATTGCATACTTCACGTTACTAAGCATACCTTCTTACGATTGCAGCTAGCGCATAAAGTAGGCACTAACCCCGTTAGTGGAGCATGGTTACTGTATGTACCATATTCCTTGGTAAGCAGAGCCTGAACAATGTCTCCTGTTACATCTTTGTCATACGATAATTTCAAAATTGTTTCCAAAAACAAATTCATTCACATGTAGTCAAAGAGTTGATGCCCATTTTAATCATACAAGCAAGGTTGACAAAATCCCTTCATCCTTGATCTAATGGTTCCTGAACCTGTTAGGAGCATGACTTATATGTATGGCTCGTCAAATTTTGTTTCTGTAAACATTATGGCTTCATATTTTGGTAGAATACTTTGGTAAAATGCATATTTAGTTTGTGTTTCTTGAAAACAATAGATTTGAAATTACTGTAGTCTTCTTAAAGAGGGGCTCCAAGGTCTACTTAGTTTTGTGATGCACTCATTTTCCAATAGATAGAGTCCATATGAAAATGGGGGGAAAGGTTCCAAGTTTCTAACCTCGCATTAAAATGATGTAAAATACCACTGTGTTTGATGCCCTTCATGTGCAATTTTTGTCAAAATCCAAAAGTTTTTTGATTGCGCACATTTCAAATATATTGTCTGTACGGGGTTTTTTTCTGAGAATTTTTAGTTCATTCCTGAGTTTTGATGGTATTCAGTCAAAACAGCATTGAATTTGACCTTTTGACTGACACAAACAAATTCCTCTTTGTATTGTGCAGACCCATCAGTTTTTGCTGTTCAATGGCGTCACGTTTCAAATTTCGCTAAGAAAGAGTTCCAGATAAAATTACACTTTGCATTGTTTTAACGTGAGGTTAGAAACTTGTCATTTTTCCCGACTTTCTTGAGGACTCTATGTGTTGAAAAGGGAGTGAATCATAAAACTGAATTTGACATTGAAGCCCCTCTATAAAGGCAATGTTGTAAAGTCATAGGAATTGGCACTCAATCCTTCGCTCTTTTTTTCTCTTCTTTAATTTTCTCTTCTTAGTGGACATGGAGAGACAGGTTGGTCCCGTAATAACCAAGGACAACAACATGCCTACCAACAGAACCAGGACAGATACAAGCAGCAGCAGCAACAAGGGCACAGCAACAGTGGCCACTACAACCAGGTGAGTTTGTTCATCATTTGTTGTTGTTGTTTTAATCTTACCATTCTTGCTGACAAAATGTTAGACCATGTTAACTTGTTTACAATAAGAGTAACCTTGTGCATTCTGGTGCATTTCTGGTCAAGCAAGATACTATAGATGCTTATCGTACATGTATGTGAAATTTTCCATTGTAATTACCACACAAAATCAAAATAATGGCTGAACTAGTTTTGACCTATGCCGCCTTTCTTCACATAAACAATTTCAAAGAAATTGTACTGTGGTGTTTTCTTCCACTGAGCAGTGTATAAAACCTGCCTACAGGAAGTCTAGGCTGTCTGTCTCTTTTGTAAATTTGCGATGTCACAAGTTACAGCCTTCGAGAAAGACTCTGCTAGGGTCGAAACGTCAGGCCACTAACTAACAAGTTACATACCAGTTGCACTTAATGGTAGGGTCTGCTTTTTGCATCTTGCATTTTGGTTCCTGTGAAAAGCCAGATGTGATACCAACAAAACAAATACCACCAACAAAATTGTTGGTTTTTTGTTTTTCAAAGTTGAGATTAAGAACTGCTTTGTTGTGAGCTAGTGGAGACTGTTGCACTTGGACACGGTCTGCATTGTCCCTTAAGCCGAGTCTCCAAAATTCTGACCAGGGTTTGCCTTTGGCTGATGCATTCCAAAGGAGTCATGTCGCTTTGGAATGGCCTTGGGAGGTATGAACAACGATATAAGAGATGTAACAATTGCATTGGGATATAGAATTTACAATTTTGTTTTCAATCTTACACCGATGTGTGATGAGCACTGTATTGACCCTTTGCACTAAAATCACACGTGGCTACTGTCTGCCACACTCGCCATTTCAGGAATCAAATTGCATGTAAAAATGATGGTAAACGTGCACTTCGCCTAAAAGGTGCACTACACTGTATAACACACAACGACTTTGACTCCCAAAATGGCCAACCAAGATTATTGTGATGATGAGGTCAGTGTCAAAGCAGAGAACAAAACCTGTTTGTTGTAACTCCTGGAACCTGGGTGTGTGGGTGTGTATTTTTCTGATGCTTCATGATATCTTAGATTTCTAAGCTGCTGAACTAGGGTTCCTACATGTTAGGGACTCTCATGTAGTTTGTGGAATTGTGTAGATTTATGTTCTTGAAATTCTTGTTGTGTACACCGTGTTTTAGTCTTTTCTGAGTGTTGGCTGTGGAAAGATCCAGTTGGCTTGCTTTCAGTTTGTTGGCTGTGAAAAAGATGTGGTTGGTTTGCTCTCAATGTGTCGGCTGTGAAAAGATTCGGTTGGGTTGCTCTCAATGTGTTGACTGTGAAAAGACTTTTTGGTTTAGTCTCAATTCATTGGCTGTGAAAAGATCCAGTTGGTTTGGTCGCATCGTTTTGATTATTGTACACTCTGGTCATCATTCAGTCGTCTTTTGATAACAGTTGGGTCACACAAATTTACTCCCTCTTTTTTTCTACAGCCAACCTGATTTGTCACAACTTTATGCTTATCACACCAACAGTTAACTCTAACTCTCCTGGATTTTAGAATGGTGTATTGGCAGGGCTGATTAAATTTAATCCTATTTACAATGCATTTGTATTGGTTACAACATGCCAAGTGACCTTCAAATAATCGCGAAAGTTCAAGTTGTGACCAAAATGAAAGTTTTGGAAGTCAGCTTTGAACTTGTGTATGCCTCGACTGCAGTCATTTTTTGTATCACTTCTGTTTGCCAATTATAAAAAATGTATCATTAACAGCTTAAAATACATGGCGTTACAAGTGTTTGATATGGGTCACTGCTACGGTTAAGCATTGTGTGTGCACTTGTTTGTTCACTTTTCTTACACTAAAACATGCATAGCCTGTGTTTAGGAAAACAAGAGTAACATGTGTGCATCTTCAGCCAGCATTTTCACAGAAACTCTCATATCCAAATTGGAGTTAGGTTTTTGTTGTGAATGAAACATTTCCCAGTCGTTTGTAAGAATACAAGGTCGATTGTACAATGAAGAAAAGAATTACAGTCCATTAATTTGTCAAGTTTGAATATAGTTGTTAACCGTGTATCCATCACCTGCTTGAGGTAATAGATTGTGACTTTTCTTGGTCGAGAACCAATCATGTGATGTGCTGCAAAGACGCATGTACATGGCTCAGGGGGAACATGAGTGATGTACCTCATGGGGTACATTACCTTGGTCAAGCCCACCCTTTGTTGTTTCCACCGCCTTGTACAAAATTAGAAGTAGCCCAAGGTATGAGGTTGTGGTTCAACCACAACCACAAAATGTTAATAAAGAAAAAAGTGATTTCATTTTATAATAATTGTTTCCCCATCCTGCATTCTGTTGCCATGGTATAACAAAACAACTGTTGCACGCTGTAATGGGGTCCATGTTTCTTAGTACACCTGAGTGGGAAATGACACCCCCCCCCCCCCCCCCCAGGTGTACAAATTACAAAACAATATGGACCCCCATCACAGTGCTCAACAATTGTATAATGCAGGGATGAGATTCTTCCGCCTTTTTGGGCGGGATTCCGACTTTCCGACTTTTTTTCAGTTCCGACATTTTAAAATCTCCGACTTTGGCAAATTGACTTTTGAACCTTTCACTTTCCAACATTTAAATATGAAGTTTTGAAGATTTTGAAATGAAATAATAGTTTTTTGATTACCATTTTGCTTTGTGTGTCACGTCTTTCTTAAATGTTTATATTTATTATGCCTTGCGTACGTGCACGCTGTCTCTTTGCACGCAGCATGGCCACGTGCACGGCCGGCCGTCGGTAGCTTGGCTAGGCTCCAACTCAATACACGTTCACGAGCCAAGTAAAACACAGCTGCACTGTGTGGCGAGGCCTATGGATTCTGGACTGTACACAGCCTTGGATTAAGTCTAATTAAACATCAACAACTTTTGCCGATAGAGGGCCTTGCGTGCGTGCGATCGATGCGGGTCAAAGTTTATTGGGTTTTCCCAATGTGCGTCGGCGTCGAACACTGATCGTTGAATCACGAAGATGTCAGTGAAAAAGAAGCTCTACAGAACCAATCCTCAAATCCATAGACATTTTTGTCGAAGAAATTACCAATATTTAGGCAGAAATTAGGCATTAAGATTTAAAAACACGCAATTTTCGCGATTTTTCCCCCCCCGACGTTTTGAAAATTTTTTACTTTTTGATAATCTCATCCCTGATTATGTTCATTTCTTACAAGTGATACATTTGTCATGCATTTGGACTAATGCGTGAACTTGTCTTCCCACGTCCGGCTTGTACATCGTATCTACCAGCAGAATATACATTGTACATTGTGGTGTTCAGATAACTTGTTTGTTTTTGGTCTTTGCACTTTTTTTGTAACTACAGCTTTACTGGTAATATTGATAACAATAACAACAACATTGATAACAATAACAACAACATTGATAATAATAACAATAAAGAAACAAGTTCATATGAGATTGGAGAGGTAGCTCACTCAATATGCATAATGAAGCCGAGACAAAGGACATGTACATTTTGTTTTACTTTGTAACAATCCCTGGCATTTTGTACCTTGGGATTCAAAGCCAAATAAGAACAAACAAGAAACTTTCAGCCAAGTTGTCATTTGATGGTTTTGAATTCTTTTGGTGAGTGGGGTAAACTACTGTTCTTGGCTCATATGAACCACAACGGCAACAAAACCATGACTATCAGGATAGAGTCTAGCGCAAAAACAAAATGGTCCTTGATAACTTCAGCGGGAAAAAAAATTGGGGGACAAAAAATTTGTCAAGGCTGATAAACAACAATTTCATGAAACTCTTCCCAAGGTTGCTGAAGTCTTGCTACAGCAAATACATATTTTAGCTGAGAAAATATAAATACATGCATGTGTTATTGTCTTCGGATAGTTAGCTGTGTTCTTTTGGTGGAATGTATGGGTTTCAGTGAAGGAGGATTTCGTTTGAAGAATTAAAAAAGTTATTGTTGGGAAACATTGTTAGTCACAGCTGACAAGTTCACAAGTTTTGTGGGATTGTCGTAGTATTTGTCCAAGTTTGTAACAAATGTCCCAGATGGAAAAAAGACAGCATTAATTGATATTTGAGACTTTATCTGCTCATTGTTATGATTTTTAGGGCACAAACAGTGACCTGCTCAAAGAGTTTTTGCTTGTAATGTTCAACAAGAAAATGGATGAGAAAATCTTGCAGCGACAAGATGTGTGAGTTGACGGACTGTTGACGCTGCAATTTGAGCTTCAGGCATGCCGAGAAAGTGAAGGAAAAACAGACAAGAAAAGAGACAAATCTTGGCGATTCCTGCATTATCATACCTCACAAGAACTAAGATAGGAATATAGACGGACAGGCAACAAAATGAAGGTTCGAGTTTCGTAGATGAAGTGGGCAGGAGTTTTCATCCGATATTACGCGTCGCCTAAGGGGAGCAAGATAAACAAATTGGCGCTTGCGTGTGGCCCATTGTGGCATGTTTCCCCCCTGCTCGGCCGTGGAGGGCCTGACTTCCTGTGCGCCTTCTTGATCCATTAGGCCCAGCCTCATTGAGTGCCTCATTTAGTCATCGTTTTCCATGCTTGGGGAGATGTGTCAGCATCCCACAATCCATCAGCTAGGGACGCCGGCCAGCCATGCCGCTCAACAACTTCCCCTCCAACAATGGTACAAGTGCCTCCCGACCATATATGGTGCCTCAGCCCTCGGCCTCGCGGGTCGTTCAGATGGAGGAGTGGACCACTTGAGGGCTTTCAGCCAGGTAAACGTATCCCTACAAACTGATGTAATTACACTTCAAATTTCCGCGTAGCATGACGGGTAAACTTCCAGTAGGCTCCCTGGACCCAGGCACTGAGTCCCCAGCGATTGGGGCCCCACACTGGCCCCGGAATGAAGAAAGTAATAGAAAATACAAGAAAAGAAAAAAAATTATACGTGTGCTGAGGCCGGCATGACTTGCCACGGTTGCTGTGTGTTGTGCACGTGGCATGCGGCTTCCGCGCCGGCTCATTTGCACAGGCCCTCCACTGCAAGATTGCTATTTTCCTGTGTTTGATTAGAGATAATATTTCATAATCCACTCTGGCTTCCTGCAACGAAGCTGGTGGCGATTTTGTCTCTCTGCCTCTCCTCGTGTGCACACACACACATCATCTTTCATTAACATTCTTGTCCACACACACACTATCTCTCTAACTGTTCCTATCCCTCCGTGATTTGCATAGACAACCTGTAGGTTGGCTCGGCCTCTCCAGCTCTCCATCTCGAGTGGTCTGCACACATTTTTACTTCAATTTAGTGGCCATTTGCATTGTTTGGAGGAGGCTCTCAGGAGAGCAGTATTCCTGCACACAATTGTTGATACAGTCAGCATTGGCAATTGTATTTTCTTTTCAAACGCGTTTAATTCAATTTATGAAATCGACAGCAATGGATGATGACATTCATAAAGACAGAACTTGGGGGGGGGAAAGTTTCTTCATGAAGCAGTCTGCCGATCATTAGTTGTAATTTGTGTAATTCTTCTGAGTCTTTACTTTAGAAGTAGATTATCAACCTTTCTCATGGTGCAGCCATCTTGTCTGTAATTCCCTGCTACAAACTGAGGCCAGAACGAAACATAGTCCGGCACCTTTTACTGAAACCAAAATTAGACTGACATTTTCATTGAAAGAAAAGGGAATGTGACAAATAAAGCCACAGTGAGATAACAATCCACATGAAGTAAATGTTTCTAGAAATCATTCTGTAAGTGGACTTTTCTTTTTACTGACTCACATGTTGGTTTTATGGGATGTTTGATGATAATTAGTATGGTCAGCCAACATTGTTTAAAATGATGTTATTTCATTCCGGTCAAGAAAATTGTGGATTACAATTGGAGTAGCCTCAGAGGGATTCATATCAATAGTTTCTGATAGACGCCATCTTTGCTGACAAATTAGGTTTTAGGCTGCTTCAAGTGCTCTAATTTTGCTACATGGCCAAGTGGTTCACCAACCAATCATGCAAGGAATTTAATAAAACTCCAGCTTGCCGCAAGCGGGATTTACGTAAAACGCACAGTTGTGCATTCAAAATAATTATGATGATTACTGCACGTAAAGATGGCTGACTTAGCTCTGTATGATGTCAAGTGGGAACTATCTATTGACAATTATTGGATCCTTTGCATTCTAAGGAGCAAACACAGTTGGGGGGATCGTGTGTTTTTTATCGCTGCACCTAGGATGTGGAATAACCTTCTTGAGAGCATCGAACAATCTCCCTCAGTAGCCATCTTCAAAACTTCACTTAAAACCTACCTTTTTTCAAGAGCTTATCGTACAGCACTAAGAACAGGGAGCATTGAATTGTCGCCTTATAAATTTTCTGATTGATTGATTGATTAATTTCATCTTGACTTACTAAAACAGCACACAACAACACTCTGGTGTTGAGGTTGTTCTTGTTTTTAGTTTTGTAAATAACGGGCATAATATTCTTCCTACTTTTGTCTGATTTCCGGGGGTTTTTTACCCTCAGAAAAATCATGGAAATTTGTATTAATCAGCCTGAAAGCCTATCAAAACCTACCTATACAATGTGCACATGTGTAGGTCAGCCCTTGTTCTCATTTTTAAAAAAATCATACTTTTTTTCAAGGGCCATATTTCATGCCTGAAATAACAATGCTCAGTTACAGGCTAAATTTGAGCTTTGCGACCATTTCTTAGCCTCACTCTAAATGTGTTGTGCTTCAAATAGTCTTTTTAGGCTTTTTACATACCTAAGCTTTTGTATCAAACTTCCATGAAGACTACTAGATACCAGACCTGTACTGAAGGTTGGTACCTTTGTTTCTATTGACAGTTCATTATTTCTTAATTCCTGTGTCTGAATACAAATCAACATGTGAATCGATATCAAGGATATTTTGTCTGGTAAACACCTATTTAGTTTATGCACTTCATGTCAATTTAAGGAAACAAGATTTTCTGTCTTCTTTATAATTTTGTATCCATCAGAATCCCGCAGTTAATAGTGGGCATGATATTCTTTCTACTTTATTCTGATTTCCAATCCTTTTGCTCTAATAAAAATCAGCATTATTGTTATTAAATAAATCGATACCTTTATCACATTAGTTCTTTCACTCAGTAAATTGTCCTCCATTTCCAAGGGCCAAATTTCATGCCTTTAGTAACTTAATAATTTAACCTTCATACATGCATCTTTCAGCTAAAAACAGTGCCACTGAAAACTGAATAACAAACTGTACAAAGTTGTTTTGTGCTCGTTCATTTCCTCTTTTTGTGCAAATACAAAGTTGCATGTCTGAACCTTTGGACATTGTAGAGATATATGGTGACATACACCTGGACCCATACCATACCACAAAAGCTCATGTGGTTTATGTTCACTGGCCATGCAGTTACTAAATCCTTTAAATCGGACATGAATACAGAGCAATTATTTACAGGCAACTATTTGTACACTAAAAGAGGGTGCCTCATAGTGGTCTTGAAAAACTGTGCCCTCTGATTTTTGATTCGCGAGAGAAATATGAACCAACAATCAGCAAATTTGTAAAAATGTATGTATACTTGTGTGCATAGTGTTAGCCAGAGGGGTGTCTGGGTGTCTTTTGGACGCCCTGTTTTAAATTTGGACACCATGTTTCATCTGTCATTTACATGTAAATGTATTGTAAGTGAACAATTTGGACACCCAGTTTTAAAATTTCCAGCAGATTTGGACACCCTTTTACCAAATCCTGGCTAAAACCTTGCTTGTGTGCAGTGATAGTAGATGAAAGATGTTTGAATTTTGGGGCATCAGACTTTAAGAACATTGAATTACTTAGAGGCCTATTCATCATGAGTGAAATTATTCAGGATGTTGGACACAAATATTTAAAGTACAGTGAGGCTTCATTATCATTTGAGCTTCAAGTTGTTTGGAAGTAAAATTTTGAAAAATAATTTTGTTGACACATTGACAGCTGTCATTTGTATTGAAAGTTGATTATTTTGTTACTTACAAATTACAAGATTGGGAAATGTAGTTACTTACAAAAGAAATTCTCTTCTTGAAGCCACTTAGAGTGGCTCCTAGCCTTGTTAGGGCGAACTTTCAATTTTTATTTTTTTCAAGCATTGATTGGTTTTGATCAGAAAGCTCACTGATTTCAAATTTCACACCAGTACCAACCCACCGGAGATATACCCTCTGTCTGATAATTGTTCAAGTTGAAGAAAATAGCTTTCGAAGAACACACCCAAGTCACAGTAGTTTATATTGATTGCTCTAAGCAAAATCAGTTTGAGCGTGAATATTCACAAAATCACTGACAAAACAAAAAACGTTTTGTTGTATTCACTCGAACAGGACCACCTAACTTGATGCAATTCTCACAGGTTAGCTGTTGAGTGGGTTTATTGAAAACTACAGGATGGAAACGAACTTACTCTTCCAATTACCAATAATGTATTATACCTCTTCGAACAAAAAGTGATCACTTTAATGTCTATGTTGTCAGCAACAAAGCGGGGTTGAAGCTGACCAAACTTTAGTCTGGTTTCGATATTTAATACATTTCCCCACAATGCATCACTACATGCATAATATGAAACTAATTGACCAATATTTATACAGAGTTTTTGCAATGACTGCAAAGGGACTTTGTTCATATGTTTTATCAGCACTGAATGGAAAAGATTTGCATCACGAAACCTCCCTTATCTTTCTAGAAAAAAGCCTTCAAAAGGACACTGTAAAATCCCTTTATTAAATGTTGACAAGAGGTAAATAATGGAACTAGCACTTTTGGACCATTGATTCAATTGAAATAAAACTAGGGTTTTTGTGTGTGTTTGTGTGTGTTGTAGTTTTCTCATGTTATTTATGTTCTACAACAAGTGCCTGTGTTGTGAGTGGTTTAATTTCTTGTAAGACACTTGAAGGAAAGTCGGCCCTCGTTGACTTCTGTGTAATTAGAGATGGCCGACACAGGACCATTTCATTTGACCGCCACCAGCAATGCAAATGACTAACACTAACCCCCCCCCCTCCCTCCTTTATGACTTATTGTCTAATGGTGCTGAAAGTGCGCCTCATAAATATCCCCTAAATGGCATGACGGCCCCTCAATGGGTCTTTAATTTCAGCAGACTTATTGTTCAGACGGAGTCAAGTGGGGGTTTGTCTTTTCTTTCTGCGGCCCCATTTCAGTGCCTCACCACCAGGCATTGACGAAGGGGAGGTCAGGTATTGTTGGCTGGCACGTTCAGGGTATCTCAGCTTGCATAGTCATTGCCGAAACAGGCACGTGAGAACACCAGTACAACACCGCTGTATTACTGCAGGGGGCAGTTACACTTGCAGAGGAAGACCCTACCAAACTCCAGCATCCCTCACATATACGCGGTCGGCAGTCAGGACGAGACCAGATTAATTAGAGTTAATGAATGCTATTATCTTCTTGGGAGGAAAGACCCAACAATGTACTTGTGGCTGGTCGCATACGGTCGTCGCGTATCTCGTGTCACGGCCCCAAGCCCCACCAGCCAACTACAAGTCGATTAGAGTGTGCTAAATCCCTGCGCAAACATTTACCCGCAGTTGGGTTGCCCACCGTCACTCGAGGGAACCTGCCAGGGGAAGTGTGCGCCATACACATGGGGGGGCATCGTGTTACACTTCCCCCTTTTGCCCGTGTGCACAGTTGAGCATGCTGAAAAGCCTACACAATTCCTGCACAATGAAGATCCACAGTGGTCCTCCTTTGTTTGGGCAGAGCGGTGTCAGCAGCGGGCAAGTCAGGGCCAGTTCCTTGACTTCTACACTGTCCCTCGCTGTGTGTGTACACAGGATAATGCCATCAAGTTCTCGTTGGGTATTGTGTCTTGCTGTTGAGCCAGTGTGTAACCAACAAAAGCCGGTAGTTTGACTCAGCAAACTTGGCAGTTGTGGTTGATCTTTGGGCTGGTGGTTGCATTGATTGAAGAGAGAGAGATCACTAATTGTAATGGTAGAGCCGTAGTTGTACGTAGGACATCCTTTGACACTACCTCATAGAAATCATGGTTTATTGACCTCGAGTCTATGTAACTGTGGTATGGACAGAATTGAAACCTGTACATTTGAATTAACAATTAGTCACTTTGTACTACCCTTACCAAAGTTATGTTATCAGGTAAACTTAGTATTGACCATGTACATGTTATAAGTCAAGACAAGATAAGTTTTCACTGTGTACAAGTTTGTTAGCATGTGCTTGGATAATCATCTTCTTCCTTCTTTCTTGCTTATTTCACTCCACCGCAGGAGGAAAGTCTCTGCAAATTCTCCATTTCACTCTATATTGAGCTGTCTGTTGCCAAGCAATGCCCTTATATGTTCTTTAGTTCATCTCTCCATCTACTGTGTATTTCCCTCTTTTTCTGGTTTGATTTCTGTGAGTCCAACTGGTTGTTTTGCATGCCCACCTGTTGTCATACCTCCTTGCTAGGTGACCAGCCCATCTCCACTTCGTTGATGTAATGGCCTTAATAATATTAATGCACTGTTGATTTCTTTCTTAGGTCCTCATTTGTCACCCTATCCTTGTTTGTTACTTCTGTCATTATTCTTTCCATAGCCCTCTCTGTCACCCTTAGTAATGCTTCCAATGGATGATCATAGAGTGGGAAAATGCAATTTTGGTAGCCCCCCCCCCTCCCCTCCACTCTTGCCACTAAAAAAGAAGAGTGGAAAAGACTTAATTTTGTTACTTTAATATCAATTCCCTATCTTCTTGGTTGGGTTAGAACAAGTCCAAAATGTTGAAAAGTGTAAAAATATTAATAAAATCAAGAATACAGGGACAGTTCAGAATTAGCATTTGTGGTTCTAGTCAGGACTCAAGTGGTCATTGGAGGTATCAAAAATCTTCACCCGTGACATTTAAAGCTTGACAATACATAAGGTGTAGTGGCTATTCAAGGAGGCATTTGTTCCTCTTTACGTACTTGTAAATACGTAGAGTTTCTGATTGGCCACTTTTCTTGTGAGAAGCTCACTTCAACTGGGGGGGGGGGGGGGAATGGTGTGCCCCTTGGCCAACACAACACCACACCACAGAGGAAGCGCTTCCAATGGTCATTGTGAAATTCCACACCCATTAATGTAGATTCTTTCTGAATAAAAGTGGGTCAAATAATGAGCATTATGGTCCATGCAAACCTTTTTATACGTTATTGGGGATGAATTGCTCAATAAAATCCAACAGCAACAACTAAGGATAAGTTGCCTTTTGGTGTCATTATATTCTACAATCAATGACCCAATCAATGACAACCTGCAAGTTCAACATTGTAAAATAGGAAGACACAATAAATCTGTCATTTTTATGACCGGAATAGGTCATGCCTGTCCAAGTGTGATCAAAAGTAGATTTTTGAGGGCAGGGTTCCAGATGTGGGTATAACTTAAATATCCGTTTCATTTGTTTGTATAATGGCCGTTTTTCAAGGGAGTTTCTTTTATTGCCTGTGTAACAATGCATGCAGTGTAGATGGCCAGAACCATCCTGTGATTGTAAATGGATGGAACAGCTTGGTATTTATTATTGGGGCCATTCAGAATAATCATTGTTTTAAAATGTCTTATCTTTTTTCGAAATTAGGGGTGGGTCGAAAGAAATAACTGGAACTCAAATTTCAGTTTACATCAACAACAAAATACATTTTTAGGGGAATTCTCTCCCATATTGTCCGTTATGTCTGTACTGTCCATCCTCAACTACTGTCCATCCTCCTGAGTTGAGAGAACATTGATCTAAAATATCTGCTTATTTGAGGCATCACTTTGTTGTTCAGTGTATAGGGTAAATAAAATAGTCTGGCAATATTTTAAAATCCATATTTGGGGCGGAGGGGTGGTTCAAACCGAATTCAAAGAAATTTTTTTATTTTAAAACGTTGACTCTTACTGGCCACTGAAGTAAGATTTGAAGCTGTTCATGGTGTAACAAGTAAGAACTGTGTAGGTTTACAGGTTAACAGCCTTGTGAATTAATGTTAAGGGGAATTATTGATTCTGACAAGAACCAGGGTTGAGATTCTACTTCGTCTCAACCCCAGTTCTTCTCAGAACCAAAAGGTCCTCCTTAAAGTGTTGTGTCTCACAAGATTGTTACCTGTTAACCTCCTCAGGTCTTTCTAGCGTAATACTTTATAGGAAATTCCTGCTGTATAGGAAATTCATGCTGTATTTGTGAAATTTTTGCTATGGGAAATTCATGCTGTATAGGAAATTCATGCTGTATAGGAAATTCCTGTTGTATTCAGGACATTCCTGCTGTGAGGAAATTCCTGCTGTATAGGAAATTCCTGCTTTATAGGAAATTCCTGCTGTATAGGAAATTCCTGCTGTATAGGAAATTCCTGCTGTAGGGGGAATTCCTGCTGTATAGATGAGGATGTCATTTTTATAGGACAGCTCAAAGGTTTGGACTTCAACAAAGCAATGGTTTCTTGCAAACCATTATACTTGAAATGCAGCCATTAAAATGAAACGCCAGCAGTTGGTATGCATTGTCACATGGTAGTTAGAAAATTACAGGAAAAATGAACCTGTGAAATTATGTTTTAGTATCTTTCCTTCCCTTTCCATTCTGTTTTCCTGGATTAATTTCATGCAGTTATTTATTACTTTTGACTTGCTCTGGAACTTCTGTACATGAAGCTGCACATTTACAGAGCTTTGAAAACGGCCGAACTGACAAACTTCCATTAAACGAAAAAAAGCCATGAAGTAAATGTGAACTGTTTACAATTCATGTGTCAACATGCTACATGTATGTTTCTTTTCAAAACAAGTCAAAACTTGTGTAGCTTGCTATTTTTCAGGCCTGGAATTTAATCTTTAAGAGGGCAAGGCCATTCTCATTTTGCAAAGGGCACTTCCATTGGAAAATCTTAAAGGCTATGGGAATCTTTTGAAGGGGCACTGAGGCCAAGACCAGGGCAACGAAGGCCATGGCCTCCATGGCCTCCGTGTAATTCCAGGCCTGATTTTTACAATCTTTTTAGTAAGAAAAGAGAATATTAAAGATTTATGAAATCGCCCATGTTTTGGGGTAAAGGGCGATAGTTGCAAAGAACCACATGGTTATTATATACAAGTTCTTTAGCTTTGTGAAACTTTAAGCAGGAAAAGTGAAAATCGCTGTTGCCAGTCAGAACGATGTTAGACTTTTAAACCCTTCCTCAGGGCATGCTAGGACTGTACAAAAATCTGCTCAACAGAAGGTCATAAAGCAATAGAATGGCCACATTTTTCTGGAAACTTATGATTTGAGTTAAGTTTTTCCATTCCTATGCTGGGGATATATTTCCTACATTGACTGTTACACAGCAGAAAAGTGGTTAAACTTTCCAGCTTGGTTTCTGCAACACAGGTTGCTATACACTCCTTCTAGCGAACACGTGATGATATGAAATGGTTTGTACTGTTGTTTTAATGACTTCAAAGAACAGTCATGAAGTTGAATGAATGGATCAAAACAGTTTGGTGTCTTGTTTAGCTTGGTTGAATATGCAGGTATGGTGGGAGGTTATTCATCTCACACAATAAAAACCATTTAGTAAACCCGTCTTTGTTTTTGAACGGACAAAGACCTTGTTTACATACAATTCATGCCCTTTTTTGAAGTTAATTGGACCATGTTCGATATCAATTTCATTCACCACCTATGTAACCAGCCACCTGTAACCTAAAGAGTGGAGACATTTTCAAAAGAAGCAGGTATGGCTTTAGGAAAGGATGGCGGTCAAAAGTTTATTGCAAGACAATTTTTTAGGATAAGATGTTGAATTTGATTTTAAGGAATTGTAATTCTATTGGACTTGACATACACAAACGTGGCAAAAAAGGGAATTGACACAGGTATAGGGCATTGAAATGTAACCAAGTAAAAGAAAGCAAGGCTGTGTCTCTAATGAGTCATACCGGTTTAAAATTTGTCTCATCATTTGCGGGGTTTGGAACACTAGAAAGCAACAGACATACCAGATAAATTTCCATTGTTTAAATAATTCTGTGTATGCACCTATTTCCGAGAACAATGGTAAGTCTGCTGCCACCTAGCGCCCCCAAAAGCCTAACTGTCATTTTGGTTTGTGTGGGAGGTTCAAAAGCCCTTGAAAAAGAAAAAACAAACAAACAATGAAAAAGAGTTTTATTCAGCTGGACTTGAAACAAAAAAGCACCAAGTTGACTGTCTATTGTTGTACATCAGTGACGAGAAAAATTAAAATTATACTGAAAGGTATAGGGTCATAGATTGGCATCAACCGGCGCACCAAAGGGGGGGGCTGGGCCCCTCCCCCCCCCCCAAAAAAAAAAAAAAAACTGGGGGAGGAAGGGAGAAAAGTCGCAAATGTGTATGTAGTTTTTGGTTTTTATTTCCGGTGGCAGTATTTTATTTTCTTCCTTTGCCATTTGCAATTTTTTTTTTCCTGCCAAAATTACTCTTTTATACGGGAGATTCGATAACGCGAGGTGCGAGGTGACAGATATTGAACACCATACTTTTATAATAACTCGCTTGTAATTGTTTAAATTTGCAACAATAACATATTAAGCATTTGAAACCAACGGGCTAATTTGTCCAGGATAAAATATATCTCACGTCGATCCGGCATTCTGATATAAATTATTATTATGTGACACCACTTTCGCAAAACCAAGGTTTATCTGTAGGATCTGGGTTTGCCGCCCACTTATTCATGGAATTTGCCGCCCAGTGATGAAAAGTAAAAGATTTATATGGATCAGAAGTGCTTAAAAAGTATGTCTATTTTTCTAATTTTATGCATAAAGAGGCTTGATTTTTCACCCCCAAAACGACAAAAGCTCAGAGCTCTAGGGGGCTTGCCCCCTGGACCCCCATCCGGGTTTCGCCCCTGGACCACACCAGGGGTCGTAAGGCCGGCCCCTTGACCCCACCCTTGACCCCACCCAAAACATTGGTTTGAGCCCCCCTAAAACATAATCCTGGGTGCGCCATTGATTGGCATACATGTATACTGCCCATAATAACTTAATTGGTGAGACCCACTACAGCTATTGGTAGGACAAACTATTTTGGGAGAGGATTCCCTTCAAAGTAATATTGTTTGGATAATTGTTTTCCCCAAAACATTTGAATCTAAGAATCGATGTATATGAATCGTTTCTTAGATTTCTGAGGGCTGGTGTCTGTTTGCGAATGCTGTAGCCAAAGATGCGGTTGGTACCCGCTGTCACTTAGCTAAACGTGGATGGATTACACGTTCTTGTGAAAATACTGTGCCAGTTTTTTGCTATTTTTCTCAGCAAGTAATCACTGGATTCACCTGAAACTTTCACATGTGAATACAATTGTAACTTTCTTTGTAATTTTGCCTATAAGTAAGCATTCCGACCCTACCTTTAAATCAATGTTAAATTTGAAACTGGGATAAAGAAAACTATTTGTGTTTTTACCCATACGCCAATTCGAACTGCCTCTAGCTTCCGGACAAGCTCGGTGGTCATCTGCTCTAGCTTGGCAAAGGTTGTTGGTTTGTATCCCAACCATGTGATATGCCTGTGGATTTTGTTCACAGGACTCAGGAAAGTACTGAGTTTACAGTGCTTAACACACATCGATGTAACCGTTGAAATACAAAAACAAAAAAAATTATACTGTACTTTATCTCCATTGCTGTAACTACATCAGTTAAATAAGACAATGACACAAACAAAATTTTCAAAATAACTACACAACTTAAAGCTTCAATTTGGCTTTAAACATATGGAGGCCCATTTGTAATTAGTTGTGATTAATATTCTAAAATTACTATTGAAGTGTATAAACTGTGGCTGTTGGTTGAAGGATAAGTTTTGAAGTACAAGTGTACTGTGTACAAGGTTGGGTTAGTGGAAGGTAGAAATGAAAATAATTGTTTTGACAAGGCCAGTTGCCTATACTCCGGTGATGAAATAGACAGCTCGGCCACCACAGTGCATCACTTTGTCATAAAAACACTGTTTTAAAATGGTCTCACAACCGATTCTCACTCAGCGTTCTCTGGGGTTCTATTTTCTATGGTGGATTTAAACCATTGGCTATGTGGGCAGGGTTTAAGCCAGCATGTGAAAAGCAAGACGTGTAAATTGCTCACTTTAATACCAATTCTGTAATTTTTAATAATATATTTTTACTGTTATATAAAGCATGTTCGACAAAGTAAATTTCCAATTTATTGACAATAAGCATTGAATTGAATTGAATACACTTGTGTACATGAAAGACAAAGAAGGACGTCTAAATTAGAACAAAAATGTGTCAAAAAGATCATTCTTGCTTATACCATGTACATGGGTATTGTCAAATGGGAATTTGCACACATTTAGCACACATTTAGCACACTTTGACTATCATTTCCTTCAATGCCCAGCACCCAATTTCAAAGAGCTAGTTCAAAACAGAGAGGGAAGCCAGTCAAAGAGGGTACATGTGGTATGGTATTTTGGCTGGTAACCTTATACTGGTAAGCAACAATTTCTTGAGCTAGGATAGTTTTTGTGCTTAAGCAGCTTTATGAAAATGGGCCGTGGTCTTGGCCATGGTTATCCTTGAAATGTTCTGGTAGACACTCTTGATGTTCCAATGGCAGTGCCTTTTTCAGGTTATGTGGCCTTGCTCCTACTAGAATGAACTCCAACACCTGTTTAAGCTTTAACTACAGTCATAGCTTTCAATCAATAAAGTAGTTAAATCATTGACAGGAAAACTGTTAGTTAATATTGACAGGAAAATTGTAATTTTTGGGGAAGCCAAGTTTATAATAATGTGGTATCTTGCTCTAGAGAGGCTCCGCATATTGTATTTCTTGCTATAGACTATGTGACCTGTGACATCACATGTTTACAAAAGAGCCACAGAGCCTGGACTTCCTGCAGGCAAGTTTGTACACAGCTCAATGGAAGAATACAATAAATCTTATGTTTTATGGAGATTGCACTGTCTGATTTTTCTCAACTTTTGATATGAAGAAAGGGGGGACATCTCAAAAGCTGTACAGCTGTTGCTTTTGTAACTCTTGAATTTATGTAAAAATTATGACACAAAATGTAAATTTTCCCATATGGCCTGTGTACATGTAGTATCTTGCCAGTCAGGAATTGCATTAGAATGTACAAGGTCACTACTCTGTAAACAAAGGTAACATGGTCTATTGGGTTTTAAGTGGTGAGTACATCCAAGACAGTTTCAGCAAGATACAGAATAGTTGTTATTTCAAACAATCGTGTGTTAAAGGTTGTCTATATTGAATCAGTGATTTTGCACTGACATGGAGATTTCTGTGTATGTTTAAATGTTTTCCTATTTTATTGTTTGTGCCTTTTCCCCAGGATTATCAGCGGTCAAGCGACCGCTCCTTCCCTCCACCACCTTCCAGCTCTAACCGCCGCTAAGATCCGTAGCTTCAATCAACTGCAGACAAATGACAGGTGACACCCTGCCCAATGTTCATGTTCAAAATGATTAGATACTGCAAAGCGCCAGCCCACTCTAGATCACATGAGATGATGGAATGTTTCTTAAAACCTGTTTCTTTAATACACGATGAATTGTGTTACATCAGGGCCCAATGAAACGGCACTCCTTACCGTAGAATTCTGTGTTCCTGCACCGCTGCGACTCATACAAATACACATGT
Source organism: Leptasterias polaris (assembly GCA_037783415.1). Taxonomy (NCBI): domain Eukaryota; kingdom Metazoa; phylum Echinodermata; class Asteroidea; order Forcipulatida; family Asteriidae; genus Leptasterias; species Leptasterias polaris. The sequence continues at coordinate 3,851,585 of JAZGTN010000092.1, read as the reverse complement.
TAAGTGCAGAACTCTTTGGTAAGTGGTGCCATGAAATTAGGCCATGATCATGAGATGATGGAACATTTCTTAAAACCCGTTCCGATCATACACAATGAATTGTGATACATCAGTGCCCAATTTCATGGCACTCCTTACGCCCCACTGCGGCCCGTAGAAATACACACTTTAAGTGCAGAATTCTCTGATAAGCAATGCCATGAAATTAGGCCCTGATTGTTGGTTAAACAAAAAAGGAAAACATATGCCCATTATAAGCTGGCTAAGGTAGACTTCTTGTAAACTGTTATTCAGTGTATACTTAAGTACATTTTAATATCATATAATAGGCTGACAAAAGGGTGTGTATTAAAGCATATAGGAATATGCTGGATCTTAAACACTACCAAAGTGGTTTCAAGTGGTTAGAACAGATACACTCTCAGCATCTATTTACATGTGTACAACCATTAATAGCCAAAAGTTCATGCCATGAATTGACATTTTTATCTTTTAAACATAACTTAAAATGGAGAAAATTGTTATTTTAAACAAGCACATTATTTTTTGTTGGAAATAAGTTTGTTAAAAGATTAGTCAAATGTGGTGGTGATAACACAGAAAAGTATGGTGTCCAAAAAGTTAAAGCTCAGAAAATTGTCTGATGTTTGGATGGGAAATTTCATTTCTATTTTGTCTTTTTGTTTAAGATTGAAAATGTTAACATTGAGAATAATTGGTATACTTATTGTGTACAAAGGTGGTAATAATTCTAAAAGAAGGAATTAGGAAGGTTTGGAACAAGTTTTTCAGATATCACTGGGAAAGGTTTCAAAATGCAGTTGTAACAAAAGTTTTACAATCCTTTGTGTTTTTAAGTATTTAAAGAGTTAGTCGGTTAACAATGAACCTTAGGTAACATTAACATGGTACTGCCATTTGACCACAATTCAATGAACAGAACCAAATTGAGTCTCGAAGAGCAAAATAGTCTGTTCCCTGTTTTGTATTATAAGAATTGAATTGATAAATTCAAGTTCATGTAGGGAACATGACCAAGATGGTGACAGCATGTAGTAGTGTATTTAGTTTGCCATTTGCTCATGTATAAGGAGAACAAAAACTGAAGTTCATAAATGATAGTTTCTGATAGGCCTATAAGAATAGCATATAGTAGTAGAATGTGGTGAAGGTGGTTTCAAAGTTTTGAATGCCGGATACAGTTAACAAATAAAGTAGAGAAGTACTTAGTAATAACAAGTCTGTAAATGACAGTGGGCTTATGCTTTCACTCTGGTAAACTTTATCCTGTGCCAGATCTGGAAATGTATTGCCCAGTTTGTTTTCATGTACAGCAAAATCTTTGTGGGCACTGGTCTAGACAGAACATATTGGTCAAGCTGTGGTATGTACAAAATCCTTTGGTCTAGTAGATTTATTTTCTTCAGTAAAAAAAACACAAAAAAACTAAAACAGACAATCTTTGAAATTTCATTCTTGGGTCAAAGGTTTGTGTTGGCATTAGAATAACCTAGATCTGTGTGTTTTCCATTTGAGCTTTTTTCGGAATGTAAAGGCTAGCTCGTGTTATTAAGGTAGCCTAGTTTTAAAATATTTGTCGTTAACGTTTCCGTTTTTATAACTATTTTAAATATATGAATTGTTTGAAAATCATTTGGTTATCAGAAACAAATATTAAACATTTGTTTCTTAAATTAAAGAATTTTTCTTTTCGTTTTGTTTAACTTTTTTTTTTAGAGTTCAGTTTGAAAGACTTCAAATACTTTGTGAGCCTGAACGTTTTTTTAAGCTTCTTGACATGCCAATGTTTCTGTAATGTTTAAATAATTTTGTAACATCTTAGTTGGGTTAGGAGCTGCTTTATGTTTTCAACATGTTCACAGTGACACAGAGGTTATTGGAGGCAGGGTTTAAAGGATTTGTGACGTGAAAATTTTGATTTTTGCTCGTATTGTGAATAATGCAGGTTCCTGGTGTTGACATTGATTACTAATTCACATCAGGGATGGGAGAAGGTCTGTAAAAGTAGCTTTCTCTGGCTCTTTCACACAAAGCCCAATGCCCCTGGAAAACACACAATTATGTACTACCCCAATGGCTCAAGTGTTAAACTCGTTTGTTTTAAAATCACGCTTAAAATTACAATAAAAAGGGTATTATACAGGATTGGCAGAGCTGTTATATTATAGTCGCGCAGACAGTTTTCATACATGAAAGAACAAACCTGTGAAAAATTTGGGCTTGATCCGTTGTGTGAGTCAGGAGAAAATAGTGGGAAAATGCACAATTTTCAGCATGTAAACACAATGTCCTTAATTTTGGTTGTAACAAAAAAAATTGGCTGTTGCGTTTTTTGTTGTTGGTTTAGGTGTGTTTTCAGATAGTTTTCTCGAATATGACTTCATTTCAGAGGAAAATATTTCACAGAAATAAATGTTTCTAGTATGAACTTCATAATCAGTAAGCTTTCAGAATAAAATTCATCATTGATGTTTTTACCCTTACCAATCCTGTATAATACCTTAAAATCTGAATTTATTCAGATTTCAAAATGCGAATAATATATAGATAGTTCCCAGTAGACGCCATCTTTACGGGCAAATCGCATTTTGGCTTGCAGGCGCGTCAAGCGCTCAAATTATTAACGCAGCCGCGTCATTCACTAACCAATCACGCAATGAGTTTGGTGAAATGTGCGCGTGCTGCACGCCGTTCTCACGCGTAACGCATGACTGTGTGTTCCAAATTGCCCGTAAAGATGGCCGACTTACGTCATACTGCAACCTATCTATACGTTCTCGTGTGTCTACCAAATGCTCAAAAGATTTTAATTGTGTTTGCTTCATCATTGTTTCCCGAAACATAAGCTGTGCCTTCCTTTTGTACAGTTCAATGAGTTTGTAATTGTCTTCATTTGGAACAAAGTAAGGGAACATTGTAAATTGCAGTTGGAATAGAACTTTAAATATTTGGGCACCTTGTTATGATGTATAGAATAAAATCTCTGTCAAATGATGTTAACCGCTCACACTTTTTGTTTTGTTATTTTGGTATTTGTCAATGCCCCACCCCTCAAATTACAAGGAACAGAGAATTGGAATATCAAAGAAGTAAACTAAGGTTAGTATTGCTGTTCAAACTGAAGATTTTACATTTTAAATGTAGAGATCTGAGACGGTGCCGATTTTATACTGTTGATTGGTTGCTAAATACCTTGGTCACAGAGTTGAAGTCATTATCAGTGAAAATAAAACGACAATTGCCATTAAATTCATGTGCTTCTTTGCCAAAATTGTCTTTAAAGACAATAGGGAGATAGACATTTTGGTCCAGACGTAGGGAGATTTCCGAAATATTGAAGTCATTTAACTTCATGTCCAATTTTGATTCTTCTTTTCTTTTGCCGAAATTTGATGAAGAAGAAATTTTCCTCCGATTTACAGTCACATTTTGCTTATTTTACGCAACTGTCAGACGCTCTCTGCAAATAACAAAACGAGTGTCTTGTTATTGTATTAAGATAATCACCATTGTTCCAATATAGCTCTACATTAATGTTTCATACGATCGATGCACAAAAAAAGCGGCGTTTTTGCTTCTCAGTCGTGGCCGTTGGTGGTGTCTGACACTCGGTCTGTGTAGACCGTTGATTGAGTTGAATCAAACCCGCCCGTCAATGTCATCGCATATAAACCTATACAGTTTATCATTTTCTCAGAAGTCTTTGAGTATAGTTACAAAAGTTGTCTTCGGCGGCATAACTCTTAGATTCATGGTTTTCTCTGTCGAGGGTTGTCACCCCAAAATAACCAATGCATGACAACCCTCGGCCAACTCTTTATTTCATAAATACCTGCAAAGACAAGAAAGGAAAAGAATGAACGGTCAACATTGAAATGCTCCCTTTGGTTTCGCTAACCAGGAACTAAATGATATAATTTTTTCCTGCTAAAGGATGACTTTTTGGTTTTGTTTGACCTTTGGTAAAATTATGTTTAACTTCAACCAATATTTAACCAGCATGGTCGCTTAGCTGATCGACTGATCTTGTAACCTAATTTTCCCACCTTTAAATATAAAAAAAATATCATTTCAATTCCTTTTTGTGCAATAGGAGGTACAACTTTAATTCTCAAAAAATATTTAAAATAGGCCTAATGGATTTTCCCCTATCCCAACGAGAAAAGCAGCAAAATTTTTTCTAAAAACTTACAGGTCAAGCTTTTGACCAGCTTCCGGTTCAATTGCTTTTGACTTTGTTCATCCGGGTTAATTGATACCGGATTACGTCATGCAATTTTGATTTCAGCACAGACGATACTGCAATTCTGCAAGTTTGAAAGTACCGCCATTATGAATGTTTACATTGTTTAACGACTCGACAGAAGTGTCATTTCAAGACATGTGGAAGAAAGGGAGACTTTCTTCCCATTTTTGGAACATTTGAGGTATGTTGAATGTTAATAGCTCCTTATTTGTAATGACTTTGTTGCATGCAATTGAAACGTAATGCCTACACCGTGTTATTAATGTTATTTGTCGTGAAACGTCCAGACGTCAACAATGTCAAGGTGAAACTTCCTGCATTTTAATGGGTGCGTTCGATTAGCTTCCCCGGGTCGACCCAGGTCTTCCCCCGGTGCGTTCGAATAGCTTTGACGTCATTCGCGGGGCTCACCCGGGTCAGCCCCAAGTGCCCTGCTTGTGGAGCGGGTCACTTGGGGCTGCCCCTGGTTCATGACGTCACAGCGAAAAACTTTCTCAATGGCCACCATTTTGTTTGTAATTCAGCGGGACATTTTAGGAAGTTTGACACACATTTTCGCCATTACAACAGCGTTTTTGTGAGCAATAAGTATTTTTTATTCGAAGCCGGGTACCTTTGTATCACTGTGGGGTTGTACAAATTGTTTAATGTTGCAGTTTTACCTTGAGAATAATTATTTTACGATGTTTTCGTGAATCCACGGAAAGTATCGGACATACGGCACAAAATGGAAGTAGTTCCGGTCGGCTGTCCCAAGATGCATCGGTGTGAATGCTGGGGGAAGTTGGCGTTCGATTAGCTCATGGATCTGCTCACCCGGATGAGCAGACCGGGGTCGACCCGGGGAAGCTAATCGAACGCACCCATTAATGAAATGGTTGAACTTGCTGTTTTTGTGGTTTACATGAAGACCACTAGCTTTGGCTACTTTAATTCCACCCAACTTGTGTCTCTCTCATTCAACCCCATGGACACAAAACGAGGTAGGGAGGGTCTATTAACAGTTCCTTTATTACCACACTGTCAATATTGTTGTCAGGGAGACCAGACTAAAAAGTGGACAAATGAAAGTGAACATTTCAAACAAGTCAAATCCATTAAAAACAGCTGAAATTTGAACCAACTATTCCTTCATGTTCACCACTTAAGCTGTAGTGATGAAAATAAAGGAATAGTTGGTTAAAATTTCACTTGTTTTCAGTGGATTTGATCTGCATGTGTGTGTGTTTGAAATGTTCACTTTCTGACTACTTTCTACACTATCTGACTATATAGGTCTATTGACATTGCAATCCTTGTATCTTTTCTGACACTCTGGCACTACATATCATATGTACTATCATGATTTATATAGAATAGTAGGGTATCAATTTCAGAGATATGGGTGTGGTTTTGGCTCAAGAGGTCTGCCAGGTCCCTACCCCTCAGCACCAAACTCTTTCTTTGGCAATGTATCGTTGACCTTTCTCACCGTGCAATATGCTTTAGTGAATACCAGCTGACATAATTTTTATGAGGGGGTGAATGTGCCTGCAGCGTAAACTCACCATTGAATAAGTAACACCTAATTTGGCTTTAGCCATGAAAATACAGGCAAGGTACCAGTCTACGTTAGTGTTGGCAACAGTTTTTAGAGGGAAATTAGGAGGGGTTGCAGAGCCTATAGTTGCAGAGCCTACAGGTGCTAATGCCCTGAATTTACATTAATAACCATCAATACCAGAATGTTTAACGTACAGGTATGTACATGAAGTAGGGGTTTTGATGAACAGAGTTACCCTCAGTATCCCGAAAGAGTTGTCTTTCTGTACTGGGTTATAAGTTCCAGGTGTTGGCAATAATTTTATGCAAAGTAGCTATGGTGTTAAAAGGCAAAGCTCGTTTGAATGCCTGTATTTATTCCGACAAGTTGCTAGCTCGAGAATGACAAGAACGTATCCAAGGAAGAGGTTGTAATTTTGAGGGGAACTAATGGTGAATTAAGTCTGCAAGTTGTTATCGGTATACTGTACATGCTTCAGAAGAATACTGAGAACTGTTTTCTGTTCAGAACATAAACACTTAAGTCAACACCCTTAGCAACAGCCACAGCTGTAGCCGTCTATTGAGACACTGCCTGAGAGATTGTTTTGGTGCCACTTTGTATGAATTTATGCATTTGGTATCACATCTCAAGTAATAGACCACAAGGGAAACTGACCGGGTAAATTTTAAATAATTTTGGGTTGAACAGTTGACTATAGTGGGACTTGAACCTGTGAACTCTGGATTCACGTGCCAGTGCTCTACCAACTGAGGTATCTAACCCTAATGTTGGGGGTCTCCCTATTTTGTCAATTTCTTTGTTCAGAGGGTGCCAGTCAATAGATAACAAAGATATTGACAAAATAGGGAGACTGTCAACATTAGAGCTAGTTAGCTCAGTTGATAGAGCGCCTGCACGTTAATCCGGAGGTTGCAAGTTCAAGTCCCGCTCCAGTCAATTTGTTCTTTGTTCAACCTAAAATCATTGGTTATAAACTAGAGGGACCTACTATTGAGTATTTATTGTGTGTGAGATTTGTGCCCATGATCCTGCGCTTTTTAGTCATTTCAAATTATGAGGACAGCCACAGGTTCATAAGTGCTCCTGTTTTATCCAGTCAAACTGCTTTCAAGATCTCATTTTATTGGACATTATGGTGTACTTTTATTTTATATTAGTTTTACTATAGGCCTATATGGTGAAAACACATTATTGTTTTTATGCAGAAGTGAACACTGCATCACCCTAAGATTAAAATAGATTGTACCCCATTATCTGAATATATTTTCTGAAATTTAAAAGACTGCAGAAGTACTTTAAATACCTTATTGGCAATTCTAACATGCACGATATGAGACTCCCTGTATAGCATACGAGCCAACTTCAGTTGAGAGCATACATTGGTGAATCAAAACTAATTAGAACACTGAATACTGTTAGATTAGATTTCTCTATAAAAAAAAATTGGAGTAGGCACTTGGATGGCGGCTTTTGTCACTGATTCTGAAAAGGAAAAAAGACAGTAGGCCTGATATTTCAGTCTTGAAAGCGCAAGGGCACCAAGCATTTTCTCCTTTGTAAAGAGCACCTCTATGAGGAAGTTGCAAATTACTCTTGGACCATTTTAAGGGGCACAAAGGCAATGACCAGGGGCAATGAAGGCAATTGCCTCCATTAAGCAACAGGCCTAAAGACATGTTCCTTGTGTTCTCACTACCTGATTTGTTTTAAGATGCTCATTATGGGCAATTTAAAGGTTCTGTTTTTCATTTTCCAGCAAACTTAGACAACATTTCTTTGTGTGAAACCCAGATTAGCTTGTGAAAGTGCGCACGAAATGTTCAGTTATTGTACTTTGTAAGCCCATTTCAGTCAGACCATTCAAAAAAATGCGTATGGTTTTTTTCTTCATACAAAGTGCTCCAGATGGAGAAATGTTCCTCTCGGAAGTTTTGAGAGAATCCATGACAGATGAACTGATCATCACACCACTGCAGTGTTGCACCAAGAATGAGCTTTGTAAGAAAGTACTGGAGCACAGTCAGTAAGTAGGTAAGGATATTTTGATGTGTTTGTATATTATAGCATGTTGAACATCTATCTGTACTTGATCATTTACATGTACTTGTCATGGTATTTGGACCACAATGAATACATTGTGGCTGGCCTGGGGCTGATTTCACAAAGAGTTTAAGATTGATCTAAATTGTGTATCAATCTTAACTGCTAAGCAAAGTGTGGTGTCACAATACAAATCACTATGGCAATACTGGCAACCCATCTTAAGATGAATGTTAGAGCTCCGGAATTCGAGCCCAGGAATTTCATCTTTGAGAGGGCAATGCCATTTTCATTTTGCATAGGGCACTTCCATTTGGAAAATCTGAAATTCTGAGGGAAACTTATGAAGGGGGGCCAAGACCTGGGGCAACAGAGACTATGGCCTCGTTGCAATTTCAGGCCTGTTGTGGATAATGTAGAAACGTGATAAGTTGTTATGCTTTAACATCAAGAAATAAGTGGTCAGGTAAATTGCCTATTAGGAACTATGGCCATCAATAGATTCCTTTGTGTGCTCACTAAAAAAATATAAACTTAATGAATTATTTTAGAAATAAGATTTTCAATTCATACTACAATACAGCAAAGGTGAGCAGAAACTCCCTGTCTTTGCATGGTTGAAGGATGGTGTAAAATTACTCTCTAAACTGTAAATTCACACTCTGTGTCCAGATATTAATTTTACTTTATTTCCACATTGAAGAACATTCTAGTTGGAACAATAAAAGAAACTGAGTAATGGTCAATTATGATCAAATTGGATAAACATATGAAAGTGAGTGAAAACAAGGAGCTTCATACATGTGAACTGGGTTTGCAAAAAGAAGTGCTTGTCAAGCTATATTATTCTATCAATGGCTCTTAGTTTCATCACTTTCTAAGACAACCCTGTTTGTCATTGATTTTAACAACAATTTCTGGCATTGTTTATATCCAGCACTTGGATTATATGTTTCCTCATTGTTGTATACACCAACTCCAATCATGTGTTTACCTTTCAGTGGTGTACCATGTGTGATGACCCATACAAAAATGAGGCACTCCTAGGAAATAGTGAAATTGCATTAAAGGTAAAGACAACCCAATCCCCAGTATTGATATCAGTAGGAAGTGATATCTAAAACATTCTTTTTGTGGAGAAATACTTACTAAAGGCCATATCTGCCACTAATTTGGTGTTGAAAGCTTTCATGTTCAACCTTTTGGTGAGCAATTAAAGGGGCAGGAAGGTGCCAGGTTTTTGCATGGAGTGTCTTATGAAACAGATAAAGACAATAGATGAAAAGTTAAGTTAAGTACTATTTAACTGCTATTTAAGCAAATTAATACAAAATGCACAATGTATAAAAACAAAGTAAATACAAAATTTGAAATACATACTTAGTAATTAACATTCATACAGGTTATATTTAACTTTACATAGTTCATTTTCACCAAAAATTACAAATTAATGAAATATGTGGTTTACAAAAGACCTATTCCATTTTGTTTATTTTATTTATCATGGTGCCTCTCTGTATTATGTAGCTACAGTGACTGTAGCCTTAAATGCACTAGGTTTCAGCCCCTTCATCTTCATTGGCTCTTTCTTCTATAGACCATGTTACCTTTGTTTACAGATATAGTGACCTTATACATTCTATAATGCATTTCCTGACAGGCAAGGTACTACACAGGCCATATGGGGAAATTTACATTTTGTGTCATAATTTTCACATAAATTCAAAAGTTACAAAAGCAACAGCCGTACAGCTTTTGAGATGTCCCCTTTTTCTTCATATCAAAAGTTGAGACAAATCAGCTAGTGCAATCTCCATAAAACATAAGATTTATTGTATTCTTCCATTGAGCTGTGTACAAACTGTGGCTCTTTTGTAAACATGTGATGTCACAGGTCACATGGTCTATAGTGCCATTAATGTGCTAATATTTTCATATATTACAGAGCTGGACCTGGTGCCAAAGTTTCCTCCATGCCAAGGCTATATCGTCATTATGAATGAGTTCCACATGCACTCCTTACAGATGAAGGTATTTAAGGCCATGTAAGTTTATATTTGTTTTTGTTTATATTTCTATGACAAGTGTTCATAATAATATCGTCATGTCAGTGCAACAAGGTCATAACTCAATTCTGCACAACAAAGTCGTATCTCGCACAAAAATTCTTAACGCAACAACGCCATATCTCGGTGTCCATTGCCTTCTTATTACATCCGGGTTATTTTAGGAGATACAACCTTGTTGCACCAACACAATGATGTCAAGGCTACAGAGAGGCTAGACTGGTCCCCTGTCTTTATCCACAAGGATAAAGTAAGATCGGTGCCTGTAAGACCAGTAAAGACAGGCACTGGTCTTACAGGTCCAATGATTTCATTGGATACAATCGTTTCATTGGATAAACGTGCAGTGATGTAAGCTTTCCATATCGTGTTATGATTGGTTCCGAGGTAATGTAGTTTGTCAGCTCGCATTTTCAATTGTCTGCACAATGTTTGAACGCACATGCATGCACTGCGAATCTCCGTGTAAAATAGATGCAAGGTCAAAGCTACATTTGGCATGATCCTGCCAGGCGCTCAAGGCAGGTATCTGGGGATGTTCACGAGCCTCGGAGTGTGATGTCAGGAGTTCAGGCGACAGAGAGGCCACATGATATGACCGACTTATGTAAACTTTCCATTTGCATATTTCACTCAATATTTTCTTGAGGATTTTAGTTTTATTGCACAGGAAAAAGTGATCGTGCTAACTCATTTCTGATCAAATTGTACATTAAGCAATGTATGTATTGGTTAGTCAATTCTTTACAAAAGTTAAAATTGTTCAATCCCTTTAGACAGAATAGGCAATGCGATACAGTTATACAAACTATCTGCAGCAGTACCACTCACTAATACAAAGTAACTGTTGAAAAACCAACTTTGTACTATTCCTTTAAGCTTGTTGCTAGGAATAGTTTAAACTCTGTTTCTTGGTTTTATTGCAAAAGGTCAGAAACCGAGAGTTCATAAAAGAGACCCAGTTGATTTACCTTTCGACTTTTGTCATTGTTCTGTCAACTTACTACTGTCCCAGGTCACTCAGTTTAATCTTGATAACGGTAGGGCTCAACATACCCCTAATACAGTGCTTGTGTTTTATGCAACAATCTGGGCCCCAAAATGTAGCTAAGCACAAAAAAACTTATGCTTATCAGAATAAGGTTACCAGCCAAAATACCATGTCACATGTACCATTTGTAACTAGTATCATGCTTATTTTTGCTTAGCAGGCATCATTTCTGCTTAGGCAGCTCTATGAAACTGGTTTTGGTTCCTTTATATTATAAAACTTATAACTATCATTGTCAGTTGGTATAGGGCCTACACGATTTACTCTTATTGACATGGCTACACCTTGATAAACGTACTTCCTACCCCTGGGTACAAGCTTGTGTAATACCTACATACATTTTTCTGATACATGAATTTGATATGTTACCTGTCTTGTTACTTTTTTGAGTCAAAACGTTCTTTATTTAACTGGCCTGAACATGGTAACACTGTACGTGACCCCCAGTTCCCCCAGTTCGGCACCAGTAAATGTACAACAGTGTTGACTCAAAATCTTCAGAAAATATGATATGCGATGGTACTTTGAAGTTTGAACACACCATTTATCTCTGAATTGTTGAGACTTGAAAACAATCTGCACATCGGACAAGTGTACTTCATCTGTGTTCTTGATACTCGGGTTAGTATTGTGTTGCGCGGGATGAGCGGATTGACAGGACGATTTGCAAATACACCGGAGGACCCTCTGACAGAAAACATTGTGTATCTGCACCATAATAAAGACACTTACCAATCAATGGTATATCGTGTGGAGAGTCCTTCTGAAGTGGGACAGTGAAAAATAGCCCCCCATTTATTGCCAATAAAATGATTTAAAAGTGTGTACACACTGTACAGACAGCAGGCCCTAATAACCATACACAAAAAGAAGAACGAACTTTTGCCTTATAACGAGTACAGTGCATCAGAATTACCCCTGTCCCTTGAAAATAACTTTAAAGAGCACTCCGGTAAATTTTCAGATGCTCTTCACTTCATATCATCAAAATTGTACTGAACAAAAATCAAGAAAAGTACAACTAAGTATGGCCTAGTTATACATTATAGTGGGGACAGTTCTTTGAGTGAATTTGAATAACAAATCGAACTTGCTTTAGCAAGCCTTGCTCTCAGCAGCCTCAGAGATGGTTACAAGTAATATAAATCTTATATTAACCTATATATAAACTTTAAAAAGATGCAAAAAAGAAGGGAACATCGATGCAAAAAAGAAGGGAACATCGTTGCAAGCATGTATGCCCTCTGCTTAAATCTTGGGAAAGCAATTCTAGATGTAAGTGCAATAATGTTTGTCAGATAGCTCAGTTGGTAGAGCGCCGGCACGTTAAACCGGAGGTCGTTGGTTCAAATCCCGCTCTAGTCAATTTTTCTTTGTTCAACCCAAAATCATTTAAACATTTACCCAGTCAGTTTCCCTTGTGGTTTATTATTTGATATCTGATATAAAAAGTCGCATCCCCTTAAGGTGATCCCCTGGCTGCCGCTTCCCAGGTTGTATCGTATACTTGGGTGTGATCCCTGGCTACACGGCAGTTTGTGGTTGAATGGCTTCTGACTGGCACCCCCCGAACAAAGATATTGACAAAATAGGGAGACCGCCAACATAGGGCTAGATAGCTCAGTTGGTAGAGCGCCGGCACGTTAAACCGGAGGTCGTTGGTTCAAATCCCGCTCTAGTCAATTTTTCTTTGTTCAACCCAAAATTCTTTTAAAACAATGGACATTGTTTTGAACCAGTGGGTTTTGGTCATGAATTGTTGTTCCGCGCTTGGAGAACGAACTGTGTGTAATACTTGTGTTACATCACATTATTGTGCCTGATATGAAAACTGTGTTTCGCAAATGAATACATGTATTGAAGAAAACGCACATTTCAACGTGGTTTTTAATTGGGAACATTCTGCACATAATGAAAAATCGTCTGGTGGCGTATCGGGGGGCGTGGGCGGTGCTGAGACCCCTTCCCCCCCCCCCCCCCCCTTGCCTCATAAATGAGATCGGGGGGAAATGTACAAATGAATGGTTCGATATATTAAATATCCCTCTAAATTATATCTTTGCCCTCGTTTGCCACCCACCCCCACCCCAATGCAATTGGCTGGTTACACCAATAAGGGTCTATGGTAGTGGACCATGCAAAGGCGTTTATGTTAATAACAAACAGGAGATACATGTATTGTCTACAATCTTTCCCTAATGTGGTTTGAAATAATTGCCAATGAACTCACTAAATTGTCATGAAATAGGCCCTATCATCAGAACTCCATAGCTTTTACAAACAATTACTTCATGAAACCGCCATTTCCACCTTAAAATATAACTATTCAGACTTATGAAACTTTTTTGACAAAGAGTAAATATAAGAAGTATAACACAATAAAGCCATATTGGGTGATTTCTTGTAGTTTCTTTTTATCTGACATTCTAAATTTAGTTTCTGTATACTTTATCTGTTGGTAATGGCCACGGGTTGATACGCGTGGTTTGCTTTGCAAGATCCACAGTTTGGAATTTGATAATCCATTGACATGTGAAACTTAATTTATCATCAGACTCCTATAAATGGTCCCACCTTGCACGTAGACTTTCATCGCCAAGATAGCAAATACTGAGGGAGTATTGATAATCAATCCCATATTACATGTATACCTAATTGATTAGATGCAAGATCAAAGTCAAACACCCAAAGCTTGGTATACGAACCTACTACAAATATTGGTTGTGCACAAATGACACAGCTGCGTGCTGTGTATTGTAATGACGACAACTAAACCAATGAGAATCACGTGTTTTGATTCGTCTACGGTAGATAGCATCACAAGACCTCCTATCTACCTGGTGAACGCCAGGCCGCCATAGTCATGAGAATTTGTCCAGGCGCAATCTGTGGTGATATTGCTCTCTGCAATCTTTGTCTGCAGTTTGATATGGGTTAAGGAGGAATTGTCCGAACACACAACATCGACACAGGCTGTTCGATTCTGTACACGAAGAATTCCTTCTAATGTTCAACCATATAAAGTTGTCAGCACTATTCGTGAAACAATTAAACTCACAGACGATATCTCTTAAGCATTCCGGTTAACCCGCATAAAAAAATTAACTTTGTAAACCTCCAGAAAGCAGGTTTATTGAGTAAAACCTCCAGAAAGCAGGTTTATTGAGTTTACCAGTTATCATGCGTGTAGCCTACAACGGACGATAAATTTGAATAAGTTATAGCGGCCTACCAGTATTATGATTTGAGTGACCTCATTTTCGGGTCATCTTTGATTAGTTCAATGGCTTCTAGCAACAGGTGAGATGTTATCAGAGAGACAGGTGTGGTTAGTTCAACCAACGGGTATATAAACGGCCTATGTCTATACAGTACAAGGGGTTTCAAGTTTATCTGCTTGATAGACTTGCTACTGGGTTCCCCACTGAGCTATTGTACCTATGTAACCAAGTGTGAGATAAGTTATACTTCACGTTATATTTTCACATTCCCGTAACGCAGAACTGATGCCATCTTGAAAGCGATAGATTTATAGTGGATATGATCACGGCGGTGTCAGATTTCTTTGGATTAATATCATTCTAAACCATAAACATTACATTGAATTTACAGTAGCAGGTTGATAATGTGATTCTGTAATGCATGTCTGTTACTGAATTTATTATTATTTTGTTTAGTCAGTGTATTCCATTCCATTAATTTGTTTTCACGAGTTCATAGTAGCAACAATTATACAAGGTTGATGTTATTAAATCCTCACAAGTCTTACCGTTCAATCTAAGCTCTAAACTTTGAACAAGGGAGGGGCATTTGTACTGTATGTTATTACATTCTGGTTTATCATATTACAGCACTGCTTATGGCACAGAACAAAACAAATATTTTCAAACAGATTTTTGTATATCAAAAGTTTCCCGTGTGTCCCCTTTATGTTACAAAGGTTTGTTCCTTTATGGGATTCAATGGGTCAAGAGATGGGTGGAGGACATCAAGTGGGTGGGGAGGGTTTCGAGGTGGTAGGGGTTCCTCTAATCCCAGTTTAATCCACCATGAAATAGCAGTGAAAAAGGGAACACACATTGGCGATTTCGTCCACATCTGACAGACTTGGACAAATTGTCGAATAATGATTTTGTGTTTTAATTGCCAAACGACCATCAACAATTGAAACAGACATAAAAGGAAGAGCCTATCGGATTATACCAGTCATGTTGCATTAAAACAAATTTAGTGTCCCAGCAGAGCAAGCGGACATATTTTGGTAAGGAATCAACCTTGAGAGGAAAAGGTAAACTTTAAAAAAGCGAAACAATACTATCAATGAGTCTTTGTTTGCTTAGAGGTCGTTGTTTTGTGAATCCATGTTGTTTATCATCAACTCTGTGTGAAAATCTCCTCACTTAGTGAGTCAACCTTTCGGTTGGTTCAAAGTTAATGGTCACTTTTGTATTTTGTTTTTATTATGCACATGATTGTATTGTAGTCATCAAACGGGTACAGAGTAAAATAATACATAAATACATACAAATATGGAAAAAGACGCATAGTTTTGAAATATTTCATTCCATTCATACTTTTAAAAAACCACATATAGTATTATAAAGCTTTAAAAAGCTGATTGCAAAATTTAACAATGTTTAAAATCATATCTTGTGTAATGACCATATCAAAAAGAATCAGATTGAACCCTAAATTGACAACAAATAGAGTAGGCCTATAACAAAAATCACTAATATTTATTTAGTGTTTTGTAAAAAAAAAAAAAATTGAGCGTACCTTTAACGTTGAAGGTACTTTAGAAAGATTATTGCTCATCAAAGTGACCATTTGACACATCTGTCAGTCAAGACTCATGGATTGACTCAAGGGTTTGGACTCGCACCTACTCAGGGCCTCATTCTCTGCCCACTATAATAACCACAGCTCGTTAGAGTGTTGACCGTTAATACTCCATAACTAGATACGGTGTGCCACAAAGACCCTGCTCACAGTGGGAAACCCCATTCAACGGCCTGTACAAAGGCCACGGGCGATAAATTTCACCCATTATAAATACTACGTTTATAACCATTGCCCAGTGGTAGATTTATTCAGGAAATCACATCCGTTTTCGTTTTGATAACATGGAATTAGAAAAAGACGTCTTGTTGCTGATCTTTTAGGGCTATATAGCTCATAATTTAAATTATAACGCCCCTTCATTTATACCCACTCTCTTAATATTATTGTTTTGATGCTATGATTAAACTTTTGTTTGTGTTTGAAATCCTCTCGATAAGCTAACAACTCTATTTTCGATTTGTTTTCTTTTGAATGATCATTTTTCCTCCGTATACACTTAGCCTACATCTTGTTTAATTTGCTGCGTGATAATCATTTAATATTTTGTAGGACTCTCCACGACGTAAAAACGTATTTGCTGTCATCTCGAAATGCTTTTAATATTGTTAATAAACATGTTTTCATCAGCACGGTCTCAACATAAACCGTCAAGATCCGAATCAAAGAACCAACATTAAATGTAACATTAAATCGCGATGAAATCATTATACAATTGAAATAAACCCTCTAGTACCTATTATAACTAACGTTTCACGTAAAAAGAAAGATGCTTTCCATCCGGTAATTTGTCTACATTTTTGTCTCATCGTTTAGTATTGTAAATTTGTACAGCACCCAAGAAAAGAAGAAAAACCAATCTTTGAGACGTGATCATATCCCGGGGCCTCCCGCTGGGTCTGTTTTGGCCCCCGTTTTACGCGTAGATCGTCTCCACTTTAGGGAAACAATAAGGAATGGACAAAATAGAGCGGTGCAGGTGGCTGGGCCATTGTACCTACCACAAAAGAACGATTTGCGATTGTGACAACCAAATTAAAGAGGACAAGTATGCCGAGGCTTCGGTAGAAGAAGACCCCGGGCCCAAAGTGACAGGCTCCGGCAGCTCGCCATGGGAGCCCGGACTCATGAAAGCCGAGGAACAGTTGTGGAGCTTGGATTAGTGAGGATAAATGCATAGATCATTTGCCGATATCAGCTTGGATTGTCATTTTCATATTGTACAATTTTCTTTCTTTGGACATGGAGCAACAGCGCATACACATTACATGATCACATCCCCCTTCACAACTCCTAGACGAGTTGATGGGCTTGTCTTCAGCCTTGTTTTACTGTGAAGAGTTTGTGACACGTGGTAGACAACAATAAGTCAAGCATTAAGACGAGATACACTCGGTGTATTCCCACTTCAGTGTCAGTGTCTTCCAATCTAATATATTTGCACCTCATTGGTAGAATTCCCTAATCACCAAACAGTCTACGTGTTGTGTATTGAGTGGAGACAATGGCTTGTCTTGAAGATGAACCAACATTAAGACGCGGTTTGGATATTAAATGGTATTGCTCAAGTTAGTTTTCTGAACTTTCTTTCTAATATTAACAATGATTCAAATATTATATCGACTGTCCCCAATTTAGTCAGTGTGAACTTGAATGCGACATTTCCAAATCCACCACGGAGCCCAGCTTCGCCGTCATACTTGGTTTTTTGTGGCCATACTATTTAGGTGTCTGATTAGAAATTAAGTCACTTCAAAATGGTCACAAATGGCGTCATGTGACTGATTGCTACGTCAAACCATAAAGAAATGACTGTGGTCCTTTCTTTAGGGTTGAACAGTTGTAATGGTGATCATGGTTATGGGTTTTTCTCAAAGATCAAGGTAAAATTAAAAACATTATGAATTCCCACTTCTTCTTTTTTAAACCCCCATGGAAAGCCACTTTTACACTTTCACTCAATGGTCGGTTTTTTGCAACAGACTTGTCTAGTCTATTAATGTAATTTTTAAGTTGTCTTTGTTTTTGTATATTTTGTTTATTTTGTGAATGAATAAAGTATTTGTCTTGAAAAGTCAAAAAAGGGTCAATGGTCAGTGTCATGGTGCACGTTTTTATAGCAGGAAACACTATCCAGAACGTTAGGCCTGTATGACACACAGTGTTATGAGTATTTCCTTGTTGATTGATCATAAGCTGATCTCAATAAAAATGTTGACTGGAAGGTCTTTCTCAGTTAAAAAGGGGGCAACAAACTGTCTTTACCTCATATTAGGCTGCCCCGGCTAAATGCAAGCGCCATAAGAACCATCGTGGTACCGTTATTCCAGGTCGATTGTTTTGCACAATATTAACGCTAGGACATAACCTCACCAACCATAGGCTTCAATTTGCTGTTTTAATTATTATTTTTCATGATCCCCTTTCAGAGCTTTGACGAACTTAATCATTTGTATTGTTTGTTTCTGAATCGGTTAATGAATAATAGTACGGCTGTGGCCGTGTATCGCGAGCTCTGTGCCGGTCCTCAAATTGTAGGTGTCTATATAAACGCGGCGGTTATCACCGGCTGACACCCTCGTACACGGGCGCGAGGCGATTCGTAGACAGCCTCAAGGTCCTCAGACGCTCGCCCTAGTGAAACCTCGGCTTCTCTGGTCGTGATATCCCCATATAGACGTACCCCCCCGCTGATGGATCGCTCTAAATACATCCCATCATCCGCAATGTAAGATGGTACACCAGGCTATTTTGATTGAGGCTCGAGTCATTGTGTTTTAATGTTTAATTATGTGAGCGACGGGGAATACATTTTGCTGCATTGTTATGTCTGAATTGTCATGCAGACACGCGCGAAGAAAAAAGAAGATGAATTTCATTAATATGTTGTGTGATGGCAAGCATATAGTCCTCATAAAGCAACTTGAAGTGATTATTATTTGCTGGATAAATTGCTGACCAACAAGCATAACACAATATGGTGTCATCTAATATACTTCCATTGGGCGAGAAAAGTGATTCAAAACACCCGCTTTTTGTCCATTTAACCGAAGTAAACTGGTCTAGGCCTATATTGACATAGACAAAATACCTGGCAAAACATTAACCATTTTTCTGTGTTTTCTCAAAACATACCAAATTTGACGAAATTTCCACGAGTTGGTTGTATGTTGTGTGTAATCAATTCTAGAGGGTTGGAACGTAATAAATATCCTACTTGTATTTGTAAACAGTGATGAACAATACCTCAACTGACCATGGTGCCACAGATAGCAAAAGGTATGTTACCATCATGATGATACTTAATAACGATACTTCATCAGTGATTTGTAAAGTTTGCTTTCATTATAAACAGCCAAATAATGTTGGATTACACAAACGTTGTTTCATCAACCGCTTTCATCACAAAACGTCAACTTCATCAATTATTATGTTGCCCATTTCATCATTCAACACTGAGTGCTGCAGCACAGTTAAGACAATAATCCAAACTTGCTTGAATTTCTTCAATTATTCAGAGTAATAAAGTTTCCTTTCCACTCAGAATGTACTTTTTTATAATAGGGAATTTGCAGCAAAATCTGAAAGCTTATGTTTGCAGACAAATCCGTATTTATCTGCGTAAGCATTGACGTATAACGTCCTAATAAGTTTCATTAATCCATTCAGTTTGATTACTATTCCCTGAAGAAAAAACAAAGCAAATTAAGCCAAAATGCTTTGCTTAAAGTTACACAAGAGGATGGCGTTAAACAAACCGCATCCACTAGCCTAAGAAAGAAAACAAAAAGACGACAAGAGTTGCCATAATTATAGTAAACATATTCCTGTTTACCTTAGAAATAAATTTACCAATGTATCTATAGAAAGCTTTTCCTTATAACCATCTTAAAGAATTGGGGGGGGTTTTGTTTGACAAAAGTTTTCGTTGCACTAAACTTATCATATCATTCATGTTCTCAATCAGAAGGGCATTAATACTTTATTTTTCTTTATCTTATTTTATTTAATATTATTAGTTGACCTAGGGATGATCTTTTATTATTTTCTTGCATTTTTACATGTAATTAGTATAGTTTTGTTACAATGAACCAATCGCAGTATGGGTACTCCACTACATGAGGATGTTACCTCATCTGGATGTTACCTCCATTTGTACCTGTTTACATATTCATTAACAGTTTTAACTTTTGTTAATGAATGTATTTTCAAGCTTGTTGTGCAGGTGGAAATAAACCAAACATACAAACGAACAAACTTTATTTGTTTTTAGATGTGGAACAATGGGAGATGGTTCCATTTTGTATTATTTATTTATTAGTCTCCAGTTTGTCCCATCAGACTACTAACATGATGCTTATAGATTACTGTTAATGACAGTTAATTTAATCAAGTCTAAAGAGACAAGTGTCAATGGTCACATTTAGATCTCAAACGTAACGGACAGAGTTGTTAGACACGCTAATTAAAACACGGATGTGCATCTTCTAAATACCGAATTAAACGTAGACTTAGGTCTTGATGAACCATTTAAGAAGAGGGATGGGTAATGATATACAATCGATAAACTGTTCATTGATTCTAAATGGCTGTTTTTCTTACTTCTTAATTGTCTTTATTGTTTTCTCCTCATTAGTGGACAGGTGAAGTCTTAATAAAGTGGGTTGGATTGTGGTTTGGCATAAACAACATCTTTAATGCGCGATAAATGTGTACAATAAGTGTCACTCCAGCACGTCAAGAGAACTACTCAAGCCCCTTTACTGCAGATCTGTCTATATACCTCTCGCCAATGCGGAATTTATTCCAATCGCTTTAAAAAAGTGTGGGTAATTTAACAGACAATTTAATAGACTGTGCAAGTCTCGCGCGTATCCGAACTAGAAAACACGTCAAACGACTCAGAACATTTTTATTTCTGAAATTAAATCTTTGTTTTAAATTATATCTCATGACAAAATCTGAACAACAAAAATAAATCATTTTATGAAAAGTTTTAGCTTTTGAAAAAAAACAATACAATAGTGTGTATATTAGGCCTATTATTGAAAAAAAAACTCTGGGACAAGGATGCCTATTTGATGTTAACTTTTTAGAAACCCCTTACGCGGATTCGTGAAGGTCAAACGGGTCTTAAATGGACCCGTATCGCAGTTTAAAGGGGATGCTGACGCCTCAACAACCATAGACTGCAATGAAAATGGTTTGCTTTGCAATTACAGCATCTGGCGATTATAATTGCGTATCCAAAACAAGCGTTTACGTAAGTTTTATGATCGGAGGCGAGCACAAAATTCTTAATTTTTTGCAATAACCGGAAGCTGAGGTCAAGTTTAATTCTTGGGTTTTCTTCGTTATATTGTTGAATTGGTTTTACTTTCATATTTTGTTATCACTTAGTATTACATTCCCAACAACATGTATACTTTTCTAGGTCATAACCTACGTTAAACTAAAATAGTTGACGAAACAAAATCTCGCCCACGTAAAACTCCATATGGTTGGGACCACTATGGTCCCGGAAGTTCGAATGCGCGCGAGACTTGCACAGTCTATTGGGAACATTTCCCGACCTGAATGATTTACTAGAATGACTTCAGTTCAACTCTTAAAGCTTGTTAATTAGAAAGCAAGATTTGCATGACACAATTTGGATGCAGCCTTGTGTTTATACTCTTGTGAGTTTTTGAGAAAATACAGGAACATTATGAACATTTCACGACCTGAAGCTTTACTGGAATGACTTCATTTTAAATCTAGAATCCTGTTAATTTCTTCTTAGGAAGCTGAACCCTTTCTATGGCCTAAAATGTTCTTGTTGTGTAACTAAGTGAACTAGTCTTGAATATAGTACAAATACTGCAAACTACTTTGGACTGGTTAAATATCATTTCAATGATATTCAAAAAAGTGTGAGGAAATCATGAAAAACGGGATAAAACCGAACACCCCGGTACGAAGTAAAATGGCAGGCTGTGATTGTCTCGTGTCAATACTGATATTGAATGCTAGATTTGCATCACACAATTTGGATGCAGCATTAAATAATATCTACTCTTTGAGTTTTTGAGAAAATACGGGAGTGAACGACTGGTGTAAAACGAAAAAATTTGATTCTATATATTAAAATGTGCCAATATCACGGGGCACAGCAGTTGTTGTTTACGAAACAACTCCGAGGCACGAACCTGACTCAAATCAACTTTTAAATTAAGCATTTGTGTGTGAAAGCTGAAAGGCAGCTAATTATTGTCTTCTTCAAAGTTTAATTTAGTTCTGTTGTGTGCTATGTTTAACCGTACGTGCCCATAACGTCATTGCTTTGTTATTGCAGGTCGGAAAGTTTAGTCCCCATTATTGATGCCATTGACATGAGTCAATTTCAAATATAGAAATGACACTGAGAATAATGGTCTCCATTTAAGTGAAAGAGTTGGGTTGAGTTATGTTCATACCTAGTATATAAAAGAAATTCATTTTGGCTTTATTCAACGTGTTTGTATTAGGCTCGCTTATTTACCCCCAAGAAGTAAACAGATAAGTTGCAGCCAGTTGGGTTCCCGTGCGCGAATGAAGTAATTTTCTCTTGCTGCAAACAAAATCAAATTCGACAATTGGCCCATGCAAGCGTCTATTCCATTTACCTGATTTAATACCGACCACCTGGGTTTTTGTGATTGCTGTATCGCTTATTATAACTGCCCACACAAACGGCATATAGAGATAGACAACCGAGCCGAGCGGACGACCAAATACAACTGTAGTAATTTACACTATCGGTTTCCCGAGCTAATGGCGTGGTTAGGACAGCGGGCAGTTTCCGGGTAGAATATGGCTTCTTATAATTATTGTCTTTTTCATTTTAGCTGAACGAATACCGGCGGCCGTTGAATGTACTGATTTATGTATTCGACACATACTGGGATGGGAAGAGGGCCTTTAAACAAAGTGGTTACAGTTCCGTCGATAGCTTACCACTGCTATATGTATAAAATGGCTAAGTAATAATATGCACTGTTGGATCTACACCTTATGATAAATATCTCTTTTCATGCTCAGATTATTTTTTTATGTGTAGGAACAGTCGTCGAGTACACGGCAAATGAAACCGAATCTACAGGGGAGAAATTAATACCGTTGGGGGACGGACTGCCATTTACCTGTACAGTAATGAGGTGCATGATGCTCACATTTTGCCCGATAGAGAAACACCCCGCTCTGAACATCATATTTATTTTATTAATTTACCACGGGCAAGCGGGACTCCCGGGCAATCTTTCAGACCGGATGGAAAGTCTCGTCGTCCATGCCTGTTATCTCTGTCCAGGCGCTAGGGACAGCTCCCGGTGATACGTGATACCGTTGAAGTCGCTTGGGTGAGCGTCGACTAGCTTGTGTGAATTATCTCCTTTTAAAAAGTCTCAGAAAAGAAACAAAAATCGCTCCCAAAACTTCTAGTATACGCAGTAATCCACATCATCGCGCTGCGACCTTAATTTATTGGGACACCAGAGTTTGGCCTTTACCTAATATTTGAGATACGGTAATTAAAAGTTTGTCTCTTAAATCTAAATTAATCTTAATGAATCAATGGGATGCAAAGAAGTGAAGTGGTGGCAAAGATTACGATTTAAAAAAAATTATTATCATGACAATACAAGAAGCAACAATAGAAGCGAGAACGATTGCAATATGTACGATACTGACGAAAACGACGGTGAAGTGAGTGACGATAATAATGATGAAGTGAGTGACGAGGAATGACAACAAATAGGGTGAAATGAGTGACGACGAGTGACAATTATAACTGTGAAGTGAGTGACAGTAATAATGGTGAAGTGAGTGGCGATAATACTAGTAAAAAGGAGTGACTAGGAGTGATAACAATAATGCTGAAGTATGAGTGACGAGGAGTGATAACAATGCTGAAGTGAGTGACGGTGGTGATGAGGAGTGGCGATAATAATGATAAAGTGGGTGACGACGAGTGACGATAATGGTGAAGTGAGTGACGGAGGTTATTAAGATAGACGATGGTGAAGTGAGTGACGAGTAGAGGCAATAATAATGCTAAAGAGAGTGACGGTGTAGAAGATGAGTGAGTGACAATAGTTATACTGAAGTGAGTGAAGAAGAGTTACAATAATGGTGAAGTGAGTGACGAGGAGTGACAATAATGGTGACGTGAGTGACGAAGAGTGACAATAATAATGCTGAAGTGAGTGGCGAGGAGTGACAATAATGGCGAAGTGAGTGGCGAGGAGTGACAATAATGGTTAAGTGAATGACAAGTAGAGGCAATAATAACACTGAAGAGAGTGACGGTGGAGAAGATGAGTGAGTGACAACAATTATGCTGAAGTGAGTGATGAAGAGTGACGATAATGGTAGTGAGTGACGAGTAGAGGCAATAATAATGTTGAAGAGAGTGACGGTGTAGAAGATGAGTGAGTGACAATAATTATACCGAAGTGAGTGATCAAGAGTTACAATAATGGTGAAGTGAGTGACGAGGAGCGACAATAATGGTTGACAGTGAGTGACGAAGAGTGACAATAATGGTTAAGTGAATGACGAAGAGTGACAATAATAATGCTGAAGTGAGTGACGAGGAGTGACAATAATGGTTAAGTGAATGACGAGTAGAGGCAATAATAATACTGAAGAGAGTGACGGTGGAGAAGATGAGTGAGTGACAATAATTATACTGAACTGAGTGATGAAGAGTGACAATAATGGTTAAGTGAGTGACGAGTAAAGGCAATAATAATGCTGAAGAGAGTGACGGTGTAGAAGATGAATGAGTGACAATAATTGTGAAGGGAGTGATCAAGTGAGTGATCAAGAGTTACAATAATGGTGAAGGGAGTGACGAGGAGTGACAATAATGGTGACCTGAGTGACGAAGAGTGACAATGATAATGCTGAAGTGAGTGGCGAGGAGTGACAATAGTGGCGAAGTGAGTGGCGAGGAGTGACAATAATACTGAAGTGAGTGATGAAGAGTGACGATAATGGTTAAGTGAATGGGGCAATAATAATACTGAAGAGAGTGATGGTGGAGAAGATGAGTGAGTGACAATAATTATTCTGAAGTGAGTGATGAAGAGTGACAATAATAGTTAAGTGAGTGACGAGGCGTGACAAAAGTAATAATACTGAAGTGAGTGATGAAGAGTGAAAATAACGGTGAAGTGGGTGACGGTTATGAAGATGATTGTGTGACGATGATAATGGTGAATTGAGTGACGACTAGTGACGATAATAATGGTGAAGTGGGTGACGCCGAGTGATGATAATAATGTGAAGTGGGTGACGGTGGTGAAGATGTGTGACGATAATACACTGTAATAGTGAGTGACGATGGACTTACATTGAGTGCTAGGGGTTATGATGGTGAAGATGGGTGACGATAGTGTGAAGTGAGTTAAATATTAGTGTCAACCTTGAAGAGAGTGATTGTGGTAAGCGAAGATGAGTGACCATGCATGGTGGAGATTTATCTCTCACGATTTTGCAGCCAGTATAGAAACACATGCAGTTTGAAATGTTCAATTCACTTCATTTTAATGGAAGAAAAAAAAACATGGTTGTATTTATTCATTCTTAGACTTTCCCGCGTTAGTTAACTAATGTGATAGGCCCTATTTGGAAGTCGTCGTCAACTGCCAGTAAATTAATATTCAGGGACCAATGTTGCATTCCTAAATTATTTTAATTAACAATTAATGAATCCCACCTTAAATTTTGGCACGCTGTAACGATTAGGACACGACTATTTATTTTTCTTCTTTTGCCAGCACTGAGTGAACAAATTTAATTAGTTGAAATTTCACAGATTGTTTTCCACACTCAAAGATTTTTATGGATTTCTTCCTATAACCTTTTCACAAAAAGTGTATTTGGGTTTAAAATGTCAATATTTATTTGTTTGTATAGGGTATGGCTGACAAACGCGATTGCGGGGAAGCGTTTTGATATCGATTTATGTACTGCACATGACGCGCCTGGTGTGAACAGACTAGTCAAATCAAACATGATCCCCGCTAGTGCATCTTCTGTTAAAGGGTACATACACACCACCAATAAACACCCCCGACATGGTGGAAGTTTTGGTGTTACACCCGCCCAAAATGATTGACTCTTGCAAGAGATGTGAGTTTTGTGAATGAAAGATTGCATTTATACCTGCTACCCGTGTGACCCATTTGGCTACGTTCACAAACAGTCCATGGGATCAAAGGTGAGCAGGGAGTCATGCCGAAGAAAATAATGACATGGTCAGCAGTTTGTAAAGGTTTCAGTATCAATGCTGCTATGGGAGTAGGTTGATGTGGGGAACATCTCAAATCTTACTCAGCCTTTTTTGTTTCTAAATACTTGATAGTGTATGGAATTTACAGGGAGAGTGTTGTTAATCTTTTCTATATAAAGTATACACAAATCTACCTGCCAGAAACCCTTAGGGTACATACGAGATATACATGTAAATAGCATGACATCATCAAACAGCGAAACGTAGAAGTATAATGTTAAACTGTGTGAGTGTATAGTTTAACTCCTTTAAACTCATCATCACCAATGTGAGAGAAAAAAATCGTTAAAAGCTCACACGCCATCTATCCCGTCTGCCGTGGAAATTTCGATTTTTCCCTCCTTACCTGTCCCGACTTTTCATTTAGACAAGCCACACCGTTTAATCTGCCAATCTGTATTTAGAGAGCGGGGTTAGTATTAGTTTTTCAAAGAAGAAGCCCGGGCTAATTGCTGCTAATTTGTCGATATTGTTAGGGATCAACCGTCCGTGTAACCGTGGGTACTTCGCCGACACCTTCCCATTGTACCGGCTTTTCAAGGGTCTCACCTCGTCTGTTGTCCGGTGGGGCTCGAGGCTATTAACTCCCGGACAAAAAAGTGCCCTCGGTCCCCTCTGAAAGGATATTTTGGGTGCTGTAAATCGGCTCATCCTGTCTTCAGTACTGATTGATAGTGTCGTGGATTTGTTGGTGGTAGTGAAGTGGTTTGGGTTGATATTTGTACACCAAAACAAAGAGTGGTTGTCCACAGAAATAGATGGGAACTGAGAAGCAAGTGAAAACTTCAGGAGTGAAGGACTGCAGATTTGTTTTAGTTTTCTTATAGTATTCTGTTAGATAGCAGCTAAAACTTTGAGTATATAACAACTAAATCATATTTAAAATTTCATATATACAAAATTTGTAGGGGAGATGGCCTTAGCGTTCGATCCAAACCGGACCTATATATATATACAAATGCTTACTTTGGGAGTATTCATGAGTCACATTGGAATATTCTTGGTATCATTTGCTGTTTTATACCGGCACTAGTAGTTCTTATATCTAATTTGATTGCAAGTTTTGCGTGTATACGTTTTGTTCCCTCTCGAATAAATGCTAATTTGAACTAACAACTTATTGGAATAGAGCTGTGAAGTTGTGCTGCTTGTCACACATCAGAACTTTGTCAATAAATAAATAGCAAGCGTGCGACTTTCCATATTTGCAAGTACATAGGGCGCTGCACTAAACCGGTCACCTAGAACAAAGACGAAAACAAACATAAAAACAACTGATACAACAACACAACTACAGTCGTGTGTACTGTCACACAGTCTTATTTCATTGATAAAGAAGTTGTGATTGAATTGTTTGGCGGATAGCATTTATGTTATTACGCACCGTAAGCGATACCTGAATTGAGATCTAGAAGTAGAAAAAGTATAGCTAGCACATAATAGTAGACATTTGAAGTAATTTGAACGCTATCACATCAAAATGAAACGTCAAATTATTTTAAAAGGGTTGCCACGAGTGAGCAGCGTACTCAGTTCATAGTGTATACAATTTCTTTCTTTTTTAAATTGAGCAACATAAGCATAAGTTGCGGGTAAGTATCAAATTGAATCTAAAGGACAACCTTTTTGAAACAACTATACTGAAATAGAGAGGTATTTCCATACGACTTATATTAGTAAAAGGCAGACACACGTGGTCGAAGAATATGCCGATTTAAAAGGAATATTAGATATCAAATTCTAACTTGTGTTCCCAATCACTTCTCACATCGAAAAGGAGCAGTTCACTATTGAATACTGCAGTCAAACCGAGGTGACTATTGATTTGTTTCCAGTTGGGACTCGAATAGCATAGAGTATTCATAATATGTATATATGCTTAATCAAAGAAAAGATACTATAGGCCTATATACTGTCCTTTACCAACGATGCAGTCAATTAGATATCAAATTCTAACTTGTGTTCCCAATCACTTCTCACATCGAAAAGGAGCAGTTCACTATTGAATACTGCAGTAAAACAAAATTTGGAATCCCAACCGAGGTGACTATTGATTTTTTTCCAGTTGGGACTCGAATAGCATAGAGTATTCATAATATGTATATATGCTTAATCAAAGAAAAGATACTATAGGCCTATATACTGTCCTTTACCAACGATGCAGTCAATTGGTGACTTGAAGCAAAATACCCTTGAAAAAGATCAACCTTTAGTAGTGAGATGATATTTAGGACTCGAATAGCATACCGGTATAGTGGACATAGCTTTATCGAAAAATACTATATAGGCCTACTACTAGTCTACTGTCCTTTACCAACGATGCAGTCAATTGGTGACTTGAAGCAAAATACCCTTGAAAAAGATCAACCTTTAGTAGTGAGATGATATTTAGGACTCGAATAGCATACCGGTATAGTGGACATAGCTTTATCGAAAAATACTATATAGGCCTACTACTAGTCTACTGTCCCAATGATGTAGTCAATTGGTGGAATAAAGCAAACCTATCCATGAAAACGATCAACCTAGTGATGTGATATTGATGACCTGAATAGCACACTGGTAGAGCAGTGCTCTATCGAAAAATACTATCTACCGACTGCTGTACTTTACCAATGATGCAGTTAATTGGTGATCTAAAATAAAACTATACCTTTATGAAAATGATCGACCTATTGAGATGGAATACCTGCCCAACTTGCTTAAATAATAACACTATACCGGGCCTTCACCATGTCTATATGCCCACTACTGGCCAACAGTTTAACACTCATCACTATAGTCTAGTCACCTTATTCGTGTGCTCACAACCTTACGTCTTCTTCCCTGAGAACAAAGGTTTTGTATGGGGTACAATATTCATTATAATATGTAAACCAGACTATGTCCGTCCGTTCTATAAGAAGAGGCAATATAAGTTTAATGTTTTCAGTGATTCAACTGCACAAGTGTAGTAGTAAGTTCTTATGTTTATGGAATCAAATATTGATTAACAATCAAATATTGGTCATTTTCATTTAGTGCTTGTAAAAACAAATTACAGCCTTACTTCTGTTTTAACCTTGAATAAGGTTCAATTGTCCGACTGAGTTGTTTTTCTGCTCTCATTCTCAGACCCTTCACAGGAGTATGCTTACAAAGGGGAAAATGGGTGACCATCATGGCCTCTCACACTATCGAAGAGGAAAAAACAGCTAACAAAAAGGCACTTACAGAAAAAAAGAAAACGTCTTTTGATTGAGAAGTGGGGAACCAAAATGATTTCTGCAGAGCTTCATTTATAACAACGGGGAAATATTAAAATTCAATTAGTCATTTTTCAAGTTGAATACTGTGACATTTCAATCAATTTCTTTTCATTTGCTGTCCTTTCGTTGAGAACATTCTGTCAGGGGCCTGTATCTGTTTACGGTGTCGCCGGTTAAAGTACAGTTGATACCAAGGGGTGGATGTTTTTTTTTAGATACATTGTGTCATTTATTAGCGAGGCATGCCAGACATCTCGTATTTTTCATTTTTAAATAGAGTTATTGTTCTACTCGACACTTGAGTTTTCAATGGTATAAGGAAAATCGACAGCTGCCAAACGTAGGATTGTCGACCGGGAGGTGAAACTTTGTAAAATGCGGTCGAGACGCCAGGCCCGTTCAGCGGCAGGTCCACAGCTGTGACCAAGGCCCCCCGCCCGGTATGCTGAGGCCAACTCACCCCTGGTTTGTCCGCCTTGCTCTCGGGGGGTACTCAAAGTATAACGCCGCCGAGTCTCGACCTGGCAACACACCAACACGACCTGTGTCATTGCCTGAGGAAACCGGACGCAGTTCACACGCGCTATGTTTCATTGTTTTTACATCACTTTGTTAATTACTGCCATGCATTCATATAAGTAAATTATGTGTTAAAGTAAACTAGAATCACCTTTGTCACGGACACAGATTGTTTTTGCTCCGTCCAATCATGGTCCAATTGGTCGTAAACATAAAACTAATGAGCTTAAACTGTTCAGACTGTCTGGAGGAAAATATGCCTCTAGACTATACAGTATTCAGTATGACCACTTTCTACCACACGCCCCGATCGTCCGATTCTTTTTTTTTACATGATAAATAAACCTTTGCTTCATCGACAATACTTGTGAAACGGATACAGTGCAGACGGTAACAAAAACTACCCGTAAGAGCGATGTGAAATAAATGCCTCTAAAACAGCTGCAATTTGAACAACGACTAGCCGTCGTCGCGTGCGAGTAGTTGGTAGCCGGCTCGCCAGCGCAACGCCGCAGGTTGGTAGTTTAAATGCCGCACATAAGTACAGACTCAAGTTATATATAGGTGCTTGTAGGATGACAATCATGTGTTCCCGTCTATTATGACATGCTTAAAAGAACATTAGTGTGCTCGTGGCTTTACTTGACACTTGCCCCCACCATAACAGCAAAATATTAACATAACCCATAAAAATAAGGTTGATGTTCTCATTCATCTGGCGTTGTATGGTTAGAAAAGTTTTGTGCAGGGGCCGGTTGTATATAGGCCTAAATACAACAACACCCAATGCTGTGTGTTAACAATCCAAGTCTGCTAACCATTGTTTTTCTTCAATTGAAGCGAATGCATTTTCGATTGAAAAGATCGAGAGCTGTAGCCCTATCATCGGCTAGTTGGTAATTTTTGTTTTGTTTTGTTTGGATGATCAGTGTCAAATTAAAACATACTTTTTTTAACGTATCGTCAGAAATGAATGAACCATTTTATTCAACCATCAAAGGCCTAACATGTTCAGTTATCCTGTATTAAAATAAAATAAATCATAGAGAACTAGTTTAGTTCGTCTGCGACGTTTGTATCCGTTGCCTTAGAAATAGTCTCGTCAGTTTGCATATGCAAAGCTGCCTGCTGAAAGAAACACAAGACCCGCGCTTATCAGCGATTGAAAGGAGTTCTTGGTATGAGCGTGCGTGTGGAGCAAGCAACCAAGTTATTTGTGTATGGAAGTAGGCCAGCACATGCCGAAGTTCGCACTACTCGAAACCTGTGTTTCGATTCTTTGACGAAACCCAGAGTCCAAACAACCCCGAATGGAAACAAGAAAGGGAGGAGGAAGAAATTGGAGATTAAACTCCCGATAATGATCAGCAGCTTTTGTGTGTATTGTCTTTGGGGTGTTACTGTCCCGTCATCAATGCCTATGTGGACCATGAGCGGGGGCTGACAGGGTGGGGACAACCCCCTTCTCATGGGCTTCGTTGCCAGGTTGTGTTCCTCAATATGAGGCATGCCTGTTTATGTGAAGGTGTAGAACGGGCCAAACCGTATTATTATGTTAACTATGCCTTTGATGTTAAGGACTCGTGTACCCAATTGGTTAAACATATACTGTTTACAATGACGTCAGGTTGAGGAAGTCTAAAGCTTCACTGCAAGGATTTAGTCCCATTATCTGAATGTTTGACACAAATTCACAGGGGAGAAAATGTCATGGCAAATATCCAAATTCTATGCGATGATGTTTTTCTTTTAACAGATGATAAAAAATGCTTTAAGGTTGACTAAGCTGGAGATAATTGAGCGAGTTAGCAAAGCTCTACCAAAAATATCTTTAGAAATCTTATTGTATGCATTAAATTGAATAGACTGTCCCCGTTGGTTGTTAACATCCACATTTCATTATAAAATCTTATTATAGTGGGATTTTTACTTTGGTTAGTTAGACATCAGCTGAAGATGAAAACTGCCATGACATACATACGTTCCTGCGTGAGTATAGTAACCTACCATATAATCTGGATCCATGCCTTTCATGTCTTCGGCTGTTGTGGTGGTCCACAAACTCCATAATGCGTGCTTTCCTTTTGGTTGAAGTTTCAAAAATCTGTTCAGTTGTTGTGGTTTTTGTCCAGGTAGAACTTTAAATGCCTTGGACATAGAGAGAGCAGCGGTCCGATTTGATAAAATATTCGGAAGTAACATTTAACTACTTGTAAATTCATTCTTGAAATAAAGTTGCTTTTAATTTATAATAAGTTTAACTGTTTTCTGAACGTATTTTTTAATATATGGCAATCAAGATGGACAATCAAAGCTTTGTAAGTTTAAGATCCAGCATGGCATTTTCATCAAGAAGAAGGTCAGTTTAACATCCCAACAAATTGTAAAGAGATTCGAATTGTACAACCTATCCTTGTACAACCTATCCATTCTTTTCATCTATAGATGATGTACAGAATATCGTTATAATTTTAAATGTTTTATTTATTGTATTATAGCCTATGTATTGATCTACTTTCACTGATAAGCCAAATTTGAAGAAATAGTTCATATTTTTGTACATTGACAGTTTGTGTGTGTGTGTAATCGCCTTGCTTTCACTCCCACAAACACCTTGTCGAATAATTTTTTTTAGAAAAACACTGGACGACGGCAGTGATTTTAAATGGGTGTTTTGACTGTGTAATGCGGCATGATATAATCCCATCACAACGGGCGACACCTTGTCTTTAATGACTGCGAGCGGTTGGTAAGCTACACGTCGCACGAGGCTGGATGTGTTCAATTAGGCACGGTGGATCGGTAGGCGGACGGGGTACGCCGCTAGCGACCGATGGGCTAGATCGTTCAGGCATGCAATTCTGGATTAGGAAATGAATATCATCACAAAGTTAACCTTTGAATCGCTTTTCTAGTATGAAAGTTGTCCCCAAAATTTCTGAAAGCACTATCTATGACGAAATCAATATTTTAAATTAAATTCTAAAAACAAAGTCAAATGGTTTTCATTAAGTAATTGAAGTAAATACAAGACATGATATGGGGTCTAAAACGCTTTAACATATAAATGTTACTCGTCAATTCTAATAAAGTAAGAAGGTAAGATTGTCATTTAGTCTTCAGCCTTCTCATGGTTTGGCAGAATTGCTCGTAAGCTCATGAGATCCGTTGTTCGTTCCACTTTAGGCTACATTTACATTAAATCTTGTCAGCAAATTTATAATTATGTAAAGCCGAAAAAGAAAAAAGAAAAAAGAAAAAACATACTAATAACACTAACCAACGTACCCTGCAATGGTAAGACAATTGCAGTTTCCATTTCATTACTGGAACTGTGGTAAACAACATTTATAGGTAAAATTGTTGTTAGCATTCAATATATAGCCCACTCAACTATCTTTAATTTAGATGAACGTTCGTCCTGGTAAATATATGTATAGAACACTTTTTCATCTGGAAACATTTTAATGTTTCTGGTTGTTATGCACAATGTCCTCGCATTATGTAATACTGGCAATCGGTTTTATACGGGTATTTCTTTTCATAATGACGTGGGATAAACATAGCTTTAACAAGATCCCGATGTATTACCGGTACAAAAATAAAGTCACTGTGCTAGTAAAGCTCGGGTCATTAACGTAACACGATTAAGGGAAAGAGACAATTTAAATACATGGATGATCGAGCTTTGATAGTATTAGGTTTTATGAGGGTTTTTTAGTTTTTTTTATTGACGTTTTGTTGATAGAAATTCGGCACATTTACCAGTCATCCACTAATGTTTTCATTTATTTATTTTATAAGTGTGTATAGTCAAAACTTTGTTTCCTATACCTATAGCATTCGACAGCATAATTATATTAAAGTAAACAAAATCAATCCAGTTATTGTATAAAATTCCTCCAACAAAATATATATATGTAATAAAAATGAATAAATCAATAATAAATCAATGAAAAATTTTTTTTAATAATAATAAATAAACAATATATAAATAATTAGATAGTGACAAAAAGTACATTTATTAATTACAAATAAGAAGCTTTTGTTTAATTTTCATCTGTTTTGTTTCATGATGAATATCTTGAAAAATGCACAATTGGACTGTATGCAGCTCGCTTGCTCGCGAAGCAACGGTGCACCGTCCATTGTAGTTGAATTTACAAAGCTTGTTTTGAGTGTTTATTTAGTGAAGGCTCTCTATGAGTGGTATAATTTTAAATCGTATTCGTAGAATGCTACCAATCAGAAAACGTCAATTTTATTTGTCCTCTTATGTTTCCCTAAATAATTCAACTTAAGTGAAAGTGATAAATACAAGATTTTGTTACTTTTGTTACTTAAAACCAAGTGTTCGATATTAAGCCTAAATTTATTTTTTCATGAAGAGCATTGTAGCTGGAGCCCAGACGGATTAGGGTTTTTTCAGTTTTTACTGTTTTCAGACTTCATTATCTGTTTTAATGGTATTTTGTTTATATGTATTACCAGTCTATTTTGGCGGGGAATCTGAGAAACTTTCATATTATTGTGATAAACTTTGTCAAGAGGGACATTTCAGGGAATCATACGTCAATACCACAGTAGACTACATGCCAATCATTCGGTACATTTGTCTGCACTTCAATTAATTTGCCACAACTCGAAGCTGTGCGAAATTCAACGCATTATTTAGGTGACGGTACCTACCTTAATGTAAAATGACCAAGCATGCGCCTCAGTCAGAAGTTATTGCCTACCTGCAGATACCACCACAGTACCCGCAATACTTCCAAATTCATATTACATTGAAAGAAATATTATCTTTCCACGATCAGTAAAAACAAAACGCCCGAACATCTAAAATAAACAAAAAAACTTAACGACCGTATCTTGACGTTTTGCCCATTCGTCAATACAGGTGTGACTTCCAGTGCCTTACACCAGAAGATATTTTCAGAAGTGTATTTCAAGATGTATGTCGTTGTACTATTTCACGAAGAGCGTTGGAAATTTCTAATCCTGTCAGATGTTTTGAGAGAGAGAAAAACAGAAAACTGGAGAAATCCTACACAAAGACAAACAAAATGCAGAGTAGACTTTTTGAAGCCCAATTATTATCTTCCGTGTGTTAGTCTTGAATCAAAGTCAATATTCCAGATTTCTCACCGTATTGCCATGTGATGAAATGAACTATCTTTCCACACTGAACACATCGGTATAGATGTGGAAAAGAGGCTTTAAAGTGATTTTTGTAACGCAGTTACCAAAATATATATGGTCAAGTTTAAGCGACCAGATAACAAAGCCTTTCTAAGTTTCAATGGAAACACTTCAAAAAATGATATAAGGTTTGTAACGCAGTGAACAAACTTTGTATAAAAATGCTGTTAGACTGTTTAAACCCAACCGTTCCTCACTTGTCAGTCTAGAGGAACGAGGACGTACGCGGGTTCACACACCTTGCGAAGCAGTGGTGCTATTTTCTAGGCATGATTATGAGCTTCAATGAACTTTGAAAATGTTATCTTGCGATTCATTTTATGTTTAAACTAGATGGATACATTGCACTGGATAATATAAACCATCACTCTCTGAGATTTGAGAGCTAGGCATCGATTTGTCTCTAACTAACCATAACATGAATAGAGGTGAGTTGAAAGAAATGTTTACGTCAGCATGTGCCGAACAAGAAGTCCAAATGATAGTGTCCAAAGAAGAAAACAAATCCCCTTGCTTTCAAAAAAAAATATATATAGGCCCCCTAACTGTCAAAATTGCTGCATCAAAACAAGGGGCTGATATTGTTTATGTTTTCGTTTATTTCCTTTGTGTGTTTGTGTTTAAACTCAATATGAAGCAATCACACGCATTTCTGAAATGTAATTTCTGAAATGTAAAATCCCTTCTGACGAATGGATTTCTAACCGGAAAAGTGTTAATCCCGGTTTAACATCAATTTTATTTTCTCGGATTGTACGAATCCTTTAACATCATTTTCCAACTCAAAACATCATTTTCCAACTCAAATGCTTGCGTGATTTTGTTTGCATTTCACATTACGCTGTGGGAAAATATTAACATATTATGTTTGGAAAATGAACAAATCCTGTTAATTTGTTTGAATAAATGCATTTCAAATTGTTTACTCCCATGTAGTTTCATAACCATATGAGTGTAGTTAAAATACACAATGTCGTTGCATTTAACATGAACACGGAATCACAACAAAATATCAGCTTGGTTTCATGAACAGTACTTTTTTTATTTTGTATTATCTACATCCTCATATTATGTGTCATCATCAAATGACGTCAGTACAAAGGTTCTTTAAATTTATATATTTATATAATTCTAAAAGTGCCGTCTCGACATTTCGACCCTCGTTAAAGATTTTACAAAAAGGGCAGCAGCGTTCAATGATTGCTGCCTTTGTATATATGGGTATTTCAGGCTTGAGTAATAAATACGCGAAAAAAATTAACATTTCGAATTCACTTTGATAATCAAATTAACCCATACAAATTGTCCGTCTATAGAATGTTTTAATGCAAAAGACAAGCACAATTTACATGTACAGGAATAGGCCAAGTGACAACCGATGTAGTCTGTGCACAAACTTGAAGAGCCATACATTTCTTGTTTAAACGGTGACCACATTGGACTAATGAAAATTGAATGAGGAAAGGACAGTTTAAAAAAAATCAAACATATAACAAAAATGATGTTGTTAATTGTAGTAATTTTGTGATTTGATCCTCATCTACCAAACAAATTATGAGCAAGTTTACATAACAAATTGCGTTTTTAAAATAATTAGCCTAACTAGCTATTTTTGTGCATAACTGAGACTACACATTTCTTGATTTTTTTGTCTGACCCGCGCTGTGCAAGCGCAACCCCGATAACGAACGGTGAGCAAATTTGCCCAGGCGCCTGGTAAATTTACCGTACTCTTTGTTGCATTGCAAAGGGCCAATTCATTGCATATAATATAGAACATGATTGGAGCTACCAGTACAAGAGACAACTTGACCTTAGCCGTACAGATTGGTTTGTTGGGAAGAAAGATAACTAGGCCAACACTGTGATGAGTTGACGGTTACCTTAACAGGTCCACGTTAAGTCAAGATTGACTAAAAATAATAGGCCTACATGATCTGTTTACGATATAAAACATGGCCTAGTTTTATGATGCTACAATAACGGGGTGGTGTCGCCCAAGAGCAAGGTTGCAAAACGGGAGCATATATAATTTAGTAACAAGGGGGATAACAAATGTGGTGTCAACCTTGAAACCACCCACCCCTTCTTCCAAAATAGAAAAACAAGAAGTAATATATTTGTAATACCGGTTGGTTAATTTATATAAAGATAACATCAGTTAGCAACATCAATCGGGAAATCAACACGCCTAGTACCGGTACCGTTTTATCCAATATATAAACAACTTCCAGTGTTAGAAAAAAGATAGGAACATAAAAAGTACTTGTTGGTAGTTTCCCATCTGTGTATGGGCTTTCTTTGGAAGGTTACGTTAGTCCTTGTATACGCTTTTTCACTATACATCATTGAGGCAATTATAGTCATCTTGTGTAATGTATCAAAGAAATACAACGTTATTATCTTGGTAAATAGCCTACACGTATACAAAAAACACGACAAACGGGGTGTGAACACTAACATCAAGAGAGCTAAATGAATTTTAGTTTAGTCAGTTCTTGTAGTTCTAAACTCCAGCAATTAAGTTCTTTTAACCCACCCACCCCCTCCCCCCCCCCCCCCCCCCCCAAAGAAAACCCAACAACAACCCAATAATAATAATAATAACAATAATAATAAATCATAATGTAATAAATAAATAAAAATACAATGAAGAAAAAATAATAAAATAACATAATAAGCAGTAAATGAAATAAATAAATTTAAATAGGAATAAATTACTAGAGGTAATTTGCCTATAGTTGCATCTCCGTTATTTTATCTTTTGTATTGGAAATCCCAAGAATCTCTAATAGCCAGTGGAAAGCTTCTTATTTTCAAACAAAGGAGAATAAAAAATATAAATAAATAAGTTGATAACACAAAAAGTTCATTCAGTGTTATCAATTTGGTTAGATATATTTCTGACCTGCAGTCATCAGTTAACAAATAGCTACCAAAGATACAAACACAACACAATCATTTATGTCGTGATAATCTGATTTTGTCGTTAGAAAAAAGAACAAGAAAGAATGGCTGAAATCTCGATGGTTTAGAAGTGTCGAATTGGCCAAGCTCGACGAAATTGTAACTCTTGATCAGAATGAATGAGTTGTCATCTTGCACAACGGTATCTAGGTGTTTCACCTTTGTAAGCATCGCTTTCAAAATGCTGATAAATTAAGTATGCTTACCGCCGGAAAATTGTGAAAATTCATTTTGTTTGAAATTGTTACGGGCTGTAAATAAAAAACCTTTTACATTCTTTAACGTTTGTGAAGACCTTTGGATGGTGTATTTCTTACTGGACATACGAAAGGGAAAAAGTGATAGACCAATAATGAATTAACGAGAGGAAAACACAGCCAGTTCTCAGCTATAGAATGCTTTTCACCAACCACTCATCATAAGGGAATAGTGTTTGTTTTCCCAAAAGAAATGTTTTAAACTGTTTTCACAAACTCTTCTACAGACGTGCCCGAGAAATATATTATCCCAAACGACAGTGATAAATTATAAATTACTCTTTCTACACACCTTTTACGGGTTCTAAATGTTAATTCTAGGAAAAGAAAAAACAGGCAACAGCCGCCCGCACTTAGATTCCGATTAATAAAAAAACCCATAAAACTTATCACTTGATAGTTAAAGCAGCGAAACTCAACCGTTGATTTCAGGCTGAAATAAGTTCACGCTTGACACATACACGTAGACTCACCTCACCGAAGAGACTAAATTCATCCAAAGTTGTACAAAAACTATCAACACATTGTTTTGATTCCATCATCTGATACAAAGTTTGGCATTCTTGAAATTCTCTTATGAATGTTCCATAATGATATTCTTTGTTTATATAGATACAGTAATGTTACTATGTTAACATGTCACCACGCCGTAGTTAAATGTTTGGACTCAAATACTTGCGCTTTCACTGTGATTTCAAACCATGCCAACCAAAGTCGAGGTATTGGGTGGTAAGTTGTTTGTCGTATTGTTTAAAAAAAAAAAAAAACATTGTTTTGTTTTCCAGCCATTCCAGAAATACATGGAAAGAGTTCATATCAAGCTAATGATCTTGCCTGACGATTGTCACCATGTTCTGCCGTGCAAAAGGAATGGTGCGGCTGAGGACATGTTGGTACCATTCATTGAATGGTAAGGGTTCATTGCTACGGGTTGATGGTGCGGAGAATGGGATGAAGTTACGCCCGGCCCTGTGTTAGCGCTCACACCGTGTCCGCTGCAAGACGACGAGGAATTCACCGGCACTTGCTTATGACCTGACGGATTCAGGTGAGCCTGTTGTTGTACGCTCGTTGAGATTTGATGTGACGGTACGTGATGGGCACTCGGCATGGAGTTTCCGTGGTCGCTACCCGTGCTGTTGGCATCATCTCCGAGTTGAGGACTCGCACTGTCATGTGCCGAACCACCACTGCTGCTACCGTTGGACGATCCGTTACACGGTTTCCCGTCTTTGACCAGAACGGGGACAGCTACACGTCTCGGTGACTGGTGACAAACACTATTGTTGTCTGCCATGTTCTTCTCCTTGGTCTGTCTCTTCATCTTGTACCTATGATTCTGGAACCAGATCTTGACTTGGGTTGGCGTGAGGTTAATGAGGCTAGCTAAGTGCTCCCTCTCCGGGGCTGAGAGGTACTTTTGTTGTTTAAAGCGACGCTCTAGTTCGTAGACTTGGGCCTGTGAGAAGAGCACCCGTCGCTTACGACGCTGAGCGGACGGCAGCATTGGCTTGGACAGATCGCCACCGAGGCCTGGCATGTTCATGTTCATATTCATGTTCATGTTCATATTCATGTTCATGTTCATGTTCATTGGAGAGGCTGGATTCATCAAGCGAGAGACTGTTAAAAAAGGAACAGAACGGAAAAGAAACGGTTTTAATTGGCAGTTTGAATTTGACAGTAGATCATTAAAGTATTTACAGTACAACGAAACTACGGTAACCATTTGATTTCATTGACATTAATGAGTTCGAAAAATGTTACTCATACCATCAATAATAAATCATCTACATAGTATTTCTCATTATTAAATCTCCAAGTTAAGTTCAACGATTCAGAACTATTTTGGCTACGTGGGGTAAAGAGTTCAGACACGAAGTTTTAACTCACTGGTCGTAAAAACTAATGTTGTTTTTTTAATTAGTCAACAGAAACGGTATTCAAAATAAAATGGCATAAGATGAAGTATTAGATAGTAACAGAAGAAACAACTCGGGTATGGTTTGACTTGTAAAGCAGAAACAATGTCATGAGATATCAAGCAGTTTGAATCGAATCTAACAGTTGTAAAAACCCTCCTAGCTCGCTAAGGGGCACTGAGAGGCTAAGACCATAACATCAGCGAGGGGTTTGTTATAAGGACCAGAGACAAGTGATAGTGTTCCACTCATCTGGCAATCTCAAATCCTCTCATAACCTCCTCGTAACCACACTAGAGAAGGAATAAGCACCCTTTTGAAGATGGCAAAAGAGGCATGGGTTTTATGTTCTCCCCCAAGTATCTGGATTGGAGGGGTGCTCTTGCTTAGCCCCTGGAGGAATCTTGCGAGAGATGTCATCCAGTCAGGGGGTTGGGTCACTAAGAAGTGACATTTGGGGTGGAGATTGGAATGCGTCTATAGAGTGTATCTACATTATCTGTTGGTAGTATTTGTTTATCAACTCAGGCACCAGCATGGAGTGGTATATGCCAACTACATGATTATAAGAATACAGACGTCGTGTTTTAAGGGGATGGGGTATTACTTACTTGAAAATCTTGGGTCAGGGTTGGCGCCGTACCAACTCGAAGCCGACTGTCGAACATGCTCGTTGTAGTGGGAGAGTTCTCCGACGGACCCGTTGCAGTACGTGGTCCCGAGAGGCGGGTGGGAAAGCTGAGGGACATGCATGTGGTATGGGTTGCTCACGGGTACGTTCATCGACGACTGCATGTTCTGTGAATGTTGCGGGCTTCGGTAGGTGGGCTGCATGGTGGTCATGAAGTTCCCACTTGGGTCCAACATGGATTTCCTGTAGCCAAATTCCTCTAGCGGACTCAGGATGTCTGTGACCGAGAATGGAGTCGAATGTGTCTTGGGGCTCAATGACATGAC
Organism: Leptasterias polaris; assembly: GCA_037783415.1. Lineage (NCBI taxonomy): Eukaryota > Metazoa > Echinodermata > Asteroidea > Forcipulatida > Asteriidae > Leptasterias > Leptasterias polaris. The sequence goes on along the minus strand of JAZGTN010000092.1, from coordinate 3,810,389 downwards.
TTGCCGGCGCGGAGCAGGCAGCGAACGGGATCGACGAAACTCGACCACTCACTCCCGGTGTGTCCCTAGTTAGTAGATTAGCTTAGAGTGGATCAGCGCTGGTTTTTATCTTGCTTGAGTCTCCTGCACGATACGTGTGTGTGTGTGATGACGGTGGGTGAATTCCCCCCCCCCGTGCTCAGTACTCACTCACGTATTGTGGATGGATGGATGGACCGGCCCACGTCAAGAACTACCACACTGCATACTTGAACGGGCTGTTTACTATCACCATCAGTTAGCTGCAGGGTCTGGTTGGGTGGCGCTGTAACGCTGCGGGCGATATACTGGGTTTACTTCATTGCCCCGACGATGCGGTGGCTAAGTGGGCGTGACCGCTCTATTATAAATGCACACAATTAAATAAGATGACGGTGACACGTCACGCGGGACGCCATTGGTGCTCTACGAGTGATGACATGATTGACATCGTCATTGATTTACGGAACGTGTGACTATCCGTTGGTTCAACTGAACACCCCTTGTTTAGGATCTCCTTCACTACCCGATACTTCAAACAAATTATGATGGTACCTTACTTGATATTGGAATCTCATTTCTACCTCGAACTCTCTGCCTAAAAAACAAATGGCCGCAACTGTCTTGTAGAAAAAAATCTAGTAATAATTAGTTCCGTTCACATCTTCTCAGCAGTCACTCTAAAGTTAAAAGAAGTGGTCTACCGTGGAGCTATAACTCCATAGTACCACTAACAGTCGTAATACAATATATGCTGAATACTCAGGTATACTTTCATACACACAGCACAGTGTATTTTTTGTGATGTTAGGGTGCTTAGCCATGAAGTGTTCACTTAAACTATATCGTCACAGCAAAGTAGTTTTGCAATAAGAGCAGAGCGGTTCCTCTCCACACAGCATAAATGGTTCTTTCCCCACACTCTGAAGACTACAAGCGATCAAAGTGACGGGTAAATAAAGTAGTCTCGTGAGCCGACGATGGCGCACTTTGTAGAAATCTAATCACGCTTTAAATGCGCGAGATAATGTTACCCACACTTGAACATTTTAATATTTGCACTTGGCCACTTCACGCGGGAAAATACTTCTCTTCAACGCGAAAAGTAGATGGATTTTCCCCCCTATATCTCTTACTGTGGAGATACGTCGGTTATATCATTTGATACGTTTGTCAATGGTTGTATTTTTCTAAAGGACATCACTCTCGTCTTTCGCCTTTGCTGGCCTAAGTGTGTTTTACGATCCAACTCGTTTTTGGTTTTGTTTTTTTGTCCATCAAATATACTGGAAAGCTTCCCCAAAGTGAGAGAGATTACGAATAGTTGTTTGTGTATTCTTGATGGAGCAGAGTCATACTATAGGTACGGTATAGTGATTGATATAAAACCTCTAACATGGTTCTTGTTGATCAGACTTGGATAACGTATTCTAAGATTGTGACGAAGGTTTCATGAAATTCATACAATTGACACCATGAGTGTTGCCACATTTAGGTAAACCGAAGAGAGAATCAAATTTAACACCATAGGGAGGTAAAATAACGCCAATGTAACTGTTTTGGCAGAAGTAGTGTTATGTGAACACACTACGGTGTAAATTTTGATTCTTTTTCTGGTAACTTTGTGACAACACGGTGTCAATTTTAACACCCCAGTTTTTGCAGTGTATATAATAAATCAAATTGTCCAACGTATTTCAGAACTAACCAGTTGAAATTCTACAAAGTTCACTCTTGCCCAGGCATGGAATTCTTCTACTTTAGTCTGATTCATGTGGTTCTTTTGTCCTCTGAAAAATCTTTTAAAATGTTATTAAATAGTAAGCCCAAAAAGCCTACACCGAGGGCCAGTCCTTGTACTCAATAAATTGTTCCTACTGTTTTTCAAAGCGCCAAATATCATGCCCGCTCTTGCCCTTCCATCTGAGGGACTCTTACAACGATATATAATGCTTGTATTATTCTAAATGAAACAAAATTGTCATCCGAAGATGAAAAATGAAAACATCACCAGTAAAATACTCAAACAGTTTTAGACGTTGAATTCACCGAGGACTCATTCCTTTTTATAACACATGCGTACTCATTGTGTATACGCATAATTGCCTTCTATGTTTGAAGAACTACGGTTTAATGGAATAGTGCACTCGAATTAAAAGTTACTTAGTATGCAAGTTCAGTAATGATTTGTCACCTAATGACCCATAAAACGAACGAATTTATAAAGACTTTATACCTCTCTATTTCAAGGTTGCCAAGGAATATGCCCGCATTATACCCGCACGTTTGCAAGGTTCCATGATGGGTTTCCTTTATTTATTACTTATTGTCCAAACCAACAGCAGATGAACCATCAATTACAGAAATCAACAAGGGGATATGGTGCTTCTAATCAACAAGAATAATGTTAGATCAGTTTTCTTACAGCCCTAAGGAAGGTTTAGCTTCAGAGAGAAAGAAAACAAGCGATGATAATTGCCTTCAAAATTTTTCTCTCCTGTTTGAATTAAGATTTGCAAAATAACATCATAGAAAGGCTTGGTTTTAATTAGTTTTTTTATCTGTTTTTGTAAACCTGTACATTTTACATGTTAAATAATTTAAACTATTACCGGTATCTTTTGGATCATTACCAATGTGTAAATTACATTCTCTGTATACTAATTCACTCACATGTAGGATTGCTAATTGCAAGGACCATTTTTATTGGTATTGGTTTTTTGTGAAGTGCGGGTGATGGTACATGATAAAAGTGCCCACAGCAATAACAAGTTTAAATGAGTATTATCCCATCTATAGTCATAAGCGCATCAATACAGGTTTAATTGGTTTAAGAATCGAGGTTGATCTTGGCAAAATATACTGGTTGCGGGGACTTTGGGCGTCGTCCGGGCTTTGTTTGTGTGGAGAACTAGAAGAAGCGTACAGTTCTATACTGCCCGATTCGAGATGGGTCTACTCAGCATTGAACAATTGGAAGATTGCCTGAAATGATGGTCTCAATTGTAAAGCAGAACACGTGTGAGCACTATGCACACACAATGTAGGCGCTAATGATGTCCCTCTGGTCAGTTATGCATGGCGTTGGTTCCTGTTCTCAATCTGGAGATTGTCTGGACCTTACAATACTACCGGGTACTTGCCACTGAATTCATCGAAACAGGACATGACCCGAGGAGTTGTTTTATATAAAATCATAAAAGGCAAACGACCCGGTTGGGTGTATGCGCGCCACCATCAATGCGGTAATTTTATACACTTTTCTTTCTTATTTCATCTCCGACTGTACGCAAGAAAAATTAATAAAAAGCCATACGAGTTGCCCGGGTCAGATTTCGGGTGGAATTTCAGTCTTACGTTTTCTTTCTGGATGATGAGAACCTGCAGGGTTTGCCCCCCGTGAGTCTAAGAAGTCGTATTGTTGGTATTTCTCACGACTCGTTATAGTGATGATGGTGTCCGCCGGGGCCGAGCCACGGCCGAGTCTCCCCGTAGATCGCCCGGGCGATGCTCCGAGGCGTGTGGTATACATACAGCAGGAAATGACTGGCGTTTGCCATCCGTTCGAACCGTGCCTGCCCCGGCTTCCGATCTCAGGCCCCGGGCCGCCGCGAAGACGGACGGACGGTCGGTCAGCTAGCTCAGCGTTGTGGGGAAACTGAGAGGTTTCCCATTTCGTTGGACATAATTACCTCGCCAAATTACTGGGTTTCTTTCTTTCTTTTATTATTTTATAGAAAATCCGACTAAAGACATGAAATCATAATTTCGTGGTTAGGAAATGTATGAGTTTGTTACAACAATAGCAAAAATCAGGTGACTTAACAATGCCATTCGAGTGAAAGTATCATTTAAGCAAAATGTGTTATAGATGACTCGACATACCCTGCATTTATTTGGCATAAATTTATAATACACTTACTTGCCTTTGGCCCTTATTATTTGATTGTAATGATATTTAAAATATAATAATCACAACTCCATAGCCGGGTAACTGATAACATTGTCTCTTTAAACAAGCTACAATTCCATGATGATAAGAAAACATATCCGATAAAGTTACATGACTTCTATCAATGTGCACTTTTTTTACTTCATGCCGTACAACATTTATACAGTTTTTAATTAACCTTAGTGGGTTTTGTTTTGTTTTGTTTTGTGTTTTTTTTCTGCGCCCCCCCCCCCTTTTTAAAACTATTTATTATTACTATTATATTTTTTTGTAGGACGAATTGCTACATGAGATCTGCTCATAATGGTTTTATTAACCGGTATCTTGAGCTGATCATTCTTAAAGCATAATTTAAACTAAACTCTGACTGGTAAACCCCAGGTGACATCACCGAATAAATCCTTCCGTTTCGACGTGGTTTTAAGCCTCCTTGCTGTGTACAATGATTGACATGTCACCTACGGGACTCTTGTCAGATAGAACACCCAAATCGCTATTCTATCGGCTCTTTATCAAATTAACTGTAACGTCCACTGGTGTTACCCGCAATCGCACACCACAAAAACCATCCTTTCGTTTTTCCCCAGCGTCTAAAACACCCCCTAGAGGATCACGAGAGCTATGGTCCGCGTAATTCGGTGGCAAGAGCGGTAGCCATCTATTATCAACCGTATAAGACTATTGACAAACAGCTTTAAGATGAAATTCCTTTCCAGTGTAAATACACAGCAATTAAGAAGTCGAAAAGGTGTCAAAAATAAAGCGGCATAATTGATTTTTCCCCTCCGTCTTTGCGAGTCGAGCGATTCACTTTATTATAACATGGATCTTAGAACAAGGATATTAATAGAGTCGTCTTCGTCATGTCAAAGAGCGGTGTTGGGATAAACAATGATCGTTCGTGGTGCTGTAATAAAGGAATATGATTATACAATGTACATGTAGAAGTTAAAATGAAGAGCATGTACAGATAAACCACGTTGTGTGGTAGTGTTCTCTGATTGTATATCTGTCCCGTTCATCAACACACATCAGTCTATAACACAATTAACTATTTGTTTAATCTTTCGGCCCTTCTTTTCTCTATCTTAAGTCCATTGAGGCAAACTTTACACAGGTGTGCGATAAAAGGGGGGTACTACCCAACCCGCTTCACCACGTACTTAACATTTACCCACACCATTCAGGGCTCAGTGTTATTGTATTGTGGGTGGGATTTACTGAGGTGCGAAGGGGTCCGCCCATGGACAGTTACCCCTGCTGCGTAGGTATACTCAATTACGGACATTAAGTTCATTAGCAAGTCTCTCGGATTAAATGAAGGATTTTGAAGTTTGGTGTTAGCGTTGCTGATTGACAGTCTTTTTCTGTGTAATGCTGAATGATAGACAGTTCGGTGGATTGAGCGAACTTGGATGGAAACTTATGTTGCAAGGTTTATCATGGAGGAAGGAATTAGTATTTATTTATTTATTTATATCTGATCTTTAATCAGGGTGACTCGTTCACATTAATGTGGTCTCCCACGAGGCCCTGAATGTAAAAACAATACTATAAAATAATTAAAGTAACATAAGATTCATTAAAAGTTATACACATTAATAAAATAATAATAAACAGGCAAGAAGTTTTAGTTAAATTTAGTTTAAATAAATATAACATGCTTTAAAATAAACATAAAATAATCGACGAACATATACACAAATGACACAAAAAGTTAAAATGGAAATCACACGAGAATAAAGAAATTAAGAATTCCTGGATAAAACATATATTATCAATAAAAAAAAAAAATTAAAAAAAGACGGACGGGTTAACTCACAACAGACAGACCAACAGTCAAACGCACAGAGGGAGGGATGGACAAATATACCAACGGACAGACATACAAATAGATGGTACGACGAGCAGACGGACAACATATACTGATTGGATGACAATTCAATAAACATTGATAAAATATGGGCCTATATAGTAAAAACACAGTTATAAATACTATACAGAGATGAACTAAAACAATAATACTTAAAATGTAAATTAAGCAAGGGTATCTTTTAGTATGGAAGCTTTATTTCGGCACACGGACCATTCAGGCTTTTTGGCTGTTGTAATACGAGTAACACCTTGGACATTGCCCCATCCCATGTTAACTGACAGCAAGAGTGAAAATTCACAGATTTGTAGGGAGGCAGTCGCGCGTCAAGATAAATGCTGTATGTTTTCTTTACTTTGTAACTTAATAAGTCGATTCATTATGATGACTACTGACGGAAATTGTGTTAAAAATACCCATGGGAAATGTGGATGCCATCAATGATAACCTATCCAGTTCGTTCGTGAAAGTTTCCTGACCTAAATCAAAAACCATGAACAAGTTTCTCTATATGAAAAACTAACAGCTCAAGTAATGCATTGTAAGTACCACAGTTTTAGTAAACGCCATGATTGATGATTGTCCATACAATAAGCCCTCTACAATAAGCGGATCTAGCTTCCTTGAGTAGATTTACAAGTTGCAACTTCCTCTTCATAACGTTATGTGGACTAGTTCGAAGTAATACACGTAAGCAAAAAGGCTTTAATATAGCCTAGTTAAAAATTACAGAAAAATTTCAAAATATGCTGAAAATGCCGGTATAATACCAAAACATTGATGAAAAATGTAGAAATTTTTCCAATATAGGTAGAACTTTTACGTACAAGATGACGAGGATAGCCTATAACTGCTTCGCTTAAAAAGTTTTAACAGCCTTGCTTTTTCGTTATCAGATTTACCTTTGCACGCACCGTTGAGAGAGGGAGGGCGCTATTGGCGGTCATCGTCACAACACGGCAGCATTCAAGAAAACACCAAAGTATAAAGTAAAAATATAAAAGAGATTTCTTGTTGACTTTTGCTTACCTTTGACGTGAAGGTAGTCCTATATGGGGAGCTAAAGACACAGATCAACATTTACGCTGAAGTGCGTATCAATATGAACGACTAATTAATAATACGGCCTCATAGACCTTTAAAAATATAATCAATGGCAAGAATATTACAAAAACATATTATCGGTATCAATTATTTGTAGTTCAACGTAGTAATAGTTTTTGCTAGTTCTTTTTTGTCGGTGTGCAAGAAAAAAGACTGAGAGAAAATGACAGAACAATAAAGCAGTATAGAACGCTGCGTGAAGCAACTGCACTTTTATTGTTACTCGAGTTTTGTTCACGATCCATCAAATTAGAGCGACAACAATATCATTCTGGGTCATTAAGCGGCGGCGTTTTCACGCCTGCCTTGCATGAATGGTATTAGGACGTTGGAGTGTAAACCCGCCTTTCGAAACAAGACACGAGTCCTAGATTTGTATCAATCAATGTCAGGTATGATTTCACGCCACAACCAAGGAGGAGAGATGGCTAGACACGGTCTTTATTTCTCTTTCCCATTTGGTTCACACTGTTGGCTGTAGCTGTACTAATCGTATAATCTTTATCATCACACCATTGTCATCATATGCATTTATCATTGTCAGAGCCTGCCGTCGTACACGGCGCGCGACCAGATTGAATGATTATCGCTCCGGAGAAATTAATTTTGAATTGGGGAGTGGCCGCTGATATCTCGTGAACTCTCATCGAAATTAAAAAAGTTGATTGAAATAAACAAAACGGATTATTCTTAGTCCCTACTTGCACAGTGCAGAACCGTATTTGGTTGTATGAAGATCGGATGGTTTGTTGTTGCTGCTGCCGTTGTTGTTGTTGTTCATGTTCTTGTTGTTGTTTTTGTTGTTTTTCTTGTTCTTATTTTTGTTCTTGTTGTTGCTGTTAATGTTATTGTTGCTGTTGCTGTTGCTGTTGGTTTTCCTGTTGCTGTTGCTGTGTTGGTGTTGGTGATGTTGCTGTTGTTGTTGTTGTTGTTGTTAATGTTGTTGTTTTTTGTTGTTGATGTGCTTATTGTTCTTGTTGTTTTTCTTGTTCTTCTTGTTCTTCTTGTTGGTCATGTTGTTGTTGTTGTTGTTGTTTTCTTGTTTGTTTGTTGTTCTTTTTGTTGTGTTCTTTTTAGTGTCCTTGTTGTTTGGGCTCATTAAACCTACTTTCACTTAATCTTCATTATTTTTTCAATATACAGAATATGTTGTTATGATAGGGATCTGGGTGTTCTTTTTTTCTCTCGTTACTGGGTAGGCTATACACTGTCAACGTTCAAAAGAATAATGAAGGTGGAGTTGTTAGTTTGGTTGTTTGTTTGTTGGGTTGTTTGTTTGTTTGTTTGTTTGTTTGTTTGTTGGGAGGGTTGTTTGTTTGTTTGTTTGTTTGTGGGGTTGTTGGTGTGTTTGTTTGTTTGTTTGTTTGTTTCAAATTGTTTGTTTGTTTGGTTGGTTGGTTGGTTGGTTGGTTGGTTGGTTGGTTGGTTGTTTGGTTGGTTGGTTGGTTGGTTGGTTGGTTGGTTGGTTGGTTGGTTGGTTGGTTGGTTGATTGGGTGGTTGGTTGGTTGGTTGGTTGGTTGTATTTTGTTGTCACTGGAAATAGACTAAGTTGTTTAGAATAGTTTGTAATTGTTTGTAATAATAGGTAATGATGGTAATAACTTATATAAGATGACTTATTAAGGTTTGATAACTAAGATGCTCTTCGTAAACATTGTTGACTAAGATTTGTACAAATACACCCAAAACAAGTGACCAATTTGAAATATTTAAATTATTCTTTAAAAAAAAGTTTTTCTCATTTCCAAAGACAAAAAAAGCAATAATATTTCTTGCTCATGTGTCAGTGCCCTGTGAGGTACTCGCGTGTCCCCACATACAAACTGGGCATTGTGACGAATGTTATTGATTCTATACTTGTAATCTCCACTGTCCCAACCAGTAGCAAACCACGCGCCTAAGGTGAACAAACAGAAGTGACGGATGTGATTAATTAAGAAAACGAACCTTTTAACAGAAATTATGCAAACGAGCTGCCTGGGTGTAGTGGTGCTCCCTGGAGGCGATGGAGCCGAGCGTGGCTGCACCAGCGTTGAATGGGGCTTGGTAGGCGATATGAACAGGGCGACAATGAGCCGATCCATACGGTGGTTTTAAAGTTACATGCAGCAACAATATTGGCCGCTTCAATCTGGACGCTGGTTATCTGTCTCGGGAGTATGGTGGGTCTGGGCCCTGGGGCTGTACAAGAGCGATCTGTTGGTGTTTCTGGTTAGTTATAGACAATACTATGTAAGAGTTATGTATCCCCAGCAACAGATCTCTTAAGGCATGAGTGTACCACGCAAATGAAGAAGAATAAAATACGATAGTCATGAAATTATTGCTGCATGGTGCAGACACACTCAAATAACAAAACACATGTCGGCCGAGTCTTTCAATTTGGATTGGCAGGCTCGTACGCATTGAAACTAGTCCGTCCGTAAGACTTTGGAAACAAAAACATTTAAACTGCCCAGTTAATATATCGATACGCAGCGTGGATTACCCCCTTTGTTACCTTACTGGCACGGCATTAAGAAAAATGACATGCGATATGTTTATATACTTAGCCGAGAACTTAAGTGCAACAATCACAATTTAATTTGCCGTCTTGGCAGAATGAGGCCAGCGGCATAATGTTCCCAAGTAGCACAATAAAAAGTGGCTCTACAAAAGCGGCTCTACAAAAGCCCATGCATCGACAAGAATAACACAACTTTAGAAACCCCAAAAGAAAAAAAAAGAAAATTGAGAAATAAAAGGTATATCGCTCGCCCCTTTGCTGTCTCTCAGCTTCTCTACCTAGATCTACTTTCAGCACCTAACTCATTCAGGGGGAGGGGACTCTCCAAAAACCTGTATTTGTTTTCGCCATCGTTTTATAAACTATCGATTTGTCTTTTGTCAAAAAATTAACATTTCAATAATCCTGAGCAATTGGAAGGGTGGTAGTGGTAGGGGACCCGAGTTAGTATTTCTCAATGCGTTTTCAATTAAGGCTCTCTAGGTCTGGCGTGCACCGGGCGCTCTGTGTTTACTCTCCCCGGCTGACAACTCTCTTGTACGGCCAAAAGCCACCGCGACACGTACGCTTTCCTTTCAGCCGAACTCTCCTTCAACGCGCTGGTCATAGTTAAGGTGGAATTAGATGATTAACCGGATGAAACAAGTCCTTGTGCAAATCATGAGAAAGTCATAACCTAGATCCGGTACATGGTCCCCAAATTTCATTAGAAAAGTACCATATGCATGAGAAATGGAAAAAATAAATTCATTGCTTTTGGGTTTTTTTTGTTTTAACAAATCAAACATAATAACAAAGTCGTGCCTTTTCCTTCACTTTTCTTGAGTGGACATCTTCACATACTCCTCAAACTTGCAAGCCTTTTGTTTGTTATTTTCAGTAAGTTTGCTTCATGTTTTTAAGCTTTTAACTTTCTTTAAGCAGCTCTTTATCAAATCACAAGTTGGGCTGAAATTGATTTTCAAAATTATCCTCTCAGAAAGTGGAAATAAAAAATAAAACGGTTTAATCTGCATCACAATTTGCATGGTAATCACATTTCAGGTTTTAAAATGCCCGGACTAAGAATCGGCGTTTTTTAACTGCATTATTTTGTTTTAGGTGTTGTAGTTCTACTAGGCTACTAGTCTATCAAAAGGGATCAGAAACAATGTTTGTATCAGAGAGGATCAGAGAGTTCGGTTGTTGCCAGCTTGTCTTTTTGTCTCCTTCATCTAATGAGTCACATGAGAAGATTCAGACAAAGTAGTCCCAAACTCCCAATTCAGGTGTTCTTACAACACCATTTTTAAAACATCTATCAAGAAAAATAACCTACAGTTTACAGAAAAAGCAAGTGACTTAAGTTAATAAGAAACATCACGTCGTTTTGAATGCAAAGAGTTTCCCTGTCCAGACCTGGAGATCTAAAACACACCTTCGTCGCTTCAGTACAGCACTTCGTTTGAACCCCCGGGGGCCTAGTGAATTCACAGCCCTGATAGTAGTCTTCAAGTAGTCCATAAGTGACCAGGATATGTGTGTTTTTATACTACAACATCGCACAGCAAATTCTACTTCAGCCCAATGACACCAAGTGCTATACGTTTTTGGTTCAAGTTTGTTTGAACAAACACCACTTTCAAATCGTGCGACAAGGGCGATATCATAACATTAGGCAGATTTTGTTTTAAAATTTTGCAAAGATATATCAAATCGACAATTGTAATTTTTGTGTGGAGTCAAATCTCCAATTATGAAAGAGGTAATGGATGATATTATTTCATTTTCATTTAAGCTTATGCTGAACACTTGGAGTAATACAAGACTTTGGCTTGGGCATGGCTTATACGCGTTTGTTTATTTAATAACTCTTTATTCCCTTAAAATATAATATAAACCAAAACTCCAATGAAAAATCCTTCTGCTTAAAGGGATAACGAACCGTTAACACCTTCTCTTAAACAGTCAATGATCTGTTTTAAACTCAGTAAACAACGGGGACAGCTCCACACACTCCCGCAACATCGTCCCCAGTGCAATAGTGCCTTATATGAACGTTCCCCAAAATAAACACCCACTGCCCGAGAATAAATACGATTGCAATAATTGGTAAGAGCCAAAAGGTTTTTTCCTCCTACTTTTTTCCCCCCTCGCTTTATCTCCTGACTATTGACAAGGCAGTTAAGCCGACAATCCAGCGGGTGCTATCTGAGCTGATTGAACCGTTGAATCGGCTCAAGTTTCGGGTCTGTCCTGCCCGGCTCTCGGTGGATTTTTTCAGCTGCCTGAAGAGCTACTTCAAGGAAGATTGCATTTAAACAGGCGCCCGTTCCTTCTATTCTGGCAAGGAGAGAGAAAGAGAGAGAGGGAAAAAGTTCCAATCAAGCGGGGAAATGCCCTCTATATAAAATATGGATCTGATGGACGTTAAGACGACCCGGTTTGCATGACGGATCGCCACCTTATCCGCACCGTTGAGGCTGTACTTGAGATAGATTGACAGGAGACATCGAGCTTTTACCTGGGTTAGAACATTTGGACTAGCTACAGTGTCCACTTTTTCGATTTCTCTTTTCTCTCTTCTCATTGAAAGACTGCCAACAAAGAGGCCAAGAGCCCGCGGAAAACTCCAAGCAGGCTCGATAAGTGGGGGATGCTACACAAACAATTAAAATCTCGGCAGTAGTTTCAGGCTGGGTGATGATGGTTATAGTATTGGGTTTATGCCGAAACTGTTATTGAGGATTTCCCTCCTTTTTAATCAAAGTTGACGCGGATGTTACAATTTGTGGGGCTGCTCAGAGCAATGTGTGAAGGAAAATTGCAGTGGGTGTCACTGTGAACGGTTGCATGATCTAAGCAGCTATGCAGCTTAGGCTTTGATACGCAATATTTGCGACATGGAATAGCATCCCAAAAGATTATTTAGGCCGAGGAAAACACTTGATATGTCTACATCAAGAAGGCGGCTTTTGAAGGTTTCAAAGGAAAACTCAAATGTGCAGGTACCTTCTTTGAAGGTGGCTGTGAGGCAAATGATGTCTTGACACACTGGTTGTCTTTCTGCATACACCTGGGGCCCTTCGTTTTATTATTGTTGGCTGAAATACGTAGCAGACTTAACAGGCTAAATGTTCCATCTTGTATCATTTTGGAAACTGTAACATTGTTGCATAAACCCGTTGAACAAAAAGTTAATTAAGAAAGGATCTATGACTTAAGTGACGTCAATATAACACTCATGGTTCTTTACCATCAATGTCTCGTTAATGTAAAGACACTTCGAATGATTCGATAACTTTACGTCACTGAGACGCGTGAGTTCACCCATACTACCTGGACCCCATTTCATATCAAATTTCTGCTGGACAAAAATGAGCAGGATACCAGTCACAAATGGTACACGTGACATGGTGTTTTGACTGCATGGTAACCTAAACCTGGTAAGCATAATTGTTTTGTGTGAAGCCACTTTTTGTGCTTCGCTCTATGAAATCGGACCCAGTTCAGTGATCACAAATTAAGGCAACTGTTACAATCATAGGCCATGTTTACTGCCAGCGTTGTACGTAAGCGTCTAAATACATAGTTTGTGGAATTTTCGAAGACTATTATTTTGTTACATCTAGAAACAAATCTAATTTCGTACAGTAATGCCTATACTAGTGCACTTAGTTTATATTTATTATTCTTCTCTTGTATTGTTCTCTCATTCTTGTAATGTCGACTGAACTTGTCTCTCCTTTATTCCGATGGACTACGACGTTTCTTCTGCTGTATCCGGCTGGTATTGGAACCAGTCTCCTTGTCTGAACTGATGCTTCCGGTGGGGGAAGTCAGTCGCGTCTGACTTGCCGTAGCTCAACCGTAAAATGAGATGACACCGTCAGTTTGGCACGATCGACCCGCTCAGCAGATTGAAATTAAAGCGATTGGACATGCGTTTGGCTAATTACTTCAAACTCACCTTGGTGAATTTGTGCTGGCATTGGTGGAAAATGGAGCTTGGATTGATTGGTTGTTCAGAAAAACGTAAACTAAATGTAGATGGTGGGATGAGCTCATCGACTTATACCGTACTACCGTACCTGCTTATTATTGGTTTTAATGAAATGCCTCCATACTCTTACACGCAAGATACTGAAGGTGTGAAACACATGATTGGTATTAATGTGCGAAGGAAAAACAAAATCAAGAGGATAAGCAGAGAACATGTTGTTTTTGAGAACTTCACACCTGTACAATTTGTCCCAATACATATCCGTCTGAAATATCACAAGCCCTTGTTAGGCTTATCTTGATTTTTGACAAATTCGAACATCCCTTTATAGGATGAGTTACAGTACTACCCCTGTTTAGGCGGCTACAACTGGTCTGGACTGATACAAGTCTACGCCTTTTATAACTTTTTATCTATAGCTGGTTCACAAGTATTTGCTGTGTAACATGAATTGTCTTGTTCACAGCTGTAAGCAACCATATCGAAAAAATGAACATACAAATAAATAAATACATATCTGGACCCATATTTAAAGGAACTATTTATATCAGCACAAGCTGTAATGCGTATAGACATAATAATAATAATCATATTAATATATTCGATTTATATAGCGCCTAATATAAAGTTATCTCTAGGCGCTTTACAAAGTGTATTAAATAAACTTACATATTAAATTATAGACATATAGTCATCTCTAAGTTTCAAAAGCTGCAATGTAAAACATTTGTCTTTATAGTATTTTATTTTAAATGAGCATGAAAACAATTTGTTTTATGCTGTGTCATGCATGGCTGGCCATAGTAAAAAATGAAAACAATTTTGTTTTTAAAGCTCGTGTGTCAGCTCGCTTGTTGTGTGAAATATAAACTACATGTTACCCTTCCTATATAGGAGTAATGCATCATTGGTTTTTAAAAGAGTTTATGAACTTCAGTGTCCTCATCCCATCCCCCATTTCATAAAAGTTGATGGTCAACACGCAAAATGGTTTATGCTTGCGAGGGATTTTATGCTCGTGCGCTTATTTAGAATTGCAGAATAAGCAACAGTAATTTGAAAGTATTTAGATGCTCTTTTCTTGAAGTTGACAGTTTTCAAACGAAAACATTTCTCTGGAAAGTTAGCAATTATTTGTTATCGATGATTAGTAATCCGTAAATATTTTGTTTTAAGTAGGCCTACAATATTAATAACTATAATGCTCGGCAGCTTACCTCAGGAAATATAGGGGTCTGGGATACATTCACGTTGTCAGCACCTTAAACTGAATGACACTGGCAAAGTGTTTGGAAAGTACTATTAGTGTTTGTTTTCTTTAAACATTTCAATTTGGTGGAAGCTATTAGCTGACAATTATCTTGTTGGGCCATAAAGTTCCAGTTGAGCCATGAAATTGAACTTCAACCATAATACACGACTAACCGGCGACGATTTAGGCAACTCAATAAAAATTCATGTTGCAATTCCCCCCAAAGAATTTCGATGGAGTGGTTTGGAAGTGTTTCCCTACATTTATTCATAAACCGTATTATACAATCGCAGTACGTTTATCCATACATCATGCATTCATCATGAATTGAACTCTCAAACAGACAAAACAACTATTAGGGGGGAAAGCCCGCGAGTTGCTACGGCAGGGGCATTACTTGTCTCTGATGGAGCAATAATCTACATTTCTGTCCCCTTGGTAACTGCTCTCGGCGTTTGCCAATCATGTGTCCCTTAGCATAAGACCGAGCGAGAGGCTCGCCTTACGGTGAGCGGTGCTGACGTGCGCTGGGATGAGGGTCCTTCAGACGAGCAGATGGTCCGTTACTGCTCGCCGTATGCAAACACATGGTGACATATTGAAGGTATCACCCAGCCACGCGTATTATGAGCAGTTATACTCCTGATGATATACCAGATTACCAGGCGTAAAGACGTGTGCAGCAAGTTTTGCCTTTCTCGCCTGAGGTGGTAACTCCAGGCCCTGTCTATACAAACGCAACAGATACCTTCGGTTAGAATTGAAGAAACTGGTACATTGTGTTGCCTTAGGGCGTTTTCGCACCGCACAGATGATAGCAAATTAATAAAAAGTTTGAGAAAACAGTTTAGTGAAACCAGTATATAGTTTCCAACTTAATGCGCCGAGCGGCGGACGGTGCCAAATAACGTATACAGACTTCTATAGGTTTTTGTTAACGTACAACCAACATTTAAGGTAGTTTGTTTGGTTTGAACTATCAGAATAAGTAACCTTGGTAATCCGCCAAAGAATAAAATAAATCAAACAAGTTTCATATAGGTCTAAGTGGTGTTTGAAGCTTTGCATGGTGTGAAAATAAGAAGTAACTATAAATGAATAAATAGTAAACTTGCGGGTACAACCATGTATTAAATCTCTTTTGTGGGAGTGTTGGCTCTGAAGAGAGCCGGTTTGGTCTCGACGTTTTAGCAGCGGGATAAGAGCAGAGTATACTGCTCGAAACGTCGAGACCAAACCGGCTCCTTTCAGAGCCAACACTCCCACAAAAGGGATTTAATACATGGTTGTACCCGCAAGTTTACTATTTATTTATTGATTTATAGTTACTTCAAGTTTAATATATTGATGTTTATGTCTAGAAGTAGAGATTTTGTATCCGGTTTACAAAGACTGAACGACTGCTCACATGCGTTCGGTGTTTTAATTGGTACATTGTTTAGGACTAATGCACCACAGTGGTGCAAATCACGCAACACTAACAGACACTTCACTAAAATTCAAGCTCCTGAGTGTGCAAAAGTTACAGAACTTTATGTGACATATAATAGTATGGAATCAATGCAAATGTCAACAGGGAGTACTTTAAAAAAGGTCTAAGATTGACAATAATAGTACATATTTTGAAAAGTATTCTCGAATCATCTTTGATTTTGTACTCAAGATACAACAGCATCCTTCACGTTGTTAAACACTCTTCAACAGGTAGTCTCTTTTGTTAAGTAGTTCAGCAATGATATAGGATTGAATGTCCTCTATAATCGATTTTCATCATAGAAAATCGATACCACCCTCGCATTGCCAATATATCCCCTGCTCAGGACCGTATACTCTGAGAGGTGTACGGTACTCCCATAAAGGCTTGTTGATACTTGCCCTATGTATACGGTCTATCTCGACCGTCCCCGACCTTTCAACTGCACATTGCAGGACGTACCTAAAAACTAATAGGTACGTCCTGCAATTTTTTAAGGATCTGTTCTTGGCTTTAATTACGATGATCATGTTACACAAACACTGTGTGACTTGAATATTTCAGGCCATTCTTAGCGTGTTCCGTTTACACATGTTTCTTAAATATGCGACAAAATCACAGTGCAATCTTTTGGGCCTACGTGTTTCCATAAGAGGGATGGTTCCACGTTATTTACGCTTTTTCCACAGAAAATTACACCGTTCAGCTTAAAGTATAATGTACAAAATAAGTAACCATTTGCAGTGGGTAATCGGGGGAAGGGGCGCCGAGCCCCATACCAGACCCCTTGTCCTACGGTGGCCCACAACTGTCACGGCAAAACCAAAAGCGCCACGGCAAAACCAAAAGCGCCACGGCAAAACAAAAAGCGCCACGGCAAAACAAAAAGCGCCACGGCAAGACCAACTTAAGCGCCACGGCGAAACCAAAAGAGCCACGGCAAAACCAAAAGAGCCACGGCAAAACTAGACTTGTTGACAAGTCGTTAATGATGGTCGCGGTGAGTGGAGTCGCGTGTAGTGCTGTAGCCTAATAAAAAATGTTCTCGCGAGATCACTGCTCTCGCGCGAAGTTGCTGGCTGCCGACTCTTCGTCATTAACGACTTGTGAAACCCGCCGGCGGTTCATATTCATTTATTCATGTACGAACGCAGTGTACATTACGGTTGCTGTAGCGACGATCATAAAGACGAGTCCATTTTATCTAAGGGTAGTACTAATTTTAGTTACTGTAAATGTACTGAATGCTTGCGCTTGAGACATCTGTGGGTGTGTTTTGTGGGTGTTAACTCCTTCATTAATTTAGTAACTAAAGAAATAAAGTAAACTTATCTTAAAATTCATTATTATAATAATTGTTTAAGATGTGTGTTTTGCCTCATAAAAATAAATAATGCCTACCGTGAATAGTTACTGATACGCTCCAATCATTTAACCCGATGTGTTCTACAGTGATTGTGTTATTAAGTGTGTATAAACAACAGACACGGAAACCAGTCAACTCGCCCCCCTAGCAAAGTCGCCAATTTCAAAAAACACATGTACAAAGTCACCAACTACAAAGTCGCCCCTAGCAAAGTCGCCCCCTGACAACAAACTCGTCCCCTCTCATAGTCGCCCCTCACAAGGGAATTTAACAAATTTGTGTGATTGGACTACAGGGCTTCGAAAGCTATCTTAAGGGAACAAAAGCTAGCTATCTTAAAGGAACGAAAGAGGAATTTTGGGGAACAAAATCTCATTGCGAAGGAACGGGAGCGTATATTAAGGGAACGAAAGCATATTTCGGACGAATGAACGTATATTTCTGGCAACTAATTCAAAGTCGTATTTTGATGAAACGAACGCTTGTTTTTAGGGAAAGAAATCTCCTTTCGGTGGAAAAAAATCATATTTTTATTGAACGAAAGCATATTTCGGACGAATGAAAGTATGTTTCGGGCAACTAATTCAAAGTCGTATTTTGATGAATCGAAAGCTTGTTTTCAGGGAAAGAAATCTCCTTTCGGTGGAAAAAATAATGTTTATTGAACGAAAGCATATTTAGAGCGAACAAAATTATATTTTGTGCGAACAAAATCATATTTCGAGGAAACGAATGCGTATCTTTCAGGGAACAAACGCGTATTTCTGGGTAACAAAATCGTATTTCAGGTGAAAGAAGGCGTGTTCGAGGGAACAAAAACGTATTTTCTAGGAAAAATCTATTTTGCTACCTAGAAAAACACAACTTTGTTTACAAATTTAAAAAAATTGAATTTTATGTGACAAAATTATATTTTGATTGAATTAAATAATATTTTGAGGAAACGAAATGACTTTGTTGGAATTTTGTGTGTCGAGAGTGGAAAAAGAAATTCAGAGTGAGAATTTTTTTTCACATTTTAATTTTTAATTTATTTTTCACCTGTTCCTTCAGCAGGGGCTCTGGTTTTGTGTGGTTTATTTTTTTTGGGTGGGGGCTCGTTTTTGTCTCACAAATTGTTTAACTTAATTGCACCGTCAATATAAGAGTGGTTTTCCTATTTATTGACATAAATCTTATTTAATTTCCAAATCGGGGGAAAGGAATGTACACCGAACATTGAAACGTAACGATTTTAAAACAGCGGATTCGATCAGCGAGGTTTACCGACTAACAAACCCGCAATGACAAGGTAGTTGGTGGTCTGGCTCCCTACCCCTCCCACATGTTCATGAGCTTCCAGGTACAGCTATCTCTTGGCACGCTAGCTAGGGCCGGGTAGGGGTTTCCGTCGTGCTGAGCCTCGGCCGAGAGAAACTCTGCGCGCCATGGCATGCAGCTACACGATTTGCCCGTGTGTTTTACGTCATGTCCCCACACGCTGTGCACTGTCAAACACGCTCGGACTCTCTGAAATAAAATCTTACGTTCGATTTTTTGTAATTATTTACAAGTTGTACCCATAATTTGAATACGTATTTTCTTGTGTCAAAATATTCATGAACACAATCACTCTCACCACTCAGTGTTTGGTTTTGATCGTGCATCATGATCAAAGCATGCAACATAAAACTCCATCCAGTACAGGATTTGATGTTTAATATTCATCTACAGTTTGAATATTCATAGATATAACGAAATTGACCAATCAGATGCGTCCGTACGAAATCGGCTGAAGTGGCCATAGGCCGTGCACAAACCGTCAGCGGGTTTCACAAGTCGGTAAATGTGACCAGTCTTGAGAGCAGTAATCTCGCACAGAGCAGCCCTCTCGCGGGATATTGCGAGAAAGCCGTTCCGCTATCACCGCGACAGACATTTAACGACTTGTCCACAAGTCTACGGCAAAACCAAAAGAGCCACGGCAAAACCAAAAGAGCCACGGCAAAACCAAAAGAGCCACGGCAAAACCAAAAGCGCCACGGCGAAACCAAAAGCGCCACGGCGAAACCAAAAGAGCCACGGCAAAACAAAAAGCGCCACGGCAAAACAAAAAGCGCCACGGCAAGACCAAAAGCGCCACGGCGAAACCAAAAGAGCCACGGCAAAACCAAAAGCATGCGGGTTAAAGGTCGAAAGGAGTCGCGATCTGTGGAAGAAAAAACAGTACATGTATCGTGTAGGACTATACCTCATCCTACACCATTGAACTGTGTACAAACCGAGCACTCTTTCGAACCATGTACAAACCTTGTTATGCCTTGTTATTTCTTTCCGCAGATCTTGCAGCAATTGTATCGTAGGAAGTCCTGTATTCAAGGCGACCCTGAAATCGATGCAAATCTTTTATACCTCTCTGCGCGCGATGTAAACAGTCCCTAGATACAATTTTTGTGGTTTGACTTACCAAGCAAAGAGTTTCCTCTCCTTTGACCAAAACTTAGAAACATGCAAGGCTCCACTGGTTAGTTGCACTTGTAAATGCAAAAAGTTGTGGTATTTTAGGCATTTCTACAAGGTAAAAACATATATCATACTGTCGGGGCCATAAAAAAATTTGCCCACCGAAAAAGTGTCATCAAACACTTTTTCAATTCACAATTCACGATGATCAAATCATGTGACTGAACATTCTGCTGAGCATTCTGGGGAAAAAATACAGAGGCTTAAAGAAGCCATGTGCCTTATATTATTTTCCAATTAGTATATGTGAAATCTGGACTACATGGTAGGCCTATATTCCATTTTACTCAGCTTGTCCTCAAGAAATGGAAAAGCCACGAACACATGCAATTCAGTATTTGTTTTACTACACACATACACATGTAGATCCTTGTCATTTGGAAAAAACAGTCACAATAAACTCAAAATAGATATTGGAAATTTTCACCCAACAAATTTGAATCTGAGAAAGACTTCAGACATGAGGCATTTCTCAGGCAACTGACAGCGCACAATGCTATGCTTTTTCTTTCATTATTTTCTTGCAAATTGTGACTTTTATTGTATCTTTATTGATAATTTGTCCTACAAATCAGCATTACGCTGACAAAAACCAATCTATGACCCAACCTTTAGGTATCAAGGGGGGGGGGGGGGGTCGACCATGTGCCGTGAAGCCTGGTGAATGTGGGACCTGAACGTGTGTACACATTACGTGGGCCTAAAGATCAATTGCACACCGCGCATGCTGACCATTTATTTATCACCTATCCCATG
Source organism: Leptasterias polaris (assembly GCA_037783415.1). Lineage (NCBI taxonomy): Eukaryota > Metazoa > Echinodermata > Asteroidea > Forcipulatida > Asteriidae > Leptasterias > Leptasterias polaris. Next base: position 3,789,603 of record JAZGTN010000092.1, on the reverse strand, counting down.
AATCACCGCGACTCCTTTCGACCTTTAACCCGCATGCTTTTGGTTTTGCCGTGGCTCTTTTGGTTTTGCCGTGGCTCTTTTGGTTTTGCCGTGGCTCTTTTGGTTTTGCCGTGGCGCTTTTTGTTTTGCCGTGGCTCTTTTGGTTTTGCCATGGCGCTTTTGGTTTTGCCGTGGCGCTTTTGTTTGTTTGTTGGGGTGTTGGGTTGTTGGGTTGTTTGTTTGTTTGTTTGTTGTTGTTTTTTTCAACTGCCGGGTTTTTGCGTTGCAAGAAAACAAAAGTAAGATTTCATTTATGAACTCAATGTTTTGAAAGAGACGGCCATTCAGACGAAATTAGATCTAAGGAAGAATGCTTCTATATGTAGTAAACCACTTCGTCCTCTAATTTTTACACCGTGCTTGATAGGCACCACGTTGTATGGCCCGCCACACCCCCGTATCGACCCAGCCATTCTTTCTCATCTACGCTACGGAGGGAATAGTTCCGGTACAGTCTATACCCAGTCGATATGTAATACCACATTACCATTGCAGTGTATCGGTTTTCTTTAATTCTTGAATGACTAACATTTGAAATGTCACAAAGAGCAACCATCGATTTATCCCCAGCTTCACTTCCTCTGGAAGTTGTTTTCGTTCTCAGCATGTTGAAGCACTCCTTATTGGGAGTATGTGAATAGTGTAATGCAGTGTATCATTCGTTTGATACTACACGGAGATGATTTTAGCTGAAATTGTTTGTTTGTATACAAGTGAGGCCTTGTTTTCCTTTCTTTGCCCCCCCCCCCCCCCGTCCATCTTAGCGCGTAGCGATGGATCCCTTTATTTAAATGTCTTCATTCCATGAAGAAGATAATTAAGAAGATGTTTACTCGATCTTCAATATCTTACTCAATCAAGTAACTATTTCAAGAAGTAAACAAAATGCAGTTGTTGGTATCGTTTACATAACCGAAAACTGCTGTATTGTTTGTTTAAAGTTTGTATTGTTTTTTAATGTTTTTAATTTGTGAATTAGTATTTAAATGACGTCGTTATCCCCGTTGTATAGATGTACGCATGGAGACAGATTTTCATGTATGTAATTGCACGAAATAGACAAATTGTCAGTCATTGAACCTTCACTTATTTTCGTGGACAATGTATAGGCCTAGTCCATTGCAAATGCACTTAATGTTGTGTGTGAAACAATATTGTGCAACAGGAAACGAGTTCAAAAGCAAATTTATAACAACCATTGTAAACGTGAATGCATTAAAACTGATAATGTAAAATCGGAATAGAAAACGATAGCTTTTTGTTGGAGGTTTATTTATAAAAGAGACGAGGAAAACATAGAGGGTTTTAATGCACAATAGTATTATATGTTGGTGTTTTTGCGTGACCTTATAAACAATAGGCCTAAATATATTTAAAACTTTTCCAAATTGGGCAAAACTAACGGTTACATAAATGCAGTACCGGGGTAGCTGTAAAATGAAATGAGATAGAATGATATGCTGTTTTGATGTTCCGTTCCCGCAAGATACAGAATAAGCTGATAACACCTTCTTATTGGTCAGGACATCAGAGACCCAAATCCCCGGGGTCTGACGTTAAGACCTCTTTATGAAAAAACAAAACAAAATCAAAATTAAATTTTTGTCGTGGGGCATTGGCTCGGTTTAATCTAGACGATAAAATACATTAAGAGATTTTAAATAAAGAACTGTATCTAAAAAAATTCCCAATGGGAATGCTTTACTTGCTAATCATGCGGCGAAACAGTCTGGCGCCGAACAACCACTCATCTGTGTACTTGAGATCTTCGCTAGAGGATGCAACGGGGTTCGGGTTATCGGGTTATATACATACACTATATTAAGGATTGACTGTGAGTTTATGTGAAAGAATACAACGAAGGGATGCAATACATAGGGGGAAAAGACTTCAATTAAAGAACATGTCTTGCATTATGTAAAGGATTTGTGTGTTGAGAATTAAAAAGGAGATTTTGTTGACATAGAAATAACGCTCAAAAGACGTAGTTCTCTATGCTTCACTCGATGATCACTGCACTCTGAACGTTTTCTGTACTGTACAGAACATCGTTAGCAAACAGATTCAGAAAAAAAGAAAAAATTGCCAGTAAAGTGTCAAAGAGGAAAAGATGTTGAAAGGCAGGGTATACCTTTGGTAAATTGTCAAAGACCAGTTTCCTCACTTGATGTATCCCAACATTATGCATAAAGTAACAAATCTGTGAAAATTTGGGCTCAATTGGTCAACCAAGTTGCAAGAAAATAATGTTTTTTCTATTTGCCCTCACGTCATCAGAATATTTTATATATTTGTTTTACTTATTTATTTACTTATTTGTTTATTTGTTCAGTTATTTATTTATTTTATTTTATTTTATTTTATATTATTTTGTTTGTTTATTTATTTATTTATTTATTTATTTATTTAATTCCTTTTTCATTTATTGACTGATTGATTGATTGATTGATTGATTGATTGATTTATTTGTTTTTCATTTCATTTTTAATCTTTTTTTATTTGTTATTTTTTTTCTCATAATGTTTTGTTGCTTTGTCGTTTCTGTTTTGGGGTTTTTTCCCCTCTTGCATTGTACTGTATTTTCTGTACTTGTACTGTTGAGGTCGAATAAATAATAATAATAATAATAATAATAATAAAGAAAGAACAACACCCTTGTTCCATAGAATTGTTTGTTTGCGATGCCTGAGGAAGGAACTTTTATCGGATTCAAAGTTGTCGTGGAAAATTTACCGTTTTTCTCTAAAACTACGCTACTTCAAGGGGGTCGTTTCTAACTATGTTTTATAATATCAACGTAAGTTTTACATCGGTCATTAACTTGTGGAGTAATTACCAAAAGTAGACCCTGCCTTTGATGTGAGGAAATAGAAAATGTGGAAAGGGTGACAAGCCTAAAATAATAAAAACAGATCATCGCAGCATTCATAGGGTTTCAAATGTCAAAGTAACACATAACTGAATCAAATTGTAAACGTTTCAAAATTCTACAGAAAGATTACATAAACAGGTAGGCCTAGTAGGCGTACTTACATTATTATCATTACCATAAAAAAATATTAGTTTAAAGGCACTGAACACGTTTGGTAATTGTCAAAGACCAGTATTCTCACTTGGTGTATCCCAACATATGCATAAAATAACAAGCCTGTGAAAATTTGGGCTCAATTGGTCATCGAAGTTGCAAGAAACTAATGAAAGAAAAAACACCCTTGTTGTACAAAATAATTAGTGTGCTTTCAGATAGGAATAAAAGGCTTCTGGCCAGAAGTCTTTTATTATTTTAGTGAGAAATTACCTCTTTCTCAAAAACTACGTTACTTCAGAGGGAGTGGTTTCTCACAATGTTTTATACTATCAACAGCTCTCCGTTGCTCGTTACCAAGTAAGTTTTTATGCTAATATATATTTTGAGTAATTACCAAACGTGTACAGTGCCTTTAAATCTGAGAGAAGTTCACCAATACCAACTCTTTTGAGAGTCATTTCCGTCTTAAATACTGCCATATAAAATCGAGAAAACATTTTAAAGACCCCCATTAATTGCCATTGATTATTTCGATCGAAGCAATCGAAATTAAATCATTTTTGTAGTGCGTTGATAATAGAGAATAATATGAATGAATCAACTCTGTTTCGTAAAAGTACTTTGGAAGTGGTTGATTTTTGTTTTCAAACCGTCACTCGAATTAATGTCAGTATGAAACTGTGCATTAGGCCCTATATGCAGCTGAAGTAAAGGTAGCAGCGTGCGTAGTAGTTGGCCTGGGCTGTATGGTATGTCATGTGCACGACGATCATACTTCATGTGCGGGTAAACACTCACAACAGCTGATACATCTCAGTGATACACTTTCCACAGTACAGAAAATAAACAGACATTTGTAGGGTTCTTTCTCATGCATCAAGTCCATCCCACAGTATTATTAATCATCACTCTGGCATCATTCGAGACACGAGAGAAACCAATTCCTGGCATGGGCGCTCCGTACCACGATAGGGCGAACCACCGTTCAAGTTGTTTCGAGGGTGGTCGAGTGGCAGACACGCCGACCAAGAGTGCCTCTCCACGGCTGATAATTTGCCGGAAAGACAAACAAAATTCCGTTATTGTCGCAGTTGAGACCACCACGATTAAGCTTGTTACAAGCACTGATGGGGGAGGTATTATTTGACAAGTGATTAATTAAAAACTAGATGAGCGTGTTGAAACCGTTTGTATTATTATACTCCAAGAAAAGATTTTTCTGTTATTAAACCGAAGGGTGTAATATCGTTTTGTTGTACCATTTATAATAATAGGTCATAAGGCTATGATTTTCACCATTCTCAATGCCTTGCAACATAATTTTAAGGTAATTGTGTTCCTTAAACAATTGACCTAGATCTAAATCTACTTATATTTTATGAGGAATGAAATAATAGCCTGCATATATACTTAATACTCAATGTTTCAATATTGTTTACAGCCTGCTGGGGAAAATCTTTACAATTAGGCCTAGAGCCCTAAAGAGTATTAAATTTGCACGTTTAGTTTTTTTGTTGGGTTTCTGAAATCGTGACCTAGCCATTGTTTTAGAAAAACTCCAACGGCCATCTAATTTGTTGAACACAATGACTAGGCATTCGACCTACTGTACTTCTATTTGTGTGGGTGGACTCGTACTTGTGCAAAGCGAGACATAAATGAGCAGGAGTGCTGTGGTCGGGATATGTGTAAGTTACGTAACTTATCAGTATCTATCAAACTTTCACAGAAATTTGCATGAACTGTTGGACAGTTTCAAGTTGCATGGAGTCTCCGTGTACTTTTAACTCTATTCACTGATAGTGTATACACATTTATTGGTGGTTTGATATGAGATGGGAAAAGCTGTTGGTGCTGGGATAGGGTTTCAAATTGCTGTATTTAAACGAGATTCGTCGGATGGTAGTATTTTATAACTGTAACTAAAGTTATATGGTATGTAGCTTGCACCCCTCTTCCATAGATTTTGACATACCTTTTTCTTAAATCAGACGTCTGTTATAGCTCTCAAGTTTATTGAAAAACACATATACAATTTGTTTAAAGTCTCAACAATAATTTAAAAAACTTAATATTAAGTCTGTCTGCGGGCCTACATATCTGTCACGCGACATACCCCGCTGAAGATCATTCTGGAGTGAGATAGAAAAAGAGCTCAAGTTGAGTACATAATGTAAAACAACAGAGATCTGGGCCTAATTTCATGGCTCTGCTTACCGCCGAATTCTGCGCTTGCGATCACCATTCTCCGCTTACCGAGCAAGCGCCAAATTTCTGCGCTAGCTGTGTAAGCGAAGAATACCTAGTAACGTGGACTACGCACGCGCACAAGCAAAAATTCCCTGCTAACCCGTGAAATACGCTTGACGTAAGCGCGGAATTCCCTGCCTCCGTAAGCGCCGATTCTTTGCTTACGATAAGCAGAGCCCAGAGTGAGATCGGGTGTCACGCTATATAAGAGTAATAATGCATAGAGCATACATTCTATAAAAACTCCCAGGTCAGAATTGAGCCGGATTCCGGGTCAATTTCATAGAGCATATAGGCCTAACTTAAGCAGAGAAAAATATTGCTTAGCAGAAACTGGTTACCAGCCAAAATTCCATAAAGTTAACACTGTTTTGACTGGTGCCCTACTCATTTTTTGCTTGGCATACAAAATTTCCTAAGCAAATTGTTTTGCTTAACAGCTTTACAAAATTGAACCCTGGTCAGTATATGACCCCAAATCTGTGACAAAATGACAGATATAGGTCAGACTGACGCAGAATCTAAGTTAAAATTCAAATTTTTGACCAGTTTCCCTGTGAGCCTGACCCATAAATGAGTCATGCAACCCTGGGACCCGGAATCCCGGTCAATTCTGACCCAGGAGTCTTTGGAGTGTACACCGGTGAGTTGTGAAGCATTATGGGCTTGAAGTAGGCCTATACATAAACAGATATTGAATTACGGATGTTACATAGCCTTGTATTAAAATCATGGTACCCTGCATGATGACTCCTGCTTGCATCATCCTGCCCTCTTGTCCTTATACACGTGTCAAGTAAATCCAGTACATTAGAAGAGATTTACATCAAACACACGTATAAGCCCTATCACATGTACGGTAGAGCTCGTTATCGAGGAGGCCGACGAGTGAAAGAAAATACGTAAGACGGATATATTATACATTTTTTATTTTTTATTTTTCTAGTGACCGTGGACAGATAGATTGACCGCCCGTTTTAATGCACGTCAATGGAGTACCGGTATTATTTTCTGTGAATTAAACCTTCACAAGTCAAAACAACACTCGAATCAGACAACACGCACATCGCAGACAGCGAAGAATTGATGATCCCAGCAACTAGACACATCTCGCGATACGTAATGGTCATAAACGACATTGCTTGCATGAGTGACGTGTTTAGACGCGCGGCATTAAATACATAGTGGAGGATTGGTGCATCAAAACAAATTGATTAGTTTCGATATGAAAGCTGACTAATTCTGAAGTTCATAACCAGTACTAACACTCTTATGAGAGCCTTGTCCCTTCTGACATACTATCAGTATCACAATTGAGAAACATATTAGCAGTATTGCCGCAATCGAATTAAGCCCGTATGAACGCGTGCAAAGTCGAAACATAGGGCCTACCACTAAACTTGGATGATCTAAAATCTGATGACATTTCACTGTTTGGTTGTTTATTGTTGCAGATGTGCAGTTTATAAATGTATTTGTGTATATGTGCAGTCAGGATGGAAATGAATGTTCTGTTCCGAAAAAAATCATCATAATGTCATACCATAAGAGGACAAGGTAGACAACGAATCAATAAGGCATAATCAACACACTAAATTTCAACACAGAACTCTGCAATTTCTCAAACATTTTTTGTTTGTTGGAAATAAGTAGGTATTTTATTAGCAATTAACCCAAATTACTTTAATGTGACGAAGCTTTTGTTTTCAACGATCAAAATGTTTATCATAATAGAATGAATCGTTCAGCCATTAGTTCTGTTATAGTTTTGGTCTTGTTTTTCTTTTAATTTGTCTTTCGCATTATTGTTTTCTTTATAACAATGAAGTCAGTGAATCATCACCAAATATATCAAATCACCTTCAATCTAGTTGGGAAGTCATTTTGTTTTCAGAAGACCCAAAGTTCCAAGATGTTTTATGTAATTAAAACAATTACAGGTAGGCCTATACGGACGAGGCCTCTAGTATTGTTTTAGGGGAACTTCTCAAGCACTACTTAACTTTGACAAGCATCGCGTCAAATGTAATTTTCCTATGTGCCGAAATGTTGAATACTTCAATAAGTGTACACTGTTTGAATTTTCCAGCAATAAATACAAACTAAAACAAAATCTTAAAACTGTTTTAATTACTTGTATATTTACGAATCTGTCACTAGTTGCTTGACTCTTTATCGTATGTCTTGATTTTGACACACGTTATTAATGAAAGTACAGGTACATCATTGGTTTGGGGAAGAGTGAATTAAATCCACTCTTCTATTATTTTTTATTTTTTGTTTTGTTTATTGTTTTTTGTAATAAACACACCATACAGCCAACGTTGAAAATGTTGTTACGTTTTTGAGAAAACAGTACAAAACGACGTCCCCGGCGTCTTTCCAATGCATAACTAGAGTACCCAGTTGTTGGTGAATTTTATGATGGGTCTTTTTAAAGACATTTAAAAACAAATTCCTTTTAAAGTCAACATTTTCCCGGAGGATTGGCACTTGCCCTTAGTCGAGTCGAGGAACGCTGTCCAGATGCTGACACATATTATTAATATTTCATTGTCTTAAATCATTGTCTTAACAACATCGTACACACCAGTGAGCTCATAATGCCATGGTATACTGAGCTGGACCATGCCACACATCTTAGAGGGGTGAAATAACAAGGTCGGTTATTTGGTTAGGAGGAGGGGGGCGGGAGAAAAACCCTGCCAGCATCCTTTATGTAAAAATGGAATATCACTTATCAATGGTAGATAAAACCATTAATGATAAATCTTAATTAGTTATACAAAATAATAAGCTTAAATTGGAACAGACATCCTGGACAAGTAAACAACACACTTTGATAAAAAGCACTTGCTGAGAAAGTGCCAAACAACCCTCGTAACCTATGGAAAACACTTTGAAGCGTGTGCCTACAAGATCAATACTTGAGCTTTCAGATTGATACTCTATTTTATTTATTTATTTTATTTATTTATTTATTTATGGATTGCAAATCCATGTCATTATCTTTAATCTTAGGGCTAAACGGAAAGCTTTGACTAGCCTTACATGTAGTCTTGTATCTCAACACTTATTTACTTGGGTTTTGTTCTATTGTGGGAACTTAAATGGTTCTTTTAGGCTGATGTACATGTACACTTCATAAGACTTACAATACTTTATTTATGATGTGTAACTGTCAACATGTATCGCTATAATTACTGTTTTTAAAACGACATGTTCAAACTTGTTTTAACATTTCAAGTTTCTTCAAATTTAGCCTTATTACAATTCTTGTTGGAATCATGGACATAGTGAAGTTAAATTCACCGGTTGTATTAATAAAGAATTGAGTTTAATCTGGTCTTGGTATAGTAAACAAAAATTAATTCTGAATCAACACATAAGAGGCTCGGAAGGCACAGTTTACGGATTCAGGGAAACATTCACGAGAGGGCGACATTTTAATTTGTTTATCAGTCAGTTTGTTATATTGGGTACAATGTTGATGAAGGTCTTGCTCTATACTCATCCGGTCTTATTTCTTTTCCTGTCTTGAAAGGCAAGAAAAGGATATGCAAAAAGAAGCAGAACAACCTTTAATACTTGATTCTTCCCGAAACATATGCATCCATTAAAATAAAAGGCAACGGTTTTGTTGTCAAGTTACACATTATTTTATTACAAGTTTGCACGTACTATTCATTGTTTTTTAACTCTAAATCCACAATAGTTGCTGTGAAATCTACAGTGCTATAAATTACTGTTTTTGTAGCTGAAGTTCCCTTCTATTGTATAGTAAACACAAGTTAGTGTTGTGGTCTTCCGCTAATATTTTTTACCTGCTTGAAGAAATAATAAAAGCATACTCAATCATTTTATGTAAAGAAAAATATAAACAAAATAGCTATTTAAAACTAGTCAACAGAGGGCGCTCATTGTAATTTAATTCGAGTCAAGAAACTTTTTTAAACTGGTGAACTTGAAAAAGCAAGGTATGTCATAAATTGATATTTTCCCAACTTTGACAGCATTTCAGAAGAAATTCACTAAAAGGATTATTACTGGTATGAACTTTGCAATCGGTGAGCTAGACTGGAACTTATTATTTTGTTGTAATAATTATACAAAGTATGTACTTTTTTGTTCAAATTGAGCTCAAATCATCTTTTGTTTACATTATCTGGCTAGTTTCAGTACTGCAAGTTTAAGAAAGGGCAGATTTTTATTATCCTAGTGAATTTCTTGGTGAAATAAGAAGATCCATCACCCTAACCGAAGTTTAGTCTCATTTTTCCCAATCTTCTTTTTGTAAATTATTAGAGAACAATCATCCTACAATGTATTTTATGTGTCATCAATTAAAAACTTATTTCAGTTACACCCACTCACTAAGCTTGTTGTTGTTATTATTAAAAGCTTACATTTACCTAGACCCAGTAACTGGGGCACTGTACTCCCTTTTTCGAAATTTTGACATCATTGCTGAGAGTCGGATCATGTATGGAGATTCAATAATAACCTGGGGCGCTAGATACGACCGATTATGTCAAAATTTCGAAAAAGGAGTACAGCGCCCCAGTTACTGGGTCTAACATTTACCTATTCTTGCCAATAATTGTCTTGTTATCACAAATTTTTACCAAACTGTGGTGTGATATTGGATTTTAAAGAATAACATTAAAATTTTCTACTTTAGTACAAAATTCTGCACAAACAAAACCCTTGCATTCAAGCAGCTAGTTGTCCATTTCTGGTAATACATCTGATAAAATCTCAAAACTCAAAAAAATGTAACACCTGGAAGTGAAAGTTGTAAAATTACTTGTGATTAAAAACTGTTGTTATTTGCTGAAAGGCAGAAAACTATTAGGGAGTAAATTTGTTTATGATCAGTCAATCAATAAGGACATTACACTTACTTGACAGTTTGTTTTGAAGAAGAACATTGAAATGACTTTGACTATTTCATCAAAACCTAACTTTAATGAAGTCATTACTTTTTTGCTTTTTTTCTTTTACCCCAGGAATTAGACATAATATGTGCAGTTATAAACAATGGTCACCAGCTTCCTCTGAAAAGACACCACCTTTCAAGGTAATTGGCTCTTGGTTTTCAATTAACTTCTTGTGGGCTGATGCAAGTCAGACTTAAAGTTTAGTCCTCCGTCAACTCTTTTTATCGACTAACGATAAAATGCTTTATACACAGGGCGAACTTTTATGTGTTCTACCCGCAAGCTATGTATGCTGCCTAGTGTGGATAAAATTGTACAAGCTTAAGGGGTATTCACCGTGCGGTAATGCCGTGCATACATGTACGTGCGTTAATGTTGGGCAACTTAGGTAATTATGTTTTTGCGGGAATTTTTTTTACGTTGCTTTGTTTTACAGTCCTCTTTATGCAAAAATTTTGTTGTGGTTTACAGCTAGCCAATGGGGTGTGTGGTGTGACAACATTTAGCCAATGGATGGTATCCTTGCGTTGTTGGGGACGCTACCATGAGCGTGGGTATAGCAGTCCTGATTCAAGGTCACTTTGGCACTGCCTTTCAACATGAACGGGCAATTTTAATTTTCTGACATAATTTTATTTAATTCCCACCACTCCCACCCTACTGTTTTGCCAGTGAACTAATTATATTCGCCAATGAGGTATGGCGTGTTTACGGGATTCACACAGTTTTTTGAGTTTTGGGGTTATAGTTGCAAGTAAATGTACTTTGCTCCAACTAGTTATTCAACTTTGAACACCTCTTTGTTCAATAAGCTTACACACCTTTTTATATTAAGATCATATATTGTAACAATAAGTTGTGTTAGCGCTCTGATGTACCACAGGGGCTAATTCCGACCGCATGTGCCAAGGTGGAACTTCACAACTTAATTGATTGAGGGTTAAATAAAATTGTATAATTTTCAGGTATGATTATTTTGAAGAATTGTTTCATTGCATTCCGCCTGTGTACCCACGTGGTTTGATTCAGGTGTGTACACAGATAAATGTTTGGCCAGGTGCCAATTAAATAATTTGGGCGTGGTGCCCAAGAATGCTTGGTGTACCCAATGTTAAAAGATGTCAGTTGGGCCATTTTAAAAGATGCCAGGTGTGCCAAAAGTTGTGGTTTAATTATTATGGGCGTGGTGCCCATTATTGGTTGTGTCACATGTACCATTAAAAGATGCCAGCCAGGTGAGCCAATTAAAAGATGCCAGGTGTGCCAATTTGTGGTTTGGCACTTGTTTGCCAATTAATTACTTTGGGCATGGGTGCCCAGTAATGGTTGTGGTCATGTGTACAAATAAAAGAAGCCATGTGGGCCAAATATGATGGATGGGTTGTATGCCCAACAATGGTGGGGGTCAGGTGTATCCCAAGCTCTTTTTAAGTGTGGGGATGGATTGCCAATACGTTTTTCGGCATCCTGCACAATTTTTTGTTTGGCAATAAAAAACAGTTTTCAGAGGCTATGACAATCAATCAAATTATAAGTTGTCTGCTTGTTTTATTCGAATTTGTGTATAATTTATCCCTATTAGGTATCATCAGTCAGTTATTCTCAGACGACCCCAATAAGAGAAACCAAAAAGTTTATTGACTTTTTGACACAGCTCAAACTGTTTTTATTACCAAACAGACACTGGTCAATTGTCAGATGGTATCTGAAAGAGAACAAATCAAGAGGGAACTTGCTCACCCCAAAACATTTTACAGGGCCCGGATTCCTTGGCAGCTTGCCATAAGGGGGGCAGCTTGCCCAGCCTCTGTACAACACAACAACACCGCAGTGTGTTTAACCATTCACAAAACAGGGGCAGCTTGCCCAAAACATTTTACCGGGCTCGGATTCCTTGGCAGCTTGCCATAAGATTGAGGGGCAGCTTGCCCTGCCTCTGTACAACACTACTACAACACAGTAGTGTATTTAACATATCACAAAACAGGGGGCAGCTTGCCCAGCCTGTACAACACTCCAACACAGCAATGTGTCATTTTACAAAAAGGGGGCAGTTTGCCCCAAACATGTTAGCGGGCCCGGATTTCTTTGCAGCTTGCCATCAGATTGAGGGGGCAGCTTGCCCTGCCTCTATACAATACTACTACAACACAGCAGTGTGTAACAATTTACAAAACAGGGGGCAGCTTGCCCAGCCTCTGTAAAACACAGCAGTGTGTCAATTCACAAAAAGGGGGCAGCTTGCCCAGCCTTTGTACAACAATAAAGCATAAGTGTTTTTAAAACATGAATATAATTACACAAATACCTACAAGGCTTAAAGTGGTTGGAGTACACAAATCAGCCCCACTTAAACTAGAGGGTGCTGTCAGTGTTACCAACAATAACCAGGCAGTGGCAGTCCGCTTCCCTAGAAAATAATGCCACTAGTAAAAGAAACAAGTCAGACAAGAAACCCCAGGTTAACAGAGGGGGTCACAGAACAATAAACCGGTGTGTTGGACAGCTTGTTCATCCCTTTTAAAACTATAAAACAACAATGTTATTAACATCAGCATACTACATAAAGGCTCCACTGCTGGTACATGCAGTCAGAGCACAAGAGTTAGCCCCACAAGACCAAGAGGGTGCTGTAACAACCTACAACAGGAAAAACCAGGAGGCATAAGATTGGGGTGGTGGTGGGTTTCAAAATTGTATGTTAACAGCAATGAAAGCTGTACCTTAGAGAGTCTTCCCGCCTTTGTGTGAAGAAACTGATGCTTTTTGCTTGATCCAACTACCAACCTGATTGGTCAAAGATTCACACAAGCAATTTGCATAAAGGTCAGCCCTGGAGCCCGGGAAAGAGGCAGCTAGCCTTTTTGGCCTTTGTCCAACAATGGGTCGTCACCAAGGCTTGTCTAACCAATCAGCATTTCACCAAAACCGGGCGGCAGAGGGCGATATAAAGAAAAAAGGTTGAACCGTGAAAAAAGCATGACTCCTCAGATGACTTGGGGTCTCTGTGCCGAATAATATATTTTATCGTTATGCAATAATTGGATATGGATTGTGATTTAAGCGGGAGGGAAACGGGGGGGGGGGGGGGGAATTTTTTTTTTTTTTTTGCTCATTCATCTGGCTCATTATACCTGCTGCAATTGAGCAACTGGGATTGGAGTATTCTTAAAAGCTATTTCCAAGACTTTTGAGAATATTTCAGTGAAAGAATTTCTCTGGAGGACTAGAACTGGTATAAAATTTTGGAATTGGTCAAGCTTACAGATTGAGTCTATTTATTTTGTTTTCTTCATAATCCTGTATTTATTAGAAATGGATCCATCTAAATCATAATTGAACAATAAAATCTTTGAAGGTATTCATGAGGAACTTGTATTTAATTGCTTTTTGTAGGTTATGTTAAATGACAACTGCCACCTTGCGATTCTAGATGAAATAACATCCTCCAACTAAAGGAAAAACTACCTACACAGTTGCAGAGAGAGAGAGTAAGTCCAAATAATTTAAAAAGTTTTTCTTTGGATTTTGGTTGTTGTTTTAAACCATCTCTCTCTTTACTTTCTTGTATTTAATAATTAAACATTTTAGCAGAAACCTTTGTCAGCTTGCTGAGCAATTCTAAGCCCCGTTTTTTTTTCTTTTTTTCTTTTTTACCAAAACCTTGAAATTTTCACCCAAAACATGTACATTTTGATTGATATTCGTCCATGTCAAATGGAACATATTTTATAATAATAGCAACACAATTTGTCACCCTGGAGGTTTTTTATATTTGAAAAGGTTAGCTTTTAAGTTTTAACCTGCTCAATAATGTGATATTTTTACATTAAATTCAGATTTAATACATTATGCAAATTGGTAAAAACATATAATCCCATGCTTCATAAATTGTCGTATTTTGATATAATATTTTAAGAGTCATGAACAACAGTTGGTCAAAATTTCAGACCATTAGTTTAGCAGGAAAGTGTTTGTTGCTAGGGTCCTTTACAAAAAACTTTGCCACATCAAATTTTCAATCTCATGGTTCATTGACCATGGTTTTTCTCCTGAAGTCACTCAAGTAATTTTGGAAAAAAATTGGGAATTTATTATGTAAAGCTGGGTTTATCTCAAGATTGCAAAATGCTACAGAGTTCCATCAAACACCAAAATAAAGCTTAGAGTATGGCCTTTCCATCCATGTGTGTAACTCCAAAAGTAAATTTTGCGACTTATGGGCATGAATTATAACATGAATTGAGCAACTGATTTTGGTTGTTGTTTTAAACCATCCCTCTCTTTTAGCTTGGTCTTATCATTTCTATCAGCATTTATTTTTACACGTAAATAGGCCTAAAGAGCAGATGTGAACAATATCCCAACAAGCATTAACAAGGTCAATAAACAAAATGAAAATTAGAATCAGACTGAATGCCCTTTAAAACAAAAGAACTCTGATCGGGCTAACTAAATGGTTTAGTGCAGCTCAGCGTAACTAGACAATTATAACAGAAAACAAAGATATGGTATCCAGGAAATACTCTGCTGATTTATGTCAGAAGAAGAAGGTGTTCATGCACACAGCATTTGAAGGACTGAATCCCTAAGCTTCATAAATAATGTTGCCAACAACAAGAGACTGGAAGACTGTTCCATAGGGGACGGCAGTAGTGTGGATGAAACTTCTGTCCATGCAGCGAGTTCTTGCTGCTGGGAGGAGAGAGCATGTTCAGGCAAAGACACACTAAAGTGGGATGCACGACACCTTTTAGTATGGTGGGGAAGTAAGGCTGATAACTCTGCTAGGCAGTGGCTGATCTGCATTAAAAGTACTGTGGCTGCAGATACCTGTCGTCTGTGTAGCAGGCTGGTGATTTTGAGTTGCAAATGAGAGAGCAGTTAGCGTTGTCAACTTCTATGACCTTGAGTGCCTTCTTTTGGATGTTGTCAAGCTAGCTAAAGTTTGTTGGTGGAAGTAATCATCCATCCAGCTCAGAGAAGCTGTGGTTGAAACGTACTGGTCTTTGAAGTCCCCTTTAGAATCATTAATTAGATCATTATTACGCATTCTCAGGTTTGCCATACTATCATAAATTTTGTTGACACAAATTTTGTCCTCTTTAAGGCCTAATACATGATATTTGAAGGGCAATGCAGTTTTTCCTTGGAAAAGCAAACCTCTCTGAGGGATAACAGACACATTTCAATGGGACCAGGGGCATGAAGTAAAAGTATCGGGCCTTCTCTCAGTCTTAGAAGAGAAAAACAACCAAATGGTAGCTATAACCGAGCTAACCATGGATGAGGTTCTTGCCCACTGTGTTGAGAAAGATGGATTAGAATCGTGAGCGCTGGATCAATTAACTTGTTTTATAAACCCTGCAAAAGAAAAACGGATGAGACTTTTTTTATCTCCCCATAGTAGGCTGCAATTAATTCTAATAAAATACAGTGCATATATCTTTAAGTCTACATTACTCTACTTTTGCATATTTCCCTAGCCGGAAGGCGCAATACTAAGAATTTTTACACACAATAGTGCCCTCTGTTGACTCACCCATAGTGCTTGACAGCATTATGGGTGCCTCGTTATAAGCTTCCTATTTTCTCTTAGAGAAGTGGGGTTCTTCCCGACGGCTCCTTCATTTCATGTTTCCCCACCTAGGATACATCATAAGTAATTCATTTTATCAACTTTATGATCTAATGTTTTATACTACATTAATAAGGTTGACAGTTGATCGAATGCGACGGGTGTGAGTTTAAAGCTCCGCAAAAAAAATCACCTAATTTACCATTACGGTCGTTCGTAGGTGGCTATCTCCTCATCTGATTGTTAGTTGTACAGCCAAGGTAATCCAGGACTGGAATTTGTGATTGTCAACCTCAGCCATGAGTGATACCAGATCCAAAAAAACCAGACGAACGCCTCCTCAGCGCTCATCCACTCGCACCAAAGATGGCGGCGATGTACAAGACGTGGCGCCAAATACCGAGCGGCCTTCAGAGCCTCTGGTCCGACTAGATCCACCCGCCTCCACTAGCAATCTCGGGCTGGTTGCCCCTATGAACGACCTTAAAGACAATCTTACCAAGGTAATCCTGTCAGATCCGGCCATTTTGACCCCCATTGTTGAAGCGGTAGCCGAGGCTCTGGTCACCAAGCTCATATCCACAGATGGCATCGACTCCATTGTTAATAGACTGGCCAAATCGGAACCACTACTAATATCCTTGGTGAAATCAATGGAGCACGATGTTAAGCAGGACATGTACCAATCTCTCCAGATGGATTCTGAAGATATGAGTGACGCCATAACAACGCTAGAAGTTAAAAACTCTACTCTTCAGGAAACAAACGAAGCCCTCCAGATTAAGCTTGATGACCTGGAGCAATACAGCCGGCGGAACTGCCTGATCATCCATGGTTTGGATGACTCGGATGACCACAGAGAGCCCCCAGAATCTGTTGTTATCTCCAGATTGAACGCAGTGATGCCTGACTTACACATCTGCATAAATGATATTGACCGTGCTCACCGACTCGGAAAGCCACAACAAAGTCCCCGTAGTTCAAGGAAACAGCGACCAAGACCCATGATTGTCAAGTTTGTACGCTACTTAAATCGAGCCAAGGCCTTCCGGGGTAAACGTCTGATGAAGGGCACCGGTATGGGAATTACCGAAAGTCTGACCCCATCCCGTCTCGCCTTGCTGAAATCGGCCCAACAACACCCAAGAGTCACCAACGCCTGGTCCCTGGATGGCCGTATCATTTGCCTGCTCAAAAACAACCACAAGGTATCTGTATCATCAATAGCCCAGCTTGAAAACATGTAACTCCACACTCCGCTCGCTGTTCCTTCAGCTGCCACTCTGCTTGAATGGTTTAATGGACACGATCGGCGACTGCGGCGCGTGGCTCATGGTGGGTGTACGCTGTGGGCGGGCCGGGCAAGTGATGCGCAGTAAGTAGATCTTCGAAGCAACCATGCGTTTCATCCACACTGATCTTACTTGCTTGGTTTGTTTGCATTGTTATGCCCGCTATGGGTCGCGTGCTGCTGTCGCCGATTGTGTCTATTCATCTGACTGCTTAATTCATCAGCTTCACTCATAACATCTGCATTGTCATCAATATGCATTAATTTGATTTGTTTTGCCTTCTATGCGGTGTCAATTCATGATTTTTGTGTGTGAAACATTTGGCTTTATCTCCATAGCTCTTGTTATTTAGCTTTCATTGTTAACATTTTCATTTGTGTTATTGTTTTTAAGTTTATCAGTTTTGTGTTCCTTAATTGGAATGCCCGTAAAATCCCCATGTGTTTCTTGTAATTGTCTTGTCAAGGTGAATCAACTGCGATCATGTTGTAATATCTGTAACAAATGGGTTCATTTAAAATGCACAACCATGTCCCCATGCGAATACTACAAATATTCTACCATTGATGTCCCCTGGCTCTGTCCAGTATGTATGTCTAACTTATTTCCATTTAATTCTATAGACAATGATGATTTTCAGAACGTGGTTGACGAACTAAATGACAATTCAAGTAGCTCTGCTAATGACGTAAATCCATTTCATCTATGTATGTCTAACTTACTCTTCAACCCTGATCCAAATAATCCCAACCCTGTCGTTAACAATTGTATTTATTCTGCTGAAAATGAATTTATTGATATCTCCAAATATCCCGATTCAAACTGTTCAATTATTCACTTTAATATCAGAAGTCTCCCTAAAAATTGTGATCCTTTAAAACTTTGCCTTCAATCTTTAAGTAAATTCTCAATAATTGCCCTTTCAGAAACCTGGTTGAAAGATTCATCTCCAGACATGTTTTCTCTCCCTGATTACAAACTGATTACTAATAATAGACTAGACAAAATAGGTGGGGGCGTTGCTCTTTATGTCTCCTCTGCTATCCAATATAAGGTGAGGCAAAACCTCAGTCATTCCACAAATTCAATGGAATCACTATTTATTGAAATTCCAAATCCTTCAACCAAAAACACTGTTATTGGAGTTATATATAAACCGCCCCAAGCATCACATAATAACTTCATGTCTATTTTTCAAGAAACTTTTAGTCTCCTTGCTTCTGAGAATAAGAATTGTATTCTCTCTGGCGATTTTAATATTAATCTGTTAGATTATGATAGTAATCCACACACTCGAGAGTTTCTGGATACTATTTTTTCGCACTCATTCTTACCTTTAATTGATAAACCCACAAGAATATCTAAAACATCTGCCACCCTGATTGATAATATATTTACAAATATTCTATCCCCATCGAGGTCTGTAATTTTAATATCCGACATATCTGACCACTTTCCTATATCCACTTCATTTCCAATCTGCAAACTCCAGTCAACTATCCCCAAAACAAATTGCCCCCGTCAATACACTAAAGATAACCTGCAATCTTTGCATCAGGATCTGAGGACTGCTGATTGGTCATCTGTTTTTAATGCAAGTGAACCGAATTTGGCTTATGATAATTTTATTGGGATCTTTAACCATATCCATGATGCAAATTGCACCTTTCCTACAAATAAAATTAAAACCAACAAAAACGTTCCAAAATTACAATGGGTCTCTGGTTCTCTTTTGAAGTCGATAAACGTAAAAAACAGACTTTATCGTAAGTACCTTAAAAAGCGTACCGAGGATAATCTCAATGATTACAAAAGATATAAAAATGTCTTAACGAAAGTTCTGAGAGTAGCTAAGAGAGATTATTACTCTTTTCAATTTCATAAGGAGGAAAATAATATTAAAAAAACCTGGAAAATAATAAACTCGGTTTTAAATAAAAGTCCCTCTCAGAAAATACTGGGTATCTCTCACAATGAAAACTTAATTAAAGATCCTTCCGCCATGGCTGACATTTTTAATAACTACTTTGTTAGTATTGGCCCTAACTTAGCCAATAAGATTTCCCGATGCAAGACCAATTTCACTGGTTACCTTTCTGATCCCAATCCACACTCTATGTTCCTTAACCCAGTTACTAAGCAAGAGGTTTGTGATATTGTTAATAATCTAGCTTGTAAAAACAGTTGTGGCTTTGACTCTATTACTACTTTTGTTATCAAAAACGTTTTCAATGCAGTTGCCGATCCCTTAACTTACATTATTAATGTTTCCCTCTCTACCGGTGTGGTTCCAAAAAATATGAAAATTGCGAAAGTCATTCCAATCCCTAAAATTTCCGAATCTGAAAATGTTAGTAATTACCGTCCTATATCTATTCTTCCAAGCTTTTCGAAAATCTTAGAAAGAGTAGTTTATGGGCGCCTACTTGGGTTTCTTCAGAAACATAATATCCTTTCCAATTATCAATTTGGGTTTCGTGCTAAACATTCTACTTCACATGCAATTCTCCATTTCATTAATAGTATTGTGACAGGAATCGACAACTCTCAACACACTTTAGGTATCTTTCTTGATTTCTCTAAAGCATTCGATACACTAAATCATGACATCTTGCTGTATAAACTAAACCATTACGGTATTCGTGGAAAATCACAAGAGTGGTTCACCAGTTATCTGTCTAACAGGAGGCAGTGTGTTTCAATTGATTCAAATATATCCTCCTATCGCACATTATCCTGTGGGGTACCCCAGGGATCAATCCTCGGACCCTTGCTTTTTCTAATTTACATCAATGATATCACTAGTTCGTCCAAACTTCTTTCTTACGTTCTATTTGCCGACGACTCTAATTTATTGTATAGCCATACAAATATTGTTACTCTTGTTAATACCATAAATTCAGAACTTTGTTCTGTTTCTGACTGGATTAAATCTAACAAATTATCCTTAAATCTTAACAAGACTACATGTATGCTGTTTAGCAACAAGCACTCTATTCTTCCTACAGACATTTGTATTGATAATACGGTGATCAACTTAACAAATAGTGTAAAATTCCTAGGCTTATATATTGACAATAAACTGTCCTGGAAATACCACATCGATTACTTATGTAAAGTAATTTCCCGTAATATAGGTATTATTAATAAACTTAAGGCATTTTTTCCACATCATATTTTACTTTCTCTGTATAATACCTTAATATTATCTTATATTAACTATGGTATATTAGCATGGGGCAGTGCCGCCCCTACAACAGTTAACAGATTGACTATCTTGCAAAAACGAGCTCTGCGCATTGTCAACAACTCTCACTATTTAGCTCACACTAATCCCTTCTTTGTTAAAGATAAAACCTTAAAATTAAATGATCTATACAATCTGCAACTTGGCAGCTTTATGTTTCAGTTAGTTCATAATGAATTACCTAAATGTCTTACTACAATGTTCACCAGTAATAAACTGGTACATTCATATCCTACACGCCAAGCCTCCCTTTTTCACATTCCCTTAACTCGCTCTTCACTTGCCCAACGAAATATTAAGTATACAGGACCCAAACTGTGGAATTCTTTCGACAATTCTCTTCGGAAACTTAACAATATGAAGTCATTTAAAAAAACATTTAAGGAAACTCTTTTATATAAATACAAGTAGGTCTAAATACAAATAATTCCCAACACATCTATAGTTATAATTGTTCTGTCAAAGCTTCGCTACCCCCACTTTAAACTTTAACTGAGACTATTTCATTATTTATTTTCAGTGCTTGAACTTTATTCACAAGCTTCACCGCTTTGCGTTTTTTTGTTTGTTTGTCTGTTTTTGTTTGTTTGTTTCTTGGGGTTACTTACTTACTTTTTGCTTACTTTTTTATTTGCTTGCTTAGGTTTATTTATTTATTTGTTCATTGTATTTTCTTTATTGACCTTGTTATTTATTTTATACTCATTTCAATAACTTAAAATGTTTGTTTTTTGTTATTTGCGCTTTAAGTAGATTTAACTTGAAGCACATATAATATAAATGAGGGGGTTCGCACTCGACAAGCTTGCTTCTTGCAAATCCCCTCCACATCTTTGTTTAGTCTTATCTACTTGTTTATGTAATTAAAAAATGTACCTCTGCTTCTTATTTTTTGCATTGATGTGGAAATAAAATGAATGAATGAATGAATGAATACTCGGCATACCTGCGTGCCATACATGTATCACATTTCTTCTTCGTCTATTTTGTTATACGTGCTTTCCATGCTTGAATCAGTAGTTGCTGTGCGTACATGCGTGTGTTTAAAGGGCCTATGAAATAGATTTTTTTAATGCTGGAAACAATAAAGTATGCCTATTACAACATATATTTGATATTTTTTTTTTTTTCACAAGCCATTTTACACCATTAAAAAAATCATTTCGAAATTTAGGGGGGCCGCAGCGCCCCACCCATACCTCCTCATTAACATAAAATCCGTGACGTAAACAAAGGCAATTCAGCAGAACGACTTGTCATACGTAACGTCATGTGTGTGTGGCCACCCGACCGCACCGCCGAGCGAACACACGGAAGGAAAACGTTCAAAACAGTTTGTCTCTCTCTTTTGGGGGTCTTGTTACGTCTTTTTACGTTGATTTTAAGAAATGCCATCAAGGTGTGTTGCTGCTGGGTGTAGCAACACCACTAAAAATGGAGTTAGTGTCCATAAATTTCCAGCGGACCCGAAATTCAGACGGATATGGACGGCAAATGTGAAGCTGACCAGGGCCAAGTGGTCTGGACGGAGCGAGCAGCCTATGCTCTGCAGTGCCCACTTTGAGTCAAGTTGTTTTGAACGTGGCCTTCACAACCAGTTTGGCATAAAGTACAAGGCTATGCTGTTGCCAGATGCCGTGCCAACAATTTTTCCAGTAAGCAAGAAGGCTGGAGAAAAGGAGAAACGACCGGAGAAAAGGAGAGGTGCTTTTTGGAAGCGAGAAAAACTCGGGGTAAGTAATTTTGGCTGTATGGAAACCACCCGTGCGTGCACACAATTCACAATACCCCTCAACACCGCAGTCATGTTCTACAAACATATCGTCCTTTTTCGCATTATTGTTGACGACATCATATCTGATCTTATATTCTAATATATACATGTAGTTTTATAGAATGTATCAAAAGTCCCCTGACTGAACACGTACTTGTTCCACTTATATCGCTGGACAAATCACTGCTGTCCGATGATTCGCTCCCACACTGGACAAATCTTTCTGGTTCTGAGGTAAAGGAAGGGGAATCCTCACCTAATCCGGACATTATTTTCTTTGTTTTTGCGATTTATTCCAGTGGAGTATCAACGTACGCCTTGACGATCGACTCGACTCGGCTGTATACTTAAACTGCGCGCACCTGGGCACCAGACCACGACTGAGATCTCGATCTGGGAGCCGCTGCCTTTGTGTACGTCACGAACAGCGCCCTCTTGTGGCGTCTAAAATACGAAAGTTTCGGGGGGGGGGTATTTTTTTTATTGAATTAAAATACAAAAATGCACTCCAGACACTAAACAGTTTTTAAAAATAATTTCTTTTCATATGAACTAATTTAGTAAAGCTATAAAAAACACACACAAAAAATACCACTTCATAGGCCCTTTAATTGCATGGGTTAGGCTTGTGTTGATGTACTGTCGTTGTGTTGACGGCTCATTGGCTGTTTTGGCTCATTCTGGCATTTTTGATGTGTGAAGCTATTTATACTGGTTTGGCGGATCCACAGGATTCGGCCGACAACCAATCGACATGGCTGAGTGAGGAAAGTCATTTAATTGGTCATAAGTTAGATATGTCAGCCAATAATGATAGCACAATATTGGCAGGGCGTTTGTTACACTTGAAGGGCATTTTTCTTGCTAAGCGTCACTTAGTCACAGCTTGTGATTTAGTCAACCTTTATAACAATGTGTTAAGGAAAATTGTATGGTTTTTACTTCGTTTGGGGTATATGTTTTGTTTTTTACAAAACTAAGGTTGAAGAATCCTCCCTCTTTTCTTCTACTGGGTAATTTGTAGCAGCAGTGACATAATCACTAAGCAGGGATAATATTTGTTATGATTAACTTTGTTGCTCCATCGTTCTTCCGATTGTAACTTTTCATCGAAATCCATATCATGGCGGGCTCATCTTTACTATTTGGATCGTGTACGTGGGAGATTTTTGCAGTGCAAAAGTGACTGTTTCATTCATAATTTGAGGGGGAGCTATATTGTCTTTTTAAGTTAGCGTATAATTATGTCTTTGTGTGTTTAAAAAATAATGTGTTTGTAATCCAAATATAAATTGTTAAAATTACAAACTATCAAGATTCCAAGAATATCACCGTAGGATGATTTCAACTATTAATATTAAAGTCTCTAATTACTGATATTCTCATTTATCACAGCATGATGCCTAATCCACGTAGCATATTTTAGACCAATGTTGGCCCACTAAAAAGACGTTTGTGTTTCATTTGGCCAATGGGTGGTTGGGTTGGCGTAGTGGTATCTTTCCTTGCCTTCCACCTCTAGGACCCCGGTTCGAATCCCACCAGGGACACTATATGGATTGGGTTTTCAGTCCCTGCCTGACTGCATGGGTTTTTCTTGGAATAATTATCAGGGGATTTCCTCCCACATCTAAATCTGAAAAATTTCCTTCATTGTCTTCTCTCCATGGTGTTCTTGGCTAGTACAGTGATTAAGTTCACTTTTCTGAGAGTCCTTGGCTTCACAACCAGAATAAATGGAATGAAATGAAATGTTGATCCAGCATGGGCCAACAATGACTTATATTTTGCTCATCGAATTGATTTTGGCCAAATGTCAAAGGAACGGGAAAAAAGATCATCATTGGGTCAACAAAAGAAAATAACCTTTGTGCTAATCCTTTGTAAACAATGTTGGGCCAGCGCTGGATTTCAACATGGGATCAATGTTTGATGGTCATCAAAGTGATGTTGGCCCAACGTTAAAGAAGCAACAAAAGACCAATGCCCCCCTGAAAAAAGAAAGAAATTTTAATGTTTTACCGATGAATGGCCATCAAAATGGATGCATTGGGCCAACCTTGATAAACAATTATGGCCTGATGTAGTTTTGCTCATTGGCAATTATATGATGGGCCAGCATTAATGTTGGCTATCATCTGCCCCACTAATAAACTAGGCCATATATGCTAGATCAACATTGCCCAAAAGTTGGCCTAACATACCGTTGTTTTCAAACAATGTCTTGCAGTTGGTCATTGTTTTCATGTTCTCAAGACATTCTGGAAATTTCTTCGGACTCCGCCCAGGTTCAGCCTTGGAAGAAATCTAAGAAGGGTAAACTGGCTTACAATCGTCCCTCATCAAGCTTGGATACAAAGCCCTTCTGAGGGCTTGCACTGGGACAGGTGGCACCGCTCCCATGGCTCTACCTGTTTCCAAAGCTGAGTTCACACAGACTTTCCAGTAAGTCTCCACGCCACTCTCGGCCATGGCCTTAGCTCATCGATCCCATCCAGCTCTGTCTGATGCTGTGGCATACCCCCCCCCCCCGCCCAATCCCTATCACAAGCAGCCTTGGCGGTTTATGATTGTCAGGACCCCATATGATGGTGAGCCACGCTCCAGCTTCCCTGCCAGGGTTAAGCATTCATCCCTTTATGGCTTTGCCCTTGGATGGATGCTGTGATCCCATGATCACACCTGTGATCCAGTCTCGCGGGTTCCAGCCCGCATTCCAGATCCACTTAGTTGCCCGACCCACTCTACAAAATCGGCCTGTCCCTCTCAATTGTGGGACTCGGCTGATGATGATAACGAGGTTGCTCATTTACAATGGTTGTTTACCGCTGAAACTAAACACTGCCGCATGCAACGTGACATGATCGGCATTCAGCTCCTGCAGCCCGATGAACCTGCCGTCATCGAGCATAAAACGGACGAGTTCCTCAAAAAACTTGTAGCACTCCGGATTTCCCAGAATTGCCCCTCCACCTGATGTGCATTGAACACCATTGCTAATGAGTCTTCCTGGATGGCCTTTTAGAAGGATGAACTGGTGTACAATTGCTTCCCTTCAGCGGACTTTGAGAAAAGTCCTGCCTGACTCAACCAAGGACCATTAGCTGGTCCTCATCGGCTAAGACTGCCTTCACTTGAAGAAGGTGGACTCGCTTCCTGCTTTGGGGATGCTGTCCTCATTATTTCTCCTCCTCATTTCCCGACAGACTTTGTGATGGCAGCCTTTCATTGCCTCAACCTCAGTGCTCTTCAACAGTTCTTCAACTCTTCATGTCAGGGTTAGTGTCATGTACCAACATAATGACCCCTGTATGACAATGTGCTGACAGTGGCACTGAAAGGTCCTGATGTGTGTGGCCATGATGTGTCTTATATGGCAGTGTGCCTATTTATATGCTTACATTTGAAACTTGTTTTGGTGATTTTGGGGTCCTGTGCCTTAGACGTCAGAACGGCCGAACTGCTAGAGGGCCGAGGATGGCTGTTACCGGCAAACCGCCGGCACAAACATTTGCTCACTCGCTCGTGGTCCTCCGTCGGCAGCTGACAGAAGACCAATGATTGTCCAATGGCCTCCGGACTATCGTCGGATCTCTGTCGGCTGCCGATGGTGGACCACTGGCTTGTTCATCACTTGCCCCCCAACATGTAGACTTGTGCCTTCCTTGGACCTTTTCCAGGTGCTCTCCACCCTCTCAAAGGCACCCTTTGAGCTGCTGGCCAGTTCCTCATTGTTACAGTTGTCTCTTAAGGTCGTCTTTTTGTTAGCAGTCGCTTCCTGCAGACGAGGTAGCGAGTTGCACTCCTTCTCATTCAAACTGGGACACAAATACTTAGAGCTTGTCAGGGATCAGCTTGGTCCCAAGGGCAGGTTTTCTTTTGAAGAATCAACCAGACACCTTTTCTCCTCCTGATATCTTCATTCCCGTCATCAAGTCCCTTTCTATGGTTTCTTTTGACAAACTTTGGTGCTTGGTTCGGGCCCGCAAATGGTACATCAGCCTGACAAAGTCGCTTAGCAATTGGTTATTGTCATGGTCCCACCTTACTGCCTGGCATCCACTGAATCAAGAAACGTAGGACCACCGGTTAGAGCTCATAATGTCAGAGCCGCATCAACCTCATGAGCCTTTTTTAAGGGTATCCCATGGGCAGAAATTATGAAGGCTCCGTCTTTGGGTGTTGCTCGAAGGATATGAATCCAATCCGAGGGTGCTGCGAGCAAAACTGTTCTGAACAAGACTGAAGCCTCATCCCAGTGTCATTCATCCCATCCGCATTCTCCTCACTGACACCAGGTGAGTCCAGCTTTGTGCCAATTTTTTTTTAATGAGATATCGCCTAACTCACAAGGCCACGGACGGCCACTAATTAATGTTAGACATGCGCTTCTTATAGATATAGGCGTTACACACATGTATAGTCATTATATACAATGTTCCACATGATGTTTGCTGCCCTTTTTAACCAATTTATTCGTGTGACTCAATTGTTCACATTGATGGCCCTGCTGGCATCATCCCTGTGAGAATGATCTCCTTGGCCCGGAACTAGACCTCTTCACCCAACTTTTGAAGGGTTTTTCGCTGTGGACTATTCTCATTAGGTAAATATTTTGGTCTCCCAACTTTACACTTTTCAGAGTAACCAGTGAGGGGACTTCGTCCTCCCTAGAGTTGCATCTGCAGCCTTTGAGTCTGTAGTCCTTAACAAGTGGCTGTCCTCAAATTCAGAGCTATTACATGGGCCACTTGTTTCATCTTGTGCTTAGAGGCACTTCCCTTGTCTCGGATTTGCTTTCTTGACGCAGGAGGCAGTGAGTCTCACCCTTCTCTTCTTTGGATGCATGACTCACGCTGGTCTATACCTTCATGGGGTAGCAGGGGGTAGGTTAGGCCCTGTTGTACACGCAGTAACATCTCGCAGATCCACAGGTAAGTAGAGCAAGTAGACTCCCCCCCCCCCCCTTGAAGAGTGGTTGGGGTTATACAAACGAATACTTATCTGAAGAGCACCGTTCTCACCTAACTGGGCCCCTATGTTGCAGGGCACCGTGGAAGAGGGCGCTACTGTGTGAAACAATTCTTAGCGTTGTGCGTGCTTGCTGAGGGAAATATGTAAATGAAGTGGCTCTATACAGGTATTACCTGTATAGAGCCACTTCATTTAATTAAAGTACTCGATTGACACGACCATACTCCTGTGGGGAAATATCAGCCAATACTGTTTTGTATAGTGTTCTCATGTTATGAGAGCAGGGTCACCTACTCTTCAGTTCAATGGACTGACAAAACAGTCTAGTTCTGGCGAGTGATTTGGGTTAAGTTTAAATGAGTTGGGTATTTTGGGTGGCATAAACAGCTTTATGTTATACTTAGGGGAGATTACCATAAATTTATGACCTAATCATCTACTTAGTAAGAACTCGGACATTTAATAATAGTGCATAAAAAGTTAAGGAATCACTGGCTCAATGACAAATAAAAAGACAAGTAACTTCGTCCTTTTCAATTTCTAAAGATATTTTAATAAAATGAATCTATAGTTATTAACTTATTCAGCAAAGGTATCGGTTAAATAAGAAAAGAATCACATAAAAAAATAAATTAATGCACACATTTTATGTACCTGGACAGTGCATACTGGCCATGCATATCCCATGCTACAATCGTAATAATACAACACTTGAACTTCTAGTAGCAGCTACAAATACATGTATAAGGTGAGAGCACACGTAATTATTACATAATGTACAAGTTTCAGTTGCTATTTTTTCCACAATGTGGAATTTCAAATGTATTTTTTGTTTCAGTTTTGCCTTTATAGATTGCTGTTGTTTTGTAATCCTTTCTTCATTTGTTTATCTATTCATGATTCCTTTTTTTTCTTTCTTCGTGACTCTTTTCTAAAATAATTATTTGAGGATAGACAATTGTATCATTAGCGTGGCACTGGCTTATATAATAGGCCTAATGGTTCAAACAACCGTAAAAAAACAACAAGGAAAACTGACTCGTAATCAATTTAAAAAACTGTGACCTCCGTCACAATGTGCTGGTGCTCTACCAACTGAGCTATCTTATTTATTTAGTGGAGAGTTTTTGGAAGACAGCTTTTGCACCATTGAAAGAGTTAATTAATTTGCATTGTCTATTTTTCAATAAACACACTATCCAACCAACTAGTGAACATTTCATCAAATTATGTAATCCTAATATGAAAGCAATGAAAAATGGTACATGATTATTTAGACATCCAAAATAACTTGTTTTAAAGACCTTCAAATGCTTTTCTTGTTCAACTTCAAACGTTATTCCCAACATAAATATTTCTTGGGATGATTGGTACTGGTAGGAAGTTCATAATTATATTTCAGATTGAGACTATTCTATACAAATGCTTTTCTGATAATCATCAATCCTGAATTTTGTCTTTAATAACATAAAACATGTTCATGGTGGGGTGCCGTGGCCGAGCGGTCTAGTTCACCAGACCCAAGCTCTGGTGGTGTGGCAGCAGAGTGTGGGTTTGATACCCAGTTGTGACACTTGTGCCCTTGAGAAAAGCACTTAACCATAATTGCTTCATAAAAAGTTGTGAAGGTAGTGCACTCTGCTCTACCAGCCAGGCTCCTAGAGTGGCAATACCCATGCCTACATCCTTACAGACTGTGAAGGGGGTAACAGCCCCAGGAGTAGGTGGCAACATGCCCCTGTTGGCAGTTGATTTGGTTCGATAGCCTAAGTATGGTGGCCCTGAAGGGACATCGCATATCGCATACGTGTGCGCACACGTATGCAATGTCGTGAAACAAATCGCGAATATGTGCGCACACGTATGCAATGTCGTGAAACAAATCGCGAATATGTGCGCACACGTATGCAATGTCGTGAAACAAATCGCGAATATGTGCGCACACGTATGCAATGTCGTGAAACAAATCGCGAATATGTGCGCACACGTATGCAATGTCGTGAAACAAATCGCGAATATGTGCGCACACGTATGCAATGTCGTGAAACAAATCGCGAATATGTGCGCACACGTATGCAATGTCGTGAAACAATTCGCGAATATGTGCGCACACGTCTGCAAATATATTTGCAATGTCGTGAACGTTTATTGCATACCAAGTTGCATACCTTTGGGATGATGTCATAGTTGCAGACAATTTGTTAGAGACCTAGGAGTACGTGGCGCTACAGTCAGGCTCCTGTAAGCATGGCTATACAATAATGTGTACCCAAGAACTTGGCACCAGGCCAAGTTTCGCCAACATGTACTACAGCATAATGTACTACAGCATAAGCTATCTACCTACAGCCTACAATCAAGGTCGAAGAGTACGCACGCGCGAGGGTATTTTACGGTCAAACACGCCCATTTTATGTTAATAGCCCACGTTCGTCCTTGGAAAAAAAGAAATACGCCACCCGCCTCGCTTGCCTCACAACAATGACTGACTACCGCTGCAATGACTACCGCTAATCTCACTGTAGGCAAGAAACCCCCCAGATCATTAGACATTTTATTCAAAGGTATGCAACTTGGTATGCAATAAACGTTCACGACATTGCAAATATATTCGCAGACGTGTGCGCACACATTCGCGAATTGTTTCACGACATTGCATACCGTGTGCGCACACATTCGCGATTTGTTTCACGACATTGCATACGTGTGCGCACACATTCGCGATTTGTTTCACGACATTGCGTACGTGTGCGCACATATTCGCGAATTGTTTCACGACATTGCATACGTGTGCGCATATATTCGCGAATTGTTTCACGACATTGCATACGTATGCGCACACGTTTGCGATATGCGATGTCCCTTCAGGGCCACCATACCTAAGTCATTTAAGTGTAGCCTTGTGATGTAAGGCAATCTCTCACAAAAAAAACCTTAACAAACTAAATTAAACTACCTTGAAAAAAAAATGAACAAGATCTCTGAATGAAATGGAAACGTTTCAAAACAGAATGTGCTGCGTAACTTTGTGCCTGAGTTAGTTGGTAACTTGATCATTTTGCAATGCTATGTTTTTACTTGAGAAAATTAATAACCGGCCTTCAGGCTTCACTTTTCAAACAGTAAGGTTTTTCAGGAGAAATCTTTCGGATACAACAAAGCAAATGAAACAATTTAAACTCTATGATTTAAGGTATTAATAATAAATAATAAATAATAACAACATTTATAATGCGCACATATCCACCCCAAGGGATGCTCAAGGCGCCTAACAAGGTATACTATTACCCCTGGTCACTGGGCCATTTATTTCATTCCTTAAACCATCTCAGCTCCCTGGGGAGTATACAGCCTGTGCTGCAATATATGCGCTACTAGGCTAAATCAATCACAAGAACCATCTCTGCCCTCACAGGTACCCATTTTACCCCTGGGTGGAGAGAAGCAATTATAGTTAAGTGTCTTGCTCAGGGACACAAGTGTCACGACCGGGACTCGAACCCACACTCTGCTGAACAGAAACACCAGAGCTTGAGTTCGGTGCTCTTAACCGCTCGGCCACGACACGCCACATACAGGATTGGTAGACCTGACAAAAAAGTTGCAGACAATGTTGATGTTTTGTGTGATCAACCATAGCCTAAAGTAAAACAAACCTGTGAAAATTTGAGGGTTAATCTGCTATGCAAGTCAGGAGAAAATAGTGAAAAAACATGCACCATTTTCAGCATGTAAACAAATTGTTCTTAATTTAGGTCGCAACAACTAAAATCAGCTGTTGCGGCTTATTATAAAGGTTTTCAGATACATTTTTTTATAATATGACTTCAACCAGAGAGAAATATTTCACAGAAAAAAAAAATGTCTAGTATACATGTGTAAGCTTCATAATCAGTATGCTTTCAGAATGAAATTAAACAATGGTGTTTTTCATCCTTACCAATCCTGTATAATACATTTAAGAAAAGTAAATTCAAGAAATCAGGGTACATCACAAGCAGAATGGGAAAAGGTGGAAAGAGGCAAAGCCATGTGAAATGTTTGGGTGATTTTGTTCTACTACGTTGTACAAAAGAAAGGCATTTAATACTTGTTTTAAATAAATCAGATTCTTATCATTAGAATATTTTTGTTTTTCAATAAATACAAATTGGGCGATCCATAGCAACACTCACGCTCATGGAATACAGAAAAATATAGTGCATCTGCGTCCCATATCCTACCTGGCCACCGGCCTCGTTGGCTACTTGTGCTTGTGTGACAACTAGTACCATTAAAAACTCACACTCTGAAATCCTTCCAACCTCTGCTAAACAATACTTTGATTGACTCCAGTATAGTGCACGTCCACACTACTCTTTTGAACATATATGCTTGATGCCAACCCCGTAACAGCGACACACCTTGCTTTTCATTTAGGTCAAAAAACAATTGGGAGACACACTGATAGGATGAACTATGCGGATAAAATGGTTCACCGCAAGAGTCCAATTTGTTAGTGCTGTTTGTAATTCATTTTTGAACTCCAATAGTAATGTTGTGAAGCGTAGTTTCATTACATGGCAAAAACTATGGAATAATTAAATAATTAAATAACAAGGATGTGTGTGTGGGAGTGTCTAATTCCTTTGAAACATAGAACTTTAACAAAAGAGATCCTGGGGTCGATTTCACCAAACTCTTCCTAACTTAGGACTAATCCTAGGCAATGCTAAGAGATGGGACTAGTCCTAAGTTAGGAAGAGTAACTAAGACTAGTCCTATCTCTTAGCATTGCCTAGGACTAGTCCTAAGTTAGGAAGAGTTTGGTGAAATCGACCCCAGGTGTTTTGACAGAGCTAGGGCATCCTCACGTCCCTTTTGTGTACAAAACCAATGGGGGCGCTGTAAACAAAATCTCAGTCCAAACAATGAAAGAACACCGAACATTTATACGTGTGTGTGTTTCTGTGCTAAATAATCAAAAATACTTGTTTATGTACATCATTAACATTGACCCTGAGAAAGAATAAATACAATGTACCGGGGTATACTGTGTCATTTTAACACCAAAAAATGTGTTGTTTTTTATGACAAATTTATGAGTAACTAATCCCCTCCCCCCCCCCCCCCCCCAATTAAAAAAAAATAAAATAAAAATTGTTGCTAGAAAAAGTTGGAAAAACACCGTTGGTGCAATGTTCTGGCCATTATTGGTTGGGAAAAGTTTTGTGCGGCAGAAAGATCAATCATCACCATAGACCGTAGTTATGGACATGTAAACAATGTTTGAGTGATGAAGTCAAATTTCCAGAATTACAAAGTAAACGCTTGGAGTGCAGGGTGATAGGACTGGCATGACTTGTAGCTGTTGCATCACAGGCAGTATGGATTTTAAATAATCCACGATGTAGATTTAACAATGGAAACTTGCTAGAATGTCTGAGTCCGACCATCGTCAGTATCAACCATATTACTTCCCAGCCTTTTTCACAGCAGCATTGGTGTACTTCATGTCACTGCACAGGGGCAACAACGGTAGTCACTAACTGGTATAAATTTGAATTCAAACTACATCACTGAACATGTAGTACTGACAGTTCTCATTTCTGTAGCAGACTCTGCTGGCAAGCTCTGCGATCTAGCCCTATTATCATGGGTGTTACTGTTCACATGGGCACCCTCAGATGACCCCCTACTGTGGTCACTATCACTCTTTGCGGAAGAGTTAACTGTAGAGGAGCTGAAGCTGAGGTATTTCTTTGCTGCTGGTGATGTGCGATCCTTATTCTTTCCTGACAATGAACGATTTAACTGAGCTTGCTGGTTAATGCTTAGTTCACCCAGTGATTTGAAACGGTCTAGGCTCACATGGGAGCGAATGGAAGCCTGCCTGTTTAACGTTGCATTTGGAGAGTACGAAGAGTTTGTTTGGTTCTTCAGTTGGCTCAATGCAACAGACAACTGGGTTTCTAGCTGCTTGATCTTTTCCTTATATTTCTTCTTCTGGGATTGTAATAACGATATCTGTCAGAGAGAAGTGAAGAAGACAAAAATGAGTTCCTCAAACATTTCAGAAGAAATGGAAACAGACTCAATGCCTTGTTTTAAAAAACAAATTACCTTTCTAGAAAGCACTGATTGTCAGGCATTCAACTTCTCAAATGATCACCTCATTTCCTCTTTTTGAAATTTGTTAAAAAGAGGCATAGAAAACTGAAAAATACTGTAAAAGTTTTGTGTGCTTTGCAGTTTCCTAATTTAGTTTTTTCAAAAACAGTCGGATTTGTCTCAAATGCATTCTGTGTATGTGTAAATGTTGTCTTAATACAAGGCAACTTTGGCATTATTGACTCACATTTTCTTCAAAGACAACAGTATTTCCAGCAGATTTATTTTTCAGGGCGATAATTACTTGATAAACCTTACACTACTTGAGCTTTTAAGAACCGACTAGCACTTTTGATGGAACTATATCTCTGGTTTTTCTCTTAGCACAGCCTACATAGCTACCTCTTCCTTGGCCTCGGCTGCCTCCGTGTCCCTCTCATTCAGCATCTGCTCTGCCTTCTTCAGGTCACTCTGGCATTTACGGAGATTGGTTTTAAGGATATAATCATCATTATCATTCTCTGTAGGTGTCTTGAAGCTTGATGCTCGTTTCCTACAGGTTCAAACCAATTATTATTTTACTCATAATCAGGATAAAGGTTATTAAATATCAATGATTTGCCCCAAAAGTTTGTAAGCGGACTAGTTTAGTTGCTAAGTGGTCATTAAAAGATTTGTGTGGCATTGTCTTAATAGTTTGTTATATTTGATTTGGCCACGAGAATATTCTATTTGTAAGCATGATGTAATTCGATCCACTACAAACCACTGCACCCACTCCCACAAAGTGGCTCCAATGATTGCCATAGGAAATGCATTGAGCTTGAATACTCTCATCCGACAATTTGTGTAAAAAAGTCTTTACTGGACTTGCCTTAAAGTTTGCAAAGACTTGGGGTCTTTTCAGAGCTGTAACTTTCTGTCATAAGAGATTTGTTGTTACATCTTACAGATTGATAGTCTGGAAGCTGTGGAGCCAGAAGGAGTCTAGTAAAAACTGATGTGTGAAATATTGAGTCTTTGATAACATTAACAGGATTGTTTATCCTTAATGTGTATATTGAAGAAAATAAATTTGACTTTGTAATATTCATGTTGTGAATAATTGGTATTATTGCTGCTCTAACACACAGAATCTGTTATGGGTAATGGTCACAGGGACATTGACTCCAAAGATTATTGTGAGTCGTGAAATCATGTGAGTGTCAATATCAATTACTGTAAATGTGGAGAAATTTATAAAAATCACATCTTGTGTGAAGTGAAGTTGTTTCCCCAACTTTACCGATTGACTCATTTACCTGTACTTATGATCAAGCTTGGGGTAGTAGTTTGTAACAGTTGATTCATTCCCATCCTCAATTAGCACATTAGCAACCCATCCTCAATTAGCACATTAGCAACCAACTGCTGTGGAAATGTCATCAGACCATCTGGTCGCATTTTAGTAAAAACAACCAGTTGTTTTTGTTTGTGAGTTTGTACATGTTCATATAATATAGCCAATCGTCCAAAGGTGATTTTTATTATTATTTTTTTTTTTGGGGGGGTGGTCTTCAAAATGCAATTACGTCTTCTCTGGAGGACCAGTACTACAGTGTAGTATAAACTTTCTAATCATCAAACTTCTTGACCAAACTGATTTTTCCTTTATAGACCTTTCTTTTGCAACATCACAGCCCGAGTTTTTGCCAACCCAGGTTGGAAAAGTATGGAAAGCCATAACTGCAAATCAAAAACAGATTGCCACAGTTTGTAGCAGTGTTACACAAATATTCAAAAATAGTGTTGAATTTGTTGGAAACAAATGAACCAATCATGGAAGGTATTTCCGTTCATGAATCTTTACAGAAAATGTTGAATTTGGTCACAATATTTTTTAACAGGATTGAATGTTTTGCTAACATTCGGCCGTCCATGCCAACTGGCGCACTTTGTTTATCAACAATGGAAAGGTCTATTGATTCCTAATCTTGAACTATTTATTATCTTCCACCATACCTCGTTCCAACACTTTTCACATCAAAGCCTGCCCTCTCTAGACGTTCCTTGTCCAGTTCAAGCTCTTGTTGCAGTGTGTCCAATTGCTACATCAAAAAGCAAGTAAATACATGTCATGCAATTAATTTGTTTACTATACCTCTGCAGTATTTATCATGACATTTGTACATTGCAGTATCAATACAAGTTTGCTACTCACATCATCAAGGCGTGTAAGGTCCTCCTCCTTGCTATTACAAAGCTGTTGTCTTCTGTCAAGGTATCGTTCTATTTCTTCAATCTTAAAGAAGAACAATGTTTCAAAATTAACAATATTTTGTTAATAGCCTGTTCTAATTTTATTTTTTTTGATTGGAGTTTTTTTGAAATATGGTTAATTCTCAGTAAACCACCCAGGAAGTCCACAACCCGCCTGTTCTTCATTACAGTGATTTGGAGTCTGTAAAACCTCTTTTAAAACAACCAAGGCTCCTCAGGGGGCTTCATCTTCTAGACCAAGACTAGACCACTAGCCTAGTTCTTTACTTATGGTGATGTAGATTCTGTAAAAACCTCTACAACCAAGATTCATCATCAGGGGGCTTCATCCAGGCTCACTTCCCTAGTTCCTTGTACTAATTTCTTTGTGTTGATTTGAGAATTTGTGCAAGATGATAAACTCTAAGTAAAACCACAACCCTTGTTCTTTATTTGCGATAATTTGAAAAACTTCAGGGAATTTTATCTGCTTGACCAAGACTAGACCCAGGCTTAGTTCCTTATTTATGGTGGTAATCTGTAAAACCTCTAATAACAACCAAGGTTCATCAGAGGACTTCAACTTCTAGACCCGAGCTCACGCGAGTTCTTTATTTATAGTGATGTGGAATCTGTAAAACAGGGGGCATGATCAGGGAACTTCATATTTAAGCCCAAGACCAGACCCAAGTCAAATACTCTTGTCCCTTTTTATGGAGATTTGGAATCCATAAAATCCTTGAAGAGCCCAAGTAATTTCAGGGGGCTTTATTTTATCTTCTAGACCAAAAGTCGACCGATGCCCACTACCCTAGCTCTTTATTCATGATGCTGTGAAACAAGGTTTTAGCCAGGATTTGGTAAAAGGGTGTCCAAATCTGCTGGAAATTTAAAAACTGGGTGTCCAAATTGTTCACTTACAATACATTTACATGTAAATGACAGATGAAACAGGGTGTCCAAATTTAAAACAGGGCGTCCAAAAGACACCCAGACACCCCTCTGGCTAACACTATGCTGTGAAACCTTTGAATCCTCGATTCATCAGAGGGCTTCAACCACCAGACCCAGGCTCACAACCCTATAGTTTATTTCTTGTATTAAATTTTAAATAAGTAAAACCTCTGTAAACTCAAGGAGGTTGATCAGGGGCTTCATCTTGTAGACCAAGAGTAGACCCAGGCCCACTATGTATGTTTTTGACAAATTTTAGCATGCTTAGGGTTCTTCTCAGTA
This sequence comes from Leptasterias polaris, assembly GCA_037783415.1. Taxonomy (NCBI): domain Eukaryota; kingdom Metazoa; phylum Echinodermata; class Asteroidea; order Forcipulatida; family Asteriidae; genus Leptasterias; species Leptasterias polaris. The sequence continues at coordinate 3,752,917 of JAZGTN010000092.1, read as the reverse complement.
CCCAAATTATTCGTCCTGAGCCCAATTTCATAAATCTGTTTAGCAGAAAATACTGCTTAACAAATTTATTTGCTACGCAAAAGATTAGTGGAGCACCAATTGCAACAATATAAACTGTATGGAATGATGGCTGGTTGCCTGTTACTGCTAAGCAAGTTGTCTGTACTTAGCAAGTTTTTGTATTATTGTTCCACCCCAACTTGACAATCGCACCAACTATAGTTAGTCTGGTCCCAACTTGAGTGTTAAAGTTGGGGTGTCCCAACTATAGTTGGGACAGTAGTAATTAATTATTATACAGGATACCAGCAGAGCCAGCAGTGGAGCTCTCACCTGCATGTGTATGTGTGATAGCAGAATGCCAGAAAAAGAAATATTTGATTTTATGAATCAAAAAGATTGTTGGTTTTGTTTTGTGTGTTATGCACAAGAGGAGGTAAAGCCAATTAAAATAAAGAAATTACATTTGGGGGGGGGGGGGGGCATGTGCATATGTATACAGGAGGACAAAATTACCATCACCACACAAACTGATTTTTTGGAGGTCGATAAAAAAAGTAGACTTTTTTAGGGCGAAATAAGTAACTCTCAAGTTGGGACCGGGCCCAACTATAGTTGGGACCATTGTCAAGTTAGGACGGAACACTAACACTATACATTGCAGTTACAATAATGAAGTAGTCCGGAGGCTGCAGGTTCAGGTCTCGCTCTAGTAGCTTTTTCTTTGTTCAACCCAAAATTAAGAATGAACTTTGAGACTAATGTGCTTGGGTATCTCTTACCTCTTCCTCATACTCCATACACTGTTGGAATCTAGAGTCTAGCTCCTGCCTAATGTCAGTTAGTTCTTCCATACGTTGACTGAGTGCCTCATGTTGCTCATCTAGCTGTAGGTTTGTCATCTTGCTCAGATAGTCCTGACGTTTGTCATTCAGCTCAGTCTCATACTGAGCAATCTGTTAACAATACAAGATACAGAACATATTATAGTTAGGATCAAATGCTGGTAACTTTTAAATATTCTTCTTATGTACCCAACACCTGAAATTAGACCTCTTATAGGTTTAAACCTAATTTTTGACTCCAGAAAATGGTGGACCGTGTTAGCTAAGGTCACGAATTCAAAGGAAAATCACACAACTTCGAGGAATTGAGAGATATTTGTGTGAATTATTATATTCTACTTACATTATAGACCACATTAACAATTTTGTTTTGAGTGTCAAACCATTAGACCACCCTACTCCCACTTGGACATTATTTCATGGGATTAGCCCCAAATTTGACAGCATGAAGGGTACACAGTGATGGGTTGTATGAGCTCTAAAAGTTTTATAAATTTTTGTGTTTCTCAGCTTAATCTCTCAGCTCAGAGAACACAGTCATATGGGAGTCAACATGACTAACTCTGATGTACTGTGATCCATTATTTTGGGTGTTTTGATGGATATAGTCTCTTTTTTATTTCTGCCTGTGTTTCCCAAAGGACCACCTCAGCAGACATCTGCTCCATTGGTGCTTCTGTGTGCATTCTTTAATAGGGGAGTTCCAGACCAAGCACCTCCACCTTTGTTGGTGGCGTGTCGTGGCCGAGCGGTCTAGGTCACCGGACCTAAGCTCTGGTGTTTTCAGCAGCAGAGTGTGGGTTCGATACCCGGTCATGACACTTGTGCCCCTGAGCAAGGCACTTAACCATAATTGCTTCGAAAAAGTTGGGAAGGTAGTGCATTCTGCTCTACCAGACAGGCTCCTAGTGGATGATACCCATGCCTACATCCTTAAGGACTGTGAAGGGGGTAACCCTGTTTCAGTAGGAGGCAACGTGCCCCTGGTGTCAATTGATTTGGGTCGATAGCCCAAATCAGTTATGTGTAGCCCTCACCTTGAGTGGCCGTCCGTGGCCTTGTGAGTTGGGCGACATCTCATAAAAAAAAAAATAATAATAAAAATACTGACATTCATCACCTTCATGACTTCACTACTGGATGGTGTACAAATCTACATTGTTTGCACAGTTTCAAAACCAGGGTGCCTTTCGGTCTCTACCACAGACTCAGAGAACTGGGTATAATGAAGCAAAACCTACCATCAGGGGAATGAGATCTTCAGCTGAATAGAAGGCAAGACCGTTACCCATTTTGATAACCCATAATTAAACCAAATGAAAGTTAAGGTCAGGTCAAACTGGCATCAAACACATATTTCTGGACACTGTGATCAAAATCAACACGCTTCAAGATAGTTGCATGCCAGTTCTTTTTCTATTGTTGAACTGTCGCCATATTTGCAACAAGGCTCTTGTCATATCCAAACACTTACTAGTCAAGACTCTTGACGAGCAGCATTTTGCCTTAGACCCGACGAGTTAAAGGCCAATTAGCTCCTTACTCCTTGAAAACAGGCCTGACCTTATTCCTCAGAACTACATTCAGGCTCTGCTTCAAACCCTCAGTCGGCATGCTTCCCTGACTATTTTCAAAAACAGCTTTATATGAAACATTGTTCCTAATCTCTAGAGTACACCCAAGATATTCACAGGATGAGGAATCAGAGAAGCGATCTGACAAAGAGGTGGTCTTGATTATGGCTGGCAGCCTCATAGGAACTATTGCTTTGCTGTTAACAGCCTCATCACGGGAGCAAAATGCAGTTATTCTGGTAGTTTTTAATCTCAATGAGTACAGATTTCAAATGGGAGGCACTCAAGGGGGGAGGGGGTCACAGCATCAATTGATGAAGTACCTGCCCCCCCTCCCCCTTTAGTTATAATTACACCACTTAAAAGGGAAAACATTTGACAACAAACTAGTTGACTGCATGTACAAGAATATCTCAGGAACTAATGTTTTGATGATTGATGCTGACAGAGCTTGGCCTAATACAGCTTTCATAATGTCATAAAAGTTTATTTAAAATGGCTACCCAACCTTGGATGATAACCTTGTTTGTATTTAGACTGAAGTTCACACTGAACAAAAAAGACAGAAATGGAGTATGCAAATACAGCAGCTGCTATTTATTATATCTAGTGTGATCGGTTGACAATTAACGCTCTTATTGCCAAACGGGTAAATAAGACCCTTGGATATTTGTAAAAGCAATACAAATATTATGAGCTGTTTAGGCTGGGAGCTGGTTATCATAATGGAGCAAATACTGCTACACATCAATGGCAATAGTAATGTGATTGCAAAGTCTTTTAAAACTAATGGCTCATTCCAAAAGAAGTGAACAATTGTTACTATTATCATTTGTGTTTAATTTATAATACAGCGTTGTTTGTGGAAAAGTAAACTCAATCCTATGCTGTAGTTTTTAAGGAACACCATACAAGTGTACAACCAACCATGATATTTTAAATTCAATTTGGCGGTCATATGTTTCAGCCAAACATGTTTTGTCTTATTTAATTTTTTTAAAATATTATTTGCGAATCAAGCACTGTATACTCAGCACTTCCCAAAGTTATACAGTGCTTATACACATAGGTGTAAGGGTAAAGACTCAAGTACAAGGTACTTTCCCTGGTTTTTAAAATCAGAACCAACCAGACACCAGTGTACTTGTCGGATCTACTGGTGGAGAAGAGATCTTCTAGACTTGGTCTGCGTTCAGGAAATGTCCAACAGTTCCAGGAAACTCGAACGAGGCGGTCTTGGGGTGACAGGTCTTTCTCTGTAGCAGCCCCGCGTTTGTGGAATGCACTCCCTTCATACATCAAATCTAGCAAAACAATTGAACTGTTCCACAAGAATCTGAAGACCTACCTCATGAAGGAATCCAACGATTAACTGTCATGTCCATACTTGTCATTATTTCATTTAATTACTGTTTCTAGTGTATCTTTGTGCGCCTTGGGTGCCATTATAGGCAGATATGTGCGCTATACAAATCTTTAATTATTATTATTATTATTATTATTAAAAAACAAATAATATTCTTTTTCCCCAATGCAAAATTAACTTCTATTAAATCTTTTATCTTGCCAGCATTTCTTTGTTTTGAACACTTCATACATTTGCATGCTTATACTTTGTTGTCGAATTAAAATAAGCATTCGAACAGTATACTCTGCTTGTCTTCACAAAAGAGCGGTTGTTATTGTCACAATGTTTCAATCAGTAGGGCCTATTGACCAATCTTTTTTAGCCTGTACATGCAAGTGCTGGCAGTGCAAGATTTTGTACACAAAGACATGGGAAAAACCGCTGTCTGTTTTACTAACTGTGTGAATGAGCTAGTCTTGTTCAACGTTGTACAGAATTTCCCTGACAGGACAGCCTGACATAATGATGTAGAACATACCTGTCAAATATTTGCAACTAAACAGAAAGTAAATACTGAAATTCTGACAACAAATCTTGCTGATGTAGAGCACTTAACTCGTCCAGGCAGTTTCCATGTCTATACTCACCTATTGCCCGGGTCATTTTCAAAATACTGGGCATGAACTTTGACCTTGTAAGTATGAACTCAGTTGATAAGATTCCGTGCAAAGTTCTTGACTACCTTCTTTGATGCGTTTGATTCATACATAAGTGAACAGGGCTTAAGAAATTTGCAATATTTGTTAGTGAAATGAAAACTGGAATGAAATTCACTTGAAAAAAGCCTACCTCCTCTTTAACATTTCTCCTGGCTCTCTCCATCTTGGCTCTCAATTGTTGTTTCTCAGCAGCATACTTTTCTTTCTCATGAAGCAACTTCTTTTTGATCTTCTTCTCCTCCTTGTGCAGTCTGTCTTTCCCTGATGATACACGTGGTGGCTCGTCATGGGTATCAAGAGTGAAGCTGTCCACATGAACCACAGAGATTTCTGCCTCATCTTCACTCCCGTTCTCCGGATCAACAGTCTTGGCGGTAACTTTAGAGTTATTCTTTGCATGATTGCTGTGTTTTTTCCGATGTTTCCCAGCACTACTTGACCGAGTCCTTGAGTTTGATCTCACTTGTGAAGCATCCTCATCATGGTGTTTGGATTTATGCCGACTTCGGCTTCTCCTAGAGCTTGAGCTGCCTCCACTGCTGTGTCGGGATCTATGGCTATGGGTACTACCCCTCCTTATATCTGGATCAGTTTCACCATTGACTAGATTCATGGCTGTTGCATCACATGAGTTCTTTTCAGCTTCATTACCATCTAATGGGGACCTTCTACCTTCTGTTTGAGCAACACTGGACTGATCAATCATTGTGATATTATTCTCTTTTGGTTTAGAACTGTCCGACTCAACAACCTCCTTGCTTTCACCTTTGCCTTGTTTAACATTGTCTACTTCATCCATGTCACCCATGTCTGATTGTAGTTTATCACATTAAAGCAACATATGAGGTCGACTATTGTGTGGGTTTCATAAAACTTTCTCAGATCACTGTTTATTGACAAGTGTACTGCAGTCTAAATGGGTTCTGTAACATGAGAAAAATCCATTCTAAAGTCCAAAAGCCAAATCTCATCTTGTTATAAGGGTCGGCAGGTTGAGATGATAAAAGCCTGGATCAGTCATCAATTTCACTCTGTCTGAATTAACCCATTCTTATATTACCTTTCCAATCTTCAGGCATTGAGCACAAGTTCAAGTCTGACAACCTGTGTGAATACAAGAACAAAAGTGTACATCTTTACCATGGAGGTGATCTTACTAGCAAATACAGCACCAACACTTTGACTTGAAGTGTTCATGACCTTTTTATCAGTCCTTGTGCAGCCAGGGCCCTAATTTCATGGCACTGCTGACCGTGGAATTCTGCGCTTACGCCCTGCTGCGGCCTACAGAAATATGCACATTTACGGGGCACCGTAAGCTAAAAACTCTTTGGTTAGCAGCTCTATAAAATTGAGCCCTAATGTACCTGATTTACACATGAATTTTTTTTTCATTCAAAATTAAATTACGTCATTAGTTTTTGAAAGAGCAAAATAATTGTTATACCGTAGTTTTTAATAACTACGCCAAACCACCAACTTGTGAAAATGTCATCAGATTTTGGTGGTAAAATTTTAGAGAAAATTATGATGAAAAACGGTACAGGTAGACGATTTATCACAGATTTTGTGCACCTTCATATTATTATTATTTTTTATGTATGGCAATTGAAATAAGCAGATGTGATGCTCGTTTGTTAAACACTACTTCCTTAACTTTGAGAGTTGTTCAGATAAAACTGTTTCTCTGGAGGATTGCTATAGATATGAACCTGATTTAACGACGAGCTTTTTCTCTTTTTTTTGTTTCTTTTTAATTCAGTACTTTGTCTTTAAAGCATTTAGCTGATTGATTGCTTGTAAAGCCACAGTTATTGATTGACAAAATTTGTAATAAGTTCAGTAGGCTCATTCATAATTAGAATCAACAGCACTGTTAATATAAGGGATTGTTTACAGTACATGGGATAGCATTCAACAATTTCTGTTGGAATTAAACTTATAATTAGCTCAGTTGTTTTTTTGTTTTTTCCATTTTGTATTTGGATACTGTAAATTTGCTATTATGACTGCACTCACACTCACAGTTCTCCCTACACAGTGATCCACTGGCCAAATGCTTGTGTTAAAGCACCTGAGGACCAGTCAATAGTATTTCCAAGTGGTCTGGCTGACTAGTTCAGTGTTTAAAGCATCCATGTAATTGTATGAAATATGGACCAGTGGAGTGTCGTGGCCGAGTGGTTAAGAGCACCGAACTCAAGCTCTTGTGTTTCTGTTCAGCAGAGTGTGGGTTCGAGTCCCGGTCGTGACACTTGTGTCCCTGAGCAAGACACTTAACTATAATTGCTTCTCTCCACCCAGGGGTAAAATGGGTACCTGTGAGGGCAGAGATGGTTCTTGTGATTGATTTAGCTTAGTAGCGCATATATTGCAGCACAGGCTGTATACTCCCCAGGGAGCTGAGATGGTTTAAGGAATGAAATAATGGCCCAGTGACCAGGGGTAATAATGTTAAGAAGCGCTTTGAGACGCCCTTGGGTGTGATAAAGCGCGATATAAATCCATATTATTATTATTATTATTAAAAAGCTTACAGACTACAGTCAAACATCAAACTACGTGTATCCTACACCATATGTAGGAAAATTAACTGTTCCTTCATGATGCTTAAATCAAAAGTTATAGTTTATTTGGAAGAACAAACTTTGCTTGAAGGAGCATCAACTTAGAGGTTCTGTAAACATCATAACAGTTTATATGGAAGGTTTGGAAGACTCTGATTATGGTCGTTCTGACTTAACAACTTAATGTTTCATAAGTTTGCTCTTTGTTTTCAAAAAGATGGTGGACTCTTTGTGTTGTATAGTTCTGCTTGTTGTAGCTTCAGTTCATTGAAGCTGAACACATCATAATGTTTAGAACTTTAGATGAGGATATTCCCAACAAGGGAACTCGGCAAAACTTCCACAAGGCACAAGGGGATATAAATGCCAAGCTGGCAGCATCCAATCTCTAATATATACAAGCGTTGGTTGCACAAATCAATAATTGTTATTCATAGATGACAGAATTTATTCTATCTTGTCATTGTGAAATCATTGGTTAGCTTGGGCGGATTTCAACCCATAACACTTGCAGTCTAACCACTTGACCATCCCATGGTGCAATGATCTAAAAATTACACCACTGGGCTCTCGCTCTTCAAAACTCATAGCCATGACAAATCCACACAGGCAACCTTAATATAAAAGTTAAATTTGATAGGCCTAATTCTAACCAATCTTTCCTGTATGTTTCTAGGTGTATTTTTGAAAGGGTCAACTGCTCTACCTACATGAAGAATATACTGCAATTGTGTCTAAGGAGAACAGTTTCAAGACCAACAAATGAACTGTTTGTCAACAAAATATACACAACGTCTCAGAACCATAAACAAATACTCACTTTATGGACTCAAAACCAATTCATCTCTGGGATGTCATCAATAAAAGTTTTATATCCAAACAGCAATACCAACACCAATCTACAATCTTCAAAAGTAATGTCCAGTCACAACAAAACTGTTCCCCTATGGATAACCCCAATCATAACACAACACTACTGCTTGAATGATGCATCCTATGGTGCAACCATGTCCAGATTGTGTTTGCACTAGTGAGCAAACACCATGTGTAAATCAATGGACTATGGGGGCAGTAGGAGAGTAGTGACTATAACTATTAGCATAATAACAGGTAGTTCCTTGGCAACTGGGTACAAGTGCTTCAGAAGAGGACCCCATTCAGCTTGTTTGAGGGTGTATAGTATGGGAAGCATAGTAATCCCTAAACCTCATTGACTGTGATTAAAACTTGTGGCTTATCTTACAATTTGGTATTCTGTACCTGCTTTCGTTAATGAGACTTAAAAAGTAACAGTCTATGTACAACAAACATTAAGCTAGTTATATGTTTGTCCACATTTCAACCAAAGTTGCTACATGCAGGACCATAATGCTTCTTTCAGGTTGGAATTTTGCTTTTGAAGAAATGCATCTTTGAGAAAACGAAAAGTTGTTGTGGAAAACGACTTGTACAAACATTTTGCCATCCTACAACTTGTTGAGACATAATACATTTTAACAAGTCTATGTTCCATTTTCTCAAACAAATGTTTGTCACCATTGTCCTGAAATATTCATGGTTGTTAAACAAACTGTTGTAGTTTTATCAATAATTTCATAATCACTTGAGATGTCAATCTGCAACAGACTACTATTGTTGAAAGAATCTTGATACTTAAGTTATGATAAGTTTTTCCAATTTCCCAAAATCCTTTCCCTGGTTTTTCTCTGATTCTGATTGATTCAGTCAACCCTACTATGGTTGGAAAAGCACCAGATCTCATTGGTAAGATTCTAGCTATTTACTGGGTTTTCAAATTCTATGGGCTGCAATATTTTCACTTGACACTTGTGTCCTTAAGCAAGACACTTAACCATTATTGCTTCGTACTTCAGATGGGACGTAAAGCCATTGGTCCCGTGTGTTGTGTAAAACCTTATTGCTAAGAGAAGGGGTTTTCCCCAATGTTTCTGGCAGTGGCTGCTGAATGCGCCAAAGCATCTTGTAAACCATATACAAGGTGCTACATAAATGGCTATCATAATTCAAAAACTTCAAAAACCTGTCTGGAAATAAGTAATGATTTTGGGTTGAACAAGGAAAAATTGACTAGAGCGGGATTTGAACCAACGACCTCCGGATTGACGTGCCGGCGCTCTACCAACTGAGCTATCTAGCCCTATGATGGCGGTCTCCCTATTTGTCAATATCCTTGTTCGGTGGGTGCCACCGATAAGCTTTGTGAGATGCCTGTAGATAAAGCACTATCTTGGTTTAGATCAAATAAGCTCTCACTCAATTCTAGCAAGACTAAGTACATGTTTTTCAGCAGGTCTCGCAAAGCTTATGACAACTTCACAATCAATATTAATGATACTCCAATCGAACAGGTTCACGCGACAAAGTTTTTAGGAGTTTTAATTGATGATAAGTTGACCTGGAAAGATCACATCTCCTCTGTCTCAAAAGTTGTTTCTCGCAACACAGGGGTTATGTCTAAGCTTCGTTGGTTTCTTCCCACTCACACTCTACTTTCTCTATACAACACTCTTATCCTTCCCTATTTTAATTATTGTAATATTGTTTGGGCACACACTAGCCTTAGTAAACTCCATTCTCTGTTCTTAATCCAAAAAAGGGCTATCCATATCGCTTCTATGTCTCACCGCCGAGACCATACTGCGCCCTTGTTTGCCAATTTCAACACCCTGACACTCACGGATATAAACAAACTTCAAACGGGCATTTTCATGTTCAAATACACAAATAATCTTCTGCCCCACACTTTCTCTGACTACTTTCCCTCTGTCAGCAACACGCACCATTATAACACTCGCTCTTGTAATGATCTGTATATCCCTTTTGTACGCACTTCTTATTCTATGAACACTCTTCGCTACCACGGGCCCCGCCTCTGGAATTCTATTGGTCGCCGTATTCGTACACAATCCTCTGTTGGTCGATTCAAAGCCTCCTTCAAAAAACACCTTGTCTCCCATTATGTAGCTTAGTTCTTATTCTTAATCCATCTTCATTGTTCAGCTCGTTCGTCGTGGTCTGTTGTTTTTTTGTCTTTGTTTCTTTGTTTGTTTCATTTTTGCGCTTGTTCACCCGCCTCGTTTTGATCCTTGTTGGATCTGTTGTTAATCTGTTTTGTTTTATTATCAAATTTTAATATAATTTAATTACTGTCCTTATTTGTTTCGTTTTGTACAAGGCATCCCAGCCTACAAGCTTTTGCTTTTATTGGGTCATGCCTCCATACAGTTTCAATCTCTGTCTCTATTAAGTAATCAAGTAATCATTTTTGTATGGAAATTGTATGGAAATAAATGTTGATTGATTGATTGATTATAATATTACAAAAATAAATCAAATCCCAGAAAGAAAACAAACTAGCAGGATTGGCCATTATAGAAAAAATTAATTAGTTTCAGTCTAAAAGCTCACTGATTGTAAAGTTTGTACCTGTACAAATACTTCATAAAATAGGTTCCGTCTGTAATACTGTCAATGTCAAGAAAACAAACATTTAAGAAACATAAAACTCACTGTTGCTTATTTTGAATGTTGCAAATGAAATCATCCTTGATGTGATGTGAAAGGTCACAAAATCTTTCACAAAACAAATATTGTGTACTGTATTCAATTCTTACTATCAATTACAAAGTTGAAAGGTCAATCCTAATGAATAGTAGTTAAAGTATGATTGGAAGTGACCTATCCTTGATTGCATTTGGTAATCTGATCAAGTCCTTGCCGTTTGACAAAAGATGCAGCTTAATAACAAGCAGGAATAAAACCCAGGTCGATTTTGGAGGAAAAAATCCACAAGACCACAGGGATTGTAAGTCAAAATGTTCACTGGACCACAATTTCTTTCACAAGACCAGAATCAAAATGAAGGAAAAAACATCTACACAGTTTAACAATACAATAAACTGTTTTTATTGGAACAAAACACTGAGAGAAGATTTATCTTACTTGTCCTTAGAATTGAAAAACATTTATCAGACTCAAAAGTCAACATTTGAACATACTTTTTTTTGTAATTAAAGAGGATACAGAGTGAGGTTATTGTTATTTAATTGAAAAACACAGGACCGCTGGACTTGTCTGGTCTTGAGTTTACTGGTTCGACGCTGAAATCCCTTGCTTCGGGCCTGCGTTACAGTGTGATCCCTGCAGGCTATAATATTGTTTTCATACATGTGTGTGATTTCTCCTCAAAGGAACTTTTTTTCTTTCAATCCAGTAAGGTAGCTTATACAGGGCACGCAAGGGAGTCCAACATTTCAGTAGCAAACACTGCACTTTTTATGGTGATGTAGAAAGTCTGGTACAGTAAAATTCAAATAATTGTAAAACCCATAGAGTCAGGGACTATGGGACCACTTGTACAAGGCAGAACCCATACTCTCCCATACTTTCCTAAATGATTAACTTTTCAGCAAATCCCAACCCAACATGTTTGTTATGTTTATAATAAATTAGTTGATAAATTAGGTACTAATCAGTATAACTCATTCCAAGAAAAACTTGGCAAGGGTATTTACACAAGCTTGTTTCAAAATTGGAAAAAGTCATCAAGTGAACTTTGGAATATAAAGTTGGTATTATTTTCAATCACCCAGATAATTTGTCTACTTCAATTACATTTTACTCTGAATAAAATTTTACCAAAAAGAAAGACCTTAACTTTTTCGGGGCATGTCGCGGCCAAGTGGTCTTTTCCATCTGGCTAAAGCTCTGATGGCTGAATCAGCAGAGTGTGGGTTTGATTCCCAGTCATGTCCACTTATGTCCTTGAGCAATACACTTAACCATAATTGCTTCTCTTAATCAAGGTGTATAAACGGAATCCTCAGAGGGCTGAGACAGTAATGTGTTTGATTAACCCCTCAGTGCTAATTTAAAGCACCTTGTTCTAGCTAAAAACTAGTATAATATGTGAGCTATATAAGAACCAAGTAAAAGATTGTTATTATTTGTTGATATCACCAGACCAGAGTGCACACTATTTTGGAGGTCATACGAATGTAGACTGGTCCCCTGTCTTTATGCCTCAGGATAAAAACTTGCCCCAAGTTTAATGGTTTCATAAGGTGATAATCTCTTGCTCGTGCATGCCCCAAAGACCGTGGATATGATTTTCATTTTCTATGACACCCCATGCGCCTCGAGCAAATGCACACACACTTGAAAAGATAACTGATTCACCCAAACGTTAAATCATCAAATGTCCATTGGAGCAAAAGGTCAGAGTTGAATGTTCGTTGATTACTGGTGGTTGTGGAAGGCTGTAATCTGGCATCATTTACAATTTGAAATGGGGACAATTAATTTTCTGGGTGCAAAGAAGGAAGCTCATTGCCCCAATGTGTTTGAATGGCCGTCTCCATTGGTTGACCTCCTAGTTGGTGACAAGATGACATCAATTTATAAGTTCTATATCCCAGGAGTAACATTAACCAGAGTATTAAGAAATCATGTAAGTGCGCCGGGGCTGTTCACTTAAAAACAAAAACCGATCATTGAAGACACTGTTTGAAATATCAAGACTCTATTGCATCTCAACTGCGACTAAATTCTCAGAACCAGCACTTCTCCCAATAGAGAATTTATTCACATGATTGTAATTACCCGTAATCCTAACTCAACTTGAGATCCTTGTGATGACAATTCCATTTGGAAACTAGAAGACTGAAGCGAACAGACTCTACCCAGAGCCAATAGTCCTATAGGTATCTAGCTGTCAATCCAAAGAATTATCACACTTTGTAAGGTCCTCTTCTTATGGTGGATACACATAGCTGTAGAGTTTCTCCAGAGCCTTGCATCCAAAGCTTGATTGTTCCTTGGCAGGCACGCCTGGTATATGTGGTGGGCACATCATCCAGTCATTACCTGTAAAAGGAAAGTATCATAAGGGATGTTTACATGAGACGATGTTGATCCAACTGACATTTTGGTGAATCAAAGATTATTTAAAAAATTTTTTCCCTCTCTTTTTGAGAGAAACCATTTGAAATGTTGGTATACGATTCATTGAGCAATTTGTACTGGTCATGGGAGGATTGACAAAGGGTTCATTCTGTTAGCTTGCCCGGGTGGACTCGGATGTACTTAAATCCAGGTGAGCCCCCATGCCCCAACAAGAGCTAATAAATTGAACGCCATTTATCATGTGCATACATCTGAAAGTCTTCACGGATTAACTGAAAGATTGTTAAATTATTTTACAAGCCCACAGATCAATACAAAAGTGGCCGTCTTGGATAGAAAAAAATTAAGGCTCACAAAGTCACTGTTTTAGGGGTGAAAATGTGTCTCAAAGCAGGTGACTGACCCTGGTCAGCCTTGATAATGACATCAAAGCTACTCAAACACACTGGGGTCAGACCAGGAACAACCTGGGATAGCTAATCCAATACACCTAAAATAACTTTTAAAGGAACAGGCCTACACCGTTGGCTTTTGGAAACTTTTATTCATTCCGATCCACATGTGTATTTAGGCGTCATGTTTTAATGAGAACAACAAAATTGGTTTATATTTTGTCGGGGGTGTTGTACACTTTATATTATTACTTTGATATCTGAAATCAAAGTAAACAATTCTGTTTTCTTGACTTGTAGCCTTTTGTTTTCTTGTATTGTTGCCGATGTTGCCGATGAAAACGATTAACACTGGTACACATAAACAGTGTGGTTCCATACTGAAACTAATCATTTGTTTTTACCAATCCTATACTTCTAAACCTTTTAAAGAATGACAAAACCAAATGTTCATAAAAGCCCTTTTTTAATAAAAACTTTTAGTAAAGTTTGTTGTTTTCATTTTACTACAAGTTCATATTTTCAATAAAAAAAATTCATACATCATTTTTGAGTATTCAATATTTCCTTTCATGTAAACGAAGCCCTTAGTGAGTTTAAAATGGTTGAAATACCCACCGGCATGATGGAAGGCTTTCAGTTTCCTAAGCGACCTCATTGTTGATGGCAAATAACGACAGCAATTTTCACTCAAGTCAAGCTCCTCCAAGTTGTGCAATAAACCTGCTTCTGCTGGGAGAGTCCTAAACAAATTTCCACCGAGCTTTAGAGTGATCAAACTGCAAGACATCCTCCCTGCAAATATCTCTCCTGGAACATCCCGAAGGAGATTCTTAGTCAAGTTCAGAACCTTCAGATGAGCCAAGTCCCCGATGCAAGGCGGTAGAACCACAATCTTATTATGAGCTGCAGTGAGCTCCTCAAGATTCTGCAAGCAGTTGATTGTCTTAGGCACAGTTATCACCCTGTTGAAACTGAAATCTAACGTGATCAGTCTGGTCAATTTTTCACAGGTGTGTTGAGGTATTTCACTGATGGCATTTTGCGAGATATCCAGAGTTTCTAACTGTTGAAGTCGGTTGAGACACGATGGAAGATGTCCTCTAAGTCCACAGCCACTTAAGTACAGATGTTTAAGGCAGTTTAACTTATCCACTAGTTTGTTTGGTATACGTAGAAGTTTAATTTGATTTAGGATCAAGCAACCGTGTACCCTGGCTTCTTTTATTTTCAGGTGAATGACAGCTTCAGTGGAAGGATCATTTGTATCACTTTGCCCAGTCTTTTTCAATCCAGTAGCTGGCATACTACGGAGAAATTGAAGAAGATTAAACATCAACAAAAAAAGATTAAATGTTTAAAACTTGCAAAACTTAACGGCAAATTTTGACAATTTTGTTTTCAGTCTTGAAGTTTGAACATATATGATATAGGGCCTACCTTGCTTTTGAAATTATAATAAACAAATGAGAAAAAGCAACATGTCAGAACTCAAACTCAGACTAGACTTTCACAACTTTTTCCCCAAAATGCAGGATCGCGGTTTAAAATTTTACCTGTTCTCCGTTAATTTAAACATGATTAGTATGCATTTTAGAATACCTGGTATTTGTTTGTGTGGAGATTATCAGTCCTGCACGTGTTGATCCACTTCCGTCAACAAACCATTATCAACAATAAGCCGAGTGAATTAGGAAAAGGCCCTCAAGAGATGGAAATGCGCCAGTCCACTTTAAAGGGGTTTCCCCTCTTTGGATAGGGACAAGGGTAGACTTGTTGACAAGTCGTTAATGATGGTCGCGGTGAGTCGAGTCGCATCTGGTGCTGTCGCGTAAAAGAATGCTCTCGCGAGATCACTGCTCTCGCGCGAAGTTGCTGGCTGCCAACTCTTCTTCGTCATTAACGACTTGTGAAACCCGCCGGCGGTTCATATTCATTTATTCATGTACGAACGCAGTGTACATTACGGTTGCTGTAGCGACGATCATGAAGACGAGTCCATTTTATCTAAGGGTAGTAGTAATTTTAGTTACTGTAAATGTACTGAATGCTTGCGCTTGAGACATCTGTGGGTGTGTTTTGTGGGTGTTAACTCCTTCATTAATTTAGTAACTAAAGAAATAAAGTAAACTTATCTTAAAATTCATTATTATAATAATTGTTTAAGATGTGTGTTTTGCCTCATAAAAATAAATAATGCCTTCCGTGAATAGTTACTGATCGCTCCAATCATTTAACCCGATGTGTTCTACAGTGATTGTGTGTATTAAGTGTGTATAAACAACAGACACGGAAACCAGTCAACTCGCCCCCCTAGCAAAGTCGCCAATTTCAAAAAACACATGTACAAAGTCACCAACTACAAAGTCGCCCCTAGCAAAGTCGCCCCCTGACAACAAACTCGTCCCCTCTCATAGTCGCCCCTCACATCAAGGGAATTTAACAAATTTGTGTGATTGGACTACAGGGCTTCGAAAGCTATCTTAAGGGAACAAAAGCTAGCTATCTTAAGGGAACGAAAGAGGAATTTTGGGGAACAAAATCTCATTGCGAAGGAACGAGAGCGTATATTAAGGGAACGAAAGCATATTTCGGACGAATGAACGTATATTTCTGGCAACTAATTCAAAGTCGTATTTTGATGAAACAAACGCTTGTTTTTAGGGAAAGAAATCTCCTTTCGGTGGAAAAAATTCATATTTTTATAGAACGAAAGCATATTTCGGACGAATGAAAGTATGTTTCGGGCAACTAATTCAAAGTCGTATTTTGATGAATCGAAAGCTTGTTTTCAGGGAAAGAAATCTCCTTTCGGTGGAAAAAATTATTTTTATTGAACGAAAGCATATTTAGAGCGAACAAAATTATATTTTGTGCGAACAAAATCATATTTCGAGGAAACGAATGGGTATCTTTCAGGGAACAAACGCGTATTTCTGGGTAACAAAATCGTATTTCGGGTGAAAGAAGGCGTGTTCGAGGGAACAAAAATGTATTTTCTAGGAAAAATCTATTTTGCTACCTAGAAAAACACAACTTTGTTTACAAATTAAAAAAAAATTAATTTTATGTGACAAAATTATATTTTGATTGAATTAAATAATATTTTGAGGAAACGAAATGACTTTGTTGGAATTTTGTGTGTCGAGAGTGGAAAAAGAAATTCAGAGTGAGAATCTTTTTTCACATTTTAATTTTTAATTTATTTTTCACCTGTTCCTTCAGGGGCTCTGGTTTTGTGTGGTTTTTTTTTTGGGGTGGGGGGCTCGTTTTTGTCTCACAAATTGTTTAACTTAATTGCACCGTCAATATAAGAGTGGTTTTCCTATTTATTGACATAAATCTTATTTAATTTCCAAATCGGAGGAAAGGAACGTACACCGAACATTGAAACGTAACGATTTTAAAACAGCGGATTCGATCAGCGAGGTTTACCGACTAACAAACCCGCAATGACAAGGTAGTTGGTGGTCTGGCTCCCTACCCCTCCCACATGTTCATGAGCTTCCAGGTACAGCTATCTCTTGGCATGCTAGCTAGGGCCGGGTAGGGGTGTTTCCGTCGTGCTGAGCCCCGGCCGAGAGAAACTCTGCGCGCCATGGCATGCAGCTACACGATTTGCCCGTGTGTTTTACGTCATGTCCCCACACGCTGTGCACTGTCAAACACGCTCGGACTCTCTGAAATAAAATCTTACGTTCGATTTTTTGTAATTATTTACAAGTTGTACCCATAATTTGAATACGTATTTTCTTGTGTCAAAATATTCATGAACACAATCACTCTCACCACTCAGTGTTTGGTTTTGATCGTGCATGATCAAAGCAACATAAAACTCCATCCAGTACAGGATTTGATGTTTAATATTCATCTACTGTTTGAATATTCATAGATATAACGAAATTGACCAATCAGATGCGTCCGTACAAATTCGGCTGAAGTGCCCATAGGCCGTGCACAAACCGCCAGCGGGTTTCACAAGTCGGTAAATGCGACCAGTCGTGAGAGCAATAATCTCGCACAGAGCAGCCCTCTCGCGGGATATTGCGAGAAAGCCGTTCCGCTATCACACCGCGACAGACATTTAACGACTTGTCCACAAGTCTAGGACAAGGGGAGGGCGTTGGAAAGAAGGAGTTATAATCATTTTCAATGTGTGAAGTTTTTGTACTCGTTTGCTCTCCTTGTGCGTTGTAGTTGTACAGATGTATTTAGTCATAAGAAATGTTGTATAACAATGAATAGGTTTAATTCGTTAATTTATAGTTTATTCTCTTGTTTATTAAATTATATCCATCATACTAGTAATCATAGACTATAGTTTTACAAACAGCAAACCGAAGTGTACCATCAAAAGAAAGATCTGCATCTTTCAACAAATGTAAACAACGATCGATTCTTTTTCAATTCATAAAGAAAGTCATAATGTCCGTCATAATGTCCATGTTGTCCGTCTAGCTCCTACCGCTGACATTATCTGGCGTTTATGTATGGAATTAGAAATCAAGTACTATACTATCAAGTAGAATGTCCACGCACACACCCATTATAATGAATCAGCACCGGTTGTTGGGTCGTGCATGGACGGAGTGTGGAGGAAGGAAATACATAACATGGGTCCAGTAACTCAGAGTAGACATGTCAGAACTCAAACTCAGACTAGACTTTCACAACTTTTTCCCCAAAATGCAGGATCGCGGTTTAAAATTTTACCTGTTCTCCGTTAATTTAAACATGATTAGTATGCATTTTAGAATACCTGGTATTTGTTTGTGTGGAGATTATCAGTCCTGCACGTGTTGATCCACTTCCGTCAACAAACCATTATCAACAATAAGCCGAGTGAATTAGGAAAAGGCCCTCAAGAGATGGAAATGCGCCAGTCCACTTTAAAGGGGTTTCCCCTCTTTGGATAGGGACAAGGGGAGGGCGTTGGAAAGAAGGAGTTATAATCATTACTTAATTTGGCCTGTAAGAAAATATCAACGAATAAAACTATACCAAGAAGCTAAAGGCTGTGAGCTGCCTGCTCATCCAATAATTAATTTACTGATCTTTTTCATTTTTTAGAACAATAAAAACCGTTACAAAAACAGTGGGCATTTCTAAAAAACAGTTCTACCTCCATGCTAAAACTAAATTTTACTTGAATTATTAACTTTTAAAAATTAGTATAAGGCTTTACGAAATCTTTAATTAGCTTCAACAGATAAGTTGTGTTGTCTGTATATAGTGACATATTAAAGGCATGGTATACTTTAGGTAATTGTCAAAGACCATTATCCTCACTGAGTGTATCCCAACATAGGCCCTAAAAAGCATAACAAACCTGTGAAAATTTTGACTAAATTGGTCATTGAAGTTGTAAGAAAATAACGGAAGAAAAAACACCCTTGTTGCACAGAATTGTTTGCTATCACATCAGATGCCTGCGAAAGACTTCATACCTGAAGCCTTTTATTTCACATATTCAAATGTTGGGGTAAAACAACCTCTTTCTCCAACTCAGTCAAAGGGGGTCGTTTCTAACAATGTTTTATACCAACACCCCAAGCTCTCCAGTGCTCTTTACCAAGAAAGTTTTTATGGTAACTATAATAATTATGTGGAGTAACCAAAGGTATAGCTCCCTTCCCCAATCTTGAGTTTTTCCCGAAATGCATGCTGTAACGTGTGCCTCGCATTCGCATTAAATAAACGAAAAGGGCGCACTGCAGCTTTTGCCCAAGTATTAAAATTTCCTTGATGTTGTTATGCAACAATCTCTGTATCTGAAAAACATTTGCTTTGTCAAGGATCCAGTAGGCCCTAATGCATTCTTTTTCAGGCAGTTTGAATAATTATTAAGTGATTAACCTAGCTCCTCTTGTTTGCCCGGTTGACTTCACGGTATGTGTACAAAGCATACGTACGATCCCTTTTGCCCTTCGTTCCTCCATGGTCTTTAAAAGAAGCTCGTGCGCGGTAGTTTCAATATAACGGACTCGACTAGCTTCTGAACAACATGGCTGCCATTGATGTCAACCGCCAACCACCGTTTTATTGCCGTTTAGTGTTCGAATTTCCAGCATTCTTCTGGGTCAATGACTAGCAGTTTATTCAACAAAGACATAGAATATGTAAGTTGGAAATTAGTCTCAAAATTACCCCTACAAAAACTTCTATTTCAACGGTAAAAAAAAATTGACTTCGCACTGCAGTACAGGGTCCCTGTGTACAGTCAGTTTAGCGCCATGTTGGATTTTGGATTCATCCTACCAAAACGCGTCTGGACGGCTCTGTGGACATATTTATTGAGCTAAAATTATTCTATAACTTCTATATATAATGTTTCCCCATGTCCTGAAATTGTTTGTACCACTGTCCGAAATAAACAATAATTATGAGCTTTGAATGAGTCGTACTCGTTGGTCAAATTATGGGTCCAATTGAATTGAATGATGAGGTTACACATTTGTAGGCCCTACTGGCTAAATTCCAACAGATGTAATTGTAATTCACTATTCAACCACTTGTAACTTTTGAATAAGGCTAAAAGAAAAATATTTGTTGGTAAAAATAGTATTATTTCATGATTTGTATAGCCTGTGCCATGGTCAGTCGATCAGTCGTAGCTCTTGGGTCTAAAGCAAAAGGACAATGACCAAGACCTGCGATTATTGCAGCTAGTGTGGGAGTTGATTAAATAGTTTAAACAATTTACTTTACAAGTTCATTAACATGAAATGTCCCAACTGCTTGCTATTTCAATATGTTTATCTTAAATATTTTCAAGATTTGCTTGAAAAATGTGCGACAAAAAAAAATCCACAGGCATAATACTGGGATGTGATGCGGAACCCAGGACCCCTGCATTCTAGAGCAGATGTCTAAACTACTAGACCTTGATTTCTAAGATTTAACAATGATTAGAAATTCTCTATTATTTTTGCATTAATAGCTATCTGATTACCCCCCCCCCACCCCTCCCCCACCCAGTTCACTGCAAACTGTGCAAGTTATGATGCATTATACTTTCCGAGTCTAAGAAAATCTACAGGCATAGACGCATAATAGTTTATGATTACCAAACCCAGCAGTGTAGGACTGACCATTGAACCTTGCTTTAATTATTTGCCTTTTGCAGTTAGTTAAAAAAAAACGCGAACCCCCTTCCTCCATTTTCAAGTAGGGCCTAAAAAATTTCATCGAACTTGCGGTATATATGTCCCAAAATTTATAGAATTGTTAACTGGTTGACCCCCCCCCCCTCTGTTTTCAAGTAGTTCATTTTCAGTTGTTTCGCATTATAGCAAAAACCACCGGCATACTGCTCGAGTGGGATTCGAAACCCAAGACCCCTGTATTATAGAGCAGTCTAAACCACTAGAGAACTATTTTAAACTGATTAGAAATTCTTTCATTTTTGCATTTTAGTTCACTTATTGCCCCCCCCCCCCCTTCATTTTTTAAGTGGTTCACTTTCAGTTATTTGCATTACTTACAATGTTCTTGTTAAAATTGCTGCATTTGTAGGATTGATCATTTCAAATTGAATGTTTTGAGGTGTTTTTTTTTTTCAATTGTTTTGCATGCTAGTTTATAATTTCACCCCCACCCAAGCAGTTCTGACTTTTTGAATTATGTAGGATTGGGCTTTGAAATTTGTTCAGGTATTAGAGATTTGCTTTCATTATTTCATATTTTTCATTCAGTTAACTGAACAACCCCACCCCTTCATTTTTAAGCAGTCAACTTTCAACTAATTTGCATATATATTTTTAAAATGAGTCCCCAAGTTTATAGAATTTACAGATGTGTACAATTTTACTTAGATTAGAAACTCTCTTGTATTTTGCAATGTATATGTAGTTAACTAATTGAACCCCTCTCTCTATTTTGAGCAGTTAACTTTCAGTTATTTGCATATCTCATGAATACCCCTATAATTATATGCAGTCTACTCTTGTTAAAATTGCTGCATTCTTGGACTTATTATGACATTTAAAATCAGTTTTGCATCCCCCTTCCTGACAACACTTCTTAAAATTGTTGCAATTTCGTTATTGATGTTTGAAATTTTCTATTTCTTTTTTAAATCAATTTGATTTATACTCTAGTTGTATGCTTTTTCTTTGTTTTTCTTATTAGAGTAAACTTAGCGCTATTGAATCCCCCATCACCCATGCACCCATAACAGCTCTTGCTAAGATCGCTGCAATTATTGCATTGATTATTTCCTTTGTTTGTAGTTTGCTTGCATTAGTATCCACATCATAGTCTACTTACAAATCCCCTACCCCAATCCTTGACAGCTCTTGTTAATTCTCATGATTTGTATCATGGTGGCACACTTTGTAACACAATTTGTAACACAATAATAATGAAATAATGAATATTTTAACTTGTTTTAATCTCTCCTGCTTTTTTTCCTGATTTGTAGAGTGCCACTCCAGACTGCATTAACTGACTCATCTGTGAACAGCTACAAGGCAGAACTTTGACTACAAGAACAGTACCTCTACGTTGACAACTAGCCTCTGACAAGTCAGCTCACTTGGGCTCATCAATGTAGACAAGGCAAGTAAATGAAGGCTGGTTTTGTCCTAGCTACGTTCTTTGCTCAAGCAAATCACAATTGTTTGGCTTGCACAATTATTAAACTTGTACACTTCATTTTGTTTCCCATTTGAGTTAGTCAGATCTGCAATATTGAGTTCACAGTGCTACTAACTTTATACTACACTGGCACCTTTTTAACTCTGCACCCCATCAAGTTTACTAACATTAACCTCCTTCCTGTCACATTTTCATCTTTCATTCCCTCAATCACAAGATCATGTCACAACCACAACTAATTCTTAACACCTCAAACAACTGTCATAATGTGTCATTTGAATTGAAATTAAGTTTTGAATTTGTATACATTTCTTTCTCTTACTGCCATATGATGACATGCTGGACCATCATCTGGACATCATCTGTGAGAGAGGGCTAAGATAACATCAGATGGTGAAGGAGTAATGGAAGATGCATTGCAGTTGGATACTTCAGCTGAGCTTTCATTTCTATCAGGTAGGTTAAATGGATCGTGTCCACCTGATATTAGAGTTACACAACCATTTTGCAACTTGTAAAACCAATTGTTCCTTGGTTTTGTTGAGATGTCATCTAAAAATTTCCTAAAGATGCAAGTGATCTGAATATTAGATTTGTGCAAGGAGTGTATCCAAAGGGAGCTAGATACCATTGTGCTAACTCTACACCTTAATGTTTTGAATGTTTATTTGATGTCATTAAAGGTTGCTTTGAGGTTGATGATTGGTAAACCAGCTGCCTGTGAATGAGGGCTGAGATGTCATTGGACTCTTAGATGTTTTGCTGTCTGGTGCTACAGGTAAATTTATCTCATTTATGAGGTAAATTATCTTTTTGACAAAAAATCTGTAAATTCATCTTGTCTGACTCGCATTGGAGTTATACAATCATTTATGTAACTTGTAAAACAAATTCCTAATGATGCAAGTGATCTGAATAAGATTGTTTGTGCAAGGGGTTTTTCCAAAGTGTTTGACAAGTCTGCCTAATATTAAGAAAATTGACTGTAATCTGTTTTAAAATCCCAGGTTTTCCTGACGAAGCGCTGATAAAATACTCTGCTGTTAACATGGACCCTGGAAGATTGAGTAATCCCTCAGTAAGAGGAGAACATCATTTCCTGCATCTACTCAACGCTAACGTTGAAACTTGATGGTAAGATCTATTTCAGAGACTTCAACAGAGCGGGTTTATGTGTTGTTAATTCCTGAGCAATCTTTACCAAATGAAGACATTGTCTCATATTCCAATGTTAAAATACGTTTCAAGTATTGATGTACTTTGTATTGTATGATGACATCTTTAAGATCCTGAAGAAAATATCAACTTAATAAAATGTACAATATCATAGATCTATATAATCTGCTTTTGTTCATTGTTCATACAGTTCTTGAATGTTTTTATGTTATGCTTTATTTTCCTCAGACTCATGCAGTGAAGATTTGCTCTGATGTAGTGTTTTATCTGTGGACATGGACCATGAAGACATTGATGGAAGAGTTGTAAGGTATTTGCAGTGGGTCATTGGGCTCTAATAGCCATTCATCGCCAGGTTATAGACTGGATATCTAAGGTAAGATCTCGAAGTTGAAAAACTTAATTGAATACTTTTGCAGTTTTAGAATTATTTGAGACGTAAAGTAGTTCTATGAAAAAGTATGCATCTATATCCACTACTCCTTGTAAACTTTGTACACATCAAATGATGAAAGCATTATGCGATAATATGTAAATGGTTGGCTAAATCCTAAATCTAATGCAAATCTTGTCTGTGGATGAACTTTGTAAGGTTTCCCCAGTAACAGAAAAAGGAAGTTGAATTTCAATTTGAATAAAAGCATTATAAACAAATTACGGTGCAAGAGTTTCGACATTTTAGAAACACTTCTAGTCCCAAGTACAATTTGAAATATCCATTTAGAAGGGCATTATTGTCTTGTCTGGCTTTCTTTTGATTATCTTGACAGTGATACTGACCATCTCCATGTGAGGGAGGGCCAAGATGTCATCAGAGGCGATGATGCCTTGGAATCGGACTCGGATCATCTCCATGTGAGCGAGGGCCAAGATGTCATCAGAGGCGGTGATGCCTTGGAATCGGACTCTGATCATCTCCATGTGAGCGAGGGCCAAGATGTCATCAGACTCGGAGATGTCTCGGAATTCAATGATGCAGGTAGATCTAGTTTATGATAGTGTACACTTTATCAGGAAGTCTAAGATTTTCAAATGTCCGCAAATGTGTCCTGTCCCACTTTATAAGCTTTGTGTTCCAAGCATTTATTTAACTTGTAAAATTAATTTGCAAATGTATCAACATCTTCATTTGTTAACAGGTCGTCATGAAGAATGGCTGTGAAGTGAAGCTCTGGGTCAACCTTGAAGCACCGATGGACTCATAATAAAGGTAAATGAGTGAATTATTAATACTTGGGTGTATATTTACTCATCACCATTGCATGGTTTTAATATCAATTCTGAACTGAAGGTTTTGTAACTTTGAAAAATCCAGCCCGTTCTGAAAAAGATTTTGAAATTGTGATGTTAAAATTACCTCATGGAAGACTGATGATGGACTGATCTACCTTTGTACTCAAAGATCAGCTTTGTTTATTTTCATTGCTTAGATTGTCATGATTGAATCACTGGGACAGTTAGCTGCTTTTTACATGGACCAAGAGGACATCTATGGAGGTGAGTCAAGGAGTGAGGAGAATGTCGTATCAGCTACAACATCTACTCATCAACAGTTGGAAAGAAGGAAATTCAAGGTAAGGTCTCTTGTGAAGTTATAGAAGTTCACATTTTTGCTGTGAGTTTAGTTTGGAAGTTTGATGTCAGAAAGTCCAGGCCATTCTGAAACAATCAAAAATTGGCTGATTACCTGGCCCAGCTTAAAGACTGATAATGGTATCTGTATTGGATGCTGCCATTTTGAAGATCGGTGAAATATTTTCCTTTTATAAATAGAAAAACATCACATTGACTAACTTGAAGTGTGTAAGACTTGTTTTGGTTTTGTTTTTAAGTGAGTGTTCGTCGAATGTTGACTTGTATGTACATCTTGTGAAGATGTCGCTCTGATGCAGTACTCCTCCATTGACATGAACCATGAAGTCATCAGAGCTGAAGCTTGTAAAGAGGACAGGACATCCAAGTACTCAATATCAAGTTGGAGTATAGAATTTTAAGGTAAGATTTGTTTAGCTCAGCTGAATGATTCAGGTAGATCAAGTTTATATCAGGAGGTCTAAAATCTCAAAATGTCTGCATATGCATCTATTTGACACAATAAAGAGTCTGATTCAACCTTTTCATTACTTGTAAACTGCATTAAAGGGAGTTTAGAAAAGAAGACATCTCCTCTTCAGATTTCTTGAAATACATCTTCAATACTTACAAAGAGCATATTGTCAACAGTGACTTGATTCACAGTTGGCTCTTTTCAGAGCCTCCCCAACTCTTCATGGAATATTGACTTGTGTTTTTTGTTTGATTTCCTTTTGATTATCATAACAGTGATACTTGCTGAACCATCTCCATGTGAGCGAGAGCCAAGATGTCATCAGACTTGAAGATGTCTTGGAATCAGACACTGATCATCTCCATGTGAGCGAGGGCAAAGATGTCATCAGAGGCGGAGATGCCTTGGAATCGGACACTGACCATCTCCATGTGAGCGAGGGCCAAGATGTCATCGGACTCGGAGATGTCTTGGAATCGGATGATGCAGGTAGATGTTGTTTTTAAAAGTGTACTCTTTATCAGCAGGTCTTAGACTTCAAAATATCTTCAAATGCATCAAACTGTTCAATTTAAGCATCGCATTACTTGTGAAATGAGTTTATGGGATTATGAGAAGTCGTATCCTCTTCATATTTCTTGAAATAAATCTTCAATAGTTAGAAAGAGCGTTATTGTCAACAGTGACTTGTTTCACAGTTGGCCTAATAATGACATGTATTTTTGTTTTGTTTCTTTTTGATTATCCTGACAGTGATACTTGCTTAACCATCTCCATGTGAGCGAGAGCCAAGATGTCATCAGACTTGAAGATGTCTTTGAATCAAACACTGATCATCTCCATGTGAGTGAGGGCCAAGATGTCATCAGACTCGGAGATGTCTTGGAATCGGATGATGCAGGTAGATGTTGTTTTTAAAAGTGTACTCTTTATCAGCAGGTCTTAGACTTCAAAATATCTTCAAATGCATCAAACTGTTCAATTTAAGCATCGCATTACTTGTGAAATGAGTTTATGGGATTATGAGAAGTCGTATCCTCTTCATATTTCTTGAAATAAATCTTCAATAGTTAGAAAGAGCGTTATTGTCAACAGTGACTTGTTTCACAGTTGGCCTAATAATGACATGTATTTTTGTTTTGTTTCTTTTTGATTATCCTGACAGTGATACTTGCTTAACCATCTCCATGTGAGCGAGAGCCAAGATGTCATCAGACTTGAAGATGTCTTTGAATCAAACACTGATCATCTCCATGTGAGTGAGGGCCAAGATGTCATCAGACTCGGAGATGTCTTGGAATCGGATGATGCAGGTAGATGTTGTTTTTAAAAGTGTACTCTTTATCAGCAGGTCTTAGACTTCAAAATATCTTCAAATGCATCAAACTGTTCAATTTAAGCATCGCATTACTTGTGAAATGAGTTTATGGGATTATGAGAAGTCGTATCCTCTTCATATTTCTTGAAATAAATCTTCAATAGTTAGAAAGAGCGTTATTGTCAACAGTGACTTGTTTCACAGTTGGCCTAATAATGACATGTATTTTTGTTTTGTTTCTTTTTGATTATCATGACAGTGATACTTGCTTAACCATCTCCATTTGAGCGAAGGCCAAGATGTCATCAGACTCGGGGATGTCTTGGAATTCAATGATGGAGGTAGATCTAGTTTATAATAGTGTACTCTTTATCAGGAAGTGATTTTGGGTTGAACAAAGAAACATTGTCTAGAGTGGGATTTCAACCAACGACTTCCGGATTAACGTGCCGGTGCTCTTTCAACTGATCTATTCAGCCCCATGTTGGCGGTGTCATCCTCCTTTATCAGGAAGTCTAATACTTTAAAGTGTCTACAATTTCGCCTTGTCCCACTTCATAAGTTTTGTGATTCAAGCATTTATTTTATTTGTAAAATTAATTTACGGGTTTTAGAAATGAGGGCATATCCTCTTCATATTCCTTGAAAGGCTTTGGTTTTTTTAAATGAATTTCCATTTTTGATATTAGGTTGTCATGAGGAATGGCTGTGATGTTTGAAAGCTCTGGACCGGTCAGGTTGTATCGTCACTGTAGGCAATTGTCTGAAATATTGCTGGATTTTTTTTTTTTTTGCACTTCTTAAATTAACCTGCACTTATTCATTGTGGATATTAACCAATCAGTTGCTCTTGCCTTAATACTTGCACCACAACTCTGACTGTTTTTAACAATATTACAAACACCAACCTTGTTTCTGCGCAATTTATAATCTCCATCCATGTCACTCAACAACCACTGCACACTGCACACATTATGCACTTCACATAGCCCTAAAACATTGCATTATATTGTATGTAATTTGAACTGAATTTGATTTGTATCGTTTTGTTTTGCTTATTGCTATGGTGACATGCTGTACCATCTACATGATGAGCGAGGACAAGATGACATCAGAGAACAGTCCCTGACTCCTTGGTGGAGGGTTGAAAGATTCTGATGCAGTCTGATGAGACTACTGAGTTAACAGTCTGATCAGGTAAAGTTATTCACACTTACAGGACTTGTGAAGAGTCGCGGCCGAATGGTCTAGTTCATCGGACCCAAGCTCAGGTGTTGTCAGCAGTAGAGTGTGGGTTTGAATCCTGTTCATGACACTTTTTCCCTTGAACAAGGCACTAAACCATTGGGAAGGTAGTTATTTGAAACACTCTTTTCAAAGCAGTATACCCAAGGTGATCATTAGACTATATTTTTTGTAAACTGTCTTCAGGTCATATGACAACTGCTTTGATGTAAGATTTCACTGTCAACATAGACCTGGAAGAGGTTTACCTTCATTCACAAATGAAATTGTTTACATGAGTTGTCGCACCAGTTCTTAATCATAATTATATTTGTCACAGTGTGCTGCTTTTGACAATAAAGACATCAAAAGAGTTCTGATTTTAGTTATATATTTTTTGTTATTCAGTTTGGCTGTTGGTTTGATGACTGTGACTGGGGTACTTACTAAAGTATCTGATGACTGAGTTGCTCGGATCAGCCCGTTGTCAATCTTCAGATGATTTGCTCTCTACTTCCACAGGTAGATTTTTTTGTACGTGTTATCTTGTGACAAAGTACCATCCTTTAACAAAAATTCTGTAAATGCATTCTGTTCCACTTTTGTTTTCTTCAAGTATGTAGTACCTTATGAAGAGTGTTGTGCCCTATGAATGGTTTAATTCAAAGCATTTTTCTGAAGGTGATGATCTTAAGTTTTCTGATATTATTGTTTGCAGTTTTTACGGATGTCACAAAAATTTGACTGTCTTTCAGGTCATCATGTCGATTGCTTTGATGTGGGACTTCAATATCAACATGGACAATGAAGATGGAGCGATGTCGTGGTACAAGGAGAGTTGGTTGAAAGATTCTTCAAGGCACTTACCCATTGGGAAGGTAGCTATTTTGAAACACTTTTTTCCTAAGCAGTTTTCCTTAAGGTGATCATCTCATCATCATCGGACTGTATCTCTTTTAAACTGTTTGTACTGATGTGATTACAACTACACTGTCTCTCAGGTCATTGTGACAACTGCTTTGTAGGACTTCACTGCCAATATGGACCATGAAGATGGAGTGACGCACGATTCAAGGAGAGTGACATTGTGGCATAAGGAAACTGACAATATGGCATGAGGAGATTAATATACAAGCACCTACATCTACATATCACCAGGTTCACTTATGTAATTTGAAGGTAAGTTTTCTTCTCTGGAGTTGAACACAAACTGGAAGAGGTTTACCTTCTTTCACAAATGAAATTTTGTACATGAGCCGTCACACCCAAACCATTCTTAATGATATCTTTGACACAGTGTGCTGCTTTTGACCATGAAGACATCGAAGGAGTTCCGATGTTGACAAGATGTCTGGGAGTTAAATGCATCACTGAATCAAGGAATGAGTATCAGATTTGTTTATTTAATTGTAAATTTTATAGACCAGGTCCTGATGAACACATTGATCTTAAAGGCTTGATAAATGCATGTTTGGTAATGAGGCGAGGAACAAAAAAGACAATTCGTTATTGTATATACACTAATTGATACCAGCACCAAATGTCCTGCAAAAAGTTATGATCTGGTATACATGGAAGAAAATTATCCTCCTCCATCCTCGGTTCTTAGTTCAATTTACCAATTCAAAGTAAACGTATTTGTGAAAATGCGTTGTCAATTGCAGCACATGTACATTTCTTAGTTTGTTGACAACATCACAAGCAGTTTTATTCTTACAAATGCCATATTTAATTCAGGATCTTTCTGTTCTAAGTTTCATTTTATCTTATTTAGTTGCTTTGTTTGATGACTGTGACTTTGGCGTTTACTGAACCATCTGACTGAGATGCTCTGATTGGCCTGTTACTGTATCCAGATTCTCTTTCTACTACCACAGGTAGATTTTTGCATGTTATCTCATTACAAAGTTCCATCCTGTGAATAAATGTCTATAACTGTTTGCCGTCCTACTTGTTTTATATAGGTATTTTTATGGGATTATGAGAAGTCATATCCTCTTCATATTTCTTGAAATAAATCTTCAATAGTTAGAAAGAGCGTTATTGTCAACAGTGACTTGTTTCACAGTTGGCCTAATAATGACATGTATTTTTGTTTTGTTTCTTTTTGATTATCCTGACAGTGATACTTGCTTAACCATCTCCATGTGAGCGAGAGCCAAGATGTCATCAGACTTGAAGATGTCTTTGAATCAAACACTGATCATCTCCATGTGAGTGAGGGCCAAGATGTCATCAGACTCGGAGATGTCTTGGAATCGGATGATGCAGGTAGATGTTGTTTTTAAAAGTGTACTCTTTATCAGCAGGTCTTAGACTTCAAAATATCTTCAAATGCATCAAACTGTTCAATTTAAGCATCGCATTACTTGTGAAATGAGTTTATGGGATTATGAGAAGTCGTATCCTCTTCATATTTCTTGAAATAAATCTTCAATAGTTAGAAAGAGCGTTATTGTCAACAGTGACTTGTTTCACAGTTGGCCTAATAATGACATGTATTTTTGTTTTGTTTCTTTTTGATTATCATGACAGTGATACTTGCTTAACCATCTCCATTTGAGCGAAGGCCAAGATGTCATCAGACTCGGGGATGTCTTGGAATTCAATGATGGAGGTAGATCTAGTTTATAATAGTGTACTCTTTATCAGGAAGTGATTTTGGGTTGAACAAAGAAACATTGTCTAGAGTGGGATTTCAACCAACGACTTCCGGATTAACGTGCCGGTGCTCTTTCAACTGATCTATTCAGCCCCATGTTGGCGGTGTCATCCTCCTTTATCAGGAAGTCTAATACTTTAAAGTGTCTACAATTTCGCCTTGTCCCACTTCATAAGTTTTGTGATTCAAGCATTTATTTTATTTGTAAAATTAATTTACGGGTTTTAGAAATGAGGGCATATCCTCTTCATATTCCTTGAAAGGCTTTGGTTTTTTTAAATGAATTTCCATTTTTGATATTAGGTTGTCATGAGGAATGGCTGTGATGTTTGAAAGCTCTGGACCGGTCAGGTTGTATCGTCACTGTAGGCAATTGTCTGAAATATTGCTGGATTTTTTTTTTTTTTGCACTTCTTAAATTAACCTGCACTTATTCATTGTGGATATTAACCAATCAGTTGCTCTTGCCTTAATACTTGCACCACAACTCTGACTGTTTTTAACAATATTACAAACACCAACCTTGTTTCTGCGCAATTTATAATCTCCATCCATGTCACTCAACAACCACTGCACACTGCACACATTATGCACTTCACATAGCCCTAAAACATTGCATTATATTGTATGTAATTTGAACTGAATTTGATTTGTATCGTTTTGTTTTGCTTATTGCTATGGTGACATGCTGTACCATCTACATGATGAGCGAGGACAAGATGACATCAGAGAACAGTCCCTGTCTCCTTGGTGGAGGGTTGAAAGATTCTGATGCAGTCTGATGAGACTACTGAGTTAACAGTCTGATCAGGTAAAGTTATTCACACTTACAGGACTTGTGAAGAGTCGCGGCCGAATGGTCTAGTTCATCGGACCCAAGCTCAGGTGTTGTCAGCAGCAGAGTGTGGGTTTGAATCCTGTTCATGACACTTTTTCCCTTGAACAAGGCACTAAACCATTGGGAAGGTAGTTATTTGAAACACTCTTTTCAAAGCAGTATACCCAAGGTGATCATTAGACTATATTTTTTGTAAACTGTCTTCAGGTCATATGACAACTGCTTTGATGTAAGATTTCACTGTCAACATAGACCTGGAAGAGGTTTACCTTCATTCACAAATGAAATTGTTTACATGAGTTGTCGCACCAGTTCTTAATCATAATTATATTTGTCACAGTGTGCTGCTTTTGACAATAAAGACATCAAAAGAGTTCTGATTTTAGTTATATATTTTTTGTTATTCAGTTTGGCTGTTGGTTTGATGACTGTGACTGGGGTACTTACTAAAGTATCTGATGACTGAGTTGCTCGGATCAGCCCGTTGTCAATCTTCAGATGATTTGCTCTCTACTTCCACAGGTAGATTTTTTTGTACGTGTTATCTTGTGACAAAGTACCATCCTTTAACAAAAATTCTGTAAATGCATTCTGTTCCACTTTTGTTTTCTTCAAGTATGTAGTACCTTATGAAGAGTGTTGTGCCCTATGAATGGTTTAATTCAAAGCATTTTTCTGAAGGTGATGATCTTAAGTTTTCTGATATTATTGTTTGCAGTTTTTACGGATGTCACAAAAATTTGACTGTCTTTCAGGTCATCATGTCGATTGCTTTGATGTGGGACTTCAATATCAACATGGACAATGAAGATGGAGCGATGTCGTGGTACAAGGAGAGTTGGTTGAAAGATTCTTCAAGGCACTTACCCATTGGGAAGGTAGCTATTTTGAAACACTTTTTTCCTAAGCAGTTTTCCTTAAGGTGATCATCTCATCATCATCGGACTGTATCTCTTTTAAACTGTTTGTACTGATGTAATTACAACTACACTGTCTCTCAGGTCATTGTGACAACTGCTTTGTAGGACTTCACTGCCAATATGGACCATGAAGATGGAGTGACGCACGATTCAAGGAGAGTGACATTGTGGCATAAGGAAACTGACAATATGGCATGAGGAGATTAATATACAAGCACCTACATCTACATATCACCAGGTTCACTTATGTAATTTGAAGGTAAGTTTTCTTCTCTGGAGTTGAACACAAACTGGAAGAGGTTTACCTTCTTTCACAAATGAAATTTTGTACATGAGCTGTCACACCCAAACCATTCTTAATGATATCTTTGACACAGTGTGCTGCTTTTGACCATGAAGACATCGAAGGAGTTCCGATGTTGACAAGATGTCTGGGAGTTAAATGCATCACTGAATCAAGGAATGAGTATCAGATTTGTTTATTTAATTGTAAATTTTATAGACCAGGTCCTGATGAACACATTGGTCTTAAAGGCTTGATAAATGCATGTTTGGTAATGAGGCGAGGAACAAAAAAGACAATTCGTTATTGTATATACACTAATTGATACCAGCACCAAATGTCCTGCAAAAAGTTATGATCTGGTATACATGGAAGAAAATTATCCTCCTCCATCCTCGGTTCTTAGTTCAATTTACCAAATCAAAGTAAACGTATTTGTGAAAATGCGTTGTCAATTGCAGCACATGTACATTTCTTAGTTTGTTGACAACATCACAAGCAGTTTTATTCTTACAAATGCCATATTTAATTCAGGATCTTTCTGTTCTAAGTTTCATTTTATCTTATTTAGTTGCTTTGTTTGATGACTGACTTTGGCGTTTACTGAACCATCTGACTGAGATGCTCTGATTGGCCTGTTACTGTATCCAGATTCTCTTTCTACTACCACAGGTAGATTTTTGCATGTTATCTCATTACAAAGTTCCATCCTGTGAATAAATGTCTATAACTGTTTGCCGTCCTACTTGTTTTATATAGGTATTTTTATGGGATTATGAGAAGTCATATCCTCTTCATATTTCTTGAAATAAATCTTCAATAGTTAGAAAGAGCGTTATTGTCAACAGTGACTTGTTTCACAGTTGGCCTAATAATGACATGTATTTTTGTTTTGTTTCTTTTTGATTATCCTGACAGTGATACTTGCTTAACCATCTCCATGTGAGCGAGAGCCAAGATGTCATCAGACTTGAAGATGTCTTTGAATCAAACACTGATCATTTCCATGTGAGCGAGGACCAAGATGACATCAGAGAACGGTCCCTGTCTCCTTGGTGGAGGGTTGAAAGATTCTGATGCAGTCTGATGAGACTACTGAGTTGACAGTCTGATCAGGTAAAGTTATTCACACTTAAAGGACTTGTGAAGAGTCGTGGCCCACGTACGTCTGCGCGCTTCACCTAGGTCCGACGCATGCGCAGTATTGTTTAAATCCCAACCGATTGCTCACGTAAACATTGTCGCGTCATCGGTTGCTTCGCTTTTCATCCAATGATATCGTCCTCACCTGATGACAAACCTAATGAATATTCATATCAATCGAAAGCTTTAGGATTAGACTTTACAACCAGCCGTTATTTACTTCAGAAATGTATCGTCTTGTTTTTAATAATTCGCTCGTAAAAATAGCGACGATTTGGGTTTAAATTGGAACTTTTTGGAACAGATTTTTGAATTTTGTGTCTTATATGAACAAAATTAGTTTTCTAAACGGTATTGGGGTGATATATATTTATTTAAGACTTTGTAAAAACACTTCCACAGCTTACAAATTGGGCAACATTTTTTCCCTAACCACTAGCAAATGTTGAAAAACTGGCTTAACATTACGCAAAATGCATGAAATACGTAAGATCTGCTCCGTTTTTTGGTTTGGAACACATTACAATCACCTGGTTTCTTCATATTGAGAATTTTCCTGTTCACCAGGGGTAGCTACTTGATGTCACCATGTTAAACAGCCTTGAATTAAGGCTAGTTGAGACCCCACTGCGCTCTATTGCAGCCCGCGCTCGGCGACCTCTCTCGTCGTATGTGCTTCCGGGTTGGTTTGTTATTGTTTCGGACTAGGGAGTTGCATGCTGGGCCCAAAGCATGGAGCGATTTTTCTATGATGACACATGGACGATGAATGGTCGTGAAGAATTTGGTGAGAATTGATCTCTTTGAAACGCATCAGAAAGGTAATTTTTATTAATAAAAAGTAGTATAGTTTACGTGTGACCAACATGCACAATAAAGAAATCTATGAATGATACACGAATGCACACACAACGCAGTTTCACAAATTTATTTCAAAATCGAAAGATAGACTATAGACTAGAGGACGAGATTATTGTTGTCTCCTATCCTCATGATCACATATATTTTCATGCATAGATGTTTCATGACATGTGTTATAGCCAATATGGAGGTGCACTTTTTTGTTTGCACATACAAATTACAAGGCAGGAGTTATACAATCTTCGGCAATAGGACCAAGAACCTTGAACATACTGACTCTAAATATTCATGCCGCAGGTACATGTATTGTAATGATGCTCGTCATAACAATTTATGCATAAATTGTTCTTATTTGTGTCACCTAGTGTCATCTCGGTCATACTCATAGCTAGGCCTAACCTGAGTTGCCAACTTGCTTGTTTCATGATGATGTATGCGCTTTTGGGAACGTGATAGATGCAACAACAAAACTTTGATATTTTTCTTATAACAAACAACATTGGCAATTGTCAACGTTTCTTTTATGTCCGTGCCACCCTGGAATTATCTGATAGTGACACAATAAATATAATGTCATCATGCATGCCCATTGCACTTGGACCATACCAGATAACCGCATAGTTAAAACAATATTTATAATTACAAATGTTTTTCACTTTTTGAGTAAACGTTTTATTTTTTTAAGTTGCATTGTCTGTTCCCAAGGACATCAGGTAGAAATCATGGTAAGTTTTAGTATTTTTAATTTTAGTACTATGATTGACTTGATGTGTTTTTTTCTTTGCCTGACAGAGTTTTGCAGTTGCCAACTTGGCAATAATCTCTTGATGTGGCGGTTGGTGATTTCCCAATGAGACGATCTGGTAATTACTAAGCATTGTTTACATTATGCAGTTCATTTGAGTTGTGACGTGATGGACACATGGTCCCTCCGTGCAGCTGGACTTGTCTGTATCCAATGTGTCTCAACTGCTGACTTCAGGATGCTTGTTGCGTCGGTTAATCCTCTGATATTTGACCGAATGCTGTTGAGACGTGCATGAACTGATTCTCCCCCTTGCTCACCATGAAAGCCTAAACCAACTCGATCGCCATCTCCTTATCCATGGGACACAATGTTCCTCTAACATATGCATTTTTGGAGGGACACTTTCATTACAGAATGAATCTCTGAAGAATTCCATGTAGTTTTTGATATTCTTGTCTGAAAATAAATTAAACGAAAGAGGGCATAAATTAAAAAAATTCACAATTATTTAAATTTACAGTTTAACGATTTGGATGTAAACAAATTTACTTAAAACATCTTACCTAGTCTTTCAATGTCATCATCATCCATTTCCCTTGACAGATTGTACAGGTTATGGCAGTCAGCAAATTTAGTGAAGAGTGTGCTGTACTTCTCAGCAAGCTGCTCTGCCTCTCTTATCCTTGGAGGTGATGTTGGACAAACTTGTCTGGTTGTTGTTACAACAGCACTGGTAAGCTTCTGGATGTTTTCTGCCTGTAGAAATATACCATTCGACAAATCCGAAAAGTTGAAAGAAATATATCTGCATGGTTTATCACATACATGTTATTTCAGGTGAAAATAATTGTTGTGGTAAATACTTTTCATGTATACACACCTTGCAACACTTATGTACATGGTTTCCGATGAATGACTAATTGTTATGGTAGACTTGACGCTCTACCTTGAATTGTTGCAAGGTAATGTCCAATCCACCAGTCAAAGGACCTTGTCCAGGCTTCAGACGGGCGTTTTTCCTGAACTTCTGTGCTTGAGACTTCTGCAACATCAAAAAGAAATTATGTGACAGCAGAAGAGCCAAGGGGGCAGGTGAGGAACACACATAATTTGTCTACTATATTTATAATAATATAAATTCATACCATTTCGTTACTTTTGTCATTGCTTTCTTTTATTGAATCATTCAGAAGTTCCACCAAGTCATGGCCATCAGGGACTTCTAGCAATGTAGCTGTCAGCTGTTCTTGTAGATGCTCGGCATTCTGTTGCCAGGCAGATGCTTGCTCTTCTAGCTCCACTGCAGATCGGATGGACTTGATGTAGTCTTTGCAGCGCTGACCGAGCTCCTCCTCCCCCTGACGTTTTGAGCTGTGTGCCAAGGTAGATGCAATCTTCATGTCTAACTCGCTGCAAGCAACCTCCAGGCTATTGAAGTGCTTCAAAAAGAGGCCAAGGCTAATGTGAAGACCTGGGGGGCAAATCTGACACATTGTGAAAACATATGATTGAGTGTGTTTTGATAATAAATAAAAGTTTATTTGAAGTACTTTGTTTTGTGTGGAATTAGTTAATACCTGAGTAAGGGGTATGGGAAGCATAGGTGCTCTGATGACATTGTTGTAGTTCATGGCCTTCTTTGGCTGCGCTCCATTGGCGATGAATTTGTCTAGGTCATCCTTCATATTTTGAAGAGTCCTCAGCTGGATGGGCCTTCTAACTGGTGGTGGGAGTTTCATCTCCCCCTTGGCGATTGTGCAATAAAGGCAGCAGTGTCGACCTAAATAGCCAAAAGAACAAATGTATGCGTTATCTTTTGTGTTTTAAAAATGAGTTGTTGACAGTTTCAAAAATGAATGATTAAATGTTTGTCTTTTATTGTACGTGTAGGTCACTTTACCTGATGCTCCACTGATGCCATACATGCGACAAAGATACTCATAATCACCAAACATGAATACTTCCAAGGTATGATCCCTATAAAGGAAAAAGCAAACAAAACACATACATCTAGGGGTTATTATTTTCACCAAATAAGACATTCAAATTAACAAAATACCTTGATGTTTTGTTTCCCCTAGACAAAGAAAGCTGGAAAAATTATTTGTTTTCAAATAAAATGCCTCATTACCTCCAATTTAACTCCATGAGCTCTGTCACTTGCTGCTTGTGCCTCAGAAGGCCAATGTTGAGGTTGCTGATTGTGTCTGATGCCTCAAAAGCACACACTATTACGGTGTTTGCCAGTGAATTTGGGTGATTGACATTGCCGACTTGCATCATCTGCTTGAAGGTTCCACCACCTTTATCCCCGCCAATCTTGATCCAGACTTTGTCCTTGGGGATCACTCCTTCATGCCAAGTCAATTTCCCAGCACTGTTGGTTAAAAAACAAATTATAAAAATTAAATACCAGTAGTTAGCTAAAAATTATCATACATGTAGTTGTCTTTTCAAATTTGTCTCACAATAAAAAAGGAAGGGGATTAACAATCCTACTTATCATACTCCTCCAACTGTTGTTTCACCTTATCACAGAGTGAGCGGACTGAGACGCATGCCGCCTCCCTTATGGTGAACCCACCATTTATATCATCTGGGAACATGAAGGGTAGGTACTCAGCAACAACGTTGTCTTTGATGATTTCTTTCTGTTGATTGCGAAGTTTCGCTTCACATTCGGTGTGAATACCATACTGTTTCAGCCAGCTTTATGTATAAAAAATACATTGTAAACAAAAATGTTAACAGATAGCAATGAGATGCTTGTTAAAGTAAGGCACCCCTGTAATTGTCCATTTTTGAGGCTGCGTGTATTGTTCCACTTCTTTAGGCATATTTTATTATTCACTTTATGACAGTCTCACTATAATGTTTTATTTTAATTGTTTTCCTCCTCAGAACACAATAAAGAAATTCTAAAAAGAAACTGTTCAGCTGTTTTAGTCTTAGAACTCTGGCATTGTGCCAATATGTAAAAATACACGTCCATACAGAAAATGAAAATCATTCACAAATTTAAACACTAACTTCTTCAACTCTCTGTTTTTTTTCCAGCTGATGCACATCTGTGCCTTGAATGAGAGGAGATCACCCTGAGGAATCTTGACATGCAGACTGCTCAGCTCTTGTTGTAGCTCTTTATGATGCTTCTGAAGTTGGACAGTGCCCCCACTGACTATATCTCGGGCCTTCTCCAGAACAAGTTGTGATGAGTGGTTCTGAACCATCTGACTGAGAGGCTCTGATTGGCCTGTTACTGTATCCAGATTCACTCTCTACTACCAATGGTAGATTTTTTTCCTGTTATCTCATTACAAAGTTCCATCCTGTGAATAAATGTCTGTAACTGTTTGCCGTCCTACTTGTTTTATACAGGTATTTGATTTTACTAACAAGGAGTGTAATGTCTTTATTGAAACACATTTTTCAAAGCAGTATTCCTATGGTGATCATCTGATCGTCAAACTATATCTTCTGTAAACTGTTTGTACTGATGTGATTACAACTTCACTTGCTTACAGGTCATTGTGACATCTGCTTTGAAGGATTTCACTGCAACATGGACCATGAAGATGGAGTGACATTATGTTTCAAGGAGAGTGATCTTGTGGCACGAGGAGACTGACGTCATGGTACGAGGAGACTGACGTCATGGCACGAGGAGACTGACGTCATGGCACGAGGAGACTGACGTCATGGCACGAGGAGACTGACGTCATGGCACGAGGAGACTGACGTCATGGCACGAGGAGACTGACGTCATGGCACGAGGAGACTGACGTCATGGCACGAGGAGACTGACGTCATGGCACGAGGAGACTGACGTCATGGCACGAGGAGACTGACGTCATGGCACGAGGAGACTGATATCCAAGTATCTACATTTTACCAGATTCACTTACGGTTTAATCTCTGGAGTTTGTACACGAGTCTTAACCCTTTAGCACTTACGAGCAAATTCAACAAAGTCATTTACTCACTGAGCAGGGCGGGGAAAAGTCATCGAATTAACGCACTATCTGGAAGTCGTATCATAACTTCCATTGTAATTATTTTTTTGTATTACAAGTTTGGTTTATTTTGTAGAGGATAAAATTATCTTTCGAATGATTCACACATATATGTATTTGCTTTTACTGAATTGAAGCTTTCAGATTGTAAATATGTTGACACACCAACGAAAATAGACAACTGTTAGTTTGCATTACATTAGCGTTAGCGTCAGTGTTTCACGGAAAGTTGTGCACGCAACTTTTTCAACTTTGCTATCGTTTCAAACAAGAACAAAATGTTGACAAAGTGATTGAAATAATATCAAAACATACCTTTAGAAATGAACAATCTTGTCTATATTACTTATGGATAACAATAAATTTCCTCTACAATGTAAACTCCTTTCAATAATGTGTGAAAAACATGGCGAAAGCCCAGCGAAACATCGTCGCTTTCGTAGTATACATTATAGTGCGTGTGTGCGCGTAATGCATTGTACATACGATACGGTACGCACACACAGAGAAGCATTGACACGTAGTGCTAGATTTCCGACCTTTCAACCTTTGGAAGGAGATTACTTGGTTTTTGTCAATGGTGACCACGGGATATTTTTAGACTGGCGCAATCTTTAGATCACGCTCTTTCGACGGCTGTTTGCTGCAACCCGCTAGCATGTGTAAAACCCAAGATACAAAGTGTTGTTTAATCTCGTGCGGTTTTGGGCGGTCCAGTGAGTAAATGGCTGGGCGGTTTCGGGCGGAACAGTGACTAAAGGGTTAACAGCCAAACCTTTCTTAATCATATCTTTGAAGGCGTCAACATTGGCCTTATGTCAGATAAAATAAACAAGATATTGGTGTTGCTATTGATGTGAAATCAAGTTTGTTTAAACGAATCCATATAAATGTTTATGTATCAAACAAAGTTGTTCATCAATCATTAACATTTCCTGTTTGATGATAATAGTTTGGGGTTTCTTACTGATGCCATAACAACTTAATTGTCTGTAATATTTTTCTCTGGAGTTGGACATTACCTGGGATTGGGTTAACCTTGACTGTTTGCAGTCACACCCAGACAGTTTTTAATAAAACATTTTGAAACATCAACTTGGCGCAATGTTAGATGCTATGACCTGGTATATGACTTTGATGTATGAAACTATGACCAGCAGAGAAACAACAGATATTCTGATCATGTTTTGTTACCCATTGAGCTAGCTGTTATCAAATTAATATTTTCAGGTGGTTGTGACGAATCCTTTAGATGCAGTTTGCTCCATCAACATCA
Organism: Leptasterias polaris; assembly: GCA_037783415.1. Taxonomy (NCBI): domain Eukaryota; kingdom Metazoa; phylum Echinodermata; class Asteroidea; order Forcipulatida; family Asteriidae; genus Leptasterias; species Leptasterias polaris. The sequence continues at coordinate 3,712,440 of JAZGTN010000092.1, read as the reverse complement.
ACAACTGGATAGAGTGCGCCTGCATGAGTAGGTCGCCTCTCCACTTGTCTCTGTTTTAAACTCTATCTTTGTGGACTTTTTCATCAGTTTGCAGCTTCATTTGTATACAGCTGGATAGGTCTTTCCTTCTGGAATCTGATGATTACTTTGTGACATTTATCTAGCAGTATTTAGGATAGTGATCATGTTTTTAAATTCTGGATGTGAACTATATGAGTTTCTAACACAGGATTGCATGCAGCCACCATTATCACCTCTACCACTGATGAGTCATCTTGAGGATATTGCATGCAGTCACCATTATCACCTTAACCACTGATGAGTCATCCTGACACTTGAAGGAGAACAATGCTACTTCCTTTGGCTGGATCAACACATGTCTAGCAAACAATGGCACTGACAATAGCACTCTTCTGGGTCTATTTCCTGTTTGGAATACACTATGCTTGTTGTACATGTATGCCTATTGAAAATGTATACTATGTTCAACCCCTGGCTGCCTATAAACTGCAACTATTACAACATTTGAAATACCTTAAATCTCCACTCTGTTATTTTGCCAACAGTACTGCAACTTTTCAGATTGATATATTGGTCTGTGGTGACATAAATCCTAACCCAGGCCCAGATGAAACCACTGAAAGAAACCAGCATATTAACCCAAAAGCAACTTGCTACAGTCGAAATCAGCTTCTTCTTCTCAACTCGCCCAGCACTTCAATTTCTCCCACTCTACAAAATTACATCAATTTTCTGGGAATACAGCCTCGTCGTACTCATAGGGGGATGCGTGCTTTGAAACAAAGGCACCACTTCAATGTTAATGCTCCTTCTATCATCACTGAACATATTACTACTAATGCAGCACTGGTTGCACTGCCAAAATCCGTTCACCAAATTCATGTTAGACACTGGAATGCACACTCTGTTAAAAACAAGACTCATTATTGCCTTGATTATGTTCTTGAGAATGACATTGATGTCATGTGTCTCACAGAGACTTGGCTCTCTCCCGATGATTCTGTCGCCATTGGAGAACTTACACCACCAGGGTACACATTTATAAACGTACCGCGTGCGTCGGAGACTGATCACCATGGAGGCATAGGAGTTTTATCTAAGACTGAACTTAAACTGAAGTTAGTTACACATTATTTGCCTGCATTTACTATGTTCGAATATGCCCTCATCTCAAATACATCTCGCACACTCCAACTAGTTATAATATATAGACCTCCGCCATCATCGTGGAATGGATTTACTGTATCAGGTTTCTTGTCAGAATTTGATGACTTTATTGATGCTGTTAATCTGTTACCAGGTCATCTTATTTTGCTTGGAGACCTTAATGTCCACTTTGATAGACCCTGCAAACCTGATGTCGCTCATGTTATTTCAACACTTGATGCTGTCGGTTTAATGCAACATGTTTCTGAACCTACCCACAATCTCGGACATATATTGGATCCAGTTATCACCAGAACTGACGACAATGTTATTTCAAATTTATCCATTCATAGAAATCATGAATCTGATCATTTTGTTGTGTGCTGTACCCTGAACTTGCCTAAACCGAATATGGCTAAGAAAACAGTAACTTTCAGGAAGTATCGTAATATGGACCACGACACTTTTGCTACGGATCTACAAGACAGATTCTTATCTATTGAGCATACGAGCTGTCAACACAATGTGAATGTAAATGTCAATAACATTATCGCCAAATTTGATTCTGCTGTCCGTGATTCCCTTGATGCCTACGCCCCACTTCAAATAAAAACCTTCAAACCACACCGACGACCTAAATGGTATAACTCCGACATCGATTCTGCACGTCGTGAGCGCCGCCGCTGTGAGAGGAAACTCCATAAAATCAAAACTGACGAAAACCTTCATCATTTCAAAGTGGCAAAACAAAAAGTAAAAGATTTTGTAATCAAAGCCAAAACCAAGTTCTATACAGATGAACTCTCAGACTGTACAATCAAGGATGCTTTTAAGACTGTCAATATTCTTCTTAATAACAAAGATCGTCCACTGCCTGTTCATGATTCACCTGCTGATCTCGCTAATGAATTTTCGGAATTTTTCTGTGAGAAAGTAAGCAAAATACGGCACAACCTTGATCAACAATCTTCTGGTATTGATCCATCTGCTGGGAATAAGGAAACTGAGCATATTCTGGAATCCTTCAAGCCAATATCATCTGATGACCTTGCTAAAGTGATTCAACGCTCACCATCAAAATCTTGCTCCCTTGATCCCCTCCCAACGTGGCTTTTAAAACAACACATTGATATCATGCTGCCCAATCTGACCGACTTGGTGAACGCCTCTCTGTCTACTGGTGAATTCCCGGATTCACTAAAGGACGCTGTCATCACCCCTATTCTCAAGAAGCCGTCACTCGATAAGAATGTTCTAAAGAACTACCGCCCGGTGTCTAACATCCAGTTTAGATCAAAATTGATTGAAAAAGTAATGTCCGCCCAAGTCAACGATCACATCAACGAACATGGTTTAGGTGAACCTCTACAGTCTGCATACAAATCCCATCACTCTACAGAAACTGCACTCCTTAAAGTCCATGATGACATCCTCCGAGCTGTTGATAACCAAAGAGGTGTTATGCTGCTGTTACTTGATTTATCAGCAGCATTTGACACAGTCGACCATACACTCCTTTGTGAACGTCTTGAGAAAAGATTTGGAATAACTGGTACAGCATTAAAGTGGGTTGCATCATACCTTGGCAATCGCACTAACCGTGTGTGTGTATCTGGTGTGTTCTCTGAAATTAATCATTTATTGTACGGACTACCTCAGGGATCTGTAATCGGCCCGTTGATGTTTACCTTATACACAGTACCCATCGGTGATATCTTACGGCGTCACAATGTGACATTTCATATGTACGCGGATGATATACAAATCTATCTTGACTTCAACCCTAACGACACCAATGACATAAACCACACTTTATCCAGGCTCACTAACTGTGTCAACGATGTCCAGTCTTGGATGACAGCTAATAAACTCAAACTTAATGAAGACAAGACTGAATTTCTCATCACAGCTTCTCCTCGTCACCTGTCTCTTCAACAAATTCAAAACATATCACTGCGTATTGGGAATGCACACATACAGCCTTCAAAATATGTCCGGAATCTTGGTTTTTATTTTGATTCCGCTGCCAGAATGAGCGATCAAGTCTCAAAATTGAGTTCCAGCATCAACTTCCATATTCGTAACTTGTGGCGCATACGGCGCTTCATTGACCACAACACGTGTCACAGTGTGGTAAGAGCATTAATATCTTCTCGCCTTGATTATTGCAACTCTCTCTACAGTGGACTTCATAAAAAGGATATTACTAAACTCCAGTGCCTACAGAACAAGGCTGCCAGACTTGTTTTTTCTCTTCCAACTCGCACACACGCTGCTCCACTTCTTCAAGAACTCCACTGGCTGCCGATACGCCAACGAATCATTTTTAAGGTCCTTCTGCTTGTGTTTAAGTCTCTGTCCGATGTGAGTCCAAGTTATATCTCCGACTGTTTAGATATTCTTGTTCCCACTCGCATAACTCGATCTTCTGCTGCAATCAAGTTGAATCAACCTATCACCAAGAAACGTGCAGGCGATATGGCGTTTTCCACAGTGGCGCCAAAGTTCTGGAATGCTACTCCTCGAGATTTGAGAAACTCTTCATCTGTCATTTGCTTCAGAAAGAACTTGAAAACTTATCTGTTCACTACTGCTAGTTCAGAAACTCAAAACTGATGACTCTCCCATGACTTTGTTTTATGTTGTGTGATGTCATTTTCTTTTTTGTTCATGTGTTTTGTTTTGTTGTAAGCGCTTTGTATCCACTGGAAAAGGCGCTTTATCAAATGCTTTTGTTATTATTATTATTATTAAGACATTGATGGAGCTATGTGGTATGTGAATGACATCTGTTCTCTTCCATGCTAGACATTGAAATTTGAAGGCAAGATTTCTTAAGCTTAACTTCATAACTATGAAGTTTAAGAAACACATGTAAAAGTTTCAATTCCTAGTCTAAAATTGTTTATCCATCTGATCATTTCATCAAGATGTGACTTTACACAAATGCACACAGTAACTATCGTCCAAAAATAAATGATTGGCTCAAATAGATTTTTGAAATTTTTTGCGTTCAAGTACAGTTTGGAGTAAATTGTGTGTTTTTGGTCAAATTTATCATTCAAATTTTGACTTGTATCATCTAGAAGCATTTGATTAGCAAAGCCATTTTTGATATGTTTGGGATCCAAGTCAAATTATGGTTTTGATTTATTTCCAGATGAGGAATAGTTTGGTACAGATTGCTCCGATTGATGCCAACCATGAAGATTCACACACCATGCCATTCTCAGTTGTCAACCTGGACCACAAAACCTCAATGGAGATGTGTCAAGGTATGATCAGGATCTTATTATTTACAGCTCATTACCAAATTGTTGATGTAGATGTAGAATTGATACATACTCAGTCTATTGTTGATTCCTTTTCTGAAACATCCTTATTGCCAATGAACCCAGGCAATTCTTTACAAACCTTTTGAAAATCAGCAAATTCTGGAATTGTTAGATGTGTCAGCCTGTCATCTAAGTCACTACTCTGATTTGCATTTTGGATACAGATGGTTGCTACACTATGAAGACCTCCAATATGATATTTGTTTTTTCCACTTGTGAAGTTGAAATTAAATAATTAGATCAAAATAATAATAATTTCAACCTTAAATTCCATACTTAATTCAGAATCTTTCTGTTAGTTATATTTTTTTGTTATTCAGTTTGGCTGTTGGTTTGATGACTGTGACAGCGGTATTTACTGAAGCATCTGATTGAGTTGTTCGGATTCGTCAAGTCTAGATGATTTGCTCTCTACTTCCACAGGTAGATCTTTTTCAAAAATTTCTGTAAATGCATTCTGTTCCACTTTTGTTTTCTACAAGTATGTTGTTTGTACCTTATGAGGAGTGTTGTGCCCTTTGGAAGTCTTTATTCAAAGCATTGTTGTAAAGGTGATCTTCTTAATGTGACACTGAGAAAATGTGACACGACAAGGATGGTGTACATTACTGTGTCTGGTTCATTTAATGGTGAGCTGCATCTTTTAAGTAATTAGCAAAACCAAAACAAGCCCCCAGTCGAGTCATCCACAAAATCTTGAGACATTAACTAAGAACATGTGTAGAAGGAAGCAGGACACTGTGTGTGGTGTTAACAGTACCAGTGCTAGTGGTGGAATGACTCACTCAAGACAAAGAATAAGTGTGAGCTTTACCTTAGGGTCAAGCGAGGGCGCTGCGCAGGAGAAATGTGTAAATGAGCTGTCACATACTCCCCTGCTCTAAGGTTGGCGTCCCGACAACCTAAACTGATAAAAGATTAATACAAACAAAACAAATGCAATTTACTATTTACAAAAAAAAATCATCTTGGCTGGACTCCGGCCAACATCTGCGCCAACAGCAGCTGCGTTCGGCTGATGTCTGCCAGTACGCGTGGGTCTATCGCAGGTGCAGGGACAGGCATTGCTGGAGTCTCCGACTGGATGACAGACTTCGGGAAGTGGTGGGGATTGGAGTGTTGTCCCGCTCCAGCACGGCTGGTGTGGCGCAACTGCTCCGCTTTGGCAAGTGGGACCTCCTCCTCTGTAGTGGGCTCCGGTGGGGTATCTTCCACTTCTGATGGGGGTTGAGGGGCTGGATCGTCAGGGTAATGCTCCCCTGCTTTGTGTAAAGCAGCGGGTGCTCTCTCTGGATCTTGCACATCTGATGATTGAGGGGCTTGGTCCTCAGGGTGGTGCTCCCCTGCTTTGTGAATAGCAGCAGGTGCACTCTCTGGCTCTGGTTGACCCGTTGTCATCGCCGGAGTCTCACCTTCTGTCTCCAGTATGATGATCTCCTCTTCTGCCTCCTCATCTTCGTCAATGTGCACTGGCAAAACTGGGTCATCTTGATGACGACACCCAGTAGCTGGAGGTTCATCCTCATCCAGTACCAAGGCTCTGCTGTCTAGGAGGTCCTTTCGATTCAGGGTCTTCTCCATCCCCTCTTCGTCAAGTGGAGCAACTATGTAGACGTGGCCGGTTGGGTTCGGCCTCCCTACAACTTTGTGGGGTCGGTTGTCCCACACATCTTGGATCTTGTTTCTCCCCTTGACGGAACGGTTTCGCAGAAAGACCCTTGCTCCAACATGGAGATCCTCATCTCTCGCTGCCTCATTGTAGCGTTGCTGTCTTCGGAGAGCCTCCTTCTCTGTTGTGCCTGCAGCTTTCTGAAATGCGTGCTGCATTCGCACATGATGGTCTGCTACCCATTGGTCAAGCTCAGGATCGTCGCCTTCCTCTCTCCCGAACCCAAGAAGGTGGTCTACGGGTAATCTTGGTTCCCGTCCGAAGAAGAGATAGTAGGGGGAGTAACCTGTTGAGGAGTGGGGTGTCGCGTTGTATGCGTAGATCAGCTCTGGGAGATGTTCTGGCCATCTGCGCTTCTGGTCCGGGGGCAGCGTGCGTAAGCGATCGTGCATGGTACGATTAAAACGCTCGCACTGCCCATTCCCTTCGGGGTGGTAAGGCGTCGTTCGGCTCTTGGTGACACCGTACATCTCACAGAGTTCCCGGATGACTTTGCTTTCGAAGTTCCTGCCTTGGTCGCTGTGAAGTCTGCGAGGCACACCAAAACGGACGAACCAGTCTCTCACCAAGCATCGAGCCACCGTTCTTGCCTTTTGGTCCTTACATGGTATGGCTTGTGTAAACTTTGTAAAGACATCGGTGAGAACCAGCACGTTTTCCACATTGTTTGTGCCAGGCTCCAGGACGGTGAAGTCCATGGCGAGAACTTCGAGGGGTCTTTTGGCGATTAAGGAACCCATGGTAGGATGGAGCTTCTTCCCAGCTTTGGCTAACATACACCTTTGACAATTCCGGCAGTACTCTTCGATGTCGTGTATCATCCCTGGCCAGAAACATCTGTTACGGGCGAGTGCAAGGGTCCTTTCTACTCCTTGATGTCCAACCTGATCATGGACTGCGGTTAACAACTGCTCTCGTAGAACTTGAGGAAGTAGAAGTTGACTGATCTCGCCACTCGCTTCTTTTCTTTTCTTGTAGAGAATGTTGTCTCTCGCCTCCAGGTGGTTCCAGAACTTCAGCAACTTCCGCGTTGGCTTGTCCTCCTTCATGAGCTCACTGATGTGTGGTTGTCGTCCACTCTCCCAGTAAGTCCACAATCTGCCTAGGTGTTTGTCATTCTGTTGGAGTGTAGCCATGTCTTCAGTAGAGATGGAGGGAAGGGTTGACATCGCAGCAGGTGCTGTCACATCTGGTCTGATGCGGAGTTCATTTAGTCCAGCTTCAACCAGGGTGTCTCGAACTTGCAAAACAACTGTGGAGGGGATGGGAGTGGAAGCATAAGATGAAGAAATGGTCTCTTCAGTGGACATCTCTTCAGAGTGGGCAGTTTGCAGGTCTTCACTGTGAGTGGTCTTCCTGCTGAGGGCATCGGCATTACGGTTACTCCTTCCTGACCTATATTTGATTGTGAACTGGAACTGTTCCAACTCTCCAGCCCATCTGGTCTCTGTCGCTCCCAACTTCGTGTTCGTCTGCAGATAGCTGAGGGGGTTATTATCAGTGTAAACGACAAAGTTTGCACCGAGAAGGATGTCCCTGTACTTCACAGTGATCGCCCAACGCAATGCCAACAGTTCCAACTTCATGCTGCTGTAGTTCTGCATGTTCCTTTCATTCACTCTCAAGCCTCTACTGGCGTAACCCAGGACTACCAAACCTTGCTCTTGTTGTTGGGACAAAACTGCGCCCAGACCTTGGTAGCTAGCATCAACCTCCAGGATGAATTGACGAGAGAAATCGGGGTAGCCTAGGAGAGGAGCAGTCGTCAGAAGTTGTTTCAAGTCAGTGAACGACTTGTCACAAGACTCATCCCATGCATCTGATGTGGGTTTGATGGAACTGACCTTTCTGTGCTTCTTCTTCCCTGTACCTCCTAAGAGTGCGTGGAGTGGAGCCGCGACTTTAGCAAACCCTGGTACAAAACGGCGGTAGTACCCAGCTAGACCAAGAAACCCGCGGAGTTCACGTTCTGTGGCTGGCTTCTTCCATTCTCTCACCGCGCTTATCTTCTCAGGATCTGGAGATATCCCGCCATCAGATATGGAATGGCCCAAGTACTTCAGTTGTTCCGTGAACAGGTTGCACTTCTCTGGTTTAACCTTCAAGCCAAATTCAGTGAGGCGGTCCAGCACTAACCGTAGTCGTTCAAGCGTCTCCTCGAAGGTACGACCAAAGACTAAGATGTCATCTAAGTAGACGATGAGAGACTGGAAGTTTTTGTCACCGAATGCTTTGTCCATCAAGCGCATGAATGTGGCTGGCGCATTGCAGAGGCCGAAGGGCATACGGGTGAACTCGTACAGACCTCCAGTTCCTACTCGGAAGGCTGTCTTCTCAACATCTTTTGCAGCAACGGGAATTTGATGGAACCCATGGGCGAGATCCAGGCTGCAAAAGAACTTCGCTCCACCAAGTGCATCGAGGGCTTCGTCAATGCGGGGAAGTGGATAGGCATCTCTGTGAGTCTTGGCATTCAGGGCCCTGTAATCAACACAAAGTCTCAGCTTTCCATCTCGCTTCCTCACGAGTACGATCGGTGAGGCATACGGACTGGAGGACTCCCTGATCACGCCCATTTCGAGAGATTTCTGCAGGTGTTCTCGAACTTCAGCCCATTGGTGAGGTGGTATGCGCCGGTGAGGTACTCGAACTGGAACATCGTCAGTAGTGTTGATAGCATGAGATATTTTGTCACAGAGTCCGATGTCGTCTTCATCTCTGCTAAATGTGCTGGCATGGCTAGAAATTAGTCGGTGGAGTTGATGTTGCTGATCGTCACTTATCCCAGAACCGACTTTCATCCGTGACATCAGGCTCCTGGCTTCATCAGCGCAGTCGTTTTTTACTTCACCTGCCTGCATTTCCTGCAAAGTTGCTTCAAAAGCTCTGCTGTGGTGTTCAGCGACCGCACTGCTCACTGTGGCTACTGGGGTTCTCGGGGGTAAATAGAGGTCATCATTCGTGAAATTAGCAACTTGAACCGGTATTCTACCACTGCTGTCGACGGAGACTAGTGTAGGAGCTACAGCTAACCCATTTGGTATGTGGGTCACATCTACATCCAGCTGTTCTATTATGGCCTCGTAAGTCACATCAGTTGCAGCAGGTTTCACTGAACATTCCATCAGAAGGAGAGAGTTGGCGGGGACTAGGATGGGCTTGGACCCCACTGTTCGGACTTTACCTGCAAAATCTGGCTGTTGTACAGTGCAACTTCGCACTTCCTCGTAGAGAGCGAGTACATGAGCCCATTCAGGTGCGTCACTTCGTCTGTTCAACACCTCCAGGTAGTTTTGGCCGCTCGCATCTTGCCGTAACTTCTCTCGGATGTCCCTGAAGATGTTTGACCCAATCACTCCTGGTACTGTCTTCTTCCTCTCTGCAATCGATGTGCCTGTAGGGTCCTTGACCACCAGAAAACCCATGTTGATGAAAGAGTGGCCCAGCACTGTTAATGGCAATTCAACATAGCCGAGGTAGGGAATGGCCAGACCTTGAGCACCGGAGATGCTGATGAACGCAGTCACATCTACTAATTCTGTCTCAGGAAAGTGTTCTCTGAAGAAAGATTCAGTAATCGTTGAAACTTGCGCTCCTGTGTCAAGTAGACAACGCACCCTTGATGCACCAAGCTGGACGACAGATTCTGGACACTGCCCTACCGCTTTTCTGTAGATTGAGCCGCTATTAGTTGATTCTTGTGGGCCTGCCGTGTGGCTCTCAATGACAGGCCGTTCTAGTTTAACTGAGGGCCAGGCTTCTTGGGGACAAACTGCTGTGCTGGGGACTGCTGGGGGACAAAGTGCTGTGCCATGGACTGCTGGGGGACAAAGTGCTGTGCCATGGACTGCTGGGGGACAAACTGCTGGAGATCCCTGGTACCCTGACTCGTTCCTCCTGACGACGGGGATGACGAGGCATGGGGACAGTCTCGCTTGAGATGACCCGTGGACTGGCAATTGTAGCAACGTCTAGGATCCTGACTCCAACGGCGAGCAGGTCGCTGCATGGCCTGTAAGAGTGCCTCAATCTGCTGTTGTTGCCGCTGCAGTTGTTCGCCATGCCTTTCAAGAAGTGCCTTCATGCCATGTGCCCCGTCTTCAGCCTTGACCTCGTGTACTGTTACTGCCTTCTGGGTTTTGACACGGCTGGTGCCAAGCCACTCGATGGCACGGTCTCTAGCATCGAAGAAACTCAGCTCTGGTGAATCAATATTCATGCGACGCAGTTCTCTCCGTAGACCCTCATCATTAACTGACTCGGCTAGCCTTCCCTTCAGCGTTTTATCTCTCGTAGCATTGAAGGAGACATCCAGGCGAGCCATGGAATTAAATAATTCCATGAGCTCGAGGGAGAAACTCAGTAGATCTTCTCCTGGGCCTTGGTGGAAGGAGAAAAACTTCTGCTGGATCTGGGGGAGCGTCTCACCATCACCAAAGACTTTCAGCAGTACACGGAAGATGTCGTCTGGACCCTTCACAGCATCACCTCTGCCAAGAATTTCTTGCCTAGCTCTGCCGGCAAGATGGTCAATAATAAACGCAGCACCGTCCTCCACTCCGATCTGTCGAGCAGCCAACTGACCTTTGACGTCACTGACCCACTCTTGGACAGATGGATCACTCGGTTTCTCCGGCTTCCCCCTGAAGCGTTCCAGCCGTCTCCCTGCTGCTACGTATATCTGCTTCGCTGGTGGGGTAGTAGAGCTGACGCCAGCTGTGGCCTTCTCGCGCTCCTCCTTCTCTGCCTGAAGTGCTACCTTCATCGCCTCAAGCTCGGCCCGCAGTTGCTCCATTCCCTCCATTCTTGATAGATGTAGCAGCTCGTCTCGGGGTCAATTGTCTGCCGTTAGTTTCGCCTCATCCTCGACTGGGGGTAGATGCAGTATAATAATACACCATCCTGTCCACGACGCCAAATGTGACACTGAGAAAATGTGACACGACAAGGATGGTGTACATTACTGTGTCTGGTTCATTTAATGGTGAGCTGCATCTTTTAAGTAATTAGCAAAACCAAAACAAGCCCCCAGTCGAGTCATCCACAAAATCTTGAGACATTAACTAAGAACATGTGTAGAAGGAAGCAGGACACTGTGTGTGGTGTTAACAGTACCAGTGCTAGTGGTGGAATGACTCACTCAAGACAAAGAATAAGTGTGAGCTTTACCTTAGGGTCAAGCGAGGGCGCTGCGCAGGAGAAATGTGTAAATGAGCTGTCACATTAAATTTTCTGATAATACTATTTGGAGTTTTTACAGGTGTCATAACAACTGTCTTTCAGGTCATCATGACAAATGCTTTGATGTAGAACTTCAGTGTCAACACACCATGAAGATGGAGGTACATGGAGACTGGCGTCATGGCACGAGGAGACTGACGTCATTGCACGAGGAGAGGAGACTGACGTCATGGCACGAGGAGAGGAGACTGACGTCATGGCACGAGGAGAGGAGACTGACGGCATGGCACGAGGAGAGGAGACTGACGGCATGGCACGAGGAGAGGAGACTGACGGCATGGCACGAGGAGAGGAGACTGACGGCATGGCACGAGGAGAGGAGACTGACGGCATGGCACGAGGAGAGGAGACTGACGGCATGGCACGAGGAGAGGAGACTGACGGCATGGCACGAGGAGACTGACTTCCATGTACATCTACACATCACCAGGTTCACTTATAGAATTTCAGGGTAAGATTACTTCTTTGGAGTTGAAGGTTCATCTTTTTCAGGTGAAATTTTGTGCATGAGCTGTCGTGCCAAGACCTTTCTTCATAAACATTTTAAGACTTCAACAATAGACTGTGAGACAAAAATACAAGAGAATTCGTATAAAGTTTTATGTAAAACATCAAGTTGTTGATAGATTATAATTTGCAGGATGTTGATAAAAAATAAATAATAAATTATTGATTTCAATACTTTATTGTCTTTCAGGTCATTGTGACAATTGCTTTGATGTAGTGTTTCGTTGTCAACATGGATCATGAAGATGGAGTGATGCCTTTGCATGAGGAGACTGACATCCAAGTATTTTTACATCTACACATCATCAGGTTCACCAATTACTTTTGTAGGCAAGTTCCTTGAAGAGGCAAATGTACTATCACACCCAAACAAATTTTCATTGAATCTTTGTAGACCTCAACATTGGCCCAATGTTAGGTAGAGTAACCTGAAAGACGTGTTGCTGGTCATGTGAAATCATGTTATGTATAATGTGGGTTTTTCATATCAATTTGCTCATCAATTAATTAATATTTGCAGTGATGCAGTACTCTGCTATCTCCACAAACCAGATGCTTGTGTGACGACTGGGTATGGATGAATCAGTGAGTTGCTGTGATGCAGTATTCCTTGTCGCCACAAACCATGAAAGTGAATATTTCATGAAGAGCACTTGCAACTACTGGTCACCAGCATTTTACAGGTAAGAGGCAAAATCACTTGCAAAACTTGAAAATCTAACCTTCATTTGCAACTCAACAATTCTGTACTGTCTCACTGAAGCCATTCTTAGTGAAGTTTTGAAATAATAGTTGCCCTTCCTTATTGATGCTGGCAGTTTCAAAATTAAGTGTTGCAATTTATTTATTCAGAAGTTAGGGCAAGTGCCTTGAGTAATGAACTTCCATAATGATATAATTTCCCTCAGTGTTTTCTTCCTATTTTGCAGGTTGTGATGAATTGCTTGGATGTACAATCAGCTATCTTGAACCATGAAAATATTGATTGAGATTTGGCTTGCCTCAAAGAAAATGACATCTATCCACTTACAAGGAAGTAATTTTAAGGTATGATCTCTTTTAGCTCAAACTTATCGAAAGTTATGTTTATACACTTATAGTGTTTGTCATTTGTGGTCAAATATTCCATGTTGGCGGGGACCCCAATCAGCAGGGTTTATTGAACTGGGAACTGAATTACAGACCTCCTGATGTATTAGTGAGTTATGATGTCAAATCGCTATTCACCAACAAACTACTGATGAAACATGCCAAGTTACCTAATTGGTGTTCGAACAAGATGAAACTCTAACCAACCGAACCAGCTTTTAACGCCAGATTTCAGAACCGTGGCACATTGTGTCTAGTTGTAAAGAAGTTGCATTGGAAATATTTGTTATCTTATTTGAACTTTGTTTTATTACAGGTTTGCATGATGAACCACTCTAATGCAGTGCTCTGTGTCCAACATGGACCATAAAAACACCAGGCATAGGTGTTTCACGGTATGAGTAGATTTAGATTACTTAACAGTGTGTTCTTTGATACATCGGTAATGCAAAATATGCAATCAGTCCGTTAACCTCAATTAAATGACATAACATGTATTAGGCTCTTATAAATGTTGGCTTCAATTTAAGATATGTTTTATGTTTTGCTGATATTTGACTAGAGCTTTTCGATTGTAACCAATTTTCAGGGAACAAATTTTAGTTAAAATTATGCTACAAGTCAAATTTGCACCCATCAAAATGTCATGTTGTCTCTAGTTTGCTTAACAATCTTTAACCTTAAATCGTGCTGTTAGTTCATGATCTCTTTCTTGATCACATCAAATATGTTCAATGATAATTTTAAGATGGCTGGATGAACACAGTCAAATAATTTGCAGTTGTCATGCCAATTTTCAGTACTAACTGTTTCTTAATCATTGTTTTTCTGAAGGACTGTTTCTTCATGACGACTACCCTCATCTGGAACTTTGTCAAATGATGATTCATCAGTAATACACCACACCGATTATGAGTAGTTCTGGAAAGCAACGTCATTCAACAAACCACCAAGTGCATGATGAACATCGTTCATGGCTATCCACCAGATAGTCTCTTCCACCAATAGCTACAGGTAGATTAAGTTTATGTAAAATCTTCCTTACAAGGTTTAACTCATTATTGTTTTGAAAGTGTTTTGCAATAGTTTTGCAACAGCCGACAGCATTTTTACAGGTATAACTCAATCTTAATATTTACAGAACTCAAGAAATTCGGAAGTTGTTTGCTGTGAACATTTTATGGTAGACTTCAACTGAGCATTTAGCAATTTTTATCATCATTTTTTCATTTTCGTTTTATTACAGGTTACCATCTGTGATGTGATGTGAAACAACACGTTGCTGTTAACATGGACCATGAGGATGCAGTCTTCTTAGAGGGTCAGGAGAGTGACGTCTTTGTACTTATTACATCTGATCATCATGGAGTTGAAGAGTGGAAGTTCTAGGTAGATCTCTTCCAAAGTTGAAGAAGTTAAAGTGGTTTTATTTTAATTCTGAAAGGTTTTAGACATTGTTTCATTTAGACATAAGACATGGGTATTGGTATATGCAACCATTTGATTGTTAACTTATTTTTTGAAACCCACATGTTTTAACATTATTATTACAGATGACTGTTGTGTATCTGCTTCATGAATGGAATTGTGTCACTGCATGTAGTTGCCGAACGATGAAGACCATAGATGTTTTGGGGAACAGTGTACCTTCTTTGATACAAAGGTATTTAACAAATATGTGTCAACTGTTAACCTACACTTGGAGACATAAATTAATGTGGCTCTGTAAACTGATGGCTACCTTTTGTACATAAAATTACATAATTTAGTTAAGAAACGAATTCAATTGCTGTTTGAATTCTATTCTTAAATAAATTTCAATTTTGACCTGTCAACATTCACATAGATGATAAGTTCAAAGGAAAGAGATGTAATGTGATCCCTACCTTAGTTGAGAATTTTTAACCTAAAATGATCCTTTTTATTTGTTTTCTTTTCTTTGTCACACAGTGTAGATGGTCATTGATAAGATCTTAGGATGAAACTTGAAGTTTGTCATGGCAAGATTGTTCGCCAGACTATGCAATTGCAGCATTTTTTCTTCATGATGATTACCCTCATCAAATTTATCAGTGAAGGTCTTCATGAAAGCAACGTCATTCATCAAACCAAGTGCATGATGGAGGTCGTTTATGATTGCCCACCAGATAATCAGAGGCAATTGACAGCAAGTTGAGACATCTGCGGTAATATCAAGATTGGACACCAACGTGAGTGATAACATTTTTTCTAATTGGACAACAGTGAGAGCCAACATTTTAGTTTTGAGAGGATATGAACAATTTGATCGGAAATCTGCATTGGATTGGACACCTGTGAACACTTGAACTGTTAAATTTGCTCCAGAGGTTGGAGCTGCAGGCTGAACTCTGGATTAACTTGTAGAAAACTGTTCAAGAATGACAGTACCTAGACCAAGTATTTGATTGTCCAGAGCATGTGTCAAACAATAAACAATTTGTTTTTAGGATGAAACTGTAAAGCTGTATGGCCAATCAGTTGTTTTTATTTCATTCTTGCAGCATGGATAATGGTTTTTGTAAAAGAAAATATGAAATAGTTCTCACCTCACATTGGATAAGTTTTTGTCCACATTTTGGTAATTTTTTCTGATGAAATGGTTGTTTGTGTAGAAACTGTCAACTCAATTCTTGTAACAAGTATTTTGACAGAATACATGTACAGGTATTCAAATGAAAGATTGCATGTTCGTAATGAGGTACTTCATTACAATCATGCAATCATATCATACTTGCAATGAAGTACCTCATTGCAAGTATGTAAAAGTTTCATGCATGTATTTGAAGTACCTCATTACAAGCATGAAACATGTTTACTTTATTTGTAATGCAGTCACTCATTACAAAATTTGAAACAGTTTAATGTTATTTAATGTTATGTAGCTCATTACAAATATAAAGACTACAAGCTTGTAGGTAGTGTGTTCGAGTGCTGTTAGTAGCATTTCATTAATACTTAATTTGAATTATAATTGAATTATGCTTGGTAAATGATATTGCTTTGTGTGGCATGCTGTCATCTAATTATTCATGTAAGTGATATAATTGTTTACAAGTATCTGTTATGGGGTGGGTGATGACAACCTTCACGTGGTCCACCCTGTTTGTGACTAATGTCATCAAACTGATATATGCACTAACATGCTACTTTCGTACTAGTCTGTTTATTTCGGTATTGGACAAAGGACAAAGGACAATTTAAGCAATCAGTAAGTGGTTGCTCGGTCTCGGTCTCGGTCTCGGTCTCGGACTGCAAAAGTCTCGGTCTCGGAAGGGCTGGTCTCGGTCTCGGTCTCGGTAGGGCTGGTCTCGGTCTCGGTCTTGGTCTCGGTCTCGGACTTCCAGGTCTCGACTACAACACTGGTCACAGGTATTCATGATGAATAACTGATGCAATTCTGTGCTGTTAACATACACCTTACATTCTCATCAGTAGTTTCTGTCAAACACAAAAGTTGAAACTTGTAGGTTAGATTTATTGCTGAGACTTCAACACTAAGGTTTTATAATGTGTTTAATTCCTAAGCAATCTTTACCAAACACAGAAATCTCCTGATATTCCAATTCTTGAACGCACTTCCTAATAACACTGGTATTTTTCCTTAGTAATTTTGTGATGACATTTTAAAGATTCTGAAATAGTAATTGTAATTTTTAAAGGACCAAATTAACTTATTCCAATTGAAATATTATAGATCTAGATAATCTGCTTTTGTTCATTGTTTGTGCAGTTCTTGATTGTTTTTATGGCTTTATTTTCTGCAGATTCCAGAGATGATTTCTGATGTTGTTTTTCTGTGGACATTGACTTTGAAGACATTGATGGAAGAGTTGTAAGGTATTTGCTGTAGGGCATTTCTGCACTAATAACCATTCAGGTTATAGACCAATCTAAGGTAAGAACTTTTAAGTTTAAAACTTATCTAAATACTTTGCAGTTTTTAGAACTATTTCAGACGTAGAGAAGTTCCATGAAAAAGTATGCATCTATCCACTACTCTTTTTTTGTGTTTGGAAACTTTGTACACATCTTAAGCATAAATCCAATGCAAATCTTATTAGTGGATGCATTTTAAAGTTTTTTAGTCTTCCAGTAGAAAAAAGGAAGTAGAATCTCAGTTTGAATAAAAGCAATATAATCCAATTACACTGCTACAGTTTTGACATTTCAAATCTCCTGAAATCTCCCATTATAAGCGCATTATTGTCAAAACATCGACTTGACTCTTTTCAGAGCCCCCCACCCCCAACTCTTCATGAGATATTGACCTGTTTTAATTGTTTTATTTCCTTTTGATTATCTTGACAGTGAATACTGACCATCTCCAGGTAGTGAGGGCCAAGATGTTATCAGATTCAGGGATGTCTTGGAATTGGATGATGCAGGTAGATCTAGTTCATAATAGTGTCTGCAACTGCATCTTGTATAATTTCATAAATTGTCTGATGCCAGCATTTCATTACTTGCAATGAATGGAAGGACATTTCAAAAACAAAGACATTTCAGCTTTATATTTCTTAAAAGAAATCTTCAAATATTAGAAATAGACTTATTGTCAATTGTGACTTGTTTCACCCTTGGCTCTTTTGAGAGCCTCCCCAAATCTTCATGAGATATTGATGTGTATTTTCTGTTTGGTTTTCTTTTGATTATTATGACAGTGATACTTGCTGAACCATCTCCATGTGAGCGAGGGCCAAGATGTCATCAGACTTGCTGGTTCTCTTGGAATCGAATGATGCAGGTAGATGTACTTTGGTGTACTCTTTATCAGGAGGTCTAAGACTTAAAAATATCTGCAAAATCGTATTGTCCCTCCATATAAATTGTGTGGTTCAAGCTTTTCACTGCTTGTAAAATACGACACATCCACTTCATATTTCTTGAAATGCTTTGTTTTCTGCAAGTGTATTTACATCTCCATTTGTTAACAGGTTGTCATGACGACTGTCTGCGATGTAAAGCTCTACTGTCGACCTTGAAGCGCTGATGAAATAATATCCAAGGGTATGGTGAGTGAATTCTTTATTATTCTTTATTGATTTTACTTCTACTAGTTACGTTTTGATGGTTTTAATATTAATTCTCAGCTAGAAGGAATTGTAGACTTTGAAAAAACTAAACCTTTCTTAATAATACAAAATTGGCTAATGTTCCATAGTTACCTTGCCTAGCTTTCGACTGATGATGGTATCGTTATCGGATCTTGCCAATTTGAAAATCGGTGAAATATTTTCTTTTATAAAACAGAATCGCATCAACTAAATTTAAAGAGTACAGACTTGTGTTTTATTTTGTTTGTTTGTTTTTTGTTTTTTTTGGGGGGGGGTTTGTTTTCACTAAGTTTTTCATCATCTACTGTTGACTTGTATGTTTGTGTTGATTATGTCCAGATTGTCAGGATGTGACTCTGATGATGCACTCCTCCATCAACACGGACCAAGAAGACATCAGAGGTGCAGCTTGTTAAGAGGACAGGACATCCAAGTACTCAATCAAATTGAAGTATGGAATTTCGAGGTAAATTATTTTTAGCTCGGCTCATTACTTAGGCAACTTTAGCAATTACCTCAATGTGACTAGATTGAATTTTCACCAAGTGTCAAATCCTATAGTGCAGGTTTGTTTTATTTGCCCCCAAAAATGCTTCTCAGTAATGCCAATTTTAGTATAAAGGTTTTCTCCAGAAAGTAAATTAATAAAAGGAGGTATATAAAAGTAGTCTTCCAGGCTTCAAGTACAACCTTAAACTATGTTAACAGATCTTGTGAGATATTGATGCGGTGCCTTCACAAACTTTAACTGCCTGTTCTTGGTCTAAGATGTTTTTATTCTATGTTTTTTTCTTCTGATTACAGATGGTGATAGTGATAGTTGCTGCACCAACTGCCTTGAGTGAGGACCGGGATGCCGCGGAAGTTCCACAGTTGTTTTTCAGGATAATTTTCAATCTGATGTTTCAGGTAGATTAAGTTTATGAAATCTTCCTTACAAGGTTTATTTAATTCATTGTTTAAGTGTTTTGAAACTTTTATTAACAGCCCACATAATTTTCACAGATATGATTTCATCTTAGTTTTTTTTTTAAGTTAGAGAAATTCAACCAATTCATCCAAGCACTTCTTTGAGAATTTGTGAGCTGTGGATAATGTTACGGGAGATTTAAAAAAAGCATTCCCAATTTTCAGTTTTCATTTTCTTTATTTAACAGGCTACCATCTGTGACATTCTATGATTATGTAACATATAGATGCTGATGGAGTCTTGTCAGTGGGCCGGAAAATGATGTCTTTGTACTTGCATCTGATCATCTGAAGATGGAGAGCAGAAGTTCTTGGTAAGATCTCTTTAAAATATGAAGAAATTTAAGATTTTTATAAAAAAAATTCTCAAAGGTTTTAGACATTGTTAAATTTAGAAAATAATGCAAAAACGCTAGCATCTACATGTATCACATCCTTCAAACACATAAATATAAGAAAACTATTAATTGGTAATATAACATTAGATCGGTTACAAAAGCATAAATTCAATGCAACTCTTGTAGGTCTCAGTACAGACATTTTGTGAAATTTTCATCTGCTGGGAAAAAAGGAAGTAGAATCTTTAGTTTGAATAAAAGCAAAGTATACAAATAACAATACTACAGTTTGTACATTTAAATTTAAATCCTTCTCCATTGGCTCTTTTCAGAGCTTCCCCAATTCTTCATGAGATATTGATGTGTATTTTCAGTTTCGGGTTTCCTTTTGATTATCACGACAGTGATACTTGCTGAACCATCTCCATGTGAGTGAGGGCAAAAATGGCATCAGACTTGCTGGTTCTTTTGGAATTGGATGATGCAGGTAGATCTAGTTTTTAATAGTGTACTCTGTATCAAGAGGTCTAAGACTTCAAAATCCCTGTAGATGCTTCTTTTTTGACTTCATAAACTGTCTGATTCAAGCATTTTATTACTTGTAAAATGAATTAATGGTATTTTACTAAAGAAGAAAGCCTCCTGTCTCTTCATGAGATATTGACATGTGTTTTTGTTTGATTATCATGACAGTGATACTTGCTGAACTATCTCCATGTGAGCGAGGGCTAATATGTCATCAGACTAAGGGATGTCTTGGAACTTGATGATGCAGGTAGATTTAGTTTATAATAACTAAGTGTACTCTTTATTTTGTATGTGCTTTTGTGCTTTTTTATAAATCCTTTTGTGTACTCATATGTTTTTTTAAACGTTCTCAACAGAATGTGTTTTTACATTTTAAGGAAAAGGCTTACAACTGTACCAGGTTTGATGTTTGTTTCTCCAGGATATCTCGATGACTTGATTTGACATGGGGTTTGATAATGTGCTGCTTTTGACCATGAAGACATCAAAGAAGTTCTGATGTTGATGAGTGACGTCTTGGAGATAAATGCATTACTGGATCAAGGAATGAGTATCAAGTTTTGTTTTCTTAACTGTATAATGTTCTGGCCCAGGTCCCGATGAACACTCATGGTGGTAATCGATCTGAAAGGCTTGACACATGATTGGTAGTGATCTGAGGAACAGAAATGACGGCTCCTTATTTCGTATACTTGATACCAGTACCAATTGTCCTGAGAAAAGTTTTGATCTAATACAGAACATGCAAGAAAATTATCCTCCAATTCTCGGTTCTAATTTCAATTTACCAAATCACAGTAAACATATTTGTGAAAAATGTGAATTAAATGTGAATCAATTGCAGCACATGTACATCGTATATATTTCTTAGTTTGTTGACAACATCACGGGCAGTTTAGCTAAAGAATAATAGTAATTATCATTTTTAGAAATGCCATATTTAATTCGGAATCTTTCTGTTCTTTAGTTTTATTTTGTGCTATTCAGTTTGTTGCTTGTTTGATGACTGTGACTTCGGCATTTACTGAACAATCTGACTGAGTTGCTGAGATTGGCCTGTCACTGTATGCTGTTCCACTTGTTTTATACAGGTTTTTTTTAGACTTACAAGGTTTGTTATATCGTATTGCATCGCTTTTTTCAATTCGGTACTCCTAAGGTGATCATCTCATAATCAGACTATATCTTCTGTAAACCGTTTGTGCTGATGTGATTACGACTTAATTGTCTCTAAGGTCTTTGTGGCAACTGTTTTGATGTAGGACTTGACTGTTGACATGGAGCATGAAGATGAAGTGACGTCATGGTACAAGGAGAGTGAGATCTACAGGAGAGGAAAGCAGATTAACATCCAAGTGCTGACATCTACATATCACCAGGTTCACTTGTGGAGTTTGAAGGTGAGTTTTTAAACATAACATGGAAGAGGCTTACCTTCATTCACAAATGAATTTTTGTACATGAGCCTTCACACCCAAACTGTTCTTTATCATATCTTTGAAGACGTCAACATTGGTCTTACAACATTGGTGTTTGAAAAAGCCTTCGGAGCGCCATCACAGCAGCACGGGCTGTATACTCCCCAGGGAGCTGAGAAAGATTAAAAGGGAATGTTATTGGCCCAATGACCAGGGCACTAATGTAAAGCGCATTGAGACGTTATTGTGAAATGCGCTATATAAGAACTAGTTATTATTATATTATGTGATATAAAATAGCCTGTACAATATTTGTGTTGCTGTTAATGTGAAATCAAGCTTTTTTGAAGGAATCCATACACAGTTTTTTGTATCACTTTAAGTTAATCATCAATCATTAATATTTGCAAATTGTTTATCATTGTTGGGGTTTCTATAACAACATAACTGTCTTATTATATTTTTTTTCTGAAGTTGAACATTACCTGGAATTGTGTTAACCTTGACACACAAGTGAAAGTTTTGTTTGCAGTCACACCCAGATATTTAAAAAAAAGTTTTTTAAAGTACTAACGCTGGCACAATGCAAGATACTATAGCCTGGTGTAAGACTTTGATGTATGAAAATCAGAGAGAAAAAAAAACATTCTGTGTCTTATTTTGTTACCCATCATGCTGTTATCAATTAATATTTGCAGGTGGTTGTGACGAATCCCTTGTTCTGTTGTCAACCTGGACCACAAAAGCTTCAATGGAGATGTGTCAAGGTATGAGCAGAATCTTATTGTTTCCAGTCATCACCAAGTTGTAGACGTAGATGTAGAATTGATACATACCCGGTCTACAGTTGATTCTCATCTAAAAAAAACTCTTACTGCCAATGAACCCAGGCAATTCTGGAATAACCTTTTGAAGACTTCAAAACTCACCAAATGTGGAATTGTTGGAATAAGTCACTCTGTCATCAAGTCACTACTCTGATTTGCATTTTAGATACAGATGGTTGCTTTACTGTAAAGACTTTGGATATGATTTTTTAATTTGTTTTTCTCTTGTTATGTTTAATTATTGATTTCATAACAACTTAATTGTCTTTCAGGTCATTGTGACAGTTGCTTTGATGTAGTTGTGTTGTCAACATGGACCATGAAGATGGAGTGATGTCTTTGCTTGAGGAGACTGACATCCGAGTATTTTTACATCTACACATCACCAGGTTCACTAATGAAATTTGAAGGTGAGTTTTCTTCTCTGGAGTTGAACCTTGAAATGGTTTACCATCATTCACAGTGAATGAGCTATCACACCCAAACCAATTTTCTTAAAATCTTTGTCGAAGTCAACATGGGCCCAATATTAGGTAAAGTAACCTGAAAGACTTGGGTGTTGCTGGTCAAGTGATATCATGTTTTGTATACTGTGGGTTTTTAATATCAAGTTGTTCATCATTTGATTAATATTTGCAGTGATGAAGTACTCTGCTGTCTCCACAAACCAGATGCTAGTGTGATGACTGGGTATGGAGTGAATCAATGGGTTGCTGGGATGCAGTATTCCTTGTTGCCACAAACCATGAAGGTGAAGATTTCAGGACATGAAGAGCACTTACAACTACTGGTCACCAGCATTTTACAGGTAAGAGGGAAGATCTTAACTTTCAGCTCATCAATTCTGTACTCTGTCACATTCAATCAATCAAGTCGAGGCCATACAGCATCTCCAGCCTGTCCAGTGATCCAGCATGCACACTGAAGCCATTTATGGTGAAGTTTTGAAATAATAATTGCCCTTCCTCATTGATGCTGGCAGTTTCAAAATAAAGTGTTACAATAATGTTATTCAGAAGTTGGGGCAAAGTGCCTCAAGTAATGAACCTCCATAATGAAATCAATCCACAAATGTTCTGAAGTCAAAGTATGAACTGTCAGCATTCACATAGATGATTAGTTCAAAGAAAAGAGATGTCATTTGATCCCTACCTTAGTTGAGAATTGTCTACTTGTTTTCTTTGTCACACAGCTTAGATGGTCAGTGTTAAGATCATGGCAAGACTTTATGCAGTACTAATGAACTGTTGGTTCATCAGTTTTTTTTTTTACCCTCAATCGAATTCATCAGTGAACGTCTTCGTGAAAGCAATATGTCATTCATCAAACAAAGTGTGTGCATGATAATCAAAGGCAATTGACAGCAAGTTGAGACATCAGCGGTTGTATCAAGATTGGACACCAACGTGAGTGATAACTTTATTTTCTGATTGGACAACAGTGAAAGCCAATATTTAAGTTTCGAGAGGACATGAAAAATTCGATCGGAAACCTGCATTGGATTGGACACTTGTGAACACTTGAATTTGCTCCATAGGTTGTAAACTGCAGGCTGAACTCTTGCAGAAAACTGTTCAAGAATGACATTACTGAGACCAAGTATTTAATTGTCCAGAGCATATGTCCAACAATAAACAATATCTTCAGGATGAAACTGTAATGTTATTCGTCCAGTATGGATGATGGTTTTTGTAAAAGAAAATATTATGAAATAGTTTTTAGCTCACATAAGTTTTTGTCCAGATGCTGGATATATTTGTTTCTGAATGTGAAATGGTAGCTTATGTAGAAACTGTCAACTCAATACTTGTAACAAGTATTTTGACAGAATACATGTACAGGTATTCAAATGAAAGATTGCATGTTTGTAATGAGGTACTTCATACAACCATGCAATCATATCATACTTGCAAAGAAGTACCTCATTGCAAGTATGTAAAAGTTTCATGCATGTATTTGAAGTACCTTATTACAAGCATGAAACATGTTTAGTTAATTTGTAATGCAGTTGCTCATTACAAATATAAAAACTACAAGCTTGTGTGATGGAGTGCTGTTAGTAACATTTTATGATTACTTAATTTGAATTATAATTGAATTATGCTTGGTAAATGTTGTTTATGATCTTTTATGGGGTGGGTGATGACAACCTTCACGTGGTCCACCCTGTTCTCGACTAATGTCATCAAACTGATGTATGCACAAACATGCTAATTGTGCTTGTATTTTATTGTTAAACATGTATGGCTTATAGTAAGAAATAAATGCTTATAGTAAAATGTGTCAATCATGTATTATGCTTGGTAAATGATATTGCTTTGTGGGGCAGAGGGCAGAGGGCAGAGGGCAGAGGGCAGAGGGCAGAGGGCAGAGGGCAGAGGGCAGAGGGCAGAGGGCAGAGGGCAGAGGGCAGAGGGCAGAGGGCAGAGGGCAGAGGGCAGAGGGCAGAGGGCAGAGGGCAGAGGGCAGAGGGCAGAGGGCAGAGGGCAGAGGGCAGAGGGCAGAGGGCAGAGGGCAGAGGGCAGAGGGCAGAGGGCAGAGGGCAGAGGGCAGAGGGCAGAGGGCAGAGGGCAGAGGGCAGAGGGCAGAGGGCAGAGGGCAGAGGGCAGAGGGCAGAGGGCAGAGGGCAGAGGGCAGAGGGCAGAGGGCAGAGGGCAGAGGGCAGAGGGCAGAGGGCAGAGGGCAGAGGGCAGAGGGCAGAGGGCAGAGGGCAGAGGGCAGAGGGCAGAGGGCAGAGGGCAGAGGGCAGAGGGCAGAGGGCAGAGGGCAGAGGGCAGAGGGCAGAGGGCAGAGGGCAGAGGGCAGAGGGCAGAGGGCAGAGGGCAGAGGGCAGAGGGCAGAGGGCAGAGGGCAGAGGGCAGAGGGCAGAGGGCAGAGGGCAGAGGGCAGAGGGCAGAGGGCAGAGGGCAGAGGGCAGAGGGCAGAGGGCAGAGGGCAGAGGGCAGAGGGCAGAGGGCAGAGGGCAGAGGGCAGAGGGCAGAGGGCAGAGGGCAGAGGGCAGAGGGCAGAGGGCAGAGGGCAGAGGGCAGAGGGCAGAGGGCAGAGGGCAGAGGGCAGAGGGCAGAGGGCAGAGGGCAGAGGGCAGAGGGCAGAGGGCAGAGGGCAGAGGGCAGAGGGCAGAGGGCAGAGGGCAGAGGGCAGAGGGCAGAGGGCAGAGGGCAGAGGGCAGAGGGCAGAGGGCAGAGGGCAGAGGGCAGAGGGCAGAGGGCAGAGGGCAGAGGGCAGAGGGCAGAGGGCAGAGGGCAGAGGGCAGAGGGCAGAGGGCAGAGGGCAGAGGGCAGAGGGCAGAGGGCAGAGGGCAGAGGGCAGAGGGCAGAGGGCAGAGGGCAGAGGGCAGAGGGCAGAGGGCAGAGGGCAGAGGGCAGAGGGCAGAGGGCAGAGGGCAGAGGGCAGAGGGCAGAGGGCAGAGGGCAGAGGGCAGAGGGCAGAGGGCAGAGGGCAGAGGGCAGAGGGCAGAGGGCAGAGGGCAGAGGGCAGAGGGCAGAGGGCAGAGGGCAGAGGGCAGAGGGCAGAGGGCAGAGGGCAGAGGGCAGAGGGCAGAGGGCAGAGGGCAGAGGGCAGAGGGCAGAGGGCAGAGGGCAGAGGGCAGAGGGCAGAGGGCAGAGGGCAGAGGGCAGAGGGCAGAGGGCAGAGGGCAGAGGGCAGAGGGCAGAGGGCAGAGGGCAGAGGGCAGAGGGCAGAGGGCAGAGGGCAGAGGGCAGAGGGCAGAGGGCAGAGGGCAGAGGGCAGAGGGCAGAGGGCAGAGGGCAGAGGGCAGAGGGCAGAGGGCAGAGGGCAGAGGGCAGAGGGCAGAGGGCAGAGGGCAGAGGGCAGAGGGCAGAGGGCAGAGGGCAGAGGGCAGAGGGCAGAGGGCAGAGGGCAGAGGGCAGAGGGCAGAGGGCAGAGGGCAGAGGGCAGAGGGCAGAGGGCAGAGGGCAGAGGGCAGAGGGCAGAGGGCAGAGGGCAGAGGGCAGAGGGCAGAGGGCAGAGGGCAGAGGGCAGAGGGCAGAGGGCAGAGGGCAGAGGGCAGAGGGCAGAGGGCAGAGGGCAGAGGGCAGAGGGCAGAGGGCAGAGGGCAGAGGGCAGAGGGCAGAGGGCAGAGGGCAGAGGGCAGAGGGCAGAGGGCAGAGGGCAGAGGGCAGAGGGCAGAGGGCAGAGGGCAGAGGGCAGAGGGCAGAGGGCAGAGGGCAGAGGGCAGAGGGCAGAGGGCAGAGGGCAGAGGGCAGAGGGCAGAGGGCAGAGGGCAGAGGGCAGAGGGCAGAGGGCAGAGGGCAGAGGGCAGAGGGCAGAGGGCAGAGGCAGCATATTAACTGGCCTCGCGGCAGCATATTAACTGGCCTCGCGGCAGCATATTAACTGGCCTCGCGGCAGCATATTAACTGGCCTCGCGGCAGCATATTAACTGGCCTCGCGGCAGCATATTAACTGGCCTCGCGGCAGCATATTAACTGGCCTCGCGGCAGCATATTAACTGGCCTCGCGGCAGCATATTAACTGGCCTCGCGGCAGCATATTAACTGGCCTCGCGGCAGCATATTAACTGGCCTCGCGGCAGCATATTAACTGGCCTCGCGGCAGCATATTAACTGGCCTCGCGGCAGCATATTAACTGGCCTCGCGGCAGCATATTAACTGGCCTCGCGGCAGCATATTAACTGGCCTCGCGGCAGCATATTAACTGGCCTCGCGGCAGCATATTAACTGGCCTCGCGGCAGCATATTAACTGGCCTCGCGGCAGCATATTAACTGGCCTCGCGGCAGCATATTAACTGGCCTCGCGGCAGCATATTAACTGGCCTCGCGGCAGCATATTAACTGGCCTCGCGGCAGCATATTAACTGGCCTCGCGGCAGCATATTAACTGGCCTCGCGGCAGCATATTAACTGGCCTCGCGGCAGCATATTAACTGGCCTCGCGGCAGCATATTAACTGGCCTCGCGGCAGCATATTAACTGGCCTCGCGGCAGCATATTAACTGGCCTCGCGGCAGCATATTAACTGGCCTCGCGGCAGCATATTAACTGGCCTCGCGGCAGCATATTAACTGGCCTCGCGGCAGCATATTAACTGGCCTCGCGGCAGCATATTAACTGGCCTCGCGGCAGCATATTAACTGGCCTCGCGGCAGCATATTAACTGGCCTCGCGGCAGCATATTAACTGGCCTCGCGGCAGCATATTAACTGGCCTCGCGGCAGCATATTAACTGGCCTCGCGGCAGCATATTAACTGGCCTCGCGGCAGCATATTAACTGGCCTCGCGGCAGCATATTAACTGGCCTCGCGGCAGCATATTAACTGGCCTCGCGGCAGCATATTAACTGGCCTCGCGGCAGCATATTAACTGGCCTCGCGGCAGCATATTAACTGGCCTCGCGGCAGCATATTAACTGGCCTCGCGGCAGCATATTAACTGGCCTCGCGGCAGCATATTAACTGGCCTCGCGGCAGCATATTAACTGGCCTCGCGGCAGCATATTAACTGGCCTCGCGGCAGCATATTAACTGGCCTCGCGGCAGCATATTACCTGGCCTCGCGGCAGCATATTACCTGGCCTCGCGGCAGCATATTACCTGGCCTCGCGGCAGCATATTACCTGGCCTCGCGGCAGCATATTACCTGGCCTCGCGGCAGCATATTACCTGGCCTCGCGGCAGCATATTACCTGGCCTCGCGGCAGCATATTACCTGGCCTCGCGGCAGCATATTACCTGGCCTCGCGGCAGCATATTACCTGGCCTCGCGGCAGCATATTACCTGGCCTCGCGGCAGCATATTACCTGGCCTCGCGGCAGCATATTACCTGGCCTCGCGGCAGCATATTACCTGGCCTCGCGGCAGCATATTACCTGGCCTCGCGGCAGCATATTACCTGGCCTCGCGGCAGCATATTACCTGGCCTCGCGGCAGCATATTACCTGGCCTCGCGGCAGCATATTACCTGGCCTCGCGGCAGCATATTACCTGGCCTCGCGGCAGCATATTACCTGGCCTCGCGGCAGCATATTACCTGGCCTCGCGGCAGCATATTACCTGGCCTCGCGGCAGCATATTACCTGGCCTCGCGGCAGCATATTACCTGGCCTCGCGGCAGCATTTTACCTGGCCTCGCGGCAGCATATTACCTGGCCTCGCGGCAGCATTTTACCTGGCCTCGCGGCAGCATTTTACCTGGCCTCGCGGCAGCATTTTACCTGGCCTCGCGGCAGCATTTTACCTGGCCTCGCGGCAGCATTTTACCTGGCCTCGCGGCAGCATTTTACCTGGCCTCGCGGCAGCATTTTACCTGGCCTCGCGGCAGCATTTTACCTGGCCTCGCGGCAGCATTTTACCTGGCCTCGCGGCAGCATTTTACCTGGCCTCGCGGCAGCATTTTACCTGGCCTCGCGGCAGCATTTTACCTGGCCTCGCGGCAGCATTTTACCTGGCCTCGCGGCAGCATTTTACCTGGCCTCGCGGCAGCATTTTACCTGGCCTCGCGGCAGCATTTTACCTGGCCTCGCGGCAGCATTTTACCTGGCCTCGCGGCAGCATTTTACCTGGCCTCGCGGCAGCATTTTACCTGGCCTCGCGGCAGCATTTTACCTGGCCTCGCGGCAGCATTTTACCTGGCCTCGCGGCAGCATTTTACCTGGCCTCGCGGCAGCATTTTACCTGGCCTCGCGGCAGCATTTTACCTGGCCTCGCGGCAGCATTTTACCTGGCCTCGCGGCAGCATTTTACCTGGCCTCGCGGCAGCATTTTACCTGGCCTCGCGGCAGCATTTTACCTGGCCTCGCGGCAGCATTTTACCTGGCCTCGCGGCAGCATTTTACCTGGCCTCGCGGCAGCATTTTACCTGGCCTCGCGGCAGCATTTTACCTGGCCTCGCGGCAGCATTTTACCTGGCCTCGCGGCAGCATTTTACCTGGCCTCGCGGCAGCATTTTACCTGGCCTCGCGGCAGCATTTTACCTGGCCTCGCGGCAGCATTTTACCTGGCCTCGCGGCAGCATTTTACCTGGCCTCGCGGCAGCATTTTACCTGGCCTCGCGGCAGCATTTTACCTGGCCTCGCGGCAGCATTTTACCTGGCCTCGCGGCAGCATTTTACCTGGCCTCGCGGCAGCATTTTACCTGGCCTCGCGGCAGCATTTTACCTGGCCTCGCGGCAGCATTTTACCTGGCCTCGCGGCAGCATTTTACCTGGCCTCGCGGCAGCATTTTACCTGGCCTCGCGGCAGCATTTTACCTGGCCTCGCGGCAGCATTTTACCTGGCCTCGCGGCAGCATTTTACCTGGCCTCGCGGCAGCATTTTACCTGGCCTCGCGGCAGCATTTTACCTGGCCTCGCGGCAGCATTTTACCTGGCCTCGCGGCAGCATTTTACCTGGCCTCGCGGCAGCATTTTACCTGGCCTCGCGGCAGCATTTTACCTGGCCTCGCGGCAGCATTTTACCTGGCCTCGCGGCAGCATTTTACCTGGCCTCGCGGCAGCATTTTACCTGGCCTCGCGGCAGCATTTTACCTGGCCTCGCGGCAGCATTTTACCTGGCCTCGCGGCAGCATTTTACCTGGCCTCGCGGCAGCATTTTACCTGGCCTCGCGGCAGCATTTTACCTGGCCTCGCGGCAGCATTTTACCTGGCCTCGCGGCAGCATTTTACCTGGCCTCGCGGCAGCATTTTACCTGGCCTCGCGGCAGCATTTTACCTGGCCTCGCGGCAGCATTTTACCTGGCCTCGCGGCAGCATTTTACCTGGCCTCGCGGCAGCATTTTACCTGGCCTCGCGGCAGCATTTTACCTGGCCTCGCGGCAGCATTTTACCTGGCCTCGCGGCAGCATTTTACCTGGCCTCGCGGCAGCATTTTACCTGGCCTCGCGGCAGCATTTTACCTGGCCTCGCGGCAGCATTTTACCTGGCCTCGCGGCAGCATTTTACCTGGCCTCGCGGCAGCATTTTACCTGGCCTCGCGGCAGCATTTTACCTGGCCTCGCGGCAGCATTTTACCTGGCCTCGCGGCAGCATTTTACCTGGCCTCGCGGCAGCATTTTACCTGGCCTCGCGGCAGCATTTTACCTGGCCTCGCGGCAGCATTTTACCTGGCCTCGCGGCAGCATTTTACCTGGCCTCGCGGCAGCATTTTACCTGGCCTCGCGGCAGCATTTTACCTGGCCTCGCGGCAGCATTTTACCTGGCCTCGCGGCAGCATTTTACCTGGCCTCGCGGCAGCATTTTACCTGGCCTCGCGGCAGCATTTTACCTGGCCTCGCGGCAGCATTTTACCTGGCCTCGCGGCAGCATTTTACCTGGCCTCGCGGCAGCATTTTACCTGGCCTCGCGGCAGCATTTTACCTGGCCTCGCGGCAGCATTTTACCTGGCCTCGCGGCAGCATTTTACCTGGCCTCGCGGCAGCATTTTACCTGGCCTCGCGGCAGCATTTTACCTGGCCTCGCGGCAGCATTTTACCTGGCCTCGCGGCAGCATTTTACCTGGCCTCGCGGCAGCATTTTACCTGGCCTCGCGGCAGCATTTTACCTGGCCTCGCGGCAGCATTTTACCTGGCCTCGCGGCAGCATTTTACCTGGCCTCGCGGCAGCATTTTACCTGGCCTCGCGGCAGCATTTTACCTGGCCTCGCGGCAGCATTTTACCTGGCCTCGCGGCAGCATTTTACCTGGCCTCGCGGCAGCATTTTACCTGGCCTCGCGGCAGCATTTTACCTGGCCTCGCGGCAGCATTTTACCTGGCCTCGCGGCAGCATTTTACCTGGCCTCGCGGCAGCATTTTACCTGGCCTCGCGGCAGCATTTTACCTGGCCTCGCGGCAGCATTTTACCTGGCCTCGCGGCAGCATTTTACCTGGCCTCGCGGCAGCATTTTACCTGGCCTCGCGGCAGCATTTTACCTGGCCTCGCGGCAGCATTTTACCTGGCCTCGCGGCAGCATTTTACCTGGCCTCGCGGCAGCATTTTACCTGGCCTCGCGGCAGCATTTTACCTGGCCTCGCGGCAGCATTTTACCTGGCCTCGCGGCAGCATTTTACCTGGCCTCGCGGCAGCATTTTACCTGGCCTCGCGGCAGCATTTTACCTGGCCTCGCGGCAGCATTTTACCTGGCCTCGCGGCAGCATTTTACCTGGCCTCGCGGCAGCATTTTACCTGGCCTCGCGGCAGCATTTTACCTGGCCTCGCGGCAGCATTTTACCTGGCCTCGCGGCAGCATTTTACCTGGCCTCGCGGCAGCATTTTACCTGGCCTCGCGGCAGCATTTTACCTGGCCTCGCGGCAGCATTTTACCTGGCCTCGCGGCAGCATTTTACCTGGCCTCGCGGCAGCATTTTACCTGGCCTCGCGGCAGCATTTTACCTGGCCTCGCGGCAGCATTTTACCTGGCCTCGCGGCAGCATTTTACCTGGCCTCGCGGCAGCATTTTACCTGGCCTCGCGGCAGCATTTTACCTGGCCTCGCGGCAGCATTTTACCTGGCCTCGCGGCAGCATTTTACCTGGCCTCGCGGCAGCATTTTACCTGGCCTCGCGGCAGCATTTTACCTGGCCTCGCGGCAGCATTTTACCTGGCCTCGCGGCAGCATTTTACCTGGCCTCGCGGCAGCATTTTACCTGGCCTCGCGGCAGCATTTTACCTGGCCTCGCGGCAGCATTTTACCTGGCCTCGCGGCAGCATTTTACCTGGCCTCGCGGCAGCATTTTACCTGGCCTCGCGGCAGCATTTTACCTGGCCTCGCGGCAGCATTTTACCTGGCCTCGCGGCAGCATTTTACCTGGCCTCGCGGCAGCATTTTACCTGGCCTCGCGGCAGCATTTTACCTGGCCTCGCGGCAGCATTTTACCTGTATTTTTCAAAAATCTCATAGGTATCTATTGACCTTTGACCTGACCTCTGACCTTTGACCTGACCTCTGACCTTTGACCTGACCTCTGAACTTTGACCTTTAAAAAAGTTAATCTTACGTTTTGCATAGGTTTTTCTTATTCCACTTAAATTTCGACTCAAAAGAAGGAAATTTCATAACCACTGGTTTGTTTATATATATATTTTTATTTCTTTGACTCTTATTAAGCAAACATAGCAGAACAACATGTACTTTATTACAGTAAGCTGTTTACATTAACAAATATTTTATTTGATGCAAACTTCTAACTGTTTAAATACAAGTTTAACATTCAAATAAGTTTAATTTTAACATAAAAATAACTTAAATTGTTTGGATGAAAGTGATAAATAAATGCAAGGAGGGCAGTGGTAAATAAACACAAGGATGCATGGGGTCAATAAATGTTGGGAAGGAAGGGAGCAAGATTGTAATGGGTGGAGGAGGAAAGATGGAGGAATATGTGAAAGGGTGAAGCATCTTATTATGATTTAAAGATTTGGAACAGCAATTTTACATGGCAGTAGTTTTACCAAAAATACATGTACTATGTTATGCATTAATTCAAAAACATTAAAT
This sequence comes from Leptasterias polaris, assembly GCA_037783415.1. NCBI lineage: Eukaryota > Metazoa > Echinodermata > Asteroidea > Forcipulatida > Asteriidae > Leptasterias > Leptasterias polaris. The sequence goes on along the minus strand of JAZGTN010000092.1, from coordinate 3,679,847 downwards.
TAGTAAGCATTTGCTCTACCAGTGTTTTGCATTTGAGTTTACTAGAAACTATCATCTTTTACAAAATGGCATTGAATTCAATATAGGAATAACATTTTACCACAGATTAAGTCTCAAATAAAAGCCTCTGTGTTTCATCGCTTTAAGTGTATAATAATGCATTTATTGTGTTTTTAAAGCTCATTAAATTCTTTCAATTGCATTTTTCTTCTGTTTGTGATTCATCAAGAGTAGAAAGCCAAAAATGTGAACCTTAGAGCAGTTTTTTTCTTTGCTTTTGACTATTAAAATAGTTGTATTATTTTGCAAAATATTATTTTCAAGAAAAATTGCTTTTTCAGAAAACAATAACAAGCACTATAAAGAAGTGTCACTGCCATGCGCATTTGAATGAGTATTCGCATAACCTTAAAAATATATATACACAATTCTAGATATTCAGGCATGCAACATTTAGCAAATCGCAGATTGTCAATAAAAGACTAAAGTGCATCACAGCAAGACTTTGCGCAGTGTTTTTCAATTTTCAATATGGATGTGAAACCAACAAATTGGGAAATAAGTTGATAACCTGAAGTGTGTTGCCTGCCTGTATATTGACAATACCTAATTTAATAACTTTGCATATTTCAGTCATGCATGCAACAGCATAATATTCTTTTATTTTAGAGAAAGTGCCATGCAGAGTATGTCTTTGCGGTTTAAATTTCTATCGGTATAGTACAGTTAAGAATCAAAAATGAGGAAATCATGATTGTATATTCAGGCATGTATTCAACCAAATCTTGCCAAAAAGAGGAAAGTACCAGGCACAGCATTATAATTTTCAATGGCAGAACAGCTTAAAAACCAAAAGTGAGCTAATGGCATGTAAAGTAGCATGCCTGTATATTATTACATTGTAAATAAAATTCATTAAAGTAAAGTGTAATGTATAAGTGCAACATTGCAAGCATTTAAAATAATTTGCTTCTGATTTTTGCCAATATCATCCTGGTAAGCTTAGTTTAAAGCAGGGCCACCACGTGCAGGTCCCAGGATACCAGCCCCAACACGCTTTGGAAGATCGCCAAGGCCTTCATACTCTTTTCAGAGCGCCCGGTCCACGCACCCTTATGCAGGGCACGACCTCTACTCCTACTAACGCGGTCCCTAGTCCCACGGCGTAGACTAGGAACTACTCCCGTTGGTCAACCATTTGTGAAAACACCGGTACCATCCTGCCCGCTGAGGAGCCCGGAGCATCTTTAAGATCAACCACCAACTGTCACCCTGGCCAGGAGTAGGACCCCACATGCCACGTGCATGTGTCCAAGTCCCTTTTCGATCGCAATTAAGTTTGGAATTTCCCGTGATTTTACCACCATTCGATTCCAAACGACGCACCACCATTCGAAGCGACGCACCACCAACACGCTTTGGGAGATCATTGGGGCCTTCATACTCCTTTCAGAGCGCCCGGTCCACGTACCCTTATGCAGGGTACGCCCCCTACTCCCTTAAAACGCGGTCCCTAGCCCCACGGCGTAGACTAGGAACTACTCCCGTTGGTCAACCATTTGTGAAAACACCAGAGCATCCTCGCCGCTGAGGAGCTGATGCATCTTTAAGATCAACCACCAACTGTTACCCTGGCCAGGAGTAGGACCCCACATGCCACGTGCATGTGTCCAGGTCCCTTTTCGCAATTAAATTTGGAATTTTCCGTGATTTACCACCATTCGATTCCAAACATTTCGAATCTTCGCACCACCAAAAATTGCACCACCAAAAATCGCACAACCACTTGCAATTTTCGCACAGCAAATGCCCTAACTTTTTTAGTAAAAGCATAACCGGAAGATCTCCAGTTTCTTATTTAAAAACACGCATATATTCACTTGCTTGCAATGGTGCAGTTATTTACAATGTTACTTGTATAGTGCTGCAAAAACAGCCCACTACACGACGATAAGAAAAACCTTGTGGTTTATTACTTGATAACAAATACTTACACCAGAACTTACAAACTTTGCCTTAGTCTTGAACATCTACATATGGGAAGACATTCAGCTGATGATACGCATTTTGCAGATAACACTTATCTACAGTTCGGATGGATAGATCTCATTGGAGAACTAGACTTTCTAAAAGTGAAAAAATGGAAATTAGAAAAAAACAATTTGACTATCTATGAAAGAGATTAACTAATCCTTAATTATGAGATTCTATTTTCAAACAAACATTTGCCTTGTGAAATGCAATAATCCAGATTTTACCTTGTGATTATATTCTGCAATAATGCACTCACAAATATTCAATATTTGTGTATTAACAAGTTTTAACGAATACTAAACTGTGCAAAATTTCATCACTTGAAAACTTAAATGTCATTGCGGATCTTGGCACTTCCTCAGGAAAGGTTTTTGCTTCAGAAGAGCAAATTAATACACACATAATTATGGGGATTTGACTCAAAGTTTTCATTTCAACCCCCCCCCCCAAAGTAAAAGATATGTTTACATGTAATTTTTGTGTTCAATGGAAATAATGTTATTACTTTTTGCCTTAGACATGTGACCTAATGGCCAATTGGCTTACATTATGATCAACATTATTCAAATGAGCAACATTTATATTTAAAAATCTTTTGAGGTATGTGGTGTGTGATTCAAAAATACCTGGGAAAGTTTATTCATCCTGATTGGGTGAGAGGAGACCACACGAGAATGTTTAAATGTGTGATATAAACACAACCTGACTGAATTAAGTCAAGGGTACACTATTAAGATGATTGCGCACAGTGCACAAATGTCATATATTTGGCTTACGCAAGTTTGAAATCATTTGCGCGCAACAAGGTACTCATTGCTCAACACATGCATAGAAATTCAATGCAGAGTCGAGGTGAGCTAAAGCTAAGCTGCCACCTTTGTTCTCAACTTCTACAGAGTTTTGAATGTTTTAAACTGAAGGGATTTTTTAATGGGAATCAATGTGTTGAATTGGTTATAAAGAAGTGGTTTACACATTATGCTGAGGCCTGGTTCTTGATACTTTTTCCTCAACTTTGTCTTGGTAAAATTATCAAGAACTAGGCCTCTGCGAGTTTAAACCACCAACTTAAAACCTCTCAACACACTTTTATTTCCTTACTGTTGAATCTCACACATTAATTGCAAAGTGCTGCAAAAATAGCCCACTTTACACTTTAGGATGATAACAAAAAACAACAACAAGATTTACATACCTTTGTCTCAGCCATGAACATTCATGTGCTACAAGAAGACAGTGGCAGATAGACAGTGCGAAGAGACCTCACAACATTTGCTTCGTTGATTGGAGGTGCCCATCAGAGCATGGCATGCCTTTCTAGATGCAAACAATTAAAACATTTATTTAAGATTAGATATAAAACACATTTTCCCCTAAATATCTGAGTATAACACAATAACTTTGAAGTGCAACCTTTAAAAGATGGTTGAGAAAGTACAAATTAGAACACAAATTAACCTCAATGACTTGTGCATGTATTGTTGGGTAAAATTCCTTTGAACAATTATAAATTAATTTGTTATCTGAATCAGAAGTTTTGTTTAGCTTAAAACTACTTTAAACATGGGTTCTAAAGATTGCTGTCAATTCCCACAGTTGTTTGTGAATTTAACAACCTATTGTGAGTTGAGATTCGCAGTATATATCTACTTGCTGAAACAAATTGAAAACAATTTTATTTACCAAAAGTTAAAACACCACAGTTGGAATTCAACCCTGGCTTTTTAATAAACATTTAAGGGGCCCAAACTGATCAGACAATTTTAATTCAAAATGCCATGAACAAACTGCATAAAACAACATTATTTTACTCTTAAGGAATTTACCTTTTACTGGAGAAAGCAGCTTCTTTATCATGTAGGCCTATCTTGGACATCTTCAATTGTTATCTACTTGTTGACGGGTAGATCACTTGGAAGATGGTAAGCCTTTCTGTACACAAACATAAAGCACAATTTGCAACAACTTATTTTAAAAACATTATCCATAGTTAAAGAAGTTGATTCAGACAAATTACCTTAGGAGTTTAGTATACTTCCATCCCAAAACAACTAGTTTAAAAAACACGACGTGTCATGACTGAGCGGTGAAGCGCACCGTACTCAAGCTTTGGTGTTTCTGATCAGCAGAGTATGGGTTCAGAGTTTTGGTCTTGACACTTGTATCCTTGAGCACGACACAAGCTATTTGTGTTACTTGGATGTAAAACCTTAGGTCCTGTGTGTTTTGCAATATTAATAAGCGTCTTAAGTACCTAACAAACTATTGTTTTGGGGAACCCCAAGACCAATCCACACACAAAGTTTACGTTTACGTTTATTTCCATTCCATTTCAACTGAATACAAGTTCACAAGAATAGTAATTACAATATTGTAAGGCTGAAGGAGTACTTGTAATATTTAACATTATTAATAATAGAGAACAAAGTCTGTATATAGATCTGGTAAAACTGCACCTTTAAGGTGCTGTCATGTACCACTTGATGATGTCACCTTGATGTGACCTAAATGTTTGGATGTAACACATCTCAGCTTGAACACATGCAAAATTTCAGCTTGATCGCCTATAGATCTTGTAAAACACTCCACTGGTGGTAATATAACGTGACAATTGATGACATCCTGAAGATGTCACTCCATGTTTTATCTGTATATACATGACCTTCCAAGTCTGATGCAAAATAAAACTTGATTGTAGCTTTTGTTTTCAAGGGATCCCAAGACCAATCCACACACAAAGTTTGGAGATAATATGCCAAGTCCTTCTTGAGTTATAGTCGTAATGACCTTGACAGTTTACCAAGAAGTCCAAAAACAAAGACTTGTGGGGAATCTGAAAACCAATCCACACACTATATTTGGAGTTGATATTTTTTTTTGAGTTTCTTTTGTTTTAGTCATAATGACATTGACATTTGGCCTAAGGCATATTAGGTCCAAAGGCATATTAGGCTTCTTGGGGGAACCCAAGACCACCCAGTCCACAAACTAAGGATTATTTTTATTATTATTGTCAATTGCCTAAAACAGTCCTGAGGATTGGTGTTGGTATGAACTGTATTAGCAGTGAATCCTCAGAATCAAACTAATCTACCAAATAAATACAAAAACCAACATTGATAATAGCAACAACAAAAAACATCTAAAGGAACTTGTGCATATCAGGATTATTTTGATTGTTACAATCAAAATGAGAAACAGTGATTCAACAGGTACGTCATATGCCTCAGACAGTTCTCTTGAAGATTGGTGGTAGTATGACCTTGATTATCAGTGAGTCCTCAGAATCAAACTAGTCTAGCAAATTGCATGCAACATTTCAAAAACACAAAAAGCCAACATTTGTTCTTTCATTATTGAGGATCTTACCTTTTACTGGAGAGTGCATCTCCTTTCTTTGACATCTACTTATTGACGGGTAGATGTCTTTGAAGATAGTAAGCTTACTGCAACACAAACAAAAGGAATATTTTGCAACATTAATGATTAAATAAATACATTGTCCATGATAACCAGACATATAATCAGGATTATTTTGATTGTTGCAATGTATGGCTGCGGGATAAATTTGTGTTGCATAACAAAAACAAGGTGTTCGGCAGGACTTTCAACTTATGGATGTAACACATCCCAGCTTGAACACATGTAAGTTTGGTTTCAGCATTTATTGCTCTTGAAGGTGACGTCATGTACCACTGGATGACGTCACCATGACGTGACCTAAATGTTTGGATGTAACACATCCCAGCTTGAACACATGAAAAGTTTCAGCTTGATCGCCACAGTTGTTCTGTACATAAATATCTTGTAAAACATTACACTTATGGTAATATAACGTGACAATTGATGACATCATGAAGATGTCACTCCCTATTTTATCAATATATATATATATGACCTTCCAAGTCTGATGCAAAATAAAAATTGATTGTAGTTTACTTTGTTCTCAAGATATATAATAGGTAAACATCTTCAAAAGTTAGTAAAAAATAATGTGATGACGTCATCATGATGTCACTTTTACAACCATGCTAAATGCAACAATATGCACCAAATGGTAATAGTTGTTGTAATCTGTCGCATTTGGCAGTCAACTGAGATGTCATTCTTTGACTGAATTTGTTGCATTTAGCAGCCATGTGATTTTATTTGTTATGTAAGCTCTAAATCATGCCTCATTATGCAATTGTATGTATACTTAGAGCTTGGGTGCTTTCATTGTTTCTGAACAAAGCACCACACACCACAGGAAGAATGAAGTGGATATTGTTGCATTTGGCAGAGTTCATGCTCCCACATATTAGCCATGTCACCACTACACTTATGTGCATACTGTTGCATTTAGCAGGGCAAACACCCTTGCTCAATCCTAACACAAACAACATGCCTGCACAATGCAACAAAATCCCTTGTTGCATTTTGTTGCATTTTGTTGCATATGGCATGGTTCTCATTTCAACTGTGTTGCATTCTGTTGTATTTGGCAGGGTATGTAGAGGGACCCTAATGGGGGTTAGGGTTTTAAGTAAACATCTGGTGCTCGATATGGGGCATAGTGAAACCCCCTTTCTCACGTTTACAATGTGTACTTTGAATAACACTTATTTAGAGGATGTATTGTTAGGGGATAGGCCCCTACTTCTGTATAAGCAGTCAATTTCATTGGCTAACAATCCACTAAGTTTCAACTCAGTCGGACGTGTGGTTTGGTAGATACCTGGCTTCAAAAAGTGGACCTTTAAGGCAATTAGGCAATACCATGTGACACATGATGACGCCATCAATCTACTACTCTACACATATGTTGTCTGCATGAAGGTCAGTATGTATTCCAATTTTAAAAGGAATATCATAAACTTAGGTAGAGACATCTAGTAAAAGTGTATTTTGAACTGTTTTTAACCTGCCGCAAAGAGGCGCTTTTAGTTTTTATGACATCACTGGTCATGTATTTTGTGACTGTTCAGCTTAATAAGCAGCCACTGATTTACATCAAACCTTTACATCTAAAACATATCAAATATCATTCATTTTTTCCCAACTTTGTCAAAATGATAGTGTTTCAAGTTCATGAAAGTGTGCAAAACAATCGTTCAATCATACACTTAAAGCTAAGGTTAAAACCTGATTCAACTTCCAGCTTATCACCTCAAGTCCATCAGACACAAACTGTTACACTTTTAATACTCATTAAATATGTTCAGGATTTGTGAGTTTTCTTTCCCATGAATGAATCACCCAGTAAAAGTTTTAAATAGTGAAGTATTTACATGTAAAGTGAAGTCTGTCCTGAGCCAATAAGGTTCATGAGGCTGGTGTCTATATCCAGTTTCATTGGCATTAAACGACTGAGAATAAATCTATTCCCCTGACCCAGAAGCCACTCCATCGCAGGTACCCGATTGTACCCCTGGGTGGAGAGAAGCATTTATGGACACAAGTGTTGTGAATGACAAGCCCATGATTCGAACCCACATTCTTTAAATTGCAAAGTCTATCGCCCAAACCACTTGGCCATGACAATAGACCCCTTGCACAACGCGGAACGCACCCCAAACATGATGCGGGCCCTCTATGAGTCAACTCTTGTGTACAGTTTGACTCCAAAAATGGAAGGACGCTCATCATGTGCGGAGGTGCGTTCCGCGTTGTGCAATTGGTCTATATGTATTCATGTACAACTCCTTATGGTAAGGCCTTGATAAAATACATTACAGTTGATAATAACTATCTCATCCAGGTCTTTTTAAAAGAACCACGGTTACCTTGTCTTGCATGCAGTTGTTTCACTTTCTTGAGATGAGTGTTTCAGTCCCTCTTGTTGTAGGGATGACATTTATGCTGTAGGTTGGAACTGTAGTTTCAGTTGCAATTGTCTGTTGATAACACAATAGCAGTTCAGTTTTTAAGCCAATGTGATATTGGTTGTACATTATAGTCAAACTCTTTATGAATACACTATTGACATTTTAAATCAAAAAACTGTTTGAAATGTAGTGAAGCTTCGAAAACATTATGTTTGAGTCCATTCCTCTTAACTTGCCTTGCAAGGCACAAGAATAAAAGAATCCGTATGCATTGAAACCCAACCCCAACCCAAACAATGTGAGTAAAACGCTGTTGTCTCTTAAATATGAGCACATATTTCTTTTGATTTCACTTTATACAACATTGACAAAATGGATATGATAGAAGTGAGAATAGTTTTTTTTTACCATTTGCATATAATGAAACCAATCATTCGTTCATTTGTTCATTCACTACTGTATATTGACTTGATGAGTTGTGCTTATCTGACTCGTTCAGGCATAGTAGTGTTAGAGAGAGATGGACTGCTTAGACCAGTGTCAACCTCAATGGATATTTCAAGGTCATGTTGGGACAACCTTATGAAACCAAACAGTTGTAAATTGTAGTGTTTTTTTAACATCTTAATATTCTCTTAAATGACACATGTCATATTGTGCTGCTGGTTGTGGTCTGTTTTGATTTTATTTTCTAGGTGTGGTGAAACTCTTCCTGATATAATGTTTTTGTTTACCCTACACCTTCTCAATAAAAAGACAATAGGCCTACTGGTCTGAATAAGGCAACTCAATGTACCTTTCCTCAATGTACCTTTCTTGATCCTTGTGTTTATTTGCTTCACTGAAGTGTTCATGATGTGTTCCTGGTAGAACGATGACTTCAGATATCTACCACCTACAGTAGCAAGCTATACAAGATACCATGAGTTGTGATGTCAGCTTGTTGTAGGTATACTCAAGGTTGAAACATCCCATCAAGTTGCTTTGTCTGTAAAATAAAACAATTATTGCATAAGTTTATTTACTATACAATATATAATAAATTAGTTTACAAATTAAAGACTTGCACTTTTTTCAAATACTCCTGCATGGGAAAACTTTCAATAGTTATCAGGAAAAGAAATTCTGCTTTGTTTTTTATTTTGTCTCAGAGGGGTTTTTATAATTCAAAGGCCAGTATAAAGTTGGCCTTGAAGAAATGTTTTAAGTTTTAATAGCAGTCATGCTTCCAGAAAACCAAGTTTGAATTACAAATATAAATTTGTTTTGTCTCAAAAATGCAAGGAACTGTTACACATGCAACGCTTTCTCAAAAACACAAGCACCTCTTCAGAAAATTGGTTTTAAAGACAAAGTAAACTACTTGTAAATGGGGGGGGGGGGGGTGATAAGTTTCATCTAAAACCTCATTGATTAATAAGTTCTTTTCAATACCATTACTCCAGAGAAATATTTTTAGTTTAAATATTATAAAGGATTAGGAAACAGTATTTTATTAGCTGTTCCTACCTAGCTGTCGGAACAGCTATTGTTTTCGTCAAAAATGTTCTTATTATTATTCTTTGTTTCCACCTAAATCCCCATAGCATTTGCACACGTTTTTTCTTTAAGCCTAAATATCCTAGAGCGTAAAAACGAAAGAGTTAAATCATATACCAAATTGAAGCTTAGAACATAAACTTAACTCTAAACGTACAAAATGTTAAAATTCTTAATTAATTAGTCACTTAACAGCGAGGTGAATATTTAATTAGCCAACCTTGTTAGCACCATATCTCTAAAAGTATACCCCCGATCGTCAAACTTTTTTCAGTTTTAGACTTCTGGGATACTGTAGATGTGCCTTTCGGCCTAAAATTACGGATGACGTCACAATGACGTCATTTATTGCGCATTTTCGCCCGTGTACAAAACACATGGAGATAGTGAAAACAAATCCGACTTCTAGAAACACAGTTTTTTCAATTAAGCTCAAATTTAACGTCCTAGATTACACAAATGTTTCTTAAAACAAGAAAGGTTTTACAGACAATCAGTTTAAAAGCATCAAAACTTATTAAAACATTGTCAGTAGAAAAAAAAACCAAAATTCTCAGGCAAATTGAACGCCATGGGTACTCTGACTAGAATTTGATATGTGTTTATTAACGACAAGGAGTAAATTTTTCACCTTTTTTTAAAAAGAAAAAAATGCACAGTTAAACTCGTATAGCGCCCTCACAGATTGAGGGCGCTATATGAGTTTAACGGTGCTCTTTCTTGGGTTTCCTAGACTCGTTGAAGTCCTAAACCCATTTATGACCCGTGTTGTTGACTTCATTCCTGTCGCCGACTGACACAAGTCTACGTTCATTCACAAGAATCGAAAAGAATTTGTCTTGCTATCAGCGCAGCGTCGTGTAATCAGATAGTTATTCAGATTTCAGCGTGGACGTAAAGAATATGAGCGCCGTGTTCTTGCCGCTGTTTCGGGGTGGCAAACTTGTCTGCGCTTGGGTCCCGTTCGCCGGAAAACGATATGTTTAAAATTTCTTGTGCAAAGGCATTACTTCAGGAAACCGCGATGTATCAGTTACAAAACTTGATGGCGCTTGCAATAAAGCAATAAAAAGAGCTGATTGAGGGAAGGTGTGGTAAAGAGAAATTAGTTTTTCCATGGCTAAACGGTCAGTGTTGGATTTGGGGGTGTGAAGAGACAAAATTACAATACAATCGTATCCCATATGAATTTACTGTTTTAGCCTAAACAAATATAACATACTCGATTGGCATTTCAGGGTAGAAAAATTGTTACGATTACGATTTAAATACAACATCATTTTGTTTACCTGCATTTACAGTTATTTTTTAGTAAACTCGTAATCATTTCTGAAACGGTCAGTTACATGTGTAACCGTTCACATTTATTATGGTCAAAATTTCGCGACACTTTTTGAGGATGATTTTTCAACATTTATCCGAACCGTAATAATGTAGATGTTCAACCGGTTGATCGGATGGTTAACCGTGTGACCGTCACAGGCAGGCTTACAAAGCCTCGGCATTTAAATGTAAACGTAAACATTTAAACGTTTAACAGGATTATCGTTTGGTTAACCGGGTAATCGTGCAATCGATTTGTTGTGGAACGCCCTCTAGCGTTCAATGTTTCTTTCAACTAATGCCGCACACAAAGTAATGAAATAACGAAGAATTAAGCCTGTAAATTGGAAACGATATAGGTGTGGGTGGCAATTATTATGGTCAACATTTCACAGCACTTTTCAAGTGAATTTTTCAACGTTTATCCGAACCGTACAAATGTGAACGTTTAACCGTAAGATCTGTCACTTAACCGTGTAACCGTCACAGGCTTACGTATAAGCCTGCGCATTCACGAATTGTTGTGGAACGCCCCCTAGCGTTCAATGTTTCTCACAAATATTGCTGCACGCACAGTTGTATTGAAATAACAAAGACTACGAGTCTGTAAATTGGGAATGATGTGTGTGTGTGTTTTATGGGATATTGTGCTGTGAAAATCGTGATCACAGTTATTATGGTCAGCATTACGCGCAACTTTTTAAGTGAATTTTTCAACGTTTATCCAAACCGTACAAATAAATGTAAACGTTTAACCGTAAGATCTGTCACTTAACCGTGTAACCGTCACAGGCTTACGTATAAGCCTGAGCATTCACGGTTATTTTTTGTCAACATTTCTGAAACAGTTTCCGAAACAGTTGGTGACCCGTGTAACAGCAGTTTCATAAACAAAATTTCAAGAAAAAAACCCTGTTTACACAACAGTGCATGTGACCTAATATCCTAAAGCGTAAAAATATAAAAGAGTTAGATCCTATATCAAATTGAAGCTTAGTACATGAACTTAACCCTCAATGTAATTTTTTTTGTAATTCTTAATTAATTAGCCCATTTACAGCGAGGTGAATATTTAATTAGCCAATCTTGAAACCACTTATCTCGAAAAGTATAGACCTTTCTTTTGCAACGTCACAGCCAGAGTTTTTGCCAACCCACGTTGGAAAAGTATGGAAAGCCATAACTACAAATCAAAAACAGATTGAAAAAAGTGTTGAATTTGTTGGAAACAAATCAACCAATCATGGAAGGTATTTCCGTTCATGAATCTTTACAGAAAATGTTGAATTTGGTCACAACATTTTTTAACACGATCGGCGCACTTTGTTTATCAACAAAAGAAAGGTCTATACAACCGATCGTCAAACTTTTTTCAGTTATAGACTCCTTGGGCATGGGAGATTAGCCTTGGGTAACCGTGACCCCATGTTGACCTTTACTTCTAGGTCAACCGGAAGTGGGACCATATCTCAAGAATTACACAGCCGATTTAAGAAAAATTTTCAGTTATAGACTCCTTGGGCATGGGCGATTAGCCTTGGGTAACCGTGACCCCATGTTGACCTTTACTTCCGGGTCAACCGGAAGTGAGACCATATCTCAAGAACTACACAACCGAAGTTCAAACTTTTTTCAGTCATGGACTCCCTGGGCATTGGAGATTAGCCTTGGGTAACCTGACCCCATGTTGACCTTTACTTCTGGGTCAACCGGAAGTGGGACCATATCTCAAGAACTACACAACCGATTTTCAATTTCTTTTTAGTTATAAACCCTTTAAGCAGTAAATGTTAGACAAGGGTTACCATGACCCCATGTTGACCTTTATTTCTGGCAAGGTAATTTTTTTTTTATGAATCAGAAAACCGGAACAGCTTCGTGTTTGTACACAAACACCTAATGTCTAGTTATGTTTGATTGTGTACACTTTGAGTTATTTTCATAAACCTTAGACTTGGTGTAATGTGTGAGAGTGTGCATAGATTTTTATTAATGTTCTTTCTTATCTAGAAGATCAACTTCCTAGTACACAAGTGTAAAGGAGCTTCTAGATTATTAAATCGTCACCATTTTCACAAGAGGCAATTTAGCCCATTCAGCAAAACTTTTATGTTTGGAGAATACCGCGTTGAAGTTGAACTATTTTTGAAATCATTGTTTCGGACACTGTTTGTCATTGAAACATTGACATTTTTCCAAGCTTGAAAGTGGCGATCCTAAATCATGCAAATCTGTTGCTATTTTAATTATAGATAGTTTAATTAATGAGTAATTAACTGTTTAACACAAGTGTCTCTTCGTGAAAACTGCCCGAACGAGGTCTGTGTGCAGCGCAGCGCGTACAAACCTCTGTTGAGATAAGTTTTATAGGTCTATGTTTTCTGCAATCATCTAATTAATCTTCATATTTCAACATTGTTTTCACAATGAGGTAATTTCTTTAAAAATTATACATTTGGGCAAATCAATGTTTTTACACATTGTGGATGTTACTATTGACATCAACATTTTCTCCAAGTTTCAAGTGATAAAACGTTACACTTTTCTTAATCACACTAATTAGCACAAGGACCATTTTACCAAACTCCCAGTTTTGCGTTTTCACGAACAGTCGCATTTAGATTTGCCATTTGTTACATTGAAGTACATAGCGCTGGCATGGTGCCAACAACGACTACTCTGCGTTTTGAGTTTTCATGAAGGGGCAATTTGTATGACCTACATCAATTTTAGTTTTCTCGAACAGCAAGACACTCATCGTTTACGAAGCCATGAAATAAGGCCCAGGCCAGCGCCACACCTTTAAATTGTGGAAGAATTTTGGAAGCGTTATGAAGATGATTAAGAAGAGCGATTCTGAGAATTTGAACCAATACCTCAACCAAACTGATCCCAAGGATCCATTAAGTTCACAAATGAAGAAGAAAAAGATGGCTGCATCTCTTTCTTGGACACCCACATTACAGGAAGACCAGATAGCACTAGAACTGGTTAATCTACTGAAAGCCACACACAAAAAATCAGTATTTGCATTTTCAAACCCACCCTCTACACAAAAACTTGGGTACACTTCACAAAATGTTAGTTCACACTCAAGACAAGCAGGACCCCTTTTCGAACAGTTAAATCCATGTGAAAGCTGCCCTACTAGGACCTACATGTATTACAGGAGAAACATGCAATGGTCAAACAAGACTTTAAGAACACATTCATGACAGAAAGAGAAAAGTTAGTGCCAGAACTTTCATTAGATGATGAAGAAAAACATCAGTATCATATCATCAATTGTGACAAAGCCAAAATTATAAACCAGGATGCAGACAAAACCACACGTACTGACTCAAAGAAGTGAGTTGGAATAGAAGTGGGGCAAGGACACAATGAACACAGACAAGGGGCTATAAACTAGACAGAACTTATGACTGGATCAGCTCAAAAAGGCAACCTTCAAAAGTGGTGAGGTCGCCTCTACTACCAAGGATGGCCAGTTTCTAACTCCACCACACAATCACAACTGAGTGAGCAAGATTCCTAATAGAAAATGCTGTCTTTCAAGTGAATACTTCCTCTTTCTTAACTTTGTATACCAAAATCTACTTTTGTCTCAACTGTTATGAATAATCCCAATGAATCTTATTGGAGTTAGAGTATTGTGCCGCTATATTAATTCTTTTCCTGTAGGTATAGCCTATTCTTTAGAATTTATATACTGGGCTGTTTTTTTGAGTACTGCAAAGAGCAAGCAGAAAAGTTGTGCATCCGTCTCATCTAACTTATTACTAGTAGAAGAGACAACAGGCCAAAGGCAGCGATACTACTGCACGAGATTGTTCTATCCTGATCCCTACTTGCTGTCTGAACTAAATATATACGAATATACGAAAAGTTAACTCCTGAGATCAACTGTAGACCTTTTTACATGTCACTACAAAATCTTCGACTAACAACTCAAACCCATGACAGAGACATCAAGCAATTCATCATTCCTGGACCAAGCAAAGACCATGACCTTATATGCATAAATAACAGCATACATGAGTAAAGCTCAGAGTACTTGAAAATGAATGCCAGTCAATTCGCTCCCCAACAAAGTCGCCCACCACAAACAAATAAAGTAGGGGCGACTTTGTCGGGGGCGACTTTGTAGTGGGCAACTTTTCTCAAGGGCAACTTTGCCGGGGGACAGGTTGACTGGTTTCCCTTGAAGAAGATCCTTTTGTTTGACGAAAACCTGATATAATTGGGGAGTTTCTTTTTATGGGGGGGGGGGCGTAGTTCTGCATTCGTTCACAATGTTAGGTTGAAGATTGTCTCATATTCTGTTGATATTAGGCAAACATGAGGATACCTCACATTGGCATACACTCACTTGTTGACACTGTTGATTAAATTTATGCCCCTTGATCACTTCAGTAATGTAGCTGAGACCTTAAAGTTTGAGACCAAGACCAAGACCAAGACCAAGACCAAGACTTGAAATATGCTTGACAAGACCAACACATAAACCGATGCATTGCTTATATTTAAAAAAGAGTACTGCAGCTACAAAAAACAAAATAACATATTTAATAGTGATAAATCACCTTTTAAAAATCATTTTTTGGTATATTACATAACAGAACATGGGCATGAGAAGTGCTGAAATAAAAATGCGCATATCAACGCATATTCTGAAGCCTTGTATTTAACACCCCTTTTTTACAGAATGGTTGGTTTGACCATTCGTGCGCGTTAAGCAATGAGTGTGATTTGACAGCAAAACAACCATGAGTATTGCTTGGGAAATTTTATTTTTTAAAGATGTTTTTGCATGCAAGTCAGCAAAAAGGCCTCACAAGCATTGTGAATGTATGTTAAGTGTAGTACAGAAGTAAACTGAAGTTAGTGCTGGCTGACGACCAGAAAATGTTGATCTATCAATGACCATTTTGAAAACGTATAGCGTTACGGAGGCCCAAAATGTTAGACCCCTCACGGGGAGCCTTAGAAGTAAGACCGATGTAATTAGCTACATAAAAGAGAGTCCAACAGCCCCAAATAGGTGGGCTATTGAAGTAGGCCTTATTTAAAATCATCATGACTATCTTATTTCTTATCAATCATAACTTTAAGTTGAAGACTGTCACTGTCTATGAATACTTGCGATAATCACAACAAGAAGTAGAACTCATTTATGACTGTACATGTAGGTGTTGTGCTAAGCATCATGACCTTTCCTAAATTTAATTTGAATAGAAGTTAGAGACACGATGCGATGACACAATACTTATTTTAAATCATACAAAATCTAATCAAATGTTTTGCTTTAATTGATGAAACATTTGACTGGAGTTGCCACTCATTTCGCACAGTCACACGTCAACATAATCTACAGAGCAAACCCCAGCCAAACAGAAGGGGAGGGGGAGTGGCACTCTATACAAGCATTGACGTCCAAATCCGGAGTTTGACTGACATTTTTGTTCCGGCTGAACTTGAGGTTTTATGGGTATGGGCCCATCCCCCGCGCCTTCCACGCCCCCTTACTGGATTGATATTATGTGTAGTATATCACCCTCCTGCATCTCCCCATGACTTGCTCCTGATAGAACACATATCTTCTACAGTCGATCACCTGTTGGCCAAGTACCCTGGGGCCGGTGCCGCCATCTTAGGAGATTTTAACAAGTTGGACACTGACGTAATATGTCGTCTTAGCGGTTTGAAGCAAGTTGTAAACATTCCTACCAGGTGTCAAGCTACACTTGATAAGATTCTTACAAACATTCATCATTATTATCAAGAACCCCAGTCATCATCACCACTTGGTCTGAGTGATCATAAAGCTGTGATTTGGAGACCTCGTACTCGTGACTTTAAGAAAAACTGCATTCATAAAAAGGTGGTTAGACCCATTAGGGAATCAGACAAAAGAGCTTTTGGACAATGGATCTGTAACCATGATTGGTCTGACACCAAGAGAGCCACCTCGCCTAATTCCAAGGCATCAGCTTTTTACACTACGCTTTCTGTTGCCATTGACAATCACTTCCCAACAAAAACAACATCAGCTCACAGTGATGATAAGCCCTGGTTTTCGCCTCACCTTAAATCACTTATCAAGAAACGTCAATCAGCCTACCACCGGGGTAGTCTTGCGGTGTGGAGATTTTTGCGCAACAAAGTCATCAGGATGATTAAAAGAGCTAAGGAGAGCTTCTATAAACTGAACGTCAGCCGCTTGAAGAAATCCAACCCCAGACAATGGCATCAACAAATAAAAAAAATGACCGGTCACAATACTCGTAAGCAGATGTCCATACCCGAGTTGACACCTTTTGAAGCTGCGAATGAGGTTAATCATCGTTTTATATCCGTAGCTGAAGACATTCCGAAGCTGGATATAAATCACTTACCTGCTTTTCTCCCTTCACGCAGTCCTCCCCCCACGGTATCGCCTGAAGATGTGTACAAAGGACTACTCAAGCTGAACTTGAACAAAAGCGGCGGTCCAGATAACTTTCCCCCTCGACTGATCAAGGAATTCGCATACGAACTTTGTACCCCCCTCGCTGAAGTGTTTAACTGCTCCCTCAGCTCGGGAATCGTACCAGATATATGGAAAAAGGCCATTGTGATTCCGGTGCCAAAGACACAACCCCCAGCTATTGATCAACTACGACCGATCTCTCTCACGTGCTTCTTCGCGAAGATATTTGAGGACTTTGTTGTCAAGTGGATAATGAATGATATTGGGAACTCATTGGACAATAATCAATTTGGGTCCTTAAAGGGATCCTCGACCACTCACTGTTTAGTTAAGTTACTTAATGATGTAGCTAGTGAAACTGATAAATTAAATCGGTCAGGTGTTGTCATGGCAACGGATTTCTCTAAAGCTTTTGATAGAGTGAGTCACCAAATTGTTGTTGAAAAATTCCTTAGTCTTGGCGTTCGACCTTCCATTATACCGTGGATCTGTGATTTTTTATCTAATCGTTCTCAGTGTGTCTGTATTGATGGTACCCTGTCTGACTGGCAAACTACTAATGCTGGAGTCCCGCAGGGAACTAAGATCGGACCAATTGCATTTCTTGCCATGATTAATGACTGCCAGTCAATCAGTGCAGAAGTTTCTCAGTATAAATATGTAGATGATGCCACTCTTTTTTTACCCTTTGGGAAGTTAGATAAAATAGCTGTCATGCAAAACGAACTTGACAATCTCAAACAGTGGTCTGATAAGAATTTTATGCGTTTAAATCCGACCAAATGTAATTTTATGACTGTTTGTTTTCAGCGGGCTATCATTGAACCACATTTGAATATAAATGACGTACCTATTAGCCAGAGTTCTTGCCTTAAACTCCTTGGTGTTCACATACAACAGAATCTGAAATGGGACACTCATATTGATTTTATGTGTAAATCATTTAATCGTAAACTTTATTTTTTAAGACAGTTGAAACGTTGTAATATACCAGCCAGTGACCTGAGAACTGTGTATGTCCAATATATTAGACCTGCCATTGAATATGCATCTCCTGTCTGGTTCTCAGGACTAACCAAGAAACAACTCCAGTGTCTGGAAAGATTACAAAAGAAGGCATTTCGCATCATTCTCAACTATGATTACTGTATGAGTCACCCTTACGAGAAGATTTGTAATGAATTAAAAATTCTTCCCATATCACAGAGACTTGAAAAGTTGACATTAAATTTCGGCACATCACTCCTCAACTCAAACAGGTTTCGGGACTGGCTCCCACCCACCAGGAACAATGGCTTAAGGAATACGAACCACTTAACCACCATTAAATGTAGAACTAACAGGTACAGAGACAGTTGCATTCCAAATTTAACCAGATTATTGAATGTGCAATTATGATCCCTATAATAGGCCTTGATGTGTCCCACTATGTGTCCCTTAGATTACGTTTACGTTTATTTTTGTTTAGTCTCTTTCTTTTTGGTTTTGTCTTGGTTGTTTGTTTGTTGTTTTGATTGTTTTTAATACTTGCTCATTTCCTATTGTGTGCTTAAATTGTTTAACCTTATAGCTACTTTTTAAGTAATTTTTTTATTGTACATGTTCTAGTGCAATTCAACCCTATCGGTTGTCATACTGTTCATTCCTTTTTAATGTTTTTATGAAATAAACCAATAAATATAACATGATGTTTAAAACTTACAACTGTACAAGGGAAGCGTGGATCTTCTTTTTGTTTTCTGGAATAATGTCACTCTTACTCATTACTTCTACAAACTATAAGGCTCCCCCGTGAGCCTTAATATAGGGGTCTAACATTTTGGGCCTCCGTTAATTTTTGCGCAATGCGTGAACTCCGCCTGAGTGCCGCGATGAAGAGCAAAACAACCGTGAGTATTGCAGGTAAATTTCATTTTTGATGATGTTTTTGAATTTAACTCAACAAAAAGGCAATACATGCACCGTGAATGTATATTAAGTGTGTGGGGAAAGTTTTTGTTGTGTAGTACAAAGGAAACTGAAGTTATTGCTGGCTAACGACCGTCAAATGTTCACCTATCAATGACCATTTTGAAAACGTATAGCATTACGGAGGCCCAAAATGTTAGACCCCTATATTAAGGCTCACGGGGGAGCCTTATAGTAGGCTGTTCAGGTGAAAAATAAATAAAAGGGTATTACTTCTGAAACATTGCAGTCTGAAAATACATATCTAAAGAAGTAAACTGGCATTTTAAAATTTGAAAACCGGATGTTTGGTTGCAAAGATATACCACTTTTTATAAGCTAGGATCGTGGAGTAAAATCTTGTGCAGGTCTTATTAGCCGCCGCTGCGCGATGTGTGTCAAGGATTGCTCAGCTATTGCGCCAATAGCTATTGACACCATGCGTTCGTAATGGTTCATTATGTTTCGCGTGACGCAGCATGAAAAAGTAGCTGCAGTTAAAGTCTTTTCGCCTGAACAGTTTTTAATAATGCTGAACAATATATAAGTTCAATAAGTCTTCTTATTTGCCCATGGATAAGGTCACATTTGATTTGGCTGTATATTTAATGGCATAATTTTAAGAAGAAAAGTTCAAAAACGTTTAAAACAAAGTAAAAATTAACTGAAATTTTTGTGACTTATCTTACGTAATGCGCAAGAACGTCTGCTGCAACTTGCCGTTGAAATTTTCTCATTTCCTCCAGCCTAATTTATGCGAAGTGCGAAAAACCAACATCAGGCTTATTCGGACATTTCCGAAGTTTTCCGAAACTTTCCGGCCGCAAGTTGATTGTTAGGTCACGCACGAGTTTGATTGGGAGCTTTGCGCACAACTCTGCAGACTTGAAGTGGGGTTGTGCTATATTTTTTACGATATCTTCAAAACTGTAACTCTGATTTCGATAATATTTTGATGTAAGTGAGAAGAGATATGACTTATGATTGCTGTTGAGTTTCAGCGTTGTGGAATAAACGGAACGTGAGTTATGGTTTAGTATGTTTTGCCCTTTTTGCGGGGCCAGTGTGTGTGTGTGTGAGTAGGTAACCACATTCAAACCAGGGACCTATAACAAAAGAGGACAATAGGTCCAAGGTTGCTATCACAAAGGAAAGCATTGTGGTCCACGGTTGCTATCACAAAGAGTTGAACAAAGGAGGGTCCACGATTGCAGGCTGTTACACACTTGTGTGTGTGTGTGTGTGTGAGTAGGTAACCACATTCAAACCGGGGACCTATAACAAAAGAGGACAATAGGTCCATAATAATAATAATAATAATAATAAAACAGCATTTATATAGCGCATTGTGAATCGAAGATCCCTCGATGCGCTTCACAATTTAAAAGGTACAAAAATACAATCAAAACAATCAGTAATAAAATACCAGACCAGCTGAATAAATATATATTACCAGTTAAAACAACAATAAAATACAAGTAAGATACATAGTGGAAATGAAAAGTATCTAGCTTGCAGGCAACAACCATGCAGAAACACAGTTCCTCCCATAAGGAAGCGGCGGCCCCAAAACAACCAGGACCCGAGTGAGCCGACCCGAAAAGAGCATACACCGCTCGTCCTCCCCAGAAGACGAACAGAGCATACAAATGAAATGTCGAGTCAACCCAACCAAACCCCAGCCCCATCAGAACCACCACCCCCCACAAAAGAGACCTCCCCCGCACAGCCGTCACCTACAAACCAGTCACCTCTAAGGATATTATTATAAATTAAAAAGGTAAGTCTTCAATGATGACTTGAACGACTCGACCGACTCAGAAAGTTTCAAGTACATAGGTAAAACATTCCATAGTATTGGAGCTGCAGCTTCGAAGGATCTACTACCATAGGTTGTAGATATCTTCGCTGGGGTGAGTAAGTGTTTGCTACCAGACCGAAGCGAGCGTGTGGGCTTGTACTCTGAAATTAAGTCGACAATGTAATCCGGTGCAAGCCCATGTACTGCCTTGTAAGTGATCAATAATATTTTGTACATTATACGTTTCCGTACTGGCAGCCAATGCAGCTGATGCAGTACGGGTGTTATATGTTCGCTCTTTCTAACACGAGCTACCATCCTGGCTGCAGTATTTTGTACACGTTGTAGCTTAGCAATTTCATAGTCTGGTAAACCATACAAAATACTATTGCAGGAGTCCAAACGCGAGGAGACAAATGCGTGGATAAGGATCTCTGCGGACGTTTTATCAAGATACTTGCGAACTTGACCAATTTTCCGGAGAGCAAAGTTGGCTGCTTTACAGGTATTGTTAATGTGAGTTGACATGTTGAGCTGGTTGTCAATGCTAACACCCAGGTTGCGAGCCACAGGAACTGCCTGAACTGATTGTGAGTCAATCATAAGATGATCAATAGGAACACGCTTTCTCAAAAACTTGGATGTGATGTGAAGGATTTCGGTCTTGGTGCTATTTAATTTCATTTTGTTACCCACCATCCAGTTCCTCACGTCCCGAATGCAGTGCTCAAGTTGTGCAGTTGCAGTAGATGACTCATCAGGATTAAAAACCATGTACAGTTGCGTGTCGTCAGCATACACCATCAGCTCAACTCCATCATGGGAACTTATAATGTCCTCTAATGGTGCTGTGTACATGGTGAAACACAGAGGGCCTAGTACCGACCCTTGAGGGACGCCATCGTGTAGGGAAGAGGCTTCTGATTGAACACCACTTACAACAACTGATTGCAAACGATTGAGTAAGTAGGACTGGAACCAATTTAAAACTGTGCCATCCACTCCATAACGATTACTAAGTCTCTGAAGCAGGATTTCGTGGTTAATAGTATCAAATGCTGCAGTTAGGTCAAGTAGCACCAAAACAGCCTCACCATGGTTGCTATCACAAAGGAAAGCATTGTGGTCCATGGTTGCTATCACAAAGAGTTGAACAAAGGAGGGTCCACGATTGCAGGCTGTTACACACTTGTGTGTGTGTGGTGTGGGGAAATGTGTTCCCACGGATTGGCACTTGTGGGGTCCTGACAACAATGGAACAATGGACCCCACAAGGTCATTTCAATAGGAACAATTGGACCCCACAAGGGAATTCTTCAGAAAAGGGAATAATAGAACAACAATAGCAGTACCCCACAAACCGGATCTGTAAGGGTGGGTGTACACACGAAAGGTCAGTTGAATGAACTGCCTACTTATCCCTCCTACTGTTCGCAACAAGTGAGTTGACCAACCATTTGAAACCATTCAACTGCCAAAGTTGTGTATGGTTGCACAAAAAACTGCACAGAACCATAGAGAAAGGACCACGTGGTCCTTTCTCTATGACAGAACTAACTGTGTACATGCATTCCCTCATGGTATCATATTGCAAGGCTGGCATAGCTTATCTATCATTCAAAACCACAGTGAATGGTATTCAATGGTCAGACAGCAAGAGGGTTGTTTCTAGAAGTAGAAGTAGTCACTCAGTACATATTTGTTATCAAAAGTAAGATTATATGGACATGAATAATATATAAACCAACTTTCAGCTTCTTAAACAAACAATACATGAAATTTTGTTCGCATTGTAAACAAACTTTTTACACGGGACGTCAGTGCAGTGCAACGGAGACTGGCGTCCTACTCGGTCCTATACACGGGCATGACGGGCTAATCTCCGCCCATGAACACGTGTAGTTTTGAGCACGAAATGTATGGACAGTTTAAAACAATTATACAAAACATTCTGGCCTAATATGTAACCATACTGCCTCTATAACTTCTTACCTTAACAAATGACGAGAACAAACAAGTAAAAGATGCCTCCGAAATGTACTTTTTCCGACGCAAATCTTCGGTGGTTGATCTTTTTGTGAAACTCGTAGTCTGCCATGTTTAAAATTATTTGCGCCTGGCGCATGCGCTTCGATGACAACCACCCCCCCCCCCCCCCCCTGCGCCAAACAGGAGGAGCTAGGAGGCGCCCTCTGTCTCAGGAGGGGAAGAATACATATTTAATGCAAAATTATGTTTTACAAGAGCAAGCCAATTGTTGGAAGAAATGGCAAGGTCTAAACATGTTATTTATCAAATTTTCTGTACCAAACAAGAATAAAGTTTCGTATATTTTTTTGTTTCTTTACCCCTTTTCCAGTTCATTGTGATGTGTGCTTAGAACAACTGATGTTGGGGCAAACTATTTTGGAAAAACTAATAAACAAACTATTTGTAACGTTTGATATGGAAAAATCTGCGGCAGGAGGGGTGGGGGTGAAGCATTTCGATCTCATGAATTGCAACTAACCCTCCCTCCCCAAACCACCAATATCACCACACAACAATGCATCATTGTTTGGGGGGGAAGAGTAAACTCATTCATAACCCCTAGTAATCCATAAACAGAACATGCAACCAACTTTTCAGTAAAAAAAATCCATCAAAACAATAGGTACTTATCTTATTTTTGTAAAAAAAAAAAAATAAAAAAGGGAATAAAGAAAGTTTTTAATTTTTTTCAGTGAACTTTTCGAAAGTTCATCATAACCTCAATACCATGCATGTTGGTTTTGGAGGGGTGGGATTATCTATTGACTTTTTGGGGGTTAACAAAAATATATATATATTGTTGGCATTTCAGATTAAAGTATTTCTCTGGAGGATTAAATAATACTGGTTAATTTACTTCATAATCAGTGAGCTTTCACATTGAAACTAATTGTGTTATGCATACTTTTCTTTGATAATTTACAATTTTAGAATTAGAATCTTATTGTGTAAAAGGGTTTGACCTTCTAAGTATTTCACACTTATCTATCCCTTCTGTACTGCCCCCCAAGTGAGATCCAAAAAAATGTACATATGAAAGGTTTGATACATTAAATAGCACCACAGATTATGTCTTTGCCCTCGTTGCCCCACCCCCCCCCAAACAAAAATGAATAAATAAAATAAAAAAGGAAGAAATATTAAAATGTCCTGTAACACCAATGCTGTCAACTAACATCCCCACCAAATGATGGCAATTTATGCCATTATAACTTACGCTTTTGCAAAAAGGACGAGCTGCTCGAAGCAGTTACACAATCCTATAAAGACAAAGACACACACCAAAATGCATAACAGTGACAAGGTGTATATACTGTTGACATACCTTTTAAGCATTTAATATTTATATCATTATAAACTCACATGGTGATATACTTTTTTTACACATGAAACTATAATTATTATGAAAAGAACATTAACCATCTGATCATAATCCACAATATTTAGGCCATTAAAACAACCTGGCATAGACCCCAAGACATTGTGCCAATATTCAAAAGAATTTATCCACACCATCTTCTATCAAAAGGCCCCCAACAAAAAACCCTGAAAAAAAAATATAAAAAAATTGAGTTTTGTTTGAAGAAAGCATGGCATATTAGAAAGGTGGTTACTTTGTAAACATCTATCAAAAAAACAAGCATATTGCAAAACTAAGCAAAACACTAAACAGCTTAAACAAAGGACATCAAATAGTTTTACTAATGTGATATAGTCAACATGGAACATTTGTTTTTGTGTTGATTGGCAGTAAAATAATAACAATAACAATTGTATCACATCCGTATCCGCCAATTACATGTATGCCGCACATGATACATAAACAGTATACCCACAGATTGTATAGCACCACAGGCGCAAGATAGGTAACTCCGGCTGAAATGTGAAGTATGCACTGTACGCCATTTTAGTAAGCACCCCTTTTGATGCAACATTAGATAAGTGCTGACAACGGCATTGCCATCAATGCTATAACAAAACATTTGCTTACAGAGATGGTGCCCATGCCGTACTTCACATTCTAAACATAGATAGAGCCCCATCTTATGCCTTGCGACATTAGATCTTTGGTTAACCCCGGTCATTTTGCCAATTGTATCATTCCTGAACCACCTAGGCACCCTTGAGAGTACCAACCAACTTAAATTAATCTCAGTACAAGAATCATCTCTGCCCTCACAGGTACACATTTACTCCTGGGCGAGGAGAAGCAATTATCACTTAGTCAAGGATACACACATCATGACCAGATTTTGAACCAATACTCTGGTGAGCTGGGCCTAATAAGCGATGAATCGGAAGCAGGGAATGCTGCGTTTACGTCAAGCGTATTTCACGGGTTAGCAGGGAATTTTTGCTCGTGCGTGTGCGTAGTCCACGTTACTAAGCAATCTTCACTTACACAGCTAGCGCAAACATTCGGCGCTTGCCCTGTAAGCAGAGAATGGCGACCATAAGCGCAGAATTTGGCGGTAAGCAGAGCCATGAAATTGGCCCTGATGAACTAGAGTCTGGTGAACGAAAGTGCTCAGCCTTATAAGATAAATAATTCCCCAAAGTCTCCCACACCATCAGCTTCGTCCCCAACTAACCCTTCGAGCGCCACCAGCGTTCTGAAATATCATACTGAATATCCATCCACAGGCCACCAACATTCCCTTACGTTCTAAAAAAAATAAAAAATTGGCCGGCCTGTGGATACAGAATTACCAAAATGAGGCCGGCACTGTAAGGGTTAACATGCATTCAGAGTTCGTTGTACAAAACAACTTTTTCCTTTAATAGACTTTTCAACTTACAAGACGATACCTTTTTATTCCTTGACTACTTAATGGATAACAACATTATTTTTGTAACTTGTAAACTTTGTATTGAGAGTATCGACAAAACAGGGAATATTTTAGTTCCCTTGAAGACCAACAAGGCATACCTGCTGAACAGCTTATTTCTTATTCTTTCAGCTCTTTCTAATTTCTCCACAACTATTGAGACTCTTGTACATACTAGTACATTTCAAGTTAATACAATGGAGAAATAAAATGTACATTGGTGAGAACTGAGCATCAACTTAATTCTTTCCTGTAACATAACTTACACAAAAACTTGTGAAAAAAAGTGCATGATATATTTGAGAATTTGTTAAACAATTAGAATATGATAGCCGAGTCTGCAATGTTTTTATTATGATGATTTATTGTTTCTCTCTAAAAGGATTGCGCAGCAATGCAGCGTTAGTTTTACTCAATCAAATCCCCCTTTTAACAAGAGTTATCTCAGAAGACAAATCTGCACAAATAATCATCACATTTGTTGATGCTCAAATATTTCTTTAAGAGACCGCATATTTAAAATGGTAACATGTTTTGTTGCATTCACATGCTTATAAAAGTTGCCCAAAGGGCTTCTTTTTTAATTGAGCATTTTCAGTAGGACTTCCTCAACGATGACACTGGGAGCAGAACGAAAAGCAAAATGTTAAACTTTCTACCAATGCCGCAGAGCCCTTTTAAATGAAAGCCATAGAGACATCACATCTGAAATCATACATTATTTACAGATAACTTGGGAATAGAATTTGACAAAACCAACTGAGGACAAGGCCCCTGTTGCATTCGGGCATGTTTTTGCGACCCTAGCGAAAAACTTGTTGGGTTTTGGTAAACAGTTAAACATTTTAGCAAGTTTGGGTGTGCTGCAATGACACCATTGTTTCAACAAAACTGACACGCTATTTCAAATACACGCTATTTCAAATATGGCGATCCTTAACAGAAACATGTTTGAGCTTTGGTCATAATATTGTTTAGAACTTAAGTCCCATTAAGCTGTGGTGACATGGTTATTATTACTAAACTGTATTCAAATCATCAGTTCAGCTATGCTCATTTCCACGACTGCAGTAGTTTTAAAACTTTATGAACAGAAAGCTTAATTTCATGAAAACAAACTAAAACACTGCATATTTTTTAAGCCTTAATATTCAGAAAAACAAAATCAAGTCACAGACTATTTCTAGTTCACATAGACTCGCTCAAATCTCTTAATTTGTTTGATTTGCGAATGAAATATTTGTCCGATTAGGAGATCCAAAACATGTCCCTCAGCCTTGGCCATTGTGGCCCTTAGAAACAAAGAACGTGTAACAATATTCAAAGAGTTTTGCATTGCAATTTCAGGACTGAGTTCCAAACCCCACCAAATTATCTTGAAAATCACCAGCTTCTTCCGGTGTATATTCATTATTTACATCTTTCAGGTGAAGAATCAGGAGTTATGCAACTTAAAATGTTAATATACACATTACTTATTTCTACAAAAAGAATAAAACATGTTCTCTTTCCTTGTATGTAATTATGTATTTAACATTATTCCTTGTCATAGGACTTAAACGCATTACAGAAACCCATAAATGGATTGGGGGGGAGGGTTTCATATCGTCACCGACGCCACGAAGTAGCACAGACCTAGATACCAGTTAAAAGTAACAATTAGAGAAAACAGCGTTTAAAGGTGAACGCTTTTTAAAATCAAGCTTTCCTACAAAATGTCAGGGTATTTTCAACTAGATTTCTTACAATGGAGACTTGATGCATTGAACTTCATTTATACGTTGCTTTTTCCTGCTTTTCGTCCTAAATTATTAAGAAATAAAGTAAGAAAGATGTGTGCTATTTCGTGGAATCGAAAATTAACGACAATAGACATTTTCCGTTTTCACGAAGTAGCACCATCAATGTATTACTATGCGTGTTTGTCAGTTGGTGAAATGTAGGTCACACGCACGCGCTACACACAAGATTGCAGTGCTACTTCGTGGAAATGTTTTTATCACACTTGAGGTTGGTGTGCGCCGTGTGTTTCAATTGTAAATTTAACTTCGGTGCTACTTCGTGGTGTCAAAAATTGTCAGTTTCGGTGCAAAGTTGTATCGCTAATTACCGTAATTAAGAAAGTATTGCTCCTGAAGCAGTGAAACTCCATGAAATTGTAGGCCTCGGTTAACATTGTTTAAAATGTAAAAAAAATTTAAACTGAAAAAAAAAGTGGTTTAGTATAATGCGTGCTACTGACGATATGGAGCCTTGTTGAGGAAAACATGTACCTAAATAAGTACATTCAACAGTAATGAACAGATCCACATTTTTGTTTACGTTCACATTGATAATTACTTGTAAGGCATTCTCTGCATGAGCTTACTGGCTCTAAGGGCTTAAGTGTAAACCAAGGTAAAACACCATTCAACTGGAGGGGAAGGGGTAGGAAAGTTCAAGGGTGTCCAGGTAAAGGGTTGGGAACCACAGGGAGGGAAGAAGAAGTATTGGATACTATCACAATGCAGACAGCTCTAAGGAGCATCTATAAAGGCTTGGTACTTGTATAATGTTAATCACACAATGTTTTTGGCCGCGATCACACAAAGCACACTTGTTTGATCCCTTGTTTTTCCATTTACAATCTCCAAGCAATCACTTGCTTCACCTACTACTCCATATTCATAGCACTGGAAGCACTACCCGAGAAAATACCTACCCACGGCTACCACTCAGTTTCCGTAATTGATCGATGCTGAATGACAGTGTTTCTTGCAGTGAATAGAACCTCAAACTGAAATTGCATTCAACCAAATAGGGTCTCTATTTGTATAAATTTCTGTGCACATATACTTCCTTTGCCACAAGTTCTCAATCCAAGGGTGGGGGAAGGTGTTGATTCTTGACGACAGCTAAGTCTTAAACAGAAGCTTAATGCAACTTCACTACAGGAAAGCCAGCACTACGAATAATGACAATATCAAGGCCAGCGAGTGTGTTGCAATATAAATATAACCAGTTTATGAAGCAATTTAGTAGAATCGATCTATCACTCGGCACCTACACACCACAAAAAACATTTGATGTCTTTATGAGGGATCGTCCCGTGTGTAGTAGACTTTGTAATAAAGACTCTTGGCACGGAACAGGGAGTAGGAGTTGTCAAACTTCAGCAGGTAGACGCCACGACCGGGGTACTTGTGACTCCCACAGAACTTCAACTGGTGACTATCCCGCCTGTAGATTGGTATAATCTCGTCAATAGGGGGACCATTATCCTTTGCGCCCCGCTCTGGGTCTGGTTTGTCCTCTGTGTAAAGGAAAGAAAAAATTGGACAATGAGTCCAAGTTGGCACTACTTGCGAATGTTATAACTAGCAATTAGCATAGAAATGCTTAGCCTGAACATCTGACGTGACACTTCGAGGCTCGTGAATAACGCCAGATACCAGCCTTGAGCGCCTGGCGGGATCCCGTATGTACCCGTACCTTTGACCTCGCATCATTTCACACGGAGATTCGTCGTCAATTCATGCGTACATGTGTACATCCAACATCACTACATGATGTAAACTTTATGTACACGCTGTATGCAGACGACTGATCACCTCCGACCAACTATAAAACAGACATGGAAAGTTTATCCAATGAAATCATTGTATCCAATGAAATCATTGTATCCAATGAAATCATTGTATCCAATGAAATCATTGTATCCAATGAAATCATTGGGCCTGTAAAGCCAGTGCCTGTTTTTATCCTTGCAGATAAAGACAGGGGACCAGTCTAAGAAATGCTTTGCAACCAGATACCAGTCACCTTTATCCAAAAGATTGTTCCTGATAAGAGTACATTGAGAGACATTGGAGTACTAGGTGGCAGCAGACTTACCAGATAAATTTCCTTTGTTTATGCAATTCTGAGCATGTCCAGATTCCTGAGAACAATGGATTTACCTGGTAAGCTGCCGCCTAGATTCCCCAAGGAACAGGTATTTTGATGGTTGTTTTTAAAAGCTGTTTCCAAACTAAATGTGTCAAGCACTACCAAGTTTTGGGACTACCACCGAAGCACTTTGATTAAAAACAATCCAATCAAACTTTCCAGGCATCCAAGTGCAATAGACTGATAGACAAAATTATCCTAACATGGCTGGTTTGACTTTGAATTAATAACTCCACTCGGTTGAAACTAGATTAAACCCTTAAAATCTTTACTGGGATCCTTCCTCAATAAAAATAAACCAACACCGCATAGCAACTCAAAACCAAAGCTGTTGGACTCTCATTAAAACCTGATCCTATGTACGGAATTATCAGTTTTGAGTGAAGCACTCAGTCCTACAGAATCATACAAATTATGCAGTTGGAATTTGATAAATTGGTAGTTAACTCTAACTCCTTCAGGTCGACAACCCCACCACGTCCTCCCCGCCCCTGAATCCTCCACTATGTTCAAGTCTATGATAACCTACAAGTAACACCTAAATGTTTGGACTCTGATAAGACTGGTATAGCCCCAAGTGCAGAGAGGAAGGTACAGGGCTAAATCCCCCAAAATCATTTAAAACGATGATTAAGATTTTGGAGGACTTGTGGCTGGTTAAGGAGTTAGGGTACTTATTTTGTTTACACAACTACTGCTCTCATACCGTCATCGTCATCAAGTTCATCCTCTTCACTTGAGTCACTAACATGAACGCTGATGGCATTGCTGGGGGCAACCGTCCACTCAAAGTGTAGACCAAAGCCTATATCGCAGTAGTCCGTGGCAAACTCCCAAAAGATGTATTTGCCCTCCTCATGAGTGGGTACTCGTACCGTGACGGTTTCACCGTGTCCAACCTTGATCATGCCCTCAGAGTCCTTGTCTAGCTTCTCCTTGAATTCCTTGCTGTCCTCTGCAGTCCAGCAGGTTGGCTTGGCAATTTCTGTCCATTTAAGAACAACGTGCATTATTATACAGTTTAAATGGTAAGAACATCATTGTTTTTTGCATGAGCAGATTTATTCCAATCTTCAAGTTTTCAATAAGCACACCATACAATTAAGGCTGAATCAGCAGCTATGGCTACGAGTGTTGCTAAGGGTGTTGCTAAGGATGTCCAGTGAATGATTTCCCTTGTATAGCATAGCAAAATGCTACGTGAAATACATCAGTTGCTACACAAAATTCACAAATTGCTACTCAGTATTAGCATTCAGTGTGCACAAAACTTTTTCAGTCTACATATTTTGCTTTTCAAAATTGCTGGATGAAATTGTTCCCTGACGTCCTATACTTGATGACGTGGAAATCTAGCCAAAGCCGGAAATCTAGCCAAAGCCGTATCTGTAGCCGCCATTTTGAGCTGTGAAAATTTCAACAAACTCAGAGGCCATGCATGAGAGAAAACAAGAGTTTATTTTTTTGTCTGTGATTTTGTACAAATTCATATCAAGCTTTATTTTGATTGTGGCAATCAAAATAAGCAACAGATATTATTGGATTTGGAGTCTTCTAGTAGTGACCCCATTGCATATGACATCATAAGCTCAAACAGCACCCTCACTGAGGTCAAAGGAATACATGTCATTGGCTGAGAGTTGTTCATGCATAATTTTATTGTGTGACCTTAGCGATGCGGCCAATGCCATGTATGCAAGGGATCTAATCTATGCTGGTCCCTCAACATGGACAGTATTATTGCTCTAGAAGGTTAGTACTGATATGAACTCTCCCTAAATCTGTAGGGATTTACTATTCTATCTAAGAAAATACTCACCTCCGATACCTACATATGCATTTCTATGCGCATGCGCAAGCATTTCGCTGACACAAAACAAATGGCTATTACGTCACCCACACACTGCACCTCCCAGTAGCCCATACGAATCGTCCTTCTTATTTCACCTTATGGTTTATTTTTAGGATACTTAACTGGGCGGGATGGTATCGGAGGTGAGTATTTTCTTAGATAGAATAGTAAATCCCTACAGATTTAGGGAGATTCTATTACAGAAAATACGTCACCTCCGATACCTACATATGCAGAGTAGCACCGAGACTGAACAGAAGGGGGGGGGGGGGAAGTGCAGTGTGGAGCTCTAGAAAAGATGTCTTAGCTGAGCCTGGTACACATCTAAAATAGAGGTAAATGAAGGAGTTAAGACATACCGGTTAGCTGTACTCAAAAGCTCTTATGAGGATGAGTTGACAGTCCTACGGTGTTTCTGGGCTGAAGAGCGTGCTGCTGTTTGTAAAACTTGTCTGCCCATGTGCCCCTCGGATTGAAGAACATCTCGAAGGTAGCAGGAAGTAAACGTTGAGGAGTTCTTCCAACACGCTGCCTGCATAATATCTGCAATCGGAACACCTTGGAAATGAGCCCATGAGGTAGTCATGCTCCTCGTTTGGTGAGCTTTGACCGGAGCAGCAATTGGTCGAGGGGGTGTGTTCCGTGCCAGAGTAGGTACTTTGCGCACCTGTGGTATGGCTGAATGTGAACCTAGGGGGCTATTAAGTGCGCCCGTCAACGGTTCGCCTGGTAAATCTGGTTGAACTGTAGGACCAGGCATAGACCCCCGGGGCTGGGCAGTAGCTGGTGGAGAGTTTGTGGTTGGTAGTATGGCTTCAACGATCCACCTAGAAAGAGTAGCAGTGGAGGCTGGGTTGAACGGACGAACTGTTGTGATGAAAAGTTGTGTAGTGTTCCCACGGAGCTCCTTGGTACGTGCTATGTAAAATTTTAGGATCCTAACGGGACACCAGAGTTTATCTTCTGTGACACTTGAAAATGAAGTCAAACTCGGAATGAATATGTCTGGAGGGGAAAAACTTGGTGATTGGTTCTTGGTTAGGAAGTTGATACGTGGGACAAGACGAACTCCTCCGTGTTCCCATCGCAAGTGTCCAGGTTCTATTGAAAGAGCATGGATTTCACTTCTACGGCGAGCTGTAGAGGCTGCTAAGAGGAAGACTGTCTTGATCGTGAGGTTGTGTAGAGAAGAAGACCCAGCCGGCTCAAAGGGAGACTTCGTTAGCCTGTGAAGGACAGTGCCGAGGTCCCAAGAAGGAGTGAGCTTCTTAACAGGTGGTCTCTCTACAAACATGCCTTTTACTAGTTGAGATATAGCAGTGTTATTGGACAGAGTAGAGCCATCGTCGAATCCATGATGTATTACTGCTATGGCTGATCTGTAGCCTCGAATGGTGTTAATCTGGAGACCAGTATTAAATATATGAAGTAGAAAATCCCCTATGACAGTTATAGATGCAGAATAGGGATTGAAACCTTCTTTGGCACACCATCTGAAGAAGTGTTGTAAGCGATTGTCATACGTTCGTCTAGTGGACGGTCGTCTACATTGTGCTGCAAGGGAAGCAGCGTCTTTAGAAAGTCCAGCCGTTCGCAGGGAAGACTTGATAGCATCCAGGCACAAAGATGAAGACTGTCCGGATCTGGATGTAACATCTTGGACACAGGTTGTATGAGAAGGTCTGGTCGTTTTGGTAGAATAATGGGAGGTCGAATGAGGAGGTCCAGAAGTTGAGGGAACCATGGTTGTCTTGGCCAGAGGGGGGCTATTAAGATTATCTTGCACCTCTCTAGGTTGATCTTTGATAGGACTCTGTGTAGAAGGGAGATTGGGGGGAAGGCATATCCCAGGTAGCCTGACCAGTTGATGCTCAGAGCGTCTGTGGCCCAAGCCTGTGGGTGAGCATGTCGAGAGCAAAAGACTGGAAGTTGATTGTTGAGATGAGAGGCAAAGAGATCTATGTGTGGGGTGTCTAGGACGTTGAAGATCTGTTTGACCACCAGTCGATGAAGGGACCATTCCGTGGGAATAGCTCTCCCTCGTGAGAGGGCATCCGCTATGATGTTCTCCTTCCCGGAGAGGTGGCTCGCTTGTAGAGAGATTTGACGGGGAATGCACCAAGTGAGTAGGCTCCAAGTTAGCATACATAGGGAAGAGGAGTGGGTCCCTCCCTGACGGTTTATGTAAGACACTACGGTGGAGTTGTCTGTTTTCACGAGGACCAAGTGATTTTTCACCCTGTCTGTAGCTGACTGGAGGGCCTTTTGAACAGCCAGGAGTTCCAGTAGATTGATATGAAGATTCTGTTCTGGAGGAGACCAATGTCCCGCTAGGGAAAGGTCGTCTAGGTGGGCTCCCCAGCCTGACTTTGAAGCATCTGTGGTCAATGTTACTGAAGGAAAGGGGCGGGGAAAAACTGTTCCGCACAGGAGGTTCCGGTGAGAGAGCCACCACTTGAGATGGGAACGTATATTGAAGTCCATAGGAACCAGAGTTGAAATGGGATCCCTTCGTGGACGGTAATGGTACAGTAGATGCAGTTGAAGAGGTCGCATGTGCATTCTGCACCATGGCACAAGGTCCACGAGGCTTGCCATGAATCCCAAGAGACGAAGCCATGCTCGTGCTGGCAAGGTTGTTGATGAGAGGAAGATCTGAATACAATCCTCCAGTACTCTGCAACGCTCCGGTGAAGGAGATGCTCTGCCTGTTGTCATGTTGAGGGAGGCACCGAGGAACCTCGGATTTTGAGTAGGGACCAGGGAAGATTTGTCCTGGTTGATGATGAAGCCCAATTTCTGGGTAAGTTGGGCAGTCTTTGACAAGGCTTGAAGGGTAGCTGTTCGTGAAGGACCCACGATCAGCCAGTCGTCCAGATACATATAAAGGCGTATATGTTGTCGGCGTAACGCTGCTGCTATCACCTTGGTGATCCTGGTGAAAACCCGAGGTGCGGTAGATAGGCCGAATGGAAGACACTGGAACTGGTAAGTGATGTTCCGATACGTGAATTGTAAGAACTTCTGATGGTCTCTGTGGATGGGGATATGTAAATAAGCATCCTTCAGATCTAGTGTCGTAGCCCACCAGCCTTGAGGTAGGGATTGCAGGACAGTGGCCAGAGTTTCCATCCGAAAGTGTTTCGGTCTGATGAAGGCATTGAGTGGCCGGAGATTGATGATAGGACGCCACCCGCCGGATTTCTTTGGAGTGAGAAAGAAAATTGAAGTAAAGCCCGTCGTTGATTTGTGAGGAAGAGAGATTATGGCTTTCTTTTCCTTGAGAGACACAATTTCTTCTTCTAGGAAGCAACGGCGAGACAGATCGGAGGGAACCGTAGTGGGTCGACGGAGACAGTTTAGTGGCTGTGGAGGGGAGCTCGTAAATTCCAGGAGATAACCCGAGGACACGGTCTGAAGAACCCAAGTGTCTGTGGTGATATGGAACCAGTTGTGGGAGAACTCCCTTAGTCGACCCCCTACGGGTCCCGAGGCTGATTTTGGAATGAGTATGGCGGGAATTATGTCGTCATTGGCCTTTGGCTCCTCTTGACCCTTGTGGTTTGAAGGAGCGAGATGGTTTATATGAAGATGTGTTATACGAGGGCTGTCGACGAGAACTTGGTTTGTTTGGAGTCCGGGCGAAGGAGACTTTGGCTTGTCGATGTTGGTTGGAATATGAACGAAAAGAACTACGGTGACCCTGGTTTCCCTTATATGTTGACTGAGTAACAGATGAGGAAGGCTTACTAGAGGAAGGGCGTCGTAAGTTGATTCTTTCCTCTGTCTTTAGTCGTTTTGCCTCTTTGAGCATAACTTCCTCGAATTTGTTGTTAAACAGGTCGTTCCCGAGGAGAGGAAGATCTTCCAAGCGCTCTCTGGAGCCTTGAGAGGGCCAGAACATTTGATCAAGTATCAGTGTTCTACGAAGAGAACAGGAAATAGCTGAACTAGTGGCAAAGGCTCGTAAGCAAGAGGCTAAGCAATCATCCATAAACTTGAACATGACTGGGAGAAGGTCGGGGTCAACCAGTGACGGGTCATCAGAGGCACGGGCTAGGCAATCCGAGAGTAATATGGAGAAATTTGAAACTTGAGCCCCAACACGCAGTTGACGATCTAATCTTTCCAAGTTAGAATTAAGATCCTTGGTGCGTTTGTCTGGGAAAATATTTTTCTTGGAAGGGTTGGAAGAACGCAATTTGTCTTTGACAGCTGAAGGAATGGTTGGTACAGTAAAAAAACTGGTTGGAGTCATCCTCCTTTGTTTTAAAAAGTGAATGTTCTCTGGAGAAGGGTTTGGGATATTTTTTCTTCTGAACATTAGAAAAAGCTGTATCCATGATGTCTGCCGAAAAACTGTCAACAGGAAGCCCAAAATTCGGATGAGGAATGGGTCTAGCTGACTCTCTCCGGAAGGAGGAGCGGGAGACTTCTACAGGAGAAGGGGGTGGAAATTGTAAAATTTTACTCACTTCTGGGATGATCACCTTGCCCCGATGAAACATCGAACTAAATTCGGGCTCCCGACTGTCTACCTCTGAGTCACTGGAAGTAGTTGAAAAAGACGAAGGACGGCCGTGTGTGTATGAGTAAGACGGAGACGAACTGATAGGTGATCGGGAACGGGAGCGGTAACGGGAAAAACCTCTAGAACGGAGACGGGAAGTTCCCTCCGGGAAATGATCTCTGTCGTAACGATGAGAGCGGGAGGCACTATCACGAGACGAAGACAATGTAGCGTGGTCTCTGGAATAGTTGCGAGTATCGTATTGGATGGAATCAGCATCAACATAGCGATCCCTCGGGCGCGGTAAATGGTCGGTAGCAAGGCCCCGTTCGCCGTAAAAAGCCATCCTCGGAGTGTAGCACGTAGGAGAGTTGTTCAAAGGCGGACGAGAATGATATACCTGCGGCCCGTACAGACGGGGATCGTTAGGGAAGTACGTCCAAGCCGGGGCGTCCGGGCCGGGCCGATGTATGTGACTTTCCGGTTCAGTCCGACAAGAAGTGTCGTTTCGTCTCTCCGATGAGGCGGGAATAGGGCGACTATAGGATGAAACGACGATATTTTCTGAAGGAATACTGCTTTGAACCTGTGACGATGTAGTATTCACAAGGAGAGGGGTTGTAGTTACCCGTCCAAGTGAAGGAACTGACGTGAATTTATCTTGCCACGAAGTGAAAGATTTCCACTGTGCAGTCGTCCATTTTGAACAAATTCCGCAAGGGTTATCCTGTGCACAAAGACGACAACGGAAGCAGGAAGGATGTATATCAAAGACCAAAGGTGACGATGAATTACCACAGGAACGGCAAACATTTTTGCGATTCGCTGTCTTTTTAGATTTTGGTTCAGCCATGTCGTGTCGGAAATAAGATCCTTTACGCTTGTAGAGTGTATCGCTAGGAGCTAACCTAAAAACGCGTGTACACTTCACGCACGCTGAAATAAGAAGGACGATTCGTATGGGCTACTGGGAGGTGCAGTGTGTGGGTGACGTAATAGCCATTTGTTTTGTGTCAGCGAAATGCTTGCGCATGCGCATAGAAATGCATATGTAGGTATCGGAGGTGACGTATTTTCTGTAATAGAATTCATAATCAGCTACCATTCTGATTGAAACTAATCAAATGATTATTTTTTTATAATTACCAATCCTGTACTTTAAATTTAAAGGTACTACATATCTGTGGTCTTTCGGAAAAGCTAGTTTATTAATGTTTTCTGGTTTTCAATAAACATGTATCACAAACATATGTAAACATTTCATCAAATTGAGCACTAATTTTTTCCAGAAAAAACATTGTGAAGGAATTTGTGCGTGTTCATTTTCATGTTGATTTTGATTTGGCAAATCGGAATAGCCACAAAATTTTCAGATTTCTTGCACTTCATCATCATCTTCCTGTACTTTGTAAAAACCTCCGCCGGAATATACTCACAAACAAACTGAATGCAGCCAACCATGCCAGAAATACCAAGACGAACCCCTTCTCTTAGCGATAAGTGTACTGGGTTCTTTTACATGCATTACACAACACACAGGACCTACGTCTCTACGTGCCATCCGAAGGACGAAGCAAGAATGGTTAAGTGTCTTTTACTTAAGGACACAAGTGTCATTCCGGCTTCAACTTTGGTACAACAAGGAATCTTTTAGATTCTGACGTAGAAAGGAAGTCTTGTTTTACTTTCCCTTCGAGCAAGACGATTCACCATAGATAGCTTTTCACTTTTTAAAATTAGTGGAATGGGAATGGGGAAGAAGAATTCCATGATACTGAAAACAAGCTGAACATTTTACCTCTGTCTGGTTCCTCGTCTTCATCTCTATTCAAATCCCCATTAGGAGCTTGTGCTTGGCTGGACAGATGGAGATCAGTCAGACCCTGCTCAAGGTCGGCAGCTGCCGACTCTCCATTACTTCCTGGAAAGTCAAGAAGATATTTCATTTCATTTTATTTATTCTGGTTGTGAGGCAAAGAACTCTGAGAAAAGTTAACTTAATTACTCACAGTAGTAATTGATAAACTCAAATAATATCACCGAAAACCTTTAGAAAAACAGAATTCAGATAACTGTTGCTAATGGAAAGTGAAAAAACATGGAATTGTAATAATCTGAGAAGTTAAGTACGGCAAAAGTGTGTATCATACCTGTTCATTACTTATAGATTGAATTATGTAACTGCATATTTCTTGAATATTTTCTTTAAAAAAACATTAAAAGGCTGAACATTTCACATGCTATTTTTGATGCAAAGTGTCTGCATGTACATGTACATGAATCAAACCAATGTCATACATTCATTTCACAAGTTCTGAAGCCGACTGTCTCAAATTTCCAGTAATATTTAGTTGTGCAACTCGGGTGGCTATGTGATCTTCATTTTAAATACATTAAAGTGGATGTGTGCCTCAACATGTACAACCCAGCTATTACCCTCACGGCGCTTTGTATGCAGTGTTCTCTCTCAGGAGAGATCCACTGAGCAAATGCCGGTTAAAACACCCGAGGACCAGTCAGCTGGCTAGTTTATTGCTTCCAGCAGCTACATGTAAACCACTGTTTGTTCATACTGCTCCAAATTACATAGTGGTATGCTAAACCCCAATGTTGAAAGGAAATACCAAAATATGTACCAGTGAAAAAGCTGGTGGACCAGTGAAATGACATGCTAAGTGGTCATGCTGGCTACATGTAGTTACTGATAAAGCTAAGGGCAAACCCTGGTATGTATGTCCGAACAGTTCTAGTTACAAACCCATTCTAATTTAGAAGCTAATTGCAAGCAACTAGATTCATCTCCACCAGTCATTTTGGAACCCATGAATCGAGGGTACAGAATTAGGTATATATCAGTAAGATTTGAAGCTTTGTATGGTGCAAGAAGTACATGTACAAGAAGAAATTATCCATATTATCATGCATATGAATCTCTCATGAGCTGTGGTGGTTCTGAAACGAGTCAGTGGTGAACCAACTCATGTCTTGATCAGAATGCTGTGATCGTCTTCAGGCGAAACTATCTTATGGGTAAATACCATGCGGGGGAAAAAATCTCTCTTTTTGGAAAAGTGCTGAAGTGAGAAGTGAGATTAACCAAAAATAAGATTGCATCAATTCCGAACAGTACATGAACACTCTGCCCGACTAAAAAAACCAGAGGTTTTAATATAGTCAGGTTATCACCCTAAGCTGTTTTCTTATTGTACGTAATAAGGTGTAGAGTGTAAAAAAGGGAGACTGCCAACATTAGGGCTGGATAGCTCAGTTGGTAGAGCGTTAATCCAGAGGTCGCAGGATCAAATCCTGCCCTAGTAGATTTTTCTTTATTCAACCCCAAATTTAGTAAACTTTACCCAGTCAGTTTCCCTTGTTTCATTACTTGATCTTGAAATAAAAAGTCAGATTCCTCTGCTGCCGCTTCCCAGGTTGTATCGTTAACTCGGGTGTGATTCCTGGCTATACGTCAGTAATAGGTTGAATGGCTTCTGACTGGCACCCCCGAACATAAATGTTGACAAAATTTGGAGACCGCCAAGACTAGGGCTATTTAGCTCAGTTGGTAGAGCACCGACACAATAATCAAAAGGTCGCAGGTTCAAGTCTCGTCAATTTGTCTTTGTTCAGCCCCCAAAATTAAAAGATTTAACTGTTCAAAACATTTACTAAAATAATGAGTGATACATTCTCCTGCTTCTTGAAAACTAGAATGAATGTTTTAAAACACAAAATTATTACGGTGCACCATGCTGTCACAGCCCCCCCTGAGTAATTTAAGTCTTATCAAATAATATGAAGACGACTTTCATGTTCCTTTGCTTTAGACCGCCATGCAGTAAACAAGTCTAATTTCGTGTCTACAGTTACAGAGAACATCTTTTTTCAAAAGAATGAAGAGATGAAAAAAGGAAGAATGCCCTATGGTCTGAATGTGCTGCATTTTCATGAAAGACTAAACTGAATCTCGGCACGACTCTCATGATCAGCTTACATCGCAGGAGTGGGAAAAGTTGAAAACACACAGAATTTGAAACTTCATTGAATATTTGTGAACATTGACTTTTAATCTGAAAGCTGGAGTGACCTTTTATCACTTATGCATACAAAAACCTTCAGAAAAAATAAACTCTTACATAGTTTGAGAGTCTATTTTAATTTAATGTTCACATATTTGTGGTCCCTGTTCGGGTACATTCTGATAAGAGGATTCAATGGATTGTACCATTCTGAAAATCATTGAATCCCATTGATGCACCATTTTCTTAGATACATGTTCGTGTATGTTTCTTAAGCCTAGTGGATTAGAATGAAATACTTTTTCCTAGAATCAATGATGTCGCTTCTGTTTAGAAACAAAACATTTAGAAAACTAGACAGTTGGAATCCTTAATCTTTGGAGGGAAATACCTCTTCCTTCTTGAAGGAGGGTGGAATTCTAGGGGAGGGTAGCAAGGGAGAAGGCTTGAGAGGAAACAAACCTGTGACAGGACTACCTCCTTGCTGTTCCATCCTTGCTGGTTGCTGTAACTGCAGCAGGTACTGCTGGTAGTAATGCTCTTGCAGCTGCTGTAGAAATACTTGTTGCTGCAAAACAAGAAAGTCAAATGCCTTCTGTCAAGTTGTGAAATTGTTTTCCTTAATCCTTTCAGTGCCAAGATCTTACATGTACCATCTATTTCTGTATTCTGAAAGTGCCATTATCGTACAAGTACCATCTTTTTTGTGTACTCAAAAAAGTGTCATGCCCGACCCATAATATACATGTTATCACGAGAGGGCAATATCCCTCAAGAAATATTGTTAACCTTTGGGATGTACTAAGGTAACACAAATCAGCAAATAACATTTTGTTTGGTGAGAAAGACTTATTTTGGGTTTTTTTATACACAGATCTAATTTCGAAAAAAACTCAAAATGTTGGCCATTTTAGGTTTAATACACAAAAAATAGCAGGCACTGAAAGAGTTAAAGAGAAAGTACCGGAGTGTTTTTTGGCAAAGTAAACTCATGTCAATCCCCAAGTTTTTAAGAAACATGCCATACCATCAAACTGTGGAAATTACAGCAAATTGTTGGATGAGTTTCCGTGGGCAAGCATTACAAAGTGTTGACATGAGAACAAAAGAGGTCAACACCATTTAGAGATTTGAAACGCTACGTGGACTTACATATGTCCACACAGTGTTTTCACAAATATTGAAGTATAAATATTTTCTATAGTGCACAGAAAAAGGGAATGACCACAGATTGTATAAACACAGAGCTAGGTGTCTTTTTTGTGACAATTTTTCCAATGACAAATATCTATATGTGAGTTTTATAAAACAAACATTAAATACATTTCAGTCGTGCATTGTCGCAGAAAATAATCACACAGTGAAATCTGGCTTTTATATTTGCCTCTTGAAATAGAATAGTCCAGGTTTCACCTCGTGATTATAGTCTTTGACAATGCAATCAAATGCATCTAATAATTGTATTACAGATTTAAAGCTTGGTTTGTTATTGATCGAGGCAACAAGCTCATCTGCCATGTTTGTGTTTATCTAACAGCAATGACAACACATGTTTGAAGGTTTGTCATTTATTAATATATTAAAACCCTTCTACCCATGGTAACTTGGGTGAAGCCGTTAAACTGCAACGGTTGTGTATTGTGGCACAGCTGCGCACAAAACTATACTGTGAACGTGGAGCGAGTTTGGGAGGCTGACTAGAGTCGACTAGACAGTCGGTCTAGATGTCCATCGAATGCTGCGTGGTTTGACTAGCTAGTTCAACTGGATCAAGCTAACCTCAGAGCACTATCTAGTCAAATCCCACGTTACGTCACAATTAATGAGTAATTTAATGGTAACAGTAGGTTTTGTTCAGTATGACAATAATTTATCAGTGAGATAATTAAAAAATTGCTTTGTTAACGTATCTTCTGCTCAACAAAATACATTGACTAATAACTATTTTGACTAATCAATCAACTAGACACACTCGAATGAAAACCATACCATACACGCGTGATTCAAATTACAAATTGAGTAAAGGTCGGCACCCGAACTCGCTCAAATACTTAAATTGTACAAACATGTACATATGTAGATGCACCCACTACCTGATTTCATTTCACAGCTGGCTATCATTTAAAACTACAGTGGATGACATTAACATATGCGTTACAGTTCAAACACAGTACTTATTGATCTACAAACCTGCTGTGGGTTGTTGGGATATTGCTGTTCTACGACTGGTTGTAACTGGGGTAATAATTGCTTATACACTGCCTCTTTAAATTGTAACCTGTAATAAGAAAAAAATGAGAAAGCTTTTTGTCAAAATGTTTGATAGTTTAATAACAACTTCCATATAAGGTTCCACGGTGATGAAATGGGAGGCTTTTATGGACACTAGGTGGCAGCAGACTAACCATGTAAATCAACTCTTTTTGGAAATGTGTGTGTGCTCAAAATTAAACGAACAATGGAAATTAACCTGGCATGTCTGCGGCAAGCTAGCATCCTAAAATCCTAAAATGCCTCATTGTCCTTTCTCGATTTCAAGTCTCTTTACAAATTGGGAGATTTGACAATATTGTACTGTACAACTACTTGAGCCCAATTTCACAGAGCCACCTCACGTCGGACGTGTATTTACACGCAAAATATTTGTGGGAAAAATTTGGTTGATGTTTTTAAATGCCCGGAACTGCGGAGCATCCTTGCCACCTCCCCTCCCACCCCATTGTGTAGCGTGCACAGAAATGCGACTACAGTACTGTGCTTCATTTCCCCATACAAGGTTTAAGCTACT
Organism: Leptasterias polaris; assembly: GCA_037783415.1. Lineage (NCBI taxonomy): Eukaryota > Metazoa > Echinodermata > Asteroidea > Forcipulatida > Asteriidae > Leptasterias > Leptasterias polaris. The sequence continues at coordinate 3,636,975 of JAZGTN010000092.1, read as the reverse complement.
TGCATCCACTTCAGTCTTGAAAGCATTAACTTGCATTTGCCTTGGCCCAATTTCAATGAGCTGCTCAAGCAGACAATGGTGCTTGAACATTTTCTGCTCAGCAAGAATAAGCATGGAACCAGTCACAAATTGTTCATGTGGTATGGTATTCAGGCTGGTAACCTTATTCTGGTTAGCTTAAATGTTTTGTGCTTAGTAACTTTGTTTTGCGGAAAGTGGGCCTTGTTGGTGAAGGAAACCAACCTTTCTTGTTCTTGTCTTTGTGATTCTTCTTCTGCTCTCCTCCTTTGGTCCTCCTCAAGACGTAATCTTTCTCGCTCTTCTTCCTCTCGTATCCTTCTCTCCTCTTCTTCGATTCTGATGACGAACAACAAGATTCCTATGATTCCAAAATTACTGTATGGTGTCAGGGGTTATCAAAAATATTTAGGGTCGAAACGTCAGGCCATTAACTATTTCTTTTGCATTTATACTACATTTATACTACAGGTCCTTTTGGTTGGTAAGCAGTTTGCAACAGCTAATTCTATTTTCTCAAAAATATCTGAAGTACATGTACTACCGTAATTTCCTACAGATAAGGTGCTCGGCACACAAGGCGCAGTACCTCAAATTACCAAAATAATATTCGGGGTTTAACAGATAAGGCGCCCCGCCGCATAAGGCGCAACATATTCTGCATAATGTACAAGCTCACGAAGTAACATACATGTACTGCTTGTACATCAACACACACAGGGGTTATTGTGATGGTAATAAGCACACTTACCATCACACAAAGGGATCCTAATTTTATAATCACGAAGACGAGTAAAACATCACTGCTATTTTTTCATTGTAATTTTTTCCATGTTCGTTTTAAAGATTTTTTCTAAAACCATAGCTTAACATTTTTTTCTTTTCACACAACGAGCACGCGCAGACACACGTTTTCCCAACGCTGCTAGTCTTTGCTAGTCTTCGCTGATTGCTGCAATACATGCAAGAACCAAAGAACACTAGAGGGCGCTTTCTTAATAATACTTTCACAATAAGAACGTACGCCCTTTGTTGGCGAGAGCATTTCACGATAACATACAAAAACGACTTGTTTAATAAAGACTAGCACCTGTCATGTGATATAGCAGTGTACTGTGTGCATGCTTTGAACGTCGCTCATTCGCTACGGTATTGTTATTATTGTGGGCAGCAGCATGGCCAGTGACTTCGTTCTTCGGTAAGTTTCGTCAAAAATGTGAACGGTGTAGGTTTTATTTTAATAAAAATGTGTCATGTAGAATTACCCTGGACGAAATAAAGGACCTATTTTGCAGTATAAATGTAAGATTTCACATTGTAATCATCACAATGAACTCAATCGAAATCAGATAAGGCGCATCGGAAGATAAGACGCAGTGACTTTTTTTTACCATTGAAAGTCAAATAAGACACGTCTTATCCGCAGGAAATTACGGTATGTAGAAGGCAGATGAACATAATTTGGCAGGACTTTTTGTGGGAAGCAAGCATGAAGTCATACTGATGTGTATTCCTGAGCCAGCCTAGATCCCCAGAAGTTTTCAGATTGAAACTAATTAAACTGTAAAAAGGCAAAAACTTTGGATGGCCCCAAACATGTATAAACCAGTTGCATATCTGGGAGGTAGAAGATGCGCCCCCCCCCCCCCCCTCCAAATGGATGTCCTAGCTTAAATAGATGCCCTAGCTTAAACTAAATCCATTGCCATATGTTAACTCCACACCCAAATTAACAGACTCTTGATTATGGTTGTATACCTGATCCCATATGAAAAGCAAGATCAGAATAGAACAAAAATTGCAGTTGGATTTTGATGGGTTGGGGGATGGGTAGGACAAACCAATGTCTGGTAAGAGGACATTTTGACATCAAGACCAAGGTAGGCCATGGCATTTTATGCCTCCATAAATTCTTAAGATGGCATATTCAGCCATTACATTTTTTTCTGTAATGGCAAGACACTCTTTGAAAAGGGCACCTCTATCAGGAAAATGTAAATTTCTAATCAAAAATATTCCAAAGACCGGGGGAATGGAGGTGATCGATCATCACTGCACCCTCCCCAGGGTATGAGGTTTAAATGTCATCAAGGGCTTTATCACTAGCCTGGCATGAAAGCACTAGTCAAGAGTGCTTCCAGCTAGTGAAATTTACTTCTATGGACAAGTCACAACGTATCAACCTATGTTCATTTTGTATTATAACACACCTTACAAAGATTCTAGTTTTTGATTGGTTTAGAGCGCATCACATGATATGTCTTATTTTTACAAGAAGCCATGCAAATGCAACGCACTGACATGCAGCAAACAATTAACTCTACCAACATACTGTCCCATAGCAACCAGTGTACTACACCCATAGATAATATCCCATAGCAACCAGCGTACTATACCCATAGCATCATCCATTATCTTTTTCACTAGTCCATGTTTCAAATGAATTTGGGAAAGCTTTTCAAACTGAACTAGCCATTTGGACCACTGGAGTAAAATTTGACTGGTCCTCTGGTGTTTTAACTGGCACTTGGCCAGTGGACCACTTATGATAGAAAGCTGAAGATGTTTGTATTATGTGTGTGTGCAGCGGTAACCAATTCCACAAGCGGTTAGCAGCCGCAGTAAACGCCCTGTCCCTCCAACTTCTTTTGGAACTAGGCTTAACACGTTTTGGGGCTCTAGATGATCGTAGACCAAGATAAGTGACAGTGGGAGCATGAATGAGGAAAGAGTTTAAGCCATTGAGGCATAGTGTTAGCCAGAGGGGTGTCTGGGTGTCTTTTGGACGCCCTGTTTTAAATTTGGACACCCTGTTTCATCTGTCATTTACATGTAAATGTATTGTAAGTGAACAATTTGGACACCCAGTTTTTAAATTTCCAGCAGATTTGGACACCCTTTTACCAAATCCTGGCTAAAACCTTGCATTGAGGGCATGATAAGTTAACAGACACATTTTTAAAGAAATTCACTCCCAAACAGGAAGCAAATGAAGAGATTTTAAAACAGGTGTAATATAAGATTATCGTTTTGTATCTGTCACAAGACGTACTACAGCATTTTGAACCCGCTGTAATCAAATTTGATTGTTGGTTAAGCCAAAAAGTAGAGTTACAGTTACAGTGTATCAAGATACACAAACTAGTAAGCTTGGGTTTTTGGCCGGGAAGTCAAACATACAGTAAGTGGTGAATTGACTCAGGAAACACTAAATAGTGCAAGGCAAATAATTCATCAGGGAGCTCTACCTTTTTCTTTCTTGCTCTTCTTTCTCCCTCCTATGGGCCTCTATGTAAGGTTTCAGCTGTGTACACGTCTTGTCAAGATGCAGGCAAAACTCAAGCATCGCAGTCTCTTTGCTCATGTCGTCCAAGTCCTGCCATTGTTTCCTTGGGGAGAATACATGTCCAGAAAAATAACACATTAAAACTCTGCTACACATGATAAGAGTTTCCAGTGAGTGTCAAGACAAACTGCACAGGATGGTTTTAGTGGCTCAGCTGACTGTTCACAGAACTTAACTTTTTGTTATTTTCTTATTTTCTTATTTATCGGCCTAACATCACAAGGCCACAGACGGCCACTTCAAGGTGAGGGCTACACTTAACTGATTTGGGCTATACACCCAAATCAAGTGTCACCACAGGGGCACATTACCACCTACATTGTACCCTGCCTACTCCTGGGGCTGAAACAGGGTTTCCCCCTTCACAGCCCGTAAGGATGTAGGCATAGGTATCATCCACTAGCAGCCTGGCTGGTAGAGCAGAATGCACTACCTTTCCAACTTTTTACAAAGCAATTATGGTTAAGTGCCTTGCTCAAGGGCACAAGTGTCATGACCGGGATTCGAACCCACACACTGCTGCTGACAACACCAGAGCTGGTTTAATTAAATAATAATATTTTGAACAATACAACAAAACAGTGTAAAGCCAAAGATGGGCCCTAATGGCATATCCACTGATTATTTGCCCATTACTTTTGGGGATGGGTATGAAGAGCTTTGAATTCCGAAAAAGAGTAGCACCGCCGAGCACTTAAGTTCAGGTAAGGCATACAACTCACCGAGCCGTAAAAAGAGGAAAATTATTACATTTATGATATAAAATAATATTTTCAGCGAAAATCGCTTATTTCAAAGCGGCCTTGCTATAAAGGCCAAACAATTATGATTTTTTTTAAAGGCTTGATTTATAAAAAATAAATAAAATCGGACCGCAATTTACACTAGCTTGTGCATGAGGTGAACCAAACTGCAATTCTTTCCAACTAAATTCAACAAAAATGCTTTGGTTTCTGTCCCATTGTTTATTGATTCATTAATGCTCACGCTTGTACAGCAATTGAAATACACGCCACACCACAGCAGGCCAGTCAAGTCTTCAAATGACTTCAGCAAGAGGAATTTCGTCAACTTGCCTTTCCAACCAATTCCATTTCCACCCAGCTGCATTCTTTACAACTTTTGTATTGACGGTTTTCATCAGATCTTGGCCTTGATTGCGATCAAGGAAATCTTTTCTTTTTGTCACTGTTAGTTTAGTTGATCGATGGATGCAGCGATCGCGATGTTTCAAACAAACTCCACAACGAACGACGTGCGCTTGCATTGCTGGCAGATAAAAGTTATCACAGTGTCTGTTTGCCGCCGCATCCCACACACATGAAGCGTTAGAAAAGCTAAGGAACCAGTCTCTTCAAAAGCAACTGTAGAATGTATTCTGTACAAGGTGCCTTTTGTCTCTGTGCTACGCGTGTCAGTGTAGACAAATCCTGAGTGCGATAGTTTATGGGATTGGTACCTAAATGTAAGCACAAAAACGCGTGTGAATTCGTCGCTATCATCACCTTTAACCACGCGGCAGTCAATCATGATACATTGTTTGTAAACATTTACACTGGGCGGCACAATTTTTTTTGCTGTAGATTTAAAAACTACAGTAGGTGTCCAAATTGTTCACTTACAATATACATTTACATGTAAATGAAAGGTAATACAGGGTTTCCAAAAGACACCCAGACTCCCCTCTGGCTTAAAAACACTATGCATGGCAGCATCTTGTAAGGTTTTACAAGGTGCTGTGCCGCATTCTGCAGCCAGCATTGCAGAAAACACCAAGGTAGCTCAAACCCCTGTTTGTAACCATAAGTGCAATTTTGGGTTGAATATAGAAAATTTGACTAGGGCCTCTGTATTAATGTGCCCGTACTCTACCATAAAAGCTACCCAGCCTTAATGTTGCCGGTCTCCTTATTTTGTTAGTGTCTTAACTTCAACGATAATTTAGATGGAAATATTTATCTGGTGGAATGGTACATGTACCATTACTAACTTCATAATGAGCGAGCTTACAGATTGAAACTAAATCAAATTTGCCCTTTCTATTAAGTGATCGATCTTTTCTTTGACGACTACCATTTTGTATACGAGCACACACACACAACGTCTTTCATTATCTTCATTAAATGCATCTTCTGGATGTCTACAATTAGAAATTGTAGGAAGATCCAAATCTAATTAGTGTCCAACTAATGAGAGGAGGGCATACTAAAGAATTCATTTCTTTCTTTAAACCAAAATGCAATTGCACCTAATGTAATCCAGCTGATGAGGCATTTCATGATGTAAATTGAAAGAATGGCCAGAAGCCCCTTTCATGTACAGGGTTAAGAGCAGGCAGGGTAATAAGCAACTACACCTGCCATGCCTTCTTAAATGCCAATTTGACAGACCTCTGCATGTGAATGTCTACATACAGCTACAACAACATATTTATATAAATAATACATGAACAAGGAAAAGGACTTGACTTTGTATAAAGGGGCAAAGCCACATTTCAAGTAAGAGAACAGACACTCCCATTAACAAAATCACGGAATTAACAAATTCAAGTCGGATGATGTGTTTTTCTGCCAAATAAGTTCGTTGAGATAACTTCTCAAAGGCTGTTTTGATTTTCTTTTTAAATACATGTTTGTTTTGTAATGTCTTTATTTTAATTTTAACACACATCTAATTACAGGATGAATACAAATGTTCAGTAATAATAATAATAATAATAATAATAATAATAATATGCAGGATTTATACAGCGCCCAACATCAAACCAGTCACTGAGCGCTTTACAATATTAAAAAGGAGTCTACAAGCAAAAACATGAAAACAAAAAAAATTACAAAGTTACAAGCCAACAATTTTTTAAGAATAAGGCAAGTTCAAACTCATGCTTCGCAGTAAAAACTCAGTCCAGTTAGGGCAATCAACAAATTTAACGCTATACAAAATTTTAAGACATATAAAGCAACAGTGTAAACAGAATAATAAAAATATATATACATACTATAAAAACAACCCCACTTTACAATTAAAAAAACATAAAATTAAGTTAAAAATATCAGCCAGTCCAGGGCTAGAATAGAAGGGGAGTAGAGCTACAACATTTGATTGCTTTAGTTTCTAAAATGAAAATTTTCTCAAGGTAAATGGCCCAAGACAAATGAAATTCCAGGTTGGAGACATTTACGTGTATAAAGTCAGCCTACACATTTTTTATTCAGCGAGTAAATTAATTCACATCCTCTAGCTTTCCATAAACACACCATACAACCTGTGAAAATGTTATCATATTAAGGTGGTCAGGTGCAAAGATTATAGAGCGCCGAAGGCCTAAGATGGGGAACTGGAGCTTTATTTATTGTTGGAATAATTATGCGGGCAAATGGTCAGGTGTATGTTTTATCAGGGATTTTGTGCACATTTATATCCGGCAAATGTCTTCTAACGCAGGAATCAAAATAAGCAGTTGGTGATTTGGAGAGTCTTGAGGTACTTTCTTGAATTTAACAGTTGAGATGGACTTCATTATCACTGAGAGTTCAGATTGAAACTTAATAAAAGAAAAGGTTCAATAATTACCAGTCTTGTACTTTATGTTAAAATTTATTTCCACTTTGAAGGTCGATGAAATATAAGATAGAAGATAGTATTAAGACTATTTCGTTCTCCGCATCCCTTTCCCCCTCCATGGGAAATGGATGATTCCCGTCATCCAAGATGGTGAGAGATAAGATAAACAACTGAGCTCCTCAATAAACACACTCCCTCATGTTAAGTATAACATGTACATGTATATAAGAAAAATATGGTACCTCTTCATGTCTTGGGAAAAAAACACTTCTTACGCTATGTACACTGTTCAAATGGCATTGTGTACATAAAGCATTTAAAATGTGGGCATCTTTAGGGCAAAGTTTCATGATTTTGGACAGCCTACTTTTTCAATTTTCTAATTTATTGTCGGTGAGCAACTTGGTCACCAGACAGTACAGTATGTGACCCTTTTTCTAAATGCTGGCTAGTACATTGGCACACATAATGTCCCCACCCTGATCGTGTTGAGGAAACTACATGTACATACATAGCAGGGTTTGCCCCTAACTTTTTCAGTTAGCTTGTCAATTCACTAGTCCATCAGCTTTCGCACTTGTCCATACTTCATATATTAAATTACCTGTTTTTCAACACAGAACTAGCCAGCCAGACCACTTGGAGAAAACGTTGACTGGTTCTCAGGTGTTTTTACTGGCATTTGGCCAGCGGACCATTGTTAAGGAAGAGCGCTGCATATTTAAATGTACTAACATGGATGAATGTAAAAAAGAAGGATTCAATGGAGGAGCTTGTCAGTTTTTAGTTTTATTTTTCATTTGTTTTGCTACAGGAAACACCAAGCCACATGTACAAGTACAGTATATAATATTGATTTATAATATGTTGGTGTAGGGTTGATTAATACTTGATTTGTATTTTATTATTCCTGTTCCAAGATTCATCCTGCATCGTTTATCAGAAAAAGTGACACTTGATATAAATTCATGTGTCCTTCTGTAGCATTCATTCACAATGTTACACGTGTTCTGGTCGTACTACGCTAGCTGTCAATGCTCTTACGGATCGTGAGTAACATCAACGACACTGTTCTTGTATTGTATTGTACACAAATTCTGAGGCCATATTGGGGTTCAGGTTGGCTTCATGGTATCTTAACCTGCCCTACACCTTCATGAGCCCTGGTCAGAATTCCACCTCAGACCTGAGCTTAGAACATGTGGAATATTGATTGGCATGTGGCAGTCCCAACCCGACTGTATGGTTGTCACAATTTGAGGTTTTCTTCCAACATCTAAAACTGAACATTTCTTCATCCTCTCCTCTACACAGCAAGTCTCAAAGTTTACAATGGACTGCAGGCCCGAGGCCAGTGATTTTAGCATCGGGCCAATAAAGTATGGACTGAACAAGTCCGGCAGTCTTGTGTTGTTCAATTGAATAATAATACCTGAGTTTCAGTCTGGTAAAATCTTTCTATTCTGTGTTGAGCATCGAAGGGTACGTTCACAGCGAAAAATGTTGAACGTGTGAACGCAAAAAGTAGCTAACTTCGCTGCTAACTTCGCTGCTAACTTCGATGCTAACTCCAAAAGTTAGAGGTGAAAATTTCCACTGCTAACTCGACTTAGCAGTGAAACTTGATACTTCAACCGCAGAGTAAGGAATTTTAGCAGTGTTTTTTCTCGTGTGAAGTGGTCAACCTCCTTCCCAGAGACACGCGCACTATTGGGGACGAAATTGTAGCACTCAACTTAGCTGATGACGCAATGTATTTAGTGACAAGAACAGACCAAAACAAAATCGTTTCTCATTCCGAATCGCTGCAAATTTAAAAAGTAGAGTCGCTGTAAACATATTACAAAAAAATGAAAATTTTACAAGAGTATTATATTTATAAGATATTCTTCAAGCAAACATGTAAATTTATTCAACAAACTACTGACACTGAGAAGAAAACTACCGGAAGCCGACATACTCTGCTGTGCTGGCTAATGGCGATGCCTCGTGTGAACGCAAGGTACATTTTAGCCAAATCATTTGGTCAAGTGAACACCCGCTAAGAATATTTAGCAGTGAAGTTAGCAGTGAAGTTAGCTACTCGTGTGAAAATACCCCATGTATACTTACTCATTAGACAAAATGAGATTGAAATCTTCTCTCAGTAATTGTTCAAATGAAAACAGTTTACATGTAAAACTTAGAACATGTAGAAAGTTCTTTCGTAGATTCTGGTCTGCATTAAAACTTTTGAGCTATAAGCCTTGCGGTCTTGTGGAATTTAACCCCAAATTCGAGCCCTGCACAGGTATCTTTAGATTTATGGTTACAGTGCAAGACTCCTTTCAAGATTTCGTTGTTTCATATACCAAAACAATATAAATGCAAAACTTGAAAGACAATTTTAATGCACAGACCTCACATCATGTACATGTAAGTGTGGTTCATATCTACGTGTACAGTACCTACAGTGTATGTATGAACACTGATTCAAATGATTCCCTGTAACTATCCTACTGTTGGTCCAGACAACATTCCTTTTATTAATAACATGTACATGCTTGTGACATTTCACACTCATGTCTGTATCTTTCCTCCGGAGAATAAATTTGTGTGGTCTCAGAAACGTGTATGTTTAAAAAGAGTATTCATATCTCACGCCTTTAAAGTTGAAGATAAAATTAAAAGTACATGGCAAGCATTCGCAACCCCCACTATGGTGAATTGGCCATTGGCAATAAAGAATTTAATTTGCTTTTCTGCACAACTGGAGTGTTTTATGAGTTTTTCTTTACCTTCTATCGTTACCGACAACGTCCAGATAACCAACTGGGGGTGAGTTTGACGGGTCGTACTTGCCGTGGGTTATCTGCCTCACGTAGGCAACCAACCGTACTTTGTCTTTGTAAGAAAGATGAAAGGCTTTTCCCTCTTTTTCTGCAAATAGGAAAAAGAAAATATGGCATCTATTTAGAAAAGAGCTTTGAAGGTGTGGTTTATGGTTAATAATGATTGAAAATGAAAATAAACTGAGTGTAACCGCTATGTAAACACCAATTTCAAGCCCTTAATGTTTTGTCATGTCATACAAATTTCAGATTTGGTTTCTTAATGTGTTTTCTGAAAATGCGTGGAAACAATTTAATGTACTCTTCCAATCATACCTGGAAGAAACATAACAAATACCTCATAACAAAATATTGGTCATTTATATAGCACCATTGCCACAAGATTCAAAGCACAATGACAGGTATAACAGGTACCGTAATTTTCGGATTATAAACCGCCCGGCGTATAAACCGCATTGCTCCAAAATATGGAAAAAATATTTAGGTGTCAGCGTATAAACCGCGCGGGCGTATAAACCGCGGACAAAATGTTAAAAAAACTAACCTCAAAACACGGAAGTGAAGTTCGCAAAACTGCGTATGGTAAGCTTGGGCGATATTGCTTTTTTTCATTCACGATACATCGTCAAAAATATATCGCGATATTCGATGATATCGCGGTTAATTTGTGACGTGAGTTGATGAGGGAACCCACTTCAGATTTAAAAATAGTGTTAAAACTGAAGTGCCGCGAATTGGTTATTGATGTAAGGAAATTTGATAAAGGCTGTAAGGCTCTCCATTCTAGCCATGGTTTTATTCTTCATGTTACCCGAAGCACCACGAGCGCAATTGGCACAGGCTGATTGGCTGATTCCTGACCGGCCGCTTTCCGATTGGCCGATCGCGTGAATAATTATGACGTAGTTCTTCTCACAGCTTTCCGATTGGCCGATCGCGTGAATAATTATGACGTAGTGCTTCTCACAGCTTTCCGATTCGCCGATCGCGTGAATAATTATGACGTAGTGCTTCTCGCAGCACTGCCATAGTATTCATCACCTCGATCCCGCAGATGTGCTTGCATGCTCCTAACGTGGTAAACTTTATAGTTAGGGGGTGAAGGAATGGCGGCGTGTAGCTGTGGGAACGAAAAGGCAAGGGAAATTCCCTTTGTGAGAAATCACTTCGTGGTCGGAACGTTTTTATACATGTACGTGCGTGAGCAATACCGCACAGTTTTCGTTTGTTTGATGTTGGTCTGTATGAGACCGTCTGCTCGGAGATAATATCAGCATATGGAGATCGCTGGGATAAATAGACAGGGGACCAGTCTAGTCTAACTCGAGTTTCGCTGATTGTTCATCTCAGAGGGGGGACTGAACTCTAACAATAGGGCGGTTGATAAACGTTTTATAAAGGCAACACGGAATACAAATGAGGCGGGATTTTCAACAGGCATTTTCAACAGGATTTTGTCACCACACAGGCATGTTTTGCAGGATTTTTTATCGTTTAAGAACATTGTTTTTATTTAGAACATTTTACAAACGATCTTTCTTTATAAAAATGCTGTTTTTTCTCTTCCATATTTATACGTCGGCGTATAAGCCGCCCGGAGAATAAACCGCAGGAGTTCAAAAAAAAGTCAAAATCAACGTATAAACCTCGGTTTATAATCCGAAAATTACGGTATGTATGTTTGAACAATCCTTGCTCTATGGTTTGAATTATGAGACCCATGTATACTAGCACCTTGTAAGGGTTTGCAAGGTGCAACTGCGCAATCTGCAGCCAACCAACCAAACCAAGAACACAATAATAATAATAATACGAGAAATTTATATAGCGCATAATGCAGAAGCCTCTATGCGCAACACAAAAAAACATTGAAAAGAATATTATTTTAAAAGCAAGTGATGAGGCTTAACACAAGGGCAAACCCCTTCTCTTAAGGATTTTAGTACCAGGTTCTTTGAAACATGTATTAATACACAACACACAAGACCAACAGCTTGACATCCCATCCCCAGGACAAAGCAATAATGGAATACATAATTATGTATGCACTGGAAAGTCATGCCTACATGTAGGCCTATACGTATATACATGCCATGTGGGTTTTGACATATGATCTCATCAAACATTCCAGGTAATGATTTCGTCCTGCAATTTATACAACTGGAATTTTTTTTGGACTGATCACGCTTTGTGCACACTGAATGCCAATATTGAGTAACAAATGATGATTTTTTGAGTAGCAACTGATACATTTTGTGTAGCATTTTGCTATACTAAACAAAGGAAATAATTCACTGCAAAAATATTTGAAGAAAATACAATTTTCTTTGTGCCCTTCCTTAACCCAAACTCTTCACCGTGATTTAGGAGTGACTCTCACTCACCCCCCAAAAATCATACATTCCATTCCATTCCATTCCATTCCATTCCATAGCTTCCAACTGACATTTTGTGATGGCTTTCCAAATGTTTCTGTCCAAAATCCTACGCACACCATATGGTAACTCAAAACCCAAACTGTTGGACACTAATTATTGTGCTATGCCTCATCACATGTGAAACATAGTCAGTTGTGCATTCCTCGCTCCAACAGAATCAAACAAAACATGCAGGTTGGATTTTGAAGCGTTGGGGATGGTTAGGGTTAAAGGTTCATGTACGCATGGTGTGTAATTTGAAAGAGGACATTCCTGTTCATCCTACAGTCTTCAAAATACACTGCATCAAAATAACCTGTGAAAACTTCATCAAATTAGAGATTTTGTGCTCGTTCCCATGCTTATAAATGCACCAATTTACATGTAATGATGCAATGGTGATGCCGAGGTCTTCAAACAAAAAATTTCTTAACTTGACAGTATTTCAGAATAGTATTTCATAACTGTTTCTATGGAGGAATGGCAGTGGTGCAGATTTTACACTCTGACCCCGTTTACACTAGATCCCGAAAGGCGGATCAGACCCGGTTCAGATCCGGCAATGTGGATTAACGGCTAGTGTAAACGCAAAAATGCCGGATCAGACCCGGTTCAAGATCCGGCAATTTTAATCCACCTTTCGAGGAGGGTTGAAGCCGGCAATTGGTGGATCAGATCCGGCAAAGTGGATTACAAATACAAGTGTAAACGCAAAGGTGGATCAGACACCGCAATTCGATGTGATCTTCCGGTTTCGCTACGAATGGCGCGCTTTTCGTTTGGGCTTTGCTGCGACATCCCTCGCTGTTATTTTGTGCGTGTCTTCGTTGTTGTGTCATGCACGGTGCACATGTACTGTGCGTGTATGAAACGATTTGTTGTTTTCAGTATTCCTTTATACATCGTTACGTTCGGAGCTTGCCTTGTTGCTGTATTTTGTTAATTTTCCCAACTGTTTCTACTTCCATGGTCGTTGTTCACTGGTTCCGACTCATTTAATTCATGGTTTCTTACTCCACAATTGAACGTTGCGATCTGTAAAAGGTGGTGCCTTGAATTTTATTCGAATACATCCCGGCCCCGATCACGCATTTCTCACACAGGGAATTTCCCTTGCACCTTCGCTCCCACTCGCCGTTCCTTCATCCCCTAACAATAAAGTATAGCACACTCACACTAGGACCAAGCACATCTGCGGGATCGAGGTGATGAATACTATGGGATGGCAGCACTGTGGAGGTACTCTCGCAACATGTCGTCGCGAGGGAAATACTTATCGCTTTTTAGTGAGTTTTCTTGTAATTGTATATTCCTAAAACTGTTTTTGTATTGAATTGAAAATATGGCGCGCTGTAATTCTGACCTTTGATCTGTTCCACGTAACCCTTGAGCTCTTTGCGAGGAGCGGTGACGTCATGACCAATATACATCCGGTCCAAAAGTGGGATCGGAGCCGGATCAAGCACTAGTGTAAACGCGACACGGGATCTTATCTGCGGTCGTAAAAAAAATGCCGGATCTCAATCCACCTTTCTGGATCTAGTGTAAACGCGGTGTCTGTAGTCTCAAGGTTAATCCTTTTTCCTGACCTTTAGTTCCCCCAATGCTTATCAAATCCTGTACATTATCCTTAAAATAGTTGGTTATAAATTACATCATTATTGCAAACTTATAACAATCTGCATCAAAAGTTCTTTGGACATGTACGTAACTCATTTATTATATTTTAAGTATCAATATTGTCAAGGTTTTATGATAATTATTGTGCGGCGCTTCAGTAAAGTGCTATATAAATGCCTTTTATTCAAGAATCAGCTCATGGAAATTTGCTGTACATAATTCTGAACATTATGCCTTCAAGAACACACAGTACACTACAAAAGGAAAAATCAATAAAACTGTCACAATACAACTGTATATAAATTCATCACTATGTAATGTGTTTAAGAAACACAACACAAGTAGGCCATGCATGTGTCACTACTGTCAGCTCTACAATAAGCAAGCGTGTGCTGTATGTAAATTTACATAGTGGGGCCTACATCATGAACAGTACATAACAAGCTGTATAAAAGCTCCAATGATGCCGTGTATCAAGAACTACACTGTAGCAACACATTCAAAATGTTCATGAATAACACACCTACACTACATAATACTACATTACATAAATTATACTGTGTGTCTATCAAAACGGAATTATCCTACACATTTCACCACATCTGGATAAACTCACACAGTCTTCAAATACTAGGAAAAATACATACCCGACAGACAGCAACTATACAGTTAATTAAACTCACCAAAGTGGATACAACTCTCAAAACAAAAAGGTAACAATAACAGAATTTGTCGGAGGTTTTTGATGCGTAGGACTAGAACTCAATGAAGCTCAACATAGCGTGCGCTATTGAATATATATAGGGACTGCCTGCACTCTTCCTACTTCAGCAGGATGGGCTGGTGCATTTGGTCTATAGGGTAAATAATGATGCATGGATAGACAGTCTGTAAAGGTGCATAATAATAATAAAGAATGCCTGTCTGGCAACTGACACTGACAGAGGGGAATAATAACTAGAGTCCCTTGATGCCTGGATCAGTCCATTCATTTGTGAGGGTGATGGCTTGCAAGTGAGTAAACATGAACAGTGCATTGCATGTGGGCTGATGCGTTTTCTCTGTCCTTGCTCTATGGTTTATATTGATGTTGCAATACTCATAAAGAAAGGTTTTAGTTTAAATCTTCACATTAAGTGATTATCGCTTTACAATTTAATCACGTAACAAATGCAAATTAATTGAAGCTGTATATCATACTATCCTTCTGGGACGCCTGAAATCTTTGGGTGTCAAAGGACCAGTTCTCCAATGGATTAAATCTTACATCAGCAACCGAACTCAAGCCATCAACATTAATGGAGTTTTATCATCACTTGCCACGCTCTTGTTTGGTGTTCCCCAGGGATCTGTCCTTGGGCCACTCTTCTTCACCATTTACTCTAAACCAATAGCTGCAATTGCAAGAAACCACGGACTCCATGTACATTTGTATGCAGATGATACTCAACTGTATCTTTCATTTGATTTAAATTGTTCTGATGAGCAATCTGAACGCAAACGTGTTGAGCAATGTGTTTCTGATATAAAGTCATGGATGACCAATAATAAATTAAAACTCAATGATGATAAAACGGAACTGCTCATAATAACGTCTAAACATAACCAAGACAAAATAATCAATCACCAGATGCAAATTGGCACTGCTACTGTTACATCGTCTGCAAATGCTCGCAATCTTGGGATCATGTTTGATAACACTATGTGCATGGAATCCCATGTGAAGAACATTTGTCAATCTGCTTTTTACCATATTAGAAACATTAGCAGCATTCGTAAAGTCCTCAATAAAAAGTCTGCCTCTATCCTTATACATGCTTTCATTACATCCAGGCTTGATAATGGAAACTCATTGCTTTATGGTATTAACAAGCATCTTATCAAAAAACTGCAAAATGTCCAGAACGCTGCTGCTCGGGTATTATCTAAAACACGTAAATATGATCACATCACACCTGTGTTGAAACAGCTTCACTGGCTCCCAGTCTGTCAAAGAATTAAATTCAAAATCATTTTGCTTGCCTGGAAAGCTATGAATGATAGGGCTCCTCCCTATCTCAAAGAAATTCTCTCACCATATACGCCAACTCGCAATCTTCGCTCTACAAACCAACTTCTTTTAACTGTCCCTAATACAACCACTTCCAACGGCGTTCGCGCTTTTTCTGTATCTGCACCCACTCTCTGGAACTCTCTTCCTTTACATATCCGAGCTACAAAGTCTCTGGACATTTTCAAAACATTGCTAAAAACTCACCTGTTCAATATTTATTATGATTGACTATCTGTTTTGTTATTTTTTCCACTTGTTTTTGCCGACACATTTATGTAAATCTGTTTTATTCAATGTGCTCTTATTTCTTTCTAAGCTACGTAATTTGTAATCTTTTTGGTTACTCTTTCTGTTTTTTGTTTTTGTTTGGTTTTTATGCGCCTCGGAATAAGTTTAGTCTTAGATAGATGGCGCTTTACAAGTTTTAATTATTATTATTATTATTATTATATATGTCCACACTGCACAATAAAATGTGAAAGCTTTTTTAACAATTGTTTTCCTGGAGGGAACAAACTGAAGTACCTTTTCCCTGAAGCGACGCCAAATTTTGGATAAATTTTAGCTCATAAAAGATGTGCATGTACATGTACATGTACATGTACATCATGTGCATGTACATGTACAACTACATCATGTACATGTTCATACATGTTGTACATGATGCATATGCAAGCTTGATACATGTACATTTGTTCATGTGAGGGCAACGACTCTATGAGAGAAATTACAGTTTGCACTGAATCATTTCGAAGGGTGCCATGGCAGTGACCAAAAGCATGGAGGTATTTGCCTCCATTGCCTCCATGAAGTTTAAGACCTTGTATGCAAATATGTGTAAATCTTAACCCAGCACTTGGTTGAATTTTTAATCCAAATATACTCAGAATGCACACTGCATACTTGTTTGCGAAGTGAATTCTATCAAACAAAAGTCAGCATCTTTATGTACATAATGTAATGCAAAACCACTTCATCCCACAGAAACTGAAGAAAAAACAAAACAAAGAGTGATACTGAAGCTTCAAGGTTTTTAAAACAAAACTTTTAGACACTTGCTTTCTCAACAGCCTCTGTGAGCATTATGCTTGCAGTGGTCATTGGTAATCAGTGGTGATGATAAACTAAAAACGTGTACAGGTATGTGTTCAATCTACAGTTACTCTTTCAGTGCCAAGTTCATATGTAATGTACAATCTATTTTATGTATTCCGAAAGTTCCACTATCGATGTATGTATGATCTATTTTATGTACTCAAAAAGTATCATCAATCGTATCTTACGTGACCCATAATATGCATGTTATTACGTGAGGGCATTATCCATGTTATCACTATAGACCATGTTACATTTGTTTACAGAGTGGTGACCTTGTACATTCTAAAGCATTTCCTGCCGGGCAAGATACTACACAGGCTATATGGGAAAATTTACATTTTGTGTCATAATTTTCACATAAATTCAAAATTTACAAAAGCAACAGCTGTACAGCTTTTGAGATGTCCCCCCTTTCTTCATATCAAAAGTTGAGAAAAATCAGACGTGCAATCTCCATAAAAGATTTGTTGTTTTCTTCCATTGATCTGTGTACAAATGTGCCTGCAGGAAGTCCAGGCTCTGTGGCTCTTTTGTAAACATGTGATGTCACAGGTCACATCGTCTATAGAAACAGTATTGACTTTGGGATGTACAGTGTGTACCAAGGCAACACAAATCAGCAAGATCGGTTTTGTTTGGTCAGAAAGACTATTTTCACACAGAATTTCAAAAAACCTCAAAAAGCTGGGCACTTTAGGTTCAAAATGCGAAAAATAGCGGACACTGAAATAGTTAAATACAATTTATGCAAAATTATGTTAGCCATTATTGGGAAAACAGTTTTCAAGATTGACGATTCAGTTCAATTGGTAGGCCTGATACCAGTACCTGAAATCCAACTTTGTCGTGTTGGTGTGAAGAATCGCTGATGATGTTCTGGATACCACTTCATAACTACATTTTGAGTTCTGAGTTCTGTCTAAATCAGCTACAAGTTAGTGGTACTTTGTTTGACATGTAAACTACAATTCATTTTACAAATTTTGATCTTTGCTGATGGAACTGCATTAATTATATTCCAGCATCTGAAATGTATAAATCTGAAGGGATGAACAAAAATCTTTCACACTTGAGTAAACTTTAGCAAACTCTTTGTGGAATATTACATAAAACTCAAAGTCAAATGGTTTGGTGATACATGCTTGGGGGGGGGGGGGGGGGGGGGGGGGGGGTTCAGTGGATAACAAATTAGATCAAGGCCAATACAAATTGTTCACAGATGAGAGTACAGAAGAGTATTGATAGTAGGGTTCATATTTGTATGCTTATTTTCCAAAGCAGGAGCACCAACAAATGGTATGGAATTAAATTAAAGGCCAGGGATGGAGTTAACAGACCCAGGGCCAATTTCATAGTGATGCTTAACAGTAAGGACATTTTCGTGCTACTGCTAAACTACAGCAGAAAAATTAGCTTAAAGCAAATTTCATAGGTTAGCAATAAAATTAGGCGCACAGCCTGCGCGTTCACCATGGATTTGCATTGTTACGTCATTCATTTTCATTACAGTAAGCACCGGAAAGTTAGCATGCCTTTTCTTGTGCTTACGGTTAGCAGCACTATAAAATGGAAACTCAGATAGTAAGCACAAAATCGGCCGTTAAGCAGCTCTATGAAATTGGCCCCTGGTGTTGTCCTAATTACTTGTAATTTCATTTCCCTTTTCTGAGGAAGAGTGACCTTTTCCCCTTTTATGAACGGAGATCTAAGCCTGCATACATGTAAGTAATGTCAAGAAATAAGTGACACGTCACGTGTATATCAATTGTTTCTATGCTCTTCTTTCTTTCCATTGCATCGACAATAAATTACAATGTCATTTGGCTAACCACAGGGAACCAGTGAATGGCGGGAAATTGTACACTGAACACAGTTTTGATATCACAATGTTGCAGTTTGGCATTATGCATTACTCAAAACTATGTACTATACATTACTAGTTAAAATGCAAATGGTATCAAATGGTCAGACAGTAAAGATTTAAAAGTTATCCTGTTGGAAATTTGTTGCATCACATGTGAGGGGATCTGCTGCATACCCAAAGTTTTCGCTGCTTCAAGCTACAATGTACAAAGCTGTCATACATTGTACGTTTTGTATGCAATTATCCAAAAATAAACAATTTCATCGCTCAAAAGTATTTCTTCTGACAGAAACTTCTTATTTTGAGAGAACCTACAATAGTCTTTGAAGAATACAAAAGTCGAGTGCAATTATTTATTACACTTTTCTTGCATAAATCATTTCATCAAAATACTACAAGCTTCTGGTATTCAGTGAAGCCAGTTTGTGTACAATAGCCCAGCCTTGTAATTTATGACATAATGGATTATTGTTTGTTTCCCCACCACCTTATTTATTGAGGACATAAGCTAAGGGCATGTGGTGCTTCAGTGTAATGGATTTTTACAAAGTAATGAGGAAAAACCACTGATAAGTTAATGAGCATCTCCTGCCCCAGCAGAATTGCCAAACCCTACCAACAAGTCACCAACTAACAAATTCATCCTGTACAAAAGTCATTATCCAACTGATTATGATGAGAAGTCAGCAGGGGTTTCAATAAGTTGACTTGATTACTCTACCTTCCATGGATGTAAACCACCAGGGGTCAAAATTGTCCACATGTAGCATGGTAGCCTGAGACTACTGGACTTACAGAAGGGCTATGAATTATTCTGGTTTGATGGCCTGGTGCAGGGCTCGATTCCACAAGACAGCAGGGCCTGTAGCTCAAATCGTTTACCGGACCAGAATTTAGTTTACAAGACCAAATAAATAAATAATATTCTAAAATAAGAAAGAACTTTCTTCACAGCTTAACATTATAACTATTCTTATTTGAACAAGGACTAAGAGAAGATTAGTCTCATTTGTCTTATGGGTAAGTCTACTTCAAGTTCAATTCTCAACAGAATTGAAAGATTTATCAGACTCAAAGTCAACATTTGAAAATAATAAAATGACAATACACAGTTAAGTGTTCAATTGAAAAACACAAGCCCACCAGACTTGTCTGGTCAAGAATTTACTGGCCCAAGGCTACAATCACTGGCCTTGGGCCTGCGGTCCAGTGTAAAATTTGTGCCCTGCTAAGTGGATTAAACCTAAAAATGCATTGAAAAAAGATGAAGTGTAGATCATTCCCCCCCCAAAAAAAGGGGGGAGGGAAAAGAAAATCACTTATAAATTCTTACAAAAACGTGACATACAGTTTTCCTCCCACGGCTCCCTGTTTCCTAACTACAGTTTAGAATTCTAAAACTGAGATTGTTTATAATTTTTAGTATAGTATTGTATAAAGCATGGTCTAATGAGTAATGGATAACGTGATTGGTCTAATTTGGACAACGTAGTAATTTTTCTACACATATACATGTATATTTAAAAAGCAAAGCCTGTTTTGGGTTTTTTTTTTTACTTTATTATTTCTTTCAAGGTGGAAAGAGTCGAAAGAATGGTGCTTAGATGAAGCGGGGAAAAAAAAAATGCGACTTCAAAAAAGGATACAGGCGGGGAAGATCACCAAGTGTTAAACCAGGCTTGGATTTCCAATGAGGCCCCTTCAAAAGTTTCCCACATGTATGCTTTAAAGATTTCCAATGGAAGTGCTCTTTGCAAAATGAAAAAACCTTGCCTGCTCAAAGATGAAATTCCAGGCCTGTTTTATCTAACCGTTATCTAACCCTTATATCTTTTGATTCAACCTTGAAATATACTAGATTACACACTTGAACTTGATATGCGATATCAACCTACATTGTACATGTACATGTAACTACATGTACACTAGGCCTATAGCAGACTTGTAGATACGATGGGGAAACCTCAATTTGCTATGACTTTTTAAACACCCAGCCACAAAAAAACGCCCCAGAATGACCAAAAGGCCTAACAAAATAGTTTGAAAACCGCCTACTGGCTTCTTTATGTCAAAGATGCAACATCAGGCATTAAATTGTACTCATAATAATTTGTTATGCTCTAAATCGATGAAACCATCCATTACGATCAAAGTACACTCTCGGAATTAAACGGGTGCCCTGCCTACCGCGCCGTCGGGGCGCAGCATTAGATCGGTAGATCATTTGGTTAAGGACTGTTGAAGAAAGCATTGGTTATGGGCGCCGCAGCGAGTGCAGGTGGTACCGGTATGCTCATACCATGTGCACTCTGCAGCCCAGCTACAGCGCCCCAATTACTGGGTCTAGGCCTATAGCATTTATTAAATATTACTTTTATCAGTTTTCATTCAAAACATTTCGATTTTCGATTATAAACATTTACATGGTGACTATTGTTTCTGGATTCTTTTGGTGCAGGTTTATGTTAGTGTTGTTCATCTGTTTTCTCTAATGTTATTTTGTGAGACACTGGAGTATTACTAAACTATACTATAAAAAAGCAGTACCACTCCTGATCCCTATCTTATATTTGTTTGTTTTTTATCTTCCAAACAAGGGAACTCAGCAAAGCTCCCACAAGGCAAAATAAACATCAGCCAATATCTCTCACATAATGTCTTTGATTGTGAATTGCACAAATCAATAAATTGTGATTCAGTAACTACAAGTAGACGATAAAACTTATTCTGGTTTGTGAAATCAGCGGCTAAAAGGTAGAGGTCGTTGTAATCAGGATGATTGTTGTAGAGTTAAGCCTTTGTTCAAAATGCCTGGTGCATTTCTGTATACACTGCAATACCATACTAAAATTATACATCAAATTAAAGGTCTCCTCAGGAGAAATTCAATGGTGCAAACCCCACTGTCATGGGTGCTTTCGTTAATGAGTTATGCCTTCCAAAAGACACCATACACGCAGTACTCTTCAGGTCGCCAACTGAGGTAAAGAGATTGTTAAATTAAGACCAACCAAACTACAAACTACTTATCAGCCCTATCTCTAACGTGCACTCCAGAGGTTTACAAAATGAGATTTTACCGAGTACTAGGTTTAATTAAAACCTCCCTATATTGCATGCGCGACCTCGCGCAGGAACAAAACCTAACTTTTCTTACTCAAAAATGGACAAGGATTTTACTGATGTAGGTTTGACAGCATACCCCGCCTTCGCTGTATGTATAAATTCCTTTAAAATATGAAATTTGGCCAAAAATGGTTAAAAAAACCACACACAAAACCCTTATTTCGGAACAAAAAGCACCGTAAACTTTCCGAACCTCTCTCTATCAATAGATGGTGGTATTTTTTTATTAGAAGTTAAGAGAGGGCGGTATTAATTGAAAACGGTGACCCCATATTTAGTTTATCCAAAAAGTTCCAAAATGGCTGCGCTCGCGGTAGTCGCGTCAGTGACCATGCTCTGAATCTTTTTGATATGTGTGAAAAAGTGAGGTAAAGTTTTGCCTTTTTTAAAAGGATTATGAAAGAAGAGAGGTTTATTGACCTACAGGCTGAGTGATTTGGAAGCTCAGACAGCATGTTTGTTAAATGTTAGGTCGAAGCAACATTAATTTGAAAAACCTCTTTTTTGTGTGCCGCCAGAATAGGAAATGTCAATATCGCGCTACCTAAAAGCTATCCTATTGTATGTATGTTGGGCGCGATCGGTCAATTTGCACGATCGACCGATCGCGCTGCGCTATTGAAAGATCTATTGTTCGCGCAGCAATCGGTCGATCGCGCAACAATCGGTCGATCGCGCAACAAACATGTTTGCGCGATCGACTGATCGCGCTACGAGTATTTTTTGCGCGATCGACCGATCGTGCAGGAATGGTTTTGCGCGATCAATTGATCATGCGGGAATGGTTTTGCAGTGTTCTCCACACACGTATTTTGGGAGGGCGGGCCGCCCCCCCAAAGTTTAAGGCCGCACTGACTGAGGGCCTACATTCAAGGCACAGCTGCAGGGCGCACGTGTGTAACCACTCCGTGCACGATCGAAAGGAAATTGACTTGACTGTACTAGGAAAACAAAAATTCCGGCACTAAACAAATCCTGGGCAGAACCCTGCATGTACACGTACGTTACTTTTTGTAAAAAAGTAAGTAAGTGTTACCACTTGACCCTTCCACTCCAGCGTTTGAAGAACAGGCACTGAGATTGCTTGGTCAAGTTGGTGCTGAGTGTGTCTGTCAAAAATCGGCCGGTGCCGAGTTTGTATGGTGCCGACATTCTTGGTGCCAAGTGAGTGCTAAGTTTGCAAGGTGCCGAATTTGTGGGTGCCAAGTTTGTGAGGTGCCAAAGTGTCCAGTATTCCTAAACACATGAACCGCCCACTGGTGTCGGAATTACCATCCTTTATCGCAAAGCTCAACATTAAAACACACATAAATAATCACGTCATCTGCCCTTACCTCTAAAAAAAGTTAGCGAAAGTTTGTACAAAGCAGGTAGTGGAAATCCCCACTTCGACTCAATATCTTGAGAATATACAACCTCTACACTGCCGTTCACTGGAGGCGGGGACTCTTCGTCGATTGTCGGTGTTAAGCCGTCTGGAGAAACTCGGAAATCGGCCATAGTAAACACCGGTTATCGTACGGATTTCTTAGGTCTCCAGCCACGTATTCGATTATTACACGACGTCTGGGGGCAGTATGGTGTCCAAATTCTTTAAACGCCTGATAAACGTAAAATGTCTTTGTGGGGAGCACCTGACTCGTGCTGGTTTTTGTTTTAATATTTTTACAGCGCCCTCTTTAGAGACTATTCTTTTACTTGAATATTAAAAGCAGACGACACTATAGCTGATTGATATCTTATCAAGATTTTTAGACGTGTTTTATAAAAGTTTAAAAATTATAAAATGATATCAGTATCATCAGAAAAGTATCTCATTATCTTTTAGAGCACGAAGGGCACACATAGTTTTATGAGGTTTATCTTTTGTTGTAATTTTGGGGGCAGGAAACAATTACCTTTAATTACCGCCAGACAATTTACAAAAAATATATGAAAAAATAATTTATTTAAAACAAAAGCTGAACACAAAATTCAATAGTCAGGTATTCAAATAATTTCTTTTATTTTAGAAGGTGCTTTAATTATTTTGTTTCCACACAATATAAAAAAAATACAATACTATGTACATTTCCTTTTTGAATCTATCATCCATAATTCAGCTCCAGAAGGACTTAAAGCCATCACAATTGATACATCAAATTAAGTACATTTGTGAAATTTATTGCAAAAGATATTATAATAGTCAAACAATTTCTTGTAATATTCCTGATTGAAGGTTTTTCATTTTGTTGTTTTAAAGGGTCTGTTTGGTATCAAAAACTTATTGGTCTCCGAAGCCTACAGCAGCTTACAATAGTAAAAAGCATTTTGAGAAACATTTCTCTTCGAAGTAATGTGGTTATGTAAAAAGATAGCAGATTTTATGCCCCAAAATTTGAATCTGAGAAACGTTTCTGTCAGAAACGCTTCTCAGATTGTGTAATCCAATTAGGGATTACATTTCCTGCGTCAGTGGACATATTATGCTCTGGATTTTCGGCTATATCTCAAAAACGCGACCACCTTTTGAAATGAAATTTTCACAGGTTAGTTTTATTGTACATACATTTATATAGGATTGAGACTAAGCTTAATTGAGACAATGGTACGGTTAAAAAAAATCAAAGGTACATTTTGCCTTTAAGTACAGATTATTTACCTCCCTTTTTGTCCAATAGATTGACATTTTTGTTAGAAAACTCCAACAGTCTTTATATCATACTACTATGCATAAATGTAGATCTAAAATTGCACTCTCTCTATCCACTCATCAACCATTACTATTATTTTTTCACTAACAGCATTTCATTGATCTGGAGCCATTTTCAGGTGGTAATGCGTATAACTATACTTTAAAAAAAATTAGTTTACAATATTTGAGGTATCTTGATGTAACCCTAACCCCCTCCAACCACCCCTCAAAAAATATAAATAAATAAATTACTGGTTACATTATTATCAATACAGTTCTGTGATATCAAAATATAATTCTGCATCAAATCTGATCTGGAAATTTGCAAAGGTGTTTGACATCATAGTCTTCATGCCCTTTAAAAATGTTTCAATATTTGCTCTTCCTTCAGGGAAAGCAACCTTGTCCTGACAGAATAAAGAGGCCCATTGCCTAAAGCTGCTAAGCTAAAAAATATTGCTTGAAAACTTAGCAAGGGAAAATCTAGCAAGAGTTGAACACAAGCAATACATGCTTTATTTGTTTAGCTGCAAAGTAAGATTTGGCTGAGCTTAGCCAACTTGTAGCACCTCACAGCTTTATGTTGTTGGAACCTAGTTTCTTATAAATTGATTTCTGCAGTAATCTTAGAATAATATAAAATGCCATCGTGGCTACCTTCTGTACCCCCCCCCCCCCCCCCCCCCAATTTATCCTCTCCAATAAGTCTACCTCTTGGTTCCATTCTTAGCTAACTCTTCTCTCTTCAGTTCCTTCATATATTTGTTGTAGGTGAAGTTGTCTGCGATGGGACCGGTTACACTCTTTCTCTCCAGGTACATTCCCATCTTCTCTCGAGGAGGGAGGGATATACTACGGTTCCAGTACGGCTCTTCAATTCCTAAGAGGTCCCTTACACTTTTGGAAATATGCTGTGAATTTATGAAAGGAAAACAAAAATCTTCAGTAAAAAAAAAATTTAAACAAAATACGGGAAAAACTTCTCTCCATTATTATTATGATTCTGCAATATACAAAGCTCACTAAAATCTCCCTGAGTTTTCTGGAATTAGATATAGTGAATAATTTCCCATGCTTTTGGTCTTTGAAAACAACAAATTGTAAAAGCAAAAATTTTCACATTAGGTTATATGATTCTGTTGGTTTAGTTTCCCCCAAAACGATTTCATAGCATTTTTGTGGAAAATTATATTGTCTTTTTTACCTGTGCAGTTTTAAAACAATTTTTAATGGGCCTATTACATGGTAAAACCATTTGATGCATACAGTGCGATATACATAAAAAAGATTTCTAATTATTATTATATCATATTTATGCATTTAGCATGCACCATTTTTGGTTTTCGGAAAAAAGTAAGACATTTTTATTAAGTACAAGGGCTGCCCTACATGGACACCTGGTGTAGGCTCTAAAAGACTTTTCAGGCCTTATTAATAACATTTCTTCAAATTTTGTGAAAACATATAATGGGGTTTTTCACTGACCTCATGACTCCGAAGACCAATTTAGTTGAAACTTTCACATGTCTGTTATTTCATGTATATGTTCAGTCACATCAAGTGTGGATACAGGTCTTAGGCAATTACCAATGCTGTACACACCCTTTAAGGACAGACATGACAGAGCAAAGAATTGTTAGTAAATCACCTTCATATGTTCAAAATCTGTGATTCCAAGAGAGGGCAGATGTGATGCATCCACTAAAATGAGTTTACGTCCGTCAATTCCATTTGTTGTAAAGCATTCCTGAAAGTGAAAGCAAAGCACAGACAAATTATTAACTTTTAAGTTTTTGGTGGAAACATGTACTTCAAAGTTCAAGTAGAAATTTGGATTGGGGTACAACAGAGGAGTCCAACCTTGACTCGGGTTGTACGCAACCTACATGTATGCTCCAACGTTAACCTCTAACTAACTTGTTATGTAAAGAAAAAGTTTGATTAAATTATAAATTTGACTTTGAGAACTCTTGGCTATTTTAAATTTTACTATACTATAGGGGATAGTCTTACAAATACAAATACTTTGCAACAAATTGGTAATATTTTCGAATGGGAATAGGACTAGCTAGGAGGTAGACAAAAATAACATGAGTTGAGTTCTTCTTCTTCTTCCATTAGAGTACAGTCCACCATCTGGTGTATTACGTACTGTGAGTTGTCGATCAAATCGACCAGCGTTGCATGCAGCTTACCATTTAACGACGGCGGCAGCCATATTTGTTATCGCAAAGGCAAGGATTCTGAAAATATGTGAGAATTTACTGATTTTTGCTCCCCAAAAAATTGCAGAGTGAATTTTCTGGACCTGCGCAACACTCAATGAGAGTACAAAGAACATATAGAGCCTAATTTTGGCAAGATCTGATTTCGAAAAGAAACTGTAGGCATGTAAACGTGAAGGGCAAAAAGTTTCGAATAAGATTTTGTACATATCACTCATGAGGTTCGTGGTTCGAGTAGGGAGGTGAACACATTTAGCTGGTTTAAACTGCCGACCTGCCCGTAGGGAATGCGCTTTTAATTTTGTATTGCTTAGCTTCACAAAAAATTTGCCCTGACGTGTGGCAAAGGATTCAGCTTTGCCACACGAGTGGGGCTAATTTAGCCCCACTTCTGTGGCCAAGGCTAGCTGAATCCTTGGCCACACGTCCCGACCATTTCTTTTTAAGCTAAGAAACAGCCATTTATAAACAATTATAGCGCATTCCCTTCAGGCCAGTCAGAGGTTTAAACCAGCTGAATTTTGTTCACTTAGCTCTTACTTAGTCTTAGCTTGCCTTGTGTGTTTTGGATGTTCAAATTTCAAAGTTGATTTGATAGTTGTAGAATTTGCTTTTTCTGAAAGAGCTTTCAAATTGCTATTAAACAAGAAGTCTCCTAGCTTCATAGCGCAAGCGGTTATCGCAATTCTAAAGTCGTACTTTTTACCTGAAATGATGGTCACTTTGACTAAAAAAAATTCCATATTTGATGATACATACTACACACATGATACAGCAGTCAGACCAGCTTGACTACACCCCTACCTAGGCTGCAGTACAGCATGAGCTAGTCCCAATTGTATTGACAAGCTACTGCTGTTATTGTTAATAAGACCATGATAAGACCGACACCTTGGCCACACAATTCACAAGTGGAAGTGGGGCTATGCTCAGGAGGCAAAAGTCGACAATCGACTGACTGATGCAGTCACTTTAGAGTTCGCTGCCGATCCAAGAAAAAACACCCAACCAAGTACAAATGAAATAATGTCAATGTTTTTTACAAACCTTGTATTGTGGATATCCTAGATCTGCCATCCAGTCTGCCACTTGATCACTGGACCATCTCAAACAACTCGGTTCCATTGCCTCAGCTCGTATCGCTGCTTCCGCCATCTTGTTGATCGTTGCTATGCTGCGCTCTAGGGTTTGCCTTTTTGGGGTGAAAATTTGGAAGCACGCCCTCTTCGTTCACATAATGAGCCGCATCACAGTTAGTTTGTTTTCCGCAAAAGGCACCGGGAAGAATTCCATCAATCCAAGCCTCAAACTTCACTTAATTTATATTATTTAATAATTCTTTATTATTTAATCATTCTATATAAAAGAAAGATTTATAACATGATACTCATCGTGTCACAAAATTTAAGAATAGTATATTAAAATTGCTATTAAGTATTAGTATTCTTCAATATTGTGACACAATTAAGTTTAACCTGCAAGACTTTTCTTGTTTTTCTTATGGTGGAAATTTTTTTCTTATGGTGAAATTTTCAGTAAATTTGAGCACAATTAGCACCAAAATATACCAAGCGTTTTCACTGTCCAATGACCAGATTAAGGTATAAGCAATTCTTTATTTAGCAAGTAGGATTTAACTCAACGTGAATTTAAAAAATGGAGATAAAGACTCTGTACTTTTATGATAAAAAAGATGTGAAATTCTGCAAAATATCCCCCATTTAAATAAACAAGAAAATTAATTTGTTTTCAGTATAAAACATGGTTTAAAAACCACAAGAAGTCTTGCCATTTTCACAATGTTTTTACCAAAATGACAAACCTGAAGGTATTCACCTTTTTTCTAACTGAGGCAAGTGAAAATGGTGAAGAAATTAAACTGTGAAGAAAATAAACTGTAACACTGATGCACAAACCGTCTAAAATTGGCACTTCTTTTATTTGTGGTTTATTCGGAACATTCTGAGTATTTCAAAACAGTATGAGAATAAACAAGTAATGAACTTTTAAAAAATGACAGGTGCTCAACAGGTTTTAGATAAAATATCACTCCTTGGGAATTATTTTCAAAAAACATGTCAAGATTATTCATGATTGCATTTAATGTGAGAAATCGTTTAAAAAGTAATTTCGGCATTGTCTATGAAATCACCAATGTTTGTGTAAGAAACTATTTTTACTTGGGTATCATTGTCATTCAATTTTTCAAAGATAAGAACAAGTAATTTTGAATCCTCTCTTCAGCTGGTTTTTACTTCTACCCATATTTTATATGTATATATGTATATATGTATATCAAAAAGATTGAAACTAAGTTATAAAAAGCAACAATTCCAAATAACTGAGCTCTCCTCTAACTGTCGCTGTGACATAAAAATGTGAGCATGGAACACTGTATCTGCATAGAAAGTCATTGTCTAAACTAGAATTTTAAAAGACAGGTAATAAGGAATTTAATAATTCCCCAAATTAGTTTTGCTGGGCATTTTCCTTAAGTGTTGCAAGTCAACCACAGAATAATCTAAAAACAGAATTACACAGAATAATCTAATTTTACACAAAATTTTAACTTAAAAAAAGGATTATCCTTTTTTACAATGACACAATTTTTACATTATAACTGCACTTCGGTAATGGAAAATGGATAGGTATTAATTGATAAGTTCATCTGGCATTGGCATTTGTCTTAAACAATAAAATTATCAAAACCATGTTCCTTTTAAAAGACCATCATCAGATATTTAACCTCTTTTCTCAAAAGCAAAAAAAGGGAATGATTTTCCATCTTGTCTTTGTTACATGATCTGTAAATCACCCGAATTGTGTACATAAACATTGTACATCCCTAGCCTCAGAAACATGTATGCAACTTTGAACATCAAATAAAAAACATCAAACTTTGAAAATAAACAGTTATAAGGCATTTTGACTTTCCTCAATTAATTAGGCAGATGGTGCATGCACTGAAGAAAGAGCTCACCGTCTTCAAGAGACGGATGAGAAGATGCAAGCAGGAGCACGCAAGGAGGCCCTCACAAACATGAACCACATTTCACTCGGAAAACCAATTTAAAAATATAACCAACAATGTACATTACATTGAATTCTGGTATCTATGCACACCAAGTAAGAATGTTCCACAGAAGTTTATACAATTGATTACTGTCGGTACAAATTGTGCGTAAAATCACTGTGTAATTTTTCCCACAACTGGCATATTGAGAGAGTGATCAATGAGACTGGTTAAAAAAATATGTATATATTTAATTACATTTTAACAAACATATCCTTTGCCAGCAAACCCATCTTGTTACCAAATTGTTTTGACAAACAACTGCTCTGGCGACCAAACTGTTTGACAACTCATGTGTGAAACACACATTCTCACACAACAGGGCCCAATTTCATGGCTCTGCTTACTGCCAAATTCTGCGCTTGTGATCACCATTCTCCGCTTACCGAGCAAGCGCCGAATTTCTGCGCTAGCTGTGCAAGCGTAGAATGCCTAGTGACGTGGACTACGCAAGCGCACAAGCAAAAATTCCATGCTAACCTGTGAAATACGCTTGACGTAAGCGCGGAATTCCCTGCTTCCGTAAGCGCCGATTCTTTGCTTACGGTAAGCAGAGCCTTGAAATTGGGCCCAGCACATGTGTTCAGAGGCCAATTTTATTCACCCTGCGGACTTCGCTTTACAACAAAATAAAAACTGATAAATAAAAAGGCCACATTCTCGATCTTACTTCCTCAGTGTCATCTGAAAATTTGGTTAAAAAACAAATTAACTCTTTCAGTGCCTATTTGATGTATTCCGAGAGTGTCGATATCGTACATAAAAGGTCAATTTTTATGTACTCAAAAAGTGTCATCATTCGTATCGTACATGTATGACCCATAATATACATGTTATTACAAGAGGGCATTATAACTCAAGAAAAAGTATTGACTTTGGGATGTACCAAGGCAACACATTATCAGCAAGATCGGTTTTGTTTGGTGAGAAAGACTTTTTTTAATACAGAATTTCGAAAAAACATAAAAAAGCTAATTACTTTGGGTTCAAAAAGCTAAAAAAGCGGGCAATGAATGAGTTCAGAATCCTATACATCTCAAAGGTTGACTTTTGAATTTGAAGATAAATTGAGAAACATTGAGGGACATCAGTTGCTGTTGGATGAAGACTTTGTCTGGTTGTTCAGTTGTAATCAAAGTTCATCTTGATCAGGTATTTCATCCTTATCTGGGCAATATCATACACGATGAATCTAGAAGAAGGTTGTGTTAAGGAAACACCATTGAAACATTTAGTAAGCACAGAAAAATGGTGCTAAGCATAAACAGGGTACAAGCCGAAAATACCACATGATTAACATTCACAAGTGACTGGTCCCACACTAATTGTTGCTTAGCTTATACATTCATTAAAGAGGAAGGGAAATGAACGATTCAATTTTGTGATGCACTCATTTTCCAATAATGTTCAATCAAAACGTCCTTAATGTTATTCTTTTGACTGACCAAAAATTCCTCCTTGGAGTGTAAAAACCCATTATTTGTTGAAATCCAATGACGTCATGTTTCATATTTCACTCTGATAAAGTCAGTTATGAACCAAAACATCCCCGTCCAAAAATGTAGAGACCCATTCTTCTCAGAATAATGTCATCAGATGTTTTGGGTGTAAGAAAATTTTGCACTGGAAGGGTATCGAATACAATGACAATTTACACCATTTTAACATTGGGTTAGAGACTTGTAATCTTGTCCCCCCTCACATGAAGACTCTTTATATTGGAAAATGAGTACATCACAAAATTGAATTGCTCACTTCTCTTCCTCTTTAAGCGATATTTTCAGTTTAGTGAGTTTCAGATGAAACATCCCATGAACTTGGAACCTTCCTCACAAAATATCCAAGATATTTAACAGCAGGTGTTTTGAAATAGTAATCATAATCCAGTCCTACTTTGAAAGAGATTATACATGTATCACATGTCTAACCTATAAACATGCAGGTGCTATGTTTTTGAAAATACTGCAATTGATACAGGTTATATGTTTGGGATTGATTTATTGGATTTATAATGGCTACGACATGCCCTTCAAAGGCAACATCATATTAATATTAGGGGGGGGGGGGGGGGGTACTTCACCCATTGACCCCCCCCCCCCCCCCCCCCCCCCCCCATATCAAGAGCTGCCAACATTTGCATCTTGCAATCAGGGGGATTTTGTACAACAATCAGGGAGATATTTAGAATTACATTCAACACAATAGGGAAAAGGTTTCCGTAATCAGGGAGTTTTTCAAATTTGTTCATCAGAACATGGAAATATTTGTTTATTGTCAGGGAACTTTCTGCAGAATCAGGGATAGTTGGCAGCTCCGTCATCCCACCACTACTGCTAAAGCCCAACCAGTAATACATGTGTGATTGTATCTTCCACTTCTTGCATTTCCTTCAATCGGACCCTCATCGATCCTTAGATTAACTGTGCTTTTCTTAAGTAAGTACCCCCAGTGTTCAGTCGTAATTGGTTTATTAACTTATGATTCATTTTTCCAGATTACATAAAACATCTGCATAAAACATGGGTAGATTTCCATGAAATCACCAATTTTTAAAAGGGTCATACTGTTTTGATAGCACTTTTTCCAAATTGCTTATAAAAAAAGAAAGAAAAACACAGCCAATATTCAAATCTCGAAACACAAATTATAAACAAAACAAGAAACGGCCACAGATGTAAGATTATAAAAGGATACTCATTGTACAACAGACTTGTGTTACACAAATCAGACTGGATGGCCTTCCCAGCAGGTACAATCATTCCGTCATCCTGGACCAACTGGCCCACTGGGTCTGGAAATGTACGCCCCTCACCTTGTGAACAACAACAAAATGACAGCGGGAATTAGACAACAATATGGTGAGTCATAATATTGAAAACAGAAAGTCCTGCAATATATTCACAAAAGGACATTATTTAATATTTCGGTACATGTTTCTAATGTTACATTTTGCTTTCTAATTCATATTTCTTCGGCTCAAAATCTAACGAAATGATGCCCTAGAAATAATTTTTTTTTTTTTAAAAGAGCACAACTTGAAAAAATACCAAAATAACTTTGTAAGAGAAAACAGAAATTAATAACAATAACAAAAGTAATGTTACAGACTTTATAACAATCTTACATAAAAATGCCACAAAGAGTCAATCAGGGTATTTAACCATATCTTACAATCCCAAGAGAAAATCCAAGTAAAATTTGAGATGTTAATAATCTTCCTTTGTTGAGACTGCCTGGAACTGTTTGTCCGGAAAATTGCCTTGTAAGTACCCTAAGTATGTCGAGAGTGTTGCGTCTGTTTTGATATTCACTACGTTCATGGAGACCGACGACAAAACGAAAAACAAAAGGTCTCCGTAGGGGAATTCTAAAGACTGGGGTGGTCCACAAAGTTTATGGGAGGATGTTAAGTACAGGGGGAAAGGAAAGAACAAGAGATGTCTCCACAGGGATGTAACAAATAGAGTGTGTGGTACCCTACCTTTTGTGCTGTGTTTCCCCTTTGGTAGCTTGGTAACATAGTCCGATTGCTGCAGGGTGTGCATGTTACCGATAGCAACTTCACATAGAAGCATCAATCCTGTGGAGTTACTGCGAGTTGTGAAGCAGTAGTTGGCGCTCTTGGACACCATGTCTGCAAAGTAAACTCCCTTGCCGAACATGTAACCTGTCTGTTTGTTCAATGATAAATACGAT
This sequence comes from Leptasterias polaris, assembly GCA_037783415.1. Classification (NCBI taxonomy): domain Eukaryota; kingdom Metazoa; phylum Echinodermata; class Asteroidea; order Forcipulatida; family Asteriidae; genus Leptasterias; species Leptasterias polaris. Next base: position 3,603,370 of record JAZGTN010000092.1, on the reverse strand, counting down.
GGTTTACATTTCTCTTGTATAGCATAGCAAGATGCTACACAAAATTTATAAGTTACTACTACAAAATCATCATTTAATTCTCAGTATTAGCATTCAGTGTGCACAAATTATGTTAAGACTAAATAATTTGTTATAAATGTAAAATTGCCACACTCTAAAAGAGAGGCCAAACAGTGCCATCACTGAGGCCAAAGGAGGCAGATCATTGGACGATAGGTGTTCTTTGTGTATAAGTACATGCGTGCGACCTCAGCGTCCCTGTAGCGTTTTGAGTTGTGCAAGGGGTCTATAGACTTGCACTACACCATTCTAAAGGTCAACCCATCACAAGAAAATCAAACAAGGCACAAAAATAGCTATTAGCACATAGCAAAAATGGCCAACCAAAGATGGGTATCGGCCAAAATGCCATTTTATTGATGTACTGATTGTGACTGGTTTCCCGTCTATTTTCCTTAAACAAAAACTTGTTTAGCAATAGTGTGCACTTCAGAAACTCTAACTTTGGGCACAGATTGATGTATTCTGTCCATAAGTTGTTATATAAGTGCAAGATTTTGCTACTTCTGACTCCAAAGCTGAGCTAGCACACATGTTTATTACATGTGTAATTCTACACAAAAACTTTGGTAATGAGATTTTTTTTCTTAATGACAGAAGCTAATAATTGATGATGAAAAGGCAAATTCAAAGATTTGTTGGTGATCACCACATTATAAGAAAAGTAAACCAGTGCACATAATTAAAAACAAACACTTGCTTCAAAATTGTGGACACCAGAGACAATTAGATGTTAATTTTTAATAGATGATATTTTTGCATTGGGCATAAAGAATATTATTTGTTTTTTGCCCTCACACTTATTTATATTAAGCACAGTACACTTAGTACTTTCCTGAGTTCTGTGAAAAAAAATCCACAAGCATCTATCACTCAGGTGGGATTCGAACCCATGACCTTTGCCATGCTAGAACAGCAGATGTCTTACCGCTAGATACAAAGTAATAATACCAGAGACAAAGTTGAAGAACTGTTTTTCAAGAACAGTAATGACATGTCACACTTACTGCCGGTGCCTCTGGTGGGGCTATCCGAAGACCCTGGGACAATATCCCACAGAAGTTAGAGAGGCGGGATCCATGCCAGAGGAGCATGCGGTTGTGGAGTTGACTGAAGGGCTTGTTTCTGGACTTCTCACCTTCACGATCCAGAAGGTACACCTTTGCATGGAACCACATGAAAAATTAGTGAAGCTTTGTGGGAAAAGAAATGATTGAAGAATGAAGGAAGATTGATGATCAGAATGAAGAAATTCAAAAAGGGAAGGAAGAAGGTCTAAGAAAGCCTGAGGCAAAGGAGACATTTGTGGAGGATTGATTGATAAAGAAAGCAAAAGTAAGAGCCAGCAAAATATATATTTATGAAAAGGAAAAAGAAATTAAAAGCAACAAAAGCATGTTGGAGATTATAATAATAAAGAATACTTAGTAAAGCGCCGGTATCCGCCTAAAAATGTGCTCATGGGAAATGGGATAAAACTATCCCAACTTACATGCACACCTACACTTTACAGTTGTAAATTTAATAAAACCATAAAATGCATGAAGACAAACTATTTAAGCATGAATATAGAAACAATTTGGGTTTTCATTTGTTATCAGGGGTGTTTCAAGTCGAGTCTGCTTCTTTTGGTGAGACACTCTTCCAGATGCCAATTTTCGTCAGAAAAGCAAAGCAAAAACAGCTTACCAATCATAATACCATGGTTTTAAACTATTTTGTGACTGCTGACCTGGCAAAAATTGTTCCAACTTATTAACTTTGAAAGCAGCAGTTGGGCAGCTTTACAAAATTAGACTATGGCCACATTCAGACAGCGTACTAAAGTTAGACCCGAACCACCGGTTTAACTTTACGAGCAGCAAAGGGGGGCGGTCGTAAAAATAAAACAGGTCAGTGGTCATCCGTTGTGAGTTAAACCAGATGTAGTCATTTTATTCTGTGTTAAAAGATAAACACAAAGTGGTTTAGCGTTAAACCACCCTCGCCGACCGATTTAACTCATTCAGGTTCAACTCGATTCGATTAAGTTTTAAGAGCGTTCAGACACACAAAGTTAAACCCGAATGAGTTAAAACTGCCTTAAAACCAACTTTAGTACTGTGCCTGAACGACCTCTATCAGTGATATTTGTCTTACTTACCTCCTCTACTTTAAGCTTATATGAGCTGTGTGTGGCTCCATGGGTGTTCTTAGTGTATGTCTTTATCATTTTGAACTCCTCACTGTCTTTTGGAATGACCTGCCATTACAACCAGTGACAAAATGTACATCATTAAAACCGTAAATCCAAAGAATCTTTGGCTAGAGGCCTTTCTGGATCCTCGTCTATCCTATGGCTCGGCTCAAGGCTCTGGCTCAGAGAGGGTGGTTTGGAGGTACAGGAACATCTCCTTCAAAATCGGACAATACTATGGATTTTGGAGGAGTTACCGGTTGATAAGCCGGACAAATTACAACCACAAGGAGAGCGTGAACAATTCCAACGAGATTAAACAAGCAAATTGTTTCATTTTTACCCACAAGTGTAATACCAAGAAAAAAATTATAAAATGCTTTAAGGGAAGCAAAAAAAGAGAACTGAATGTGGTGTTTTTGAGGTGCTTTTTTAGCCTCAAGTCTGAAATCAAAATTAAACAAGTTGGTTTGACTGACGAAGAATAGAGCAGACTTTTCAAAGTGAAGCAAAGACCAATATGGCTCTCATACAAACCACATCGGATAACAGTTCCTAAATAGAAACACTCGGATAAATCCCACTTAAGAGGCAATGACATTACATACATGGTGTACTTCAATCTAATATGAAACCCATATCAATCCACCATCATACAAAGCTTCATCTCTCTCACTGAAAGATCGCTGATTGATTCCTCAAATATCTGTAGAGCCATGGATTAGTGAAGAGAACCCCCCCCCCCAACCCATTTAATCAACACCCAATTTCCACAACCCCCCAATGGGGAACAGCAGAGTGAATTGATGTGGCTATGTGTGACAGCCAGTCATAAACTGGATGACTGCTAGTGAGTTAAAACAATTGTTTTATATCAATTCAAGTGGTTGCTTTCATAAATTTTTCAGATTTGCGAATGACATTATAAAGTAACAAGCTACACGTGTTACATATCCAACACACAATGCACTTGACACAAGTGTTGACTTGTTTATACCTTCATGTGACACTTGAGTTTCTCATAGTTGATATCAATCTGACTCTTGGCCGTCTCCTCGTTCTTGCCTCCCTTCAGTAGACTGTAGGCAACCTCAATCTCCAACAGACTATCCAACATCTTGGCTTTTTGCTGAAGGCAAAGATTTGAGGATAAACATACAACTTGTTATCATGTATTTATCATTTACTTATTTTATCTTTATGGTTATGAAACCAAGAGAAACTTGAAAGCTGCTTGCTCTGTAACCCGTAAGCATGAAGATTCTAAAATGCTTAGTTTCACTTGCGGTGTAAACCTCAAATGGGGGGGAAAATGTCACAATAAGTTTAATTGGGGATGAACGAAGAAAAATTGACTAGAGCGGGATTTGAACCAACGACCTCCGGATTAACGTGCCGGCGCTCTACCAACTGAACTATCTAGCCCTATGCTGGCAATATCTTTGTTCAGGTAAGTATCTTACTGTGCTAAAAAAAATATGTGATAATAAGAGTAGTTTACAAAAACCTACCTGGATGACTTCAAGCCTTTCAAGTAGAGGGATTGAACTCAATCCAAAGTTATGTGGAATCAGGGTGTAGAACCTATTGGAGGCATCCAACATGGCGTTCCTGCTGGCATTGCCAGCCTCAATCAACTGTGGAAAACGAGTATACAAATAATGATTGGTTAAACATAATTATCCGCATAGATATGCCACAAAATTGTGAGGTTTTCTTTTTACTTTGTGAACTAACATCGTCTGCCATTTTGTGGAGTCAAAAATGTGGTTCTACAAAATGGCAAACCATGTAAGTTTACGACGTAAAAGGAAAACCACACCAATTCCAGGCATGTTTGTGTGGATCATTATAATAATAGTAGTGGCTTCTTATATAGTGCTCAAATCAGTCACTTGGTGATGCTCATGCCACTCAAACATTATTAAAAATTTTCCTGCAAGGTGTTTGGAGCTAGGTTGTGAAGCATGAGACCTTTGACCTTTACATAGCACCATGTAATGGTTTACAAGGTGCTGTGGCGCAATAAACCAGGAACACCGGGGCAAACCCCTTCTCTTTTCGATAAGTGCACTGGGTTCTTTTACGTACATCATACAATACACGGGACCTACAGCTTTACTAAGGACAAAGCAATAATGGTTAAGTGTCTTGCTTAAGGACACAAACGTCATGACCGTGACTCGAACCCACACTCTGCTGATCAGAAAAAAAAGATCTTGAGTCAGGTGCTCTTATCCGTACGGCCGGATACGCAACATTCTACATTTAAAACACCTTTCCAGCTATACTCGTTTCATAACAAATGCTTTTTAAAGCCTGAAGCGCCCACTCCAAGGCAATGCGACGCTATAAGAGAAAAACATGTGTGTTTTCAAAGCCCTCTTGATATCATCAAAAAGATTGTTTGGAGTTACCATGATGTCCAAGTAGAAGATCTTTAGCATTGAGCCATTTACATAACACCAAAGAGCAATGCATCTTCTTTAGTACATACCGTCTGGAGCTCTGTCAGAACAGAATATGCACTTTGAATGTGGGAGCGGGATAACTTTCCCAGAGGCATCCTATCCAAGTCAATCTGAAACATGCGGCAAAGAACAAAGCAGAGGTTGGTTAATCATTACAAAAACAATACACAAAAATTGTTAATTGCCTGACGTTTCGACTCTACATCTACATCTACATCTACATCTACGCTGGTACTCAGCAAAGTCCTCTTCTGGATGTAAAAGCTGCGATGAAGACTAGGTGCGCTTGAAACAGGTGAAAATAAGTGCAAGTAAAAAACAAAACTAGTTAGAGCTAATGGGTGTAGATGTGTGACCTAAAGACGCCCACTGATGGAGCGGTGATGATGTCTGCAGGTAGTGCGTTCCAAAGTCTGACTGCTGTGCTCTGCTAGGGTCGAAACGTCAGGCCGTCAACTATATTTTGCATTTATATCATAGGTCCTTTCCATTGGTAAGCAGTTTGCAGCAGCTAATTCTATTTTCTCATAAAAAACCCCAATACAATAACTACATGTACACGACTACACGTTCGACAACAACCCATGACAACAATCCAATAATTTGGGTTCGAGGGAACGGGCACTCCAGACATTCAGAGGTGAGATTTGACAAATATAAATTACAAACGCTTATTTTGATTTTGAACATCAGAGTAAGCCAGGTATTAACATGCGCCAGTAGTTGTTATAGCGCCCTCTTGTGTAGCCTTTATCTTTTGTTTATGTTGCCATTTTTCCTGTAGTCGCATTTTCCCTTTTATCAATAAAGGTACCTTTGAGTATTCTTTATAGTATTCTGCTGTGGCCACCTTGTGTTGTTGCATCCTTCCCCTTACATTGGCGATGCTTAAAATCCCAGACAAAACATGAATTGATTTTCATTGTTTTCACTAAAGTGTGACCCCAAAATTAGACACATTTCTCACAGTAAGGCCGTATAGTGTGCTTATTGAAAACTACATGTAGGATGGACAAGAATGTACTAAGATTGAAAACAAATCATGTGTACTTTTTTCTTTCAAATTACATTGTTTCAATTCCATTTATAGCACCACTTACTATGAGGGAAAACAGAAATGCAAAGACTACATAGACTCAATTCTGGTTCATACTTCACTCGAAAGCAAAGGGAATTTTGGTGATGCAATAATCGGTATGCACTGTTTTTCCGATTGTGACACAAGAAAATTCGCTTTGCTTTCGCCTAAAGTACGAACCGGGCTTAAGATTGAGGTACCAATCCCTTTCTTGATAAGAGGAAGCCCTTCTCTACTCTCACCTCAAATTCCACCATGGTCTTCTTCAGCGTGTCGATGTCAAAGATAAGTTTCATTAACCCTTGGAGCTGTGGATGGAGCTTAGACTCCAGATCAGGCTCATTGCCCAGTTTAGACACCTCCTATGGATGAGCACATATAGAAAGAGTGGTGTAAATCCATGTCACAAAAGCATTCTCCTCCTAAAGGACTGCTTGAAACAGCTGAAGACCACTTGAAATTCTCTCCAAGTGGTCTACCTTACTAGTGCACTGCCTTCCCAAAGATACATAGCCTTAGTATATAAGGTTTCAAATTAAATTCCCAAACAGTTGACATTATGAACGGAAACCTTAAGATATGGACCACTGACAAAGCTGGTGGACCAAAGGTTTTAGCCAGTTTTTGGTAAAAGAGAGTCCAAATTTACTTTAAAAAATCAAAAACTGGGTGTCCAAATTGTTCACTTACAATACAATGACATATAAATGACAGATAAAACAGGGTGTCCAAAACACACCCAGACACCCCTCTGGCTAACAGTATGGGTGGACCAGTGAAACAACAGGCCACCAAGAATGAGTTTAGGGCAAACCCTGACTGGCTGGGAGGGAAGTGGTGGGGAGGATAACTTTTTTAGTTTTTAACCTGAAGTTTCTAAGGGTTTTGCCAGGGGTGCAAAATCAGAGTCTTAACCAGCGTGTGCAACGAGAAAACTGTTTTAATTACGCAGGCTGGAATTGGTTTCAAGCAGATTTGAGTAGTAACCTTTCTATTTATTTATGCCTATCATGTCCAAATAAATATCCATTTTATCGCATGAAATTCAACCCCCCAAAATATGAATTTGACAAAAGAAGCATGTTCTGCTTCTGGGGATCGGTAGTGGAACATATCTGGGTCCAAATTCATGGCTCTGCTTACCGCTGAATTCTGTGATTACGGCGCCCTGTAAAGCATATAGTTCTATGGGCCGTAAGTGCAGAGTTCAGCAGCAAATAGAGTCAGGAAATTGGGTCCTGCACTATGGTCACTGACCAATCAAAGGCCTACCACTGTATAAACTTACATCGTTTCCATAGTCGATGTCCAGTGGGTAAAACCTGTTGGGAATCTTCTCAAAATTCTTGGTGCCAAAAGAGTTTCCAGTCTTCTCCTGATAAATGTCAACAAATTTACGCTTGGCGCAGCCTTTATCCCCAAAGAACTCTTCAAGCTTGGTTCCTCCGATGTCAGTGCCGACTCGACCCCATGATCTGAAGATCCAATATCTAGGGGGGGGGGGGAAAGAGTTTGAAGTAATTATTTATTTAAGCTTTTGTAGACAAAGGTTACAACCAAAGCAAACTGCCTTATGAGCAATATTCAATTTTTATTTTATTAATGTGGTATGGATGGTTCGTGCGAAAAGGCTCGACTCTCCCACTGGTTCGTTTCCTGGCTGATGCCATAATATGTGAGTAGAGTTAGACATTGGTTCTCTCCTATTGCACAAAGGTTTTTATCAGGGCCCTCTGGTTTGCCTCTGTCCAGATAAATCAAACACTTGATTGGCTGTGCTCCATGGTCATATAAGGGTCAATGTGGTTGAAAGTTTGTTTGTTTGTTTGTTTTATTTCCATTCATACTTTCATACATACAGATAAATAATGATTAATGATCGATACAAAATATATCAAAAATTGTAAAACAATTCAGTACAGTATGAATGGGGTGACATCCAGAGAAGGACTGGCCTTCTGTAGTGGAGCACCTGAGACTGCGGTCTGAGTAAACAATATTGGAAAATACAAGCAATGCGTTCCCAGGTTGGGTTATAAATGTAGCAAGTTCGAAAATAAAGTGAGCACATTAAACATACTAAAATAAACATGTAAAAAAAACAAAAATTACAAAAAGAGGTAATTAATGATGATATGGGTCGATGTGGAAGGCTGCCAATGGTGCCTTTAGATGCCTCAAATGTGTGTTATAGCTGCGAGTTAGGATGATCAGCCTCCCAAATTATTGTTTAAAGAACAGGATTGGTAATTATCATACAAGCTAACTAGTTTAAATCTCTGAATGCAAACTGATGATAAAGTTCCCACCAATACCAATCCTGCAGAACATACATGTATTACTGTCATTTATATCGTCAAGTCAAGAAAATAGCATATGAAGACTGTTGCTTAGTATTTGCCTGATTTGAATATGCACACAATCCCTGATAAAACATTTAGTGGTTTTTTGATGTTTTCACTAAATCTCAACCACCTGATTTGGTTGGCTGAGTGGTGTGTGTATATTGAAAAATACGGAATGTAAATGACTCTTCATAAAACCAATGACATACATGTAGGCCCTTTTTGAAACCACAGCCTGGGTTTGGGCTTCAGCTTCGGCTCTGTTAGTAATTTCAAAAGTGCGTGCTTTCCTTACGAGGCTTCAAACAGGCGGATAAAGCCTAAGCATGAATGAGCCTAAGCCCAAGCCATGGTTTTAAAAAACAGTCATAGTTTCCACAGGATTTAAAACTACACATAGTGGAGCTATAAAACCATTTACACGAAAACAATCTCTCTATGAGTTGTGGTGGTTCTGAAAAGATCTGATAAGAACTGGAGTTATATCCACCGGTTACAATAAATCCCTTACTTTACCATTCAAGGATGATTCATGCGACAGAATTTGAAGTTTCTAGTAGCACCTCAAGCCATTCAAAAACACATGTGAAAGGCAAGTCAATAACTTCATACTTTCTTGCATGAAGGTAAACCTAGCTCAATGTATAAGGGGTAATCCTAACAGAGCTCTGTTTGGGCTAACTTTGGCTGAAGATTGCGCTGCATCACCTTGTAAAAACCCTTTGAAGGGTATATAAACAGGTCTCATAATTCAAGTATAGCTCTGCATACCTGTTGTAAAAATAATGAATAGAAATGCTCATCAGGCAAATATAAAGCACTGGAAAAAAGGGTATTATTAGTGTAGTGAAATGTAAAGGAATCAACCGCATGCGCGAGCTAATTGCAAAGCGCGAGCTTATTGCTAAGCGCGAGCGTGTGCGCGGTTGGTTTCTAAATAATAATATTTTGATTTAGAAGATGATTAATAAAAAAGATGGAAATAAAATAAAGGACTGTAAGAATAAGAAGTAAGTTTGGGGAAGATACTGGAACGGAGCAGAGCTCAAGCAGAGCTCTTAATAAAACCCTTGTTCAGACTTAAAGATATCACCACTTGCGTCAACGTGTCATTTATTGGTGGTCATCTCCCGATTATCTATACTACTCCGCACGTACGCTGGGAAGAAAGGACCCAGGAGAAATCCTACCCAGGCTCATGACACTACATTAGTACTGTTTTATTATTAATAAAAGTGGGTGTGTTTTATGGTAGATTTATGTCCCATATTCCAACAGGAGACACCATTTCAAACCCTCCATTAATTAATGTTTGCCTCTGACCTTCAAAGTTTTTTTATTTTTTATTGGAAACTCATTGGGTCCAGCAAACCTGACATGCCTGATGGGTTTTGATAGATCACTTGATTCGAATGCATACTGGAAAATGTACAGGTTGTGGCACATTACACCTCCCCCCAAACAAATAAAAACAATATTTCGCCTAAATATCTTCTATAAAAACTTGAAAGGAGTAAATGAAGTGATATGTGATCAATGATTTGTTTTGTGTTTTTAAAAAAATTACAAGAGAATTATACCAAGAAAGGAAGTGACCTCGGCCCAATTTCATGGCTCTGCTTACAGTAAGCAAAGAATCAGCGCTTACGGAAGCAGGGAATTCCGCGCTTACGTCAAGCATATTTCACGGGTTAGCAAGGAATTTTTGCTTGTGCGCGTGCGTACTCCACATTACAAGGCATTCTCTGCTTACACAGCTAGCACAGAAATTCGGCGCTTGCACAGTTAGCGGAGAATGGTGATCACAAGCGCAGAATTCGGCGGTAAGCAGAGCCATGACATTAGGCCCTGACTACCTCTTGCATCAAGCTTGATAAACTCCTTCCTCCATGATAAACTACACTGGTGAGGCAGCCTTCTATGATATGGATCATTTGACTTGATGAATACACCAATCAATTTTACCCTGCATAGATGTTTGATCAAGCATTGTATACTTAAGAGTGTTCAGTGGGAAACAAGATCCACAGGCAACCTCAAGTGGGGAGCTACTTTGCTTATTCAAGAGCAGATATCTTAACTGCTAGACTACTGAGCAGAACCAGTTTCAGTTTAATATAACAAGCAGTGGGTACTTTCTGTACATTTTAAAGTGAAGGTTTACGTTTGGTATCACTCTTAAAATTAATGGCATCAAAAACCTATTGGTTAGAAGCCTACAGCAGCTTTTGATAGTATAAAGCATTTTGAGAATCATTTCACTACAAAGTAACACGGTTATGTCAAAAGATATCAGTTTTTATGCCCCAAAATTTGAATCTGAGAAACGTTACTGTTCGATACATTTCTCAGATTGTGTAGTCCTATTAGAGATTATTCTTCCTGCGTGAACATATTTGCTCTAGATTATTTGCAATATCTCAAAAACACAACCACCTTTTTTGAAATGAAGTTTTCACAGGTTAGTTTTATTGTATTATTATTGGCTTATTAAAAACAATCAAATGGTTCCAAAAACCAAAAGCATACTCTGCCTTTAATGTAACAAATATTGACACTAAAATGAAATTTGTTTTTTATTTTGATAACAATAACAATAGTGTACATTTATCATGCGTCATGTCTGTCATAAAAGATACTCCTGGCGCCAATTTTATGAGATGAAGCAATCATAATAAAAAACTTTGAAAACAAATTTAGTCCTATTTACTTCAACTCCTTTTAGTTATTGGTTACATTTTGATTACAATTTCAAATTAACTTTGGTTGTGGGCAGTTTTATAATTTTGATGATGCAGAAGGGATCCAAACCTAATTCCCCTTTCATTTCTAACTAAGCCCCCCCCCCCCCCCCCAGTCAATAAAAGCAGCTAATCTTATCTGCTCTGTTACAACAGTGGATTTCAGACAAAGTAACACGGTTATGTTAAAAGATATCAGTTTTTATGCCCCAAAATTTGAATCTGAAAAACACTAACAATAGTGTACATTTATCATGCGTCATGTCTGTCATAAATGATACTCCTGGCGCCAATTTTATGAGATGAAGCAATCATAATAAAAACTTTGAAAGAGATACAAGGTGAGGTGGTGCATTGCTGCCACACTATGCCAGATTCACTGGGCAACCCCCCCCCCCTCTCTCTTTACAGGAAATGTCCTATTCAAAAGACGAAGCAAATGGTTAAATGTCTTGCTGAAGGACACAAGTGTCAAGACTGGGACGTGGACCCACACTCTGCTGATCAGAAACACCAGAGCTTGAGTCCGGTGCGCTAGACCACTCGGTCATGACAAGACACATTTTACAGTGTGAACAACTACTCAATTTCCTGCCACATGTTTGTTACTCTACAACTGAATTTTTTTTAGTCCTATTCCCTTCAACCCCTTTTATCTATTGGTTAAATTTTGATTAGAAATCAAATTAACTTTCGAGGTGGGCAGTTTCATATTTTTGTTGATGTAGAAGGGATCCAAACCTAATATCTCTTTCAATTCCAATTAAGCCCCCCCCCCCCCCCCCAGTCAATAAAAACAGCTAATCTTATCTCTTATCTGGGAATGCTTTTGGTCTGTTACAACAGTGGATTTCTGACAAAGTAAATACATTCAAACAGGGCCCAATTTCATAGGGCTGCTTAAGCACAAAATGTAGCTAAGCACAACAAAATTATGCTTACCAGAATAAGATTACCGGCCAAACTACCATGTCACATGTACAATTTGTGACTGGTATCCTACTCATTTCTGCTTAGCAGAAAATTGTTAAGCTATATTTTTTGCTTAAGCAGCTCTACGAAATTGGGCTCAGTGTAGTTCAAGTACATTGCTGCCAAAGCCTCCAGAATATTTGGTTTCATTAGACTTACTGTTCTCACCAAAGAATCAGTTTCTCTAGTTTTGCCTTTTTAGAGAGCCTGTCTCCAAGGTTGATTTAAGTTTTGTGATAAACCCATTTTCCAGTTTATAGAATCCTCATGAAAGTGGGGACAAAAATTATAAGTCTCTAACCTCACCTTAAAGGCAGTTTATACTTTTGGTAAATGTCAAAGACCAGTATCCTCACTTGGTGTATCCCAACATATACATGAAACAACAAACCTGTGAAAGTTTAAGCTCAATCGGTCATTGCAATCACCAGAAAAAAGTGGGGAAAAACCTTTTACTCATTTCTCAAAAACTATAGCATTTAAAGCAAAAATATTTCAAAGGGAGTTTCCCACCATGTCCATCTTTATACCATGTAAGTTATGCGTGAATCTGTGAACATTTATATTTTTACTCTTACCAATGTTACAAACACCCTTTAAAGGGTGTGTACAACATTGGTAAGAATGAAAATATAAATGTTCACAGATTTGCTCATAACTTACATGGTATAAAGATGGTCATGGTGGAAAACTTCCCTGGAAATAGTTTTGCTTGAAATGCCATAGTTTTTAGGAAATGAGTAAAATAATAGTCTTTATCCTGCAGGATAAATTCCGATGCTTGAAAAGAAGTTCGATTTAGCTGAAACTTTCACAGGTTTGTTATTTCATGTATATGTTGGGTCACATCAAGTGTGGATACAGGTCTTTGACAATTACCAATGTTGTACACACCCTTTAAAGTAGTGTAAAATTTCATTTTACTTGATACTCTTTCAGAGCAAAACTTGAAACATGACGTCATCAGCAAATAAAGTAAAAACTTATTGCTAAATTCTCATGCCATCAGAAACAAAAATAAAGCAAATTCAACATGCAGCCAATTGATATATCACACATCAGCATATGGATAAAAACCTAAATAATCAAACAATATTGTGAGTGACTTTCGCTAAAGCCACACAAGATCAGGCAGATTATTTGGTCACTAAATTTGTCATATGATCCGCTTCGAATAAACACTGACCGTTGATGACATTTTGGGATTCAAAGTATAGTTTGTGCGCATTGCAGGGGGGTTACTCGTTACGTTTGACTGGTGAAATACATGTAATATTGATATTTATACACTCCAAGACCTTGGCTCATGATGTGGTTCATCAATGAGGCATGGGTACCATCTGGTTACTATGCCCCTTTCACATTGGACAAACATCACAAGGAGTATCACTGGAATATTTAGTAGACCTTTTCACACTTGAAACGCTTACCCTAGCAAACGCCCAGGAAATAGTTCCACCTGCTTGGGAGTACGGTTAAAGGTAGGGTCATAGATTAGTGACTATTCCAAAATGTAATAACCCTACAAACCTATTTGGTTTATAAACTGTTTTTTAAAAAGGTTTCCCTTCGAAGTAATATGGTTGGGAAAATTGTTCACCCCAAAACTTAAAAGTTGTCTTGGTTTATAATGGAACTCGGTCACACTAACCATTACAGGGCCCAATTTCATAGAGCTGCATAAGCAACAAATAATTGCTGAACAATTTTCTGCTCAGCAAACATGAGCAGGAAACCAGTCACAGCTGGTATGTGACATCACAATTTGGTTGGTTAACTTATTCTAGTAAGCGTGATTTGTTTGTGCTTATCTTGTGCTTAAGTAGCTCTATGAAATTGGGCCCAGGGGCCTTTCTCAAACCTCGTCTTGGGCTCCGTCTCCGGCTTGGGCTCCGTTAATTTTTGTTGCTACAGCATGTGTTTGCACGCGGTGGTTCGAACATTAGACGGAGCCTGGAGCCAGAGCCGGAGCCGGAGCCTAAGCCGAGGTTTGAGAAAGGCCCCAGGATGGAACAGCTCTTGGTGTGATCATGAGCATTTAGACTCACCTGATGAACTTGCACTTGGTGTCACTTTCCAGCAATTGCAGCTTGTAGTATGAGTTGGTACCCCTGGAAGCATCGACCAAACCAAGTGTGGCACTGAATAAGACACCACTGTCCCTCAAGACATGGGTGGTGTCTTCAAGTCCTACAAAAACAAATTAATTAAAAGAATTTAACATTAATCACACATGCTGGGAGTTTATTTTGAGCGGTTTAAAAAAGATAAGGTGTAGCTTAGTGATTGAAAAAGTACATCGGTCAGGTTGACGTAGTGGTATCTTGCCTTGCCTTCCACCTCTGGGATCCCGACTCAAATCACACCGGGGGCACTATGTGGATTGGGTTTTCAGTCCCTGCCTGATTGCGAGGGTTTCCTCTGGAGTTTTCCTCCCACATCTAAAACTTAAACTTCCAATATTGTCTTTCTCTCCATGGGTTTCTTGGCTAGTACAGTGATTTTCTCGGAGTACTTGGCTTCACATCCAGAATTAATAAATGAGAATAAAATGAAACCCCAACTCTATAAAGTTATTAACTATGGTTCTTCCCCACTCTTAAAATCCAGCAGTGTCTGGTAACTTAACACCCAAACTGCTGGACTCTGATTATAATAGTAAAGCCTGATCTCAAGTAATGTATGATCATCATCATTTAGCGGTCGCAACCGAAATCCCATTTTACAATGCCATGCCATGAGTCTTAATCCCTCACTAAGTATAATCAGCTGACTAGTGCAGTCCTGAGTCCTACAGAATAAAACTTTTTGTTTAACATTTTTTGCTTCCTTTTGATTTCTATTTTATACGTGTCTTCTAATCCCAAATTCTTTGTCAAATTTGTTTTTTTAGCCATGGTGTCTTTCTCTTTTAACAATTTTGATAGGGTGATATGTTTTTTTTATCAACACAGTGTTCATACTGAGGGCCTCCATGGAAAGCAGTTCTCTGCGCTGATTAAAGTTTACCCTCATTAAAGATGGTGTGAATAAAATAAACTAAATAAAATAAACATGCAGTTTGGATTTTGATGGGTTTCTGATAGTTAGGGTCAGTTCAAGTCATAGCTTCCAAGAAACATAGCTCAGACATTTACTTACAAACCATAGTTAGTGTACTGTATTAAGTACTTTTTCAAATTCACCATGTGAAGTAAAACCAGAGAGCAAATTCCTCTACTTGTGAGATTTTTACATAGAGACTGTGCTCCGGTTGAAACAGCAGGCCATTAACTATTTTTCTTGCACTTATACCAAGAGCAGTATCCAACAGCTAATTCTAATTTTCTCCAAAGTGAAATGTATCAATCAAATCTGCTATTCAGGTCTGTTCTATATGTTTATTTGAATAATTCAAAATAGGAAAATCTATAATGTCAATTTTGTGTGTGATGTGACTGACACTTAATATAAAACAACCAAAATAAAGCAAATGTCAAAAATTGTTTAAGCTGAATCATGTATTTATTTGTTTTTCTATTTTTACAATTTGTTTTCCATAAATTATTCCTAGAAATCATATCACCTAAGTCCTCTTATCTCATTGGAAAAACAGGAAACCAGTCAAAGTATCCGGAAGTTGCCACTTTGCGTTTTTCATTTAGGAAGTTGTCATTGTTTGAGTGTTTTTTGTACAGAAAAACAAGTCAGTGAGCTGGCATCTGCTTTCATGGCACTCTAATGGATCAAGCCCAGATAACAAAAACA
The DNA here is from genome assembly GCA_037783415.1 of Leptasterias polaris. Lineage (NCBI taxonomy): Eukaryota > Metazoa > Echinodermata > Asteroidea > Forcipulatida > Asteriidae > Leptasterias > Leptasterias polaris. The sequence continues at coordinate 3,587,780 of JAZGTN010000092.1, read as the reverse complement.
GTCCACAGGAAAACTGAAACTTTCCCCCGTGCGGACATGAAAAATGATTTTGTAGTGGAATTGCTACCTCTTGTATAAATGTCATGGTTGTGTTGTGGCTTGTTTGTTTCAAATTACTGCAGGGGTTCGCCGAGTCTTGTTTATTCACAGAAATGTCAACTGCTTCTGCCGGACTGTGATGTTTTTCCTTCCCAGCAGGAGTCAGAAAGCATTGCTTCTTTGTACGGCAGTGTAATGAACAAAACTATATTCTAATAACAGTGGTTCCAAAAGCCTATTCTTCAATTTTGTCGCTGCAGCCATTGGCAATAGCCAAAGACGCTTGATTCGGACACGACCTTAGTGTGGTGCAACCAGAGAGAATTTCCAAGCATCGGCTCTTTTCTCAACCAGGGCCCGATTTCATAGAGCTGCTTAAGCACAAAAAGTAGCTAAGCACAACAAAATTTCGCTTACCATAGCCAAAGACGCTTGATTCAGACACAAAATTTTGCCTGCCAAAGATGCTTGATTCAGACACGACCTTAGTGTGGTGCAACCAGAGAGAATTTCCAAGCTTCGGCTCTTTCCAAACCAGTGCCCGATTTCATAGAGCTGCTTAAGCACAAAAAGTAGCTTACCCCAACAAAATTTTGCTTACCAGAATAAGGTTACCAGCCAACTTACCATGTTACATGTACAATTTGAGACTGGTATCCTGCTCATTTCTGCTTAGCAGACAATTGTTAAGCAATATTTTCTGCTTAAGCAGCTCTATGAAATTGGGTACTGGGCTTTGGCTGGGCCTCTGGCTCCAGGCTTTGTTTGATGTTGAAAACACTGTACAAAACGTACAAAACTCCAACATCGATGATAGAGCCCAAGCTGGAGCCAGAGACCAAGCGAAGGTTTGGGAAAAGGCCCTGGTAACAGATGCCCCAGTGGCTGCTTTTGTTGAGTGTGAACACTGCCCTCTATTTGCAGTGCACACACCGAATACCAATCCACGCTACACTCGTGAAGGAGAGCAATATGTATCAAAGTACATTGTACTTGTTCATGTCTGGCGCAGATATTTACAGAGTGAACATCAATCTTTGAGCTTTCAAACATAATCCGGGCAACAACTGATTGAATACATGTAGCAGATCCGATTCCATGGACAAGATGGACTTTCTCTCATAATATATGTACGTCTAGTATCATTGATTACATCTAAAGATTTCTGTTAAAGATGATGAACCGGATTTTAAATATCAAAAGATATCAAAAGACAAAAAGTGAGGAGTTTCAATCTGCAAGCTCACTGGTTGAAAAGTTCATATCTGTACAAATCCACTGGAATAGTATCTATCTCTGAAATACTGTCAAAGTCAAGAAAATATTATTTGAAAACCCTACAATCACCATTGCTCATTTCAATTGTTTTAATTAAAATAAGCCAATGTGAAAATGCACGCAAAATCTCCTGACAACATTGGTGTATGAACTTATTAAATATAAAAGCATTTAAACAATAATGCAAACTAATTTTAAATGAAAAAATTAAAGGGAGAAGCAATCTATCAGACGAATGGAAAGCTTTGGGTTGAGCAAAATTGAAGAAGAAAACAGCTCAATGCTGACAACCATGTGTTAATCTTTGAGGGATTGTTTGCTGTGAGAAAAACTAGAGGTACAAAAACAGAAAACAAACCCCCACCCCCAAAACAACAACAAACCAACAAACCAACAAACAAACCAACACCCCCAAAACACCCCCAACAAACAAACAAACAAACAAACAAACAAACAACCCAACAAACAAACAAACAAACAAACAAACAAACAAACAACCCAACAAACAACCCAACACCCCAACACCCCAACAAACAAACAAACAAACAAACAAACACCCCAACAACCCAACAAACAACCCAACACCCCAACAACCCAACAAACAACCCAACACCCCAACAAACAAACAAACAAACAAACCAACAAACTTCTATCATGATATTGACAACACAGAAAAATGTATCACAATTTATTGGTGTCGCTTTAATGTTAAAGTTCAAAGCCACCTAGTAAACATTAATACACTTCTCTTCAGTCGATATTATGTAAATTTTCTGAATTTTTCCAGGGACAATGACTTGCTGTCATAAAGTAGGGTTTAAGAGATAATTCCCTCAGAGTGTTTTTTGATAATAAAAGAAATAACCAATCACCACTTCAAACTAAGCTAGGTTATGCATTTATAATGACATGCCATTAAGTACATAACGTATCATGTGATATACTCTTGCTCAGCCACTAAACTAACTCAGCCACTTGTAATCATCAGGTTTATTAAAGCAACCAATCTGGGCAAAACTCCTTGGATATTATGCAAATTACCCAGGGCCAATCCATTTTAATGGGGGGGGGAGCAGTGTCTTAACTCCTCGTTTCTAGGGGGTCTGTGTATGAGTGGTAAACCACAGCGCTGCTGGCAAAGCAAGGGATGGTCACATGGTGAGAGCTGACCAGATGTAGTTGGTTAGTACTCAAGAGAGGATTATATCACTGGGTGTTCGGGATTCACTCCATCACCGATTTGGAACGAGGATCTATTACTAACGGATGGTCAATTCACACTGAGCGATATTGCTACAAATTATACGAACTGACCGGAAGACTTTCCATGGTTGGATTGATAACTTTTTAAGGAGTACTTTGACAAGTGACTGGATCTGGAATTTCACTTGCTCCTCCAATCAATGAGAGTGTGAAATTATCAAGTGTGATTGGGCATCTTCAAAAGTATATGTAAGTCAATAATTACTCTGAAACCTCTATACTTGTGTGACAGGTATCAAACACGGCCCCCAGTTCATTTTCGGGGGGGGGGGGGGGGGCATGTTTTATACCTGTCACATAGACTATTTACAACAATCAGCAGTTATAATTGCTTTTAGTTTGTGTTAACACACAGGGCTCTTGATGTCAAGATCAGGCATAATATTTGGCCCTTGGAAAAAAGTAGGACAATTTTGTTGAGCACAAGGGATGACCTACTTGTTCATATACATTTATAGTGCATGGTTTAAAGGACTTTTCAGGCTATTTAATCACAGTTTTTCTGATCTTTCCAACGGCAGAAAATCTGCAATCAGTCTAAAGTAGGAAGAATATATGCCTGAAAGTTTCAATACTGCTTTATTTTTAGTTCAATTGTGTACATACTGTGAGTGAGCAGAGCCCAATGTTTTAATTTAGGGCACTTTCGGCACACTATTATTCTGGCTAAATGTACCTAAACTGTATGTTATACATTAATTGCTGATTTTGTAGTGTGTGTAAAACTAGATTACCAACATACACAAATATCTTGGAATTCAAACATAACTTGTAAAGTACAGTCATCAGTTTTGTCAATGATGATTGACAACATCTGTCAATCATAACTGATAATTCCAGTTTGTTACAAAGATAGCTCTCAGTTCATGCATGTCATGCCACTCCAGTGTGTGCATGATACTGCACCATAACTATTCCTGTCCGACTTGCACTTGAACCATGGAGGATGCCTCCATGCATAGAGTACATCTATAAGTGTAGGTTTTGAGTGGGATAATATTCTTGGGTCAGGCCTTTTGTTTAGCTTTTTGTAAAGTAGCCTACCAGGCTAGTAAACTAAATGCATTTTACTTGCCCCAGGAAGTTCTAGTAGCCCAGGTTTTAAACATGTTTTGCTACGTGTATCTTTCTGATAGGTTTCGATGGCGTACGGTTAGCGCAACGACGACTTTTAGTGGCTGTGACGTCATCACTCTTTGCGTATTTGTGATGTTTTACACAATCTGTTTAAGTGTAAAGGTTTTCTCGACATGAGTAACAGCGGCACTACACGTATGTAAAAAACGAATAGTAAAACTTACTAAAAGTCAGCAATTTCCTCTTATTTTTGAAAAGAAAAACCAAACTTACCAACAGGCAGATACTTTATGGTCCTTCATAATTCATTTAAGGTTGGATTTCTTTGGTGCTGTGTTAGTTTTGGTTGTCTATTTTGACTACATTTGTGTGATGCCAAAACTCTGTTTAAAAAAGTCAAGTCGGCCAACGTTAACGCTATACGCATAGGCCTACGCACGCTACAGTGTGTAACTGTCTATACCAGTGACAGTGTGCATTTGATTTAGTCACTAGTTTTGTGTTGTTGTACAAACGTTTTGAAAACGTAACCGGGGTCGTCATCGAAACCTACACACAACCTGTCAGAACGGTTACGCGCACGGATAGCTAATTGAGGTTGTACACTCTAACCGTACGCCAACGAAACCTATTTATTAATGGTAGCGATCACAGCCAGTTTAATGGTCAAATGAAGTTACATTCACAAACTCAAACAAATAAATTAACAAATTTTGTAACATTCATTATTTACATCTAAAAAAGAAGAAATATGAGCATTTCAAACAATTAAGTTGCACAGTTTTTAATAGCCCATAGGGCAAGCTTAGAAGTGGTGTTGACTAGCCCGCAGCAGTTTTTACTGGACAATGTACGCCACTGGGCTAGTGTTCAGGGCGAGTCCTGTGGGTGTAAGGATGGACAGGGAAAGGGCATGCAATTTTAGTCAGCCATTTAAGACCTCATCACAACTCTTTTGCTCCTTTATAGACCTTTCCATTGTTGATCAACAAAGTGCGCTGGTTGGCATGGACGGACAAATGTTAGCAAAACATTCAATCGTGTTAAAAAATGTTGTGACCAAATTCAACATTTTCTGTAAAGATTCATAAACGGAAATACCTTCCATGATTGGTTGATTTGTTTCCAAAAAATCCAACACTATTTTTGAATATTTGTGCAACATTGCTACAAACTATGGCCATTACCGTAATTTTCGGATTATAAACCGCCCGGCGTATAAACCGCAATGCTCCAAAATATGGAAAAAATATTTAGGTGTCAGCGCATAAACCGCGCGGGCGTATAAACCGAGGCCAAAATGTTAAAAAAACTAACCTCAAAACACGGAAGTGAAGTTCGCAAAACTGCGTATGGTAAGCTTTGGCGATATTGCTTTTTTTCATTCACGATACATCGTCAAAAATATATCGCGATATTCGATGATATCGCGGTTAATTTGTGACGTGAGTTGATGAGGGAACCCACTTCAGATTTAAAAATAGTGTTAAAACTGAAGTGCCGCGAATTGGTTATTGATGTAAGGAAATTTGATAAAGGCTGTAAGGCTCTCCATTCTAGCCATGGTTTTATTCTTCATGTTACCCGAAGCACCACGAGCGCAATTGGCACAGGCTGATTGGCCGATTCCTGACCGGCCGCTTTCCGATTGGCCGATCGCGTGAATAATTATGACGTAGTGCTTCTCGCAGCACTGCCATAGTATTCATCACCTCGATCTCGCAGATGTGCTTGCATGCTCCTAACGTGGTAAACTTTATAGTTAGGGGGTGAAGGAATGGCGGCGTGTAGCTGTGGGAACGAAAAGGCAAGGGAAATTCCCTTTGTGAGAAATCACCTCGTGGTCGGAGGAACGTTTTTATACATGTACGTGCGTGAGCAATACCGCACAGTTTTCGTTTGTTTGATGTTGGTCTGTATGAGACCGTCTGTTCGGAGATATATCAGCATATGGAGATCGCTGGGATAAATAGACAGGGGACCAATCTAGTCTAACTCGAGTTTCGCTGATTGTTCATCTCTGAGGGGGGACTGAACTCTAACAATAGGGCGGTTGACAAACGTTTTATAAAGGCAACACGGAATACAAATGAGGCGGGATTTTCAACAGGCATTTTCAACAGGATTTTGTCACCACACAGGCATGTTTTGCAGGATTTTTTATCGTTTAAGAACATTGTTTTTATTTAGAACATTTTACAAACGATCTTTCTTTATAAAAATGCTGTTTTTTCTCTTCCATATTTATACGTCGGCGTATAAGCCGCCCGGAGAATAAACCGCAGGAGTTTTAAAAAAAGTCAAAATCAACGTATAAACCGCGGTTTATAATCCGAAAATTACGGTATCTGTTTTTGATTTGCAGTTATGGCTTTCCATAGATTTCCAACCTAGGTTGGCAACAACTGGGCTGTGACATTGCAATAGAAAGGTCTAAATATAATGCACCACGTCTATCAGAAATGACACACCTGGCATGGACTTCTTAAACCATGTGGAGCTTGTTAAGAATGGTCTCATGAGGCCAAGCACCTTGGAAGTGATACAAGGTGAAGTGGGGCATGATGTTGGTGTCAGACTATGCCAGAGATCAAATGAGGCAGGAAGTTTTCTTTGCCAACCAAAAGCTGGCCGGAGGAAAACCAGCCAGAATCTACAGGTGTATTTTGGCTGACAGTTTCTACAATTTTAAATTAGTTTAAAGCAAATTGGCACTTATATTTACATCCTCGTTTAGCTTAGAATTTTTATGATGATTTTCACCCAGGGCCCAATTCCTAGACAGACAAAAGTAATCTTTTTTCACAATTGTTTTGTGCTTATGCAGCTGTGTGAAGGTTGGGCCCAGGTGGTGAAGTGAAGGCCAAATCATGCCAATGAAATGGTTCATTTCTCTGCTTTGGTGAGATGAAAAACGCTATCATCAAAGTTCAACGATGGTGACATGCTTTGAAGTGTTAGTATATTCACCGGTTATCAGGCCTGCTTACTACATCACAACAAATTTTAATTTGAAGATTATACTTGATCTAACAATCAATTTACTTTGTGAAATACCAAGACAGATGTACTTTCCATCGACCCTTGCCAAATACACCTAAATGCATACCCTAGCTAAACTACATTGTAAACACTGGCAAATCTGTCAAAAGTAAATCTGTTCTTCTATATAATAATAATAATAATAATAATATGGATTTATATTGCGCTTTATCACACCCAAGGGCGTCTCAAAGCGCTTCGAACATTATTACCCCTGGTCACTGGGCCATTTATTTCATTCCTTAAACCATCTCAGCTCCCTGGGGAGTATAACAGCCTGTGCTGCAATATATGCGCTACTAAGCTAAATCAATCACAAGAACCATCTCTGCCCTCACAGGTACCCATTTTACCCCTGGGTGGGGAGAAGCAATTATAGTTAAGTGTCTTGCTCAGGGACACAAGTGTCGACCGGGACTCGAACCCACACTCTGCTGAACAGAAACACCAGAGCTTGAGTTCGGTGCTCTTAACCGCTCGGCCACGACACATATACTTCATACGCTCATTGCTGTTAAACATTTTTAAGGCAACAATGTTTGGACGTGACCATCTTCTCACCCATACACTCTTGCATTGATGAGTTGAAGAACAAAGAGCCATTCCAACAGCTTTATTCCACATACTGCATCTCTTTGAAACTCCTTGCCTGGTACATAATCTACACCATCCTACAATCTAGACTGTTTTAACAGGAATATCAGTTATTTTAATCTCAAATATTTTCATCTTTAATATTTTCATCTTTAATATTTTTTCTTGTAGCCCCTTTACCAAGAGTGGCTTTTAGGCTTGTTTGGGGCAAGATTACTTTAAAAAAATAAAAATAATAATGACATATAACTAACATCATTCCCCACTTTTGTAATCTTTTCCAGCATCTGTTTATTTGTCCATCTGATTTACGTCATGTATAACGTGAGCGGCTAATTTTATTTCTTTGTTTCATGACAGCCCAATTGGTAGGTCTGTCATAAAGTCCCTACATTACACTCATTCAGCATAATGAAGTCTATTATTTGCATTTTGAAAAGGCAGGCTGCTACAAGTTTGGCATATCCTGGACCTTGCCTCCATCCATTATGTCGCTATTCTTTGTATCTTTCCAAATATATTTTTTCACATTGAATGTACAAAATAAACATCCCTTTTCAAAGTGCAGCATGTCATTGTTGCATTAGGGATAAGAAACAGGACTGTTTTTTGCCATAATGATATGATAAGAACTGTAAATTCAATGCTTTCTGAATCTTGCAAAAAACACACAAAAACAGCCCCAAAACAACAAAACAAAACTAACAACAGACACCTCCTTGGGTGAGACTTTTCACATTCTAGAACAGGGCCCAGTTTCATGACTCTGTACCACAGAATTGTCTGCACTTATGGTGCCCTGCCCTGCATGATTCTATGGGCTATAAGCACAGAATTCCGCAGTAAGCAAAGCTGTGACATTGGGCCCAGACGCTTCAATAGCTAGATAACCAAGATCGCCCAGTGTATTAAAGGGTGTGTACAACATTGGTAATTGCCAAAGACCTCTATCCAAACTTGATGTGACCCGACATATACATGAAATAACAAACCTGTGAAAGTTTAAGCTCAATCAGTCTTCGGAGTCTTGAGTCTTGAACTTGAGAAAACAGTGAAAAACCCCCTTATGTGTTTTAACTTCTTTTCAAACATCGGAATTTATCCTGCAGGATAAAGACTATTATTTTACTCATTTCCTAAAAACTATGGCATTTCAAGCAAAACTATTTCAAGGGAAGTTTTCCACCATGACCATCTTTATACCATGTAAGTTATGTGCAAATCTCTGAACATTTATATTTACAATCTTACTAATGTTGTACACACCCTTTAAAGCACGAGTGTGTCACATTGGTAATTGTCAAAGACCAGGGCCCAATTTCATGGCTCTGCTTACCGCCGAATTCTGCGCTTACCGAGCATTCGAGCAATCACCGAATTTCCGTGGTAGCTGTGTAATCGTAGAATGCCCAGTAACGTGGACTACGCAAAAGCACAAGCAAAATGTCCATGCTAACCCGTGAAATACGCTTGACGTAAGCGCTGAATTCCCTGCTTACATAAGCGCCAATTGGTAAGCAGCTTTTGGTAAGCAGAGCCATGAAATTGGGCTCAGTGTCCACACTTAATGTGACCCAACATATGCTTGAAATAACAAACCTGTAAAAGTTTAAGCCCAAATCAGTCAGTGATGTCACAAGAAAAAAAGTTGGAAAAAAAGTACTTTTTCAAATATTGTTGTTTGGACTTGTTAGATCAAAACTATTTGTTTTCCTCATTTATCAAAAATTATTACATTTCAAGCAAAATAATTTCAAGGGAAGTTTCCCACCATGACCAATTTTATACCATGTACTCTGTGTGCAAATCTGTGAACATTCATATTTTTTAACCAATGTTATATGCACACCCTTCCTTGTAAAAACAGTTTTCACAAATTCAGTTTCAAAGTGTCTGTAAAAGCCAGCTGGCAACTGTAAAATCAATACCGGGACAATTTAAAGGCACTGTACACGTTTGGTAATTACTCAAAATATATATTAGCATAAAAACTTACTTGGTAACGAGCAACGGAGAGCTGTTGATAGTATAAAACATTTTGAGAAACGACTCCCTCTGAAGTAATGTAGTTTTTGAGAAAGAGGTAATTTCTCACTCAAATAATAAAAGACTTCTGGCCAGAAGCCTTTTATTCCTATCTGAAAGCACACTAATTTGTACAATAAGGGTGTTTTTTCTTTCATCATTTTCTTGCAACTTCAATGACTAATTGAGCTCAAATTTTCACAGGCTTGTTATTTTATGCATATGTTGGGATACACCAAGTGAGAATACTGGTCTTTGACAATTACCAAACGTGTTCAGTGCCTTTAAATGCAGCGTAGGTAATGAGGTCATTCAATTAGGTTGCAAGAGGTTCAACCCTGACCAGTACACTGCATGGATTTATTTTGGGTTAGACGCAACTTCGAATGCGCGTTTGATATTTTTAAGCAGAGAGACACAGAATGCGTTTATCTTTAGTTTTAAACCCATAAACAATGTCTGGTTACCCGGATTCAGAAAGCAATTTTCTGTAGGATAATGACAGTATTTTCAGGTGGAAATATTTCTGGGAATGCGTGGCACCAGTTACCAAGTTTACGTAGGGTTATGATTGATTATTAACCAACCATGAGTTTCTTAGGTAGGGCGAGGGGGCTGGTCAAGACTAAGCAAACCTGTTTATTTTATTACATGAAAATGTCACACAGAAATCACCTGAATAAGTCAATATTTATGCGAGCTAGTCAAATGTACCGATGCTGGGGTGAAAGTCACTGCTGATAAAAAGTTATGAAGCAAGGATCCAAATTTTCAGAGGTATGTTGAAATGATGGCATTCAAGGTTTTAGCCAAGATTTGGTAAAAGGGTGTCCAAATCTGCTGGAAATTTAAAAACTGGGTGTCCAAATTGTTCACTTACAATACATTTACATGTAAATGACAGATGAAACAGGGTGTCCAAATTTAAAACAGGGTGTCCAAAAGACACCCAGACACCCCTCTGGCTAACACTATGATGGCATTTCAAGCTTTAGTAGCCCCATGAGAATAGATCTCAGGGAACTTTTGGTATCCTCAGCATTATATCTAAAGAAATTTAAAAAAACTCGCAGACAGACAAAAAAGTCTGGCTCCAGAGGAAAAACTGAAATCTCCCACCCATGACAGATGACAAGCTCTTGCGGCTACTCAGGTACAAACAAAAAAGTGCATGATCTGTTTACGCCAATTCAGCTTTCCTTTTCGGATATTTACCAATCCTACATACCTATCTAAAATACGCACTGTAAAAGAAATGCTACTATAGTATTTCTGACTGAATAATCAGGCCTAATGCATATTTTTGTTGAGGTTTTAAAAAGCGGATGGTTGATGATCATCATGCCCTTGAGTATAAGGAATTGAGTAGTTGCTTTCCTTTAATCAATATGCTTTGCTGTCTTCCCTGAAACAAATTTCCAGTAAGAAGGGGGGGGGGGGGCTGAGCCTCCCAATGCACATACATCTGTCACTGCTTTGCATCAGGTTCAGTTTCTGAATCTACAAACACTGCTGCCTTGATCAACCCCAATTCATAGTAGATGAGCCAGTGTTTGGAACTAAAGCATCCAGTTTGATTGTATGTACATGTACAGTGGACTATTTGTATAGTATCGCACATATCTACACAAAATGTATCAGATGCTACTTTAAAATTACACTTTGTGCACCAATAATGGCATTCAGTGTGCACAAAACTTGCTCCTTTAAAATATTGTGCTAAACAAAACTGCTGGACGAAATCATACCCTGAAAATTATTTGAAAGAAACAAAATGGCCACAATCAAAGTAAGCCTAATTTTGTGAATGAAATCCCATACAAATCATTTGTTGTTGTTGCTGTTTTCACTTTAAAAGCTACCACCAAAGTTGATGAAATTTTGACAGATTAATTGTTTGGTGTATTGAACTACTCTTCCCTAAAACAATGAACGACCTTCCCTTTGAAATGATCACCATGGCAGTCACCTCTGGAATGCATCTGGGCGACAGAACCAAAAGCTCCAGCCCAGCTACAAGTTCTCTAAAAGACTATCTTTTTCAAATGTACTTTTCAATGACAAGTTTCTTATCTCTTCGTACAGAATTGCTGTCATCATATATCATTATATTTATAAACAATAAACGGAAATGTCAGTCAGATCATTCCTGACAGCCATGGAATGGCCTTTAAAAATACCACCGTTTCAATTCAATTACTGGCATCTGTAGGAGGTCCTGTATGAAGTATGTTTAAGGTAAACTATTGGACTGCTTATAAGTGGGGAATAACTATAGTTTTAATATATAGGCTCACTGGTTAAAAAGTCCATACCAGTACCAATCCTTCAGGGAAATGTTTCTGACACAAATAATGTCAAAGTCAAGAAATAACATTTCACTATGTTAGCTTGTTATTGCAACCGAAATAGGCGCCATACAATGTGAACGTGCCAAATATCTCAGATAAAATCCCTTTTTCCCCCTCACTCTACAAAACACGTCCACCAAATTTGATGACATTTTGACAGGTTGGTTGTATGGTTGTATTGCCTGTTGACAGTTATTTTAAACTTTTGTCTTGACCCAGACAATTAAAAAAAAATTGTCAGAAGATTTAAAATAAATAAATAAATAAATAAAACAAGAGGATGGGACAAAATTTACTCTTCCCCAAAACCTAAGACGTATAATCTCTTTAACACGGCCATGCATCATTTGCCTCTAACAGAACTACATCAACCTAAAAATACCTCTCTGACTGTTTATGCAATGTCAGGTAACAAAATACTACCAAAGTGCTTGAACCCATCAGAGCAACACAAGAACTATCCTGTTGGTATACAGAATGTATTAAGGGGCCGTTCAGAATGGTCAATGTTCAAAAATTTCGAACTTTTTTTCAAAATTGTGGGTGGGTGGGCCAAAAGAAATAACTGAAATTCAAAATTCTGGTTTCATTTCAAACAATTAAAGAACTGTCTGTGCAGTACCATTGTTAATGGTCAACTTTGTTTCAATAGCCAACCTCTTGAGACCAATGTCAGGGGGTTACAGGAATGATAGCGCCCTCTGATGGCGACTGGTTCATAAGGTGATAATGGTTTAGAAAGCGGTTAGGTTTTCGTGGCTACATGCGTTCCTGACTACACAACTGGAGCGCCTTGGAACCAAGACTCGGAGTAGGTTTGCAGCAAAACCAATTTAATAAAGATACTTGCTGAAAGTAGAGCAGGAGAACGTTCAGAGTATACAAGCGTATACAAAACTGACTAAGTTTTCCATCACTCATTGGAATGTAAAATCCCCCCTGCAAATTTCAAGCTTTTGAACCGGCCATGTGAACCGGCCTACATGTAGACAAGGAATGGATATATTTCTTGCACCAGCTTTGCCATGGATCAAAACAACAACTTAAGTGGGAATTAAAGATTCATTTCATTTGTTATGCCTTTTTAATGAACAATATGTGCTTTCTAAAGTAATTGACTGACACAAATCCACAGTCCACACTTTCATGAATAATTTCTTTTTAAAATATCCAATTCAAACTTAAATGAAGTAAACGGGATGTGAAACCACATACCCTGGATGTAATAGGTCTTATGCACATGACGTCATTTGAGTAAGGCGCCCTCGCTTAGAGGTAAAAGAAGGTAGTTCATTGGCTGATCATGCGCGTCCTGCGTACATAGCTGAGCATTTTCCATTGTTTCATCATAGCTTTACCTCTATGATGGCCGCTTAAAGACATAAGGTCTATAATGTGCCGATTTCTACCAAATACTGTAATCAGAAGATTTTGTTGTTTTAATATATTTTGTTAAAACCACAAGGGAAATGTTGTTATTGTTACAGATCTAAATCTCCAGTATGGAGAGATGGCTTGACCTAATATTCATATCCACTGCCCCTATACATCAACCCTGGTTAATGCAGGGATCTGATCGTACAAAAGTGACACAAAAATCCTGACAAATGGGTTTTGGTGTCCTCTTGGTCCAGAGATGAAGCCTCCTGAATAAATATACAGACTCTCAACAAACCTAGAGACTTGGTTATAAACAAGGGCCTGTAATGCATGTATTGGAAAGGTGAAGGGAAGCAATGGACATTCAACAACTCATGAAAGCTCCTTACAAATCAAAGACCTGTTATTGTTCTCATCACATTGATATCATGAAGCAAGTTCATAGTTTAAATCAGTGGCTGCGACTAGATCATCACCTTATGCATCAAAGTGTAGGCTGCCCTTAGCAACAGCTGCAGCCACTGGTGTAGCCGCAGCCATGACCTCCAATATGGAAAAGGCCAAACTCAGCCAGAGAGTCAAGCGCAGTACAAAGACAGCCTCAATATTAACATCAAAAAGAACAAAATATTTACTTCTATTCCAATGGGGTTTTGTTCTAAACAGCCTTGCTACCATGGGCAGTGTGCCGTATCCATACACCTCTCGCCACTAAAACGATGCTGATTGGCTCCCAAAAGTGACTGCATTAAGCACACGCTTGTTTAAAAAAAACTTCAAGAGCTTTTATGGGGCTTTGTAGGATACTTTGTATGGGCATGTCAAAATGCAAGTATTTTGATGCAAATCCAAAAAATTAATCATGTTTTTACACGGTCACAAGATCAAAGAACAATGAGAAGGGACCAGTTGCTCAACAAAATGATGCATCTTTTGCGAGGTACCATACTTGAGTGCATTCGTACAGTGTATCGGCCACAGGCCAAATTCAAATGTGCCATATACTAGAGAAAGGACTATGCATATATACAGGCACATTTTATGTAACAAATAGTAGAGGTTTTGAGAGAGCAGCACAAGAAGGAAATAACAAACAAATTGGCAAGGCGAGATCGATCACCCCTGGGAACGAGATTGGCTTTTAAACCGAAGAAACAAACTGTCAGTCATCCATCTTTAATCCAAATCAAAGCTTACACCTGTAACTGGCCACTGGATATTACATGTAAATCCAAAACGGCAAGTGACCTTTTCGCTATGGCCCTACCAGTACTTTTTCTAAAGTAGTTTATCTCAACGGACTAGTGGTCAGTCATCAAGCAAGATCCATCCTAAGTGTTTTTCATCTCTTCTGATAAATGCCATTTGCTGCAATTTAATCCACAAAAACTGACTCTAAAAGCTTTCCTAATGAAACTCATACAATAATAATATAATTAATATGCAGTTCTTATATAGCCCTTTTCACAGCCAAAGGATGTTGAGCCAAAGCATCCATTGTGTTTTTTCTACAGGTATGCAGCAGAACTATTGAAATGATACGACCCATTTTAAGTGTATATTTATACATGTAGCACCATGTAATGGTTCACAATGGGTGGCATGGTTGGCTTGTGCGTAAAGCGCTCGCCTCTCACCAAGGTGACCCAGGTTCGATACCCGGCCAGGGCCATATGTGAGTTGAGTTGTGCGTTGGTTCTCTGCTGTGCCACGAGGATTTTCCAGACCATCCGGTTTTCCTCCCTCGGAAAAAAAATCAAACACTTTCGATCTCTGGCTGTGCTCCGTGGTCATAATGGGTTGATGTGGCTGGCTGCCAAAGGCGCCCTTGCATGCCTGCTTCTCGAACACGTTGTAGCCGCGTCCTTCGCAATTCAGCTCTTAGCTGCCAGTAAGGATGATTAGCCTCCCAAATTATTATTATTATTATTATAGGTGCTGTGGCGCAAACTTAATGCAGCCCACCATGCCATAAGCACAGGGGGGGGGGGGGGGGGGGACACACCCCTTCTCTTAATAGAAATAAGTGTAACTGAATTATTTTGTGTGTATAAAGCAACACATAGGGCCTACATCTTTACATTGGTCCAGTCCGAAGGCAGTGTCTTGCTAGGACACGAGTGTAAAGACCAGGACTCGAACCCAAGCACAGGTGACCAGAAACGCCAGTGCTTGAGTCCGATGCACTCGACCACAACATCTACATAAATCAAGTAGAATAAAAGAGTACGCTTATTTCTGTATGGCGTTCTCATTAAAAATGAACTGAAAATATTTTCCTGCAAGTGTCGCTTCCTGTCCTCTATCTTGTTTTCCATCTTGATGTATTTTTTTTGGTGATGTTTATATGGCGGCCTCAAATCATGGCCAGCTGTGCTGGATGGGTTACTTTAAATAAAGACGGTTGTAAATACAAAATGAAATTAAAGACTGGGGTCAATTGATACGATACTTCACCCAACAACCTATACTTAAGTTGCTTAAATTTGGGTATTCCGAGGAATTCATTCCACAAAACTCAATCAGGAAAACACATGTATCTCTTTTAATAATTACATGTGTTCGTAATAATTGTTTGTCATTTCAAATGAAACATCTCTCTGTCCAGAACTTAACTGTGAGGGTGCATTATTCCTGACGACGCCGGAGTCCAGCCAAAATTAACCCTCAAACAGATGCAGATTGCAATCATCTTTATAGCATTACCGAAATGGAACGTCATTAACCAAATGCTGTCTTATCTCGGAAGCAACGAACTGACAAATCTGGGTCATCAAATTCCTGCACCCCAGATTACAGCACGTCCAGGTCTTGTTTAATCCAATTGAAGTGAGTCAACAGAATAATTCAATCGTCCTGGGTTAAAATAATACACAGTTTGTAAAATAATCTTATTTTTACTAGAAGTGGCTTAAAACTTTTGCAGTAAAAAAAGAAAACCTTAAACAAATTGTGAACTAAAAAATGAGCATGAAGAAAGAAAGAAAAAGTTCCAGCTACTCTTGCTGGACAACAATCTTGTTGTCAAATATCATTTAGAAAAAGTTTTGTTTTGTTTTTGTAGAATGTTATAAGAAATACAATACAATGTACAATATATCTTACAGACTATCTACACCACAGCACAAAAGAATGGTAGTAGTGGGCTTGGGCCTTCCCCTTTGTCTAGAGCACCACTGAACCTACTGTGTGTTACATTTGGGAGGACTTACAGAACCATAGATAGATAACTATAGTACCTGGGCTTGGGTCTTCCCCTTGTCTAGAGGATTATAAAAAGCCAGCTGAACTTCTTGGATGTTACTCTTTGGATTTTACACTTTGGAGGATTTACAGACTCTCTACATAACCACAAATAAAGAGCTATGGTACTAAGGCTTCGGTTTCCCCTTGGTCTAGAGCACCACTGAACCTTCTTGGTGTTACATTTTGAAGGATTTACAGACTCTCTACATAACCACAAATAAAGAACTACGGTAGTGGGCTTGGGTTTCCCCTTGGTCTAGAGCACCACTGAACCTTCTTGGTGTTACATTGTGAAGGATTTACAGACTCTCTACATAACCACAAATAAAGAACTACAGTAGTGGGCTTGGGTTTCCCCTTGGTCTAGAGCACCACTGAACCTTCTTGGTGTTACATTGTGAAGGATTTACAGACTCTCTACATAACCACAAATAAAGAACTACAGTAGTGAGCTTGGGTTTCCCCTTGGTCTAGAGCACCACTGAACCTTCTTGGTGTTACATTTTGGAGGATTTACAGACTCTACATAACCACAAATAAAGAAATAGTGTAGTGGGCTTGGGTCTCCTTTTGGTCTAGAGGACAATGCCTCCCGAACTTCTAGAGTGTTACATTTTGGAGGACTCACAGACTCTCTAAATATCACCAAGAATAAAGAATACGAGTAGTGGGTTTGGGTATCTCCATGACATGGAAAATGAAGCCCTTTAAACCTCCTGTGTGTTACATTTGAGAGGTACCACTTCTTGTAATTTGAGATGATTACAAAGGAAATTGTTAGATTGAGTACCCGAATCGATCGAATTGATTGCCAGTTTTTCCAAGTAGGCTTTCAACAAACTATTCTTTATATAGTAATATTGATTAATTATTGATTGCCACAGATACATAACAAATGTGAATCAAAAAGGCTTAAATTTCTAAAAACAAAACAATTAACCCTGGCTAACCCACAGTTATGTATGTCATTCTGTACATGTACAATCAATTGAAGGTTGTCCAACACAAATATGCATCTGAAGGTTCTCATTGAGTGTACAAAATGTACCTCGTATGGAGATTAAATGGGTAAAATTAGGGGTTGCTTAGAGTAACGAAACTTTCTTGACTTTCAAATCAAAGTCTCTTAATGTTTGAATGGTAGGACTTTTTTGACTTTTCATTTTTTTTTCTTTCTTTCTGTGTACGAAGAGATTATTGACTCTTCGAGGGGGAAAAGACACATTTCAATCAGTATGCTCTGATTATCTTCAGTAATAAACTGGACACTGATGAAGAAGGTTGTTTACTGCAATGAGGTACTGGTGTAGATGGGGTGTGAAGGTGACAGCTCGGTGTGGACCTAGGTTGACTGAGTGGCGATATTGTGCCTACTGGACTGTGTCAATCCAAGTATACAGTTGCCTTTTGGCTTCCTCTTGGACTTGGTGTCCCTTACAAATATCAAAACTCTCTTAGTGCTATTTTGACAGAAAACAAAGGAGCATTAACTCTCCCTGGCCCATTTCACAAAATTGGCTTAGAACTAAGTAACTTGCTTAGCAGAAATATCTGAGTTTCCAGCCAAACAAATTTGTACCTTGTAATTTACATTACTTGTTAGTGGTTCGCTACAAATTTTTGCTTAATATATTATAAGCATCATTTGCCTTGCGAAATTGGACAGAGTAAAAGTTCTATTCTTCCATCGTCTCTCTTTTTGAAATTTGTTTGAGTTTTTTAGGGGGGGGGTCAATAATTTATCGGTTAAAGTAATTAATAGCAAACTGATTTAATTTATCAACATAATACATAAAAGTTTTGTCCCTGATGGCGGTCGAGAAGGGGTTAAAGAGCAGATGTAACCCTACGTTATCAATAAAATGTGCCTATGGTTCGGTTTGACCAATTCCAATTCTGCTCATGCTCACGATGTGGGAAGTTTCAAACTTCTTCATCTTAACACTAACTTGCAAGTGAACATTGCTGATTAGTAATAATACTGTTTCTACAGTTGAACATATTGACTTATCATGTTTAGGGTGACAGTTTCTGGACAGGAATATTTACACAAATCGTCAAGCTAACAGACATACAACGCATGAGGGGAAAGGTGTGTACATGTACACATGTACATAGTACATCAAATATGAACAGACATAGAAAATGAGCGAGCCAACTGCCAAGGCAATCTTTAAAGAAGGAAGGTGTTCAAACAACAATCATAAATGGTAAATTTTGCAAAAAAGCCCTGCTGTCCTAAGACTACTTACATTTGCTGCTTCTTTAATATTTTTTTTCCTATTTCAAGTTCATGTTAAAGGGAAGGTACAGGCCTACGTTTGGTAATCACTCTTAAAATTAATGGTAGTAAAAACTGAAGTAATGTGGTTATGTAAAAAGATAACAGTTTTCATGCCACAAAATTTGAATCTGAGAAGCGTTACTCTCAGAAACATTTCTCAGATTGTGTGTTCCTAATTAGGGATTATTCTTCCTGCGTGGACATATTAGCTCAAGATTTTCGGCGATATCTCAAAAACGCAACCACCTTCCGAAATGTTTTTTTCAGTAGTTTTATTGTATATATATCTACAGTTTTATAGGCTTAAAACAGTTGAACTGTTCCAAAAACCAAGGTATGCTTTGTGAGCTTTTATTGCATAGATGTGGCTTGGACAATATGTCTTCTTTAGGTAGCATGTTGAATCAGGCTTGTGAGTGCCATAACAAAATGTGCTGCTTAGGGTTAGGGTTAGGGTTAAGTTAACTTAAAATAATGTTTAAAAGCTGATATCTGTAATATTCTCTTTGTATATATGGATAATTATAGAAAGACTTTTTGAACCCTTCGCAGCATTGTTTCCAAAATAATTGTTCCCCGTCTGTTTGTGTCACGGCGGACAAGATTAGTGTCTACATGGAGTCGTCAACATTGTTTAGAAGGTTTTAAAAGCAGTCAGAAACAAACTTTCAATCAGTATCCTCTGATTGTCTTCAGTTATAAACTGGACCACTGACGAAGAAGATTGTTTACTTTAATGAGGTATTGGCGTAGATGGAGTGTGTAGGTGAGAACCGGGTCTGGGTCTTTGTGGAGTGACTGGGGATTGTATGCCTACTGAACTGTGTCATTCTGGCGCAATCATGGAGCCCGGCGAGGCCCACAGGGAACTAGCGGCAAGAACCTACAGATTGAAGTGTCCAGTTGTTTCAACAGTGGCTCTTTCTGGAACTAACACAACTTTAAAGGGAGAGTGCATCATTGAGTATTCATTATTTTTCCCCAAGCTTTCACTTTTTCCAAGCTTTCACTTAGCACATCTTACAACCAACTTGTGAAAAATTCTTCAAACTAAAGAGGTTATTACAGGATACCTCCACCTTGCAAGTGCTTCTTTGTCTTCTTCTTACATACTTACAAACTCTTGTTATTGATAAATGATTTCTTCGGTAAAATTATTGCAAAAGGCAACCGCCTCATTTAATTTAGTCATCCCCCTGATATTAGATAAATTATCACTGCTTGTTTGCTACTATTGATCCAACAAGAATTCCCCTACACAATTTGTCATCTGAAAGGACATTCGGTGCACAGGAACGGAAAAAAAACAATGTTATCGACAACTGTAAATGTTTGAATGTCAATGGGTAAACTGGTCGATGTTAGACATGCAGCTGTACCATAACACTGCCGTAGTCAGTGTGGTTTACCTAAACAGCTGCAGCAACACATGCCTAAATACGAGTGAAATTCAGTTTGAATCATTTGGATGTAACAAATCACGGCCTGATATCATGGCCCTGGTAAACTGCTAACGCAAACTCTGTGGTTGCGGTAGTCAAAGTATTTAATCTTTAGGATTATTTCACAGATTAGCAAGGTTTTTTTCCTGCTTGTGCACCTACGAAGTTCTTGTTGAAATTTGACACTATAATACAGGCATGATATTTGGTCCATGGGAAAACAAGTAGGACAATTTCATCGAGTACTAGGGCTGACCTACATGTACACATGATGTAGGCTCTAACTTTTACGGCCTAATTGTTGACATGATTTTTCAAAGGGCAAAACAATCAGAAAACAGACTAAAGTAGGAAGAACATCATGCCTGATAATAGTAATAAGGTAAATAATGAGGGAATTCATTCATATTATGTAGCAAGTGGTAGATGTCCATTTATAAATAAATATCCTTGTAATGCTGGACACATAGTTTATCAAGTATAAACCACAAGACATATAATCTATAATACAGGCCTGTGAGTGGACCCTAAAAAAAAGAGCTGAAACACTACATGATGTAAGAATGATCGTGGAACGTCAAGTGAGCGCGCGTAACGCATTTATGCTGGTCTAATTGGGGCACCCCATTGATCCAGTAACTAGGCTTATTTCACATTATTGTAGTTGTACAATATTGTTGCCAAGCATATATACATGATATAAGGCCAAAAAGTAGTAAAAAAAAAAAAAAAAAAAAAAAAATCCCTGGAAATAAAAAATTGGGGGGGAAAAGCAAAGCAGATATCCGCTTTAAAGTGGAGATCTCACAGGCCTGATAATAAAATAATAATAAAAACAAATTTTAAAGCAGCTTTTCCTAAGGGTTACAATGCTCTCAGATATTGACCAAGAATAAACAATGACAAGGATACAATAGCGAGAAACCAAATGTAAAAAACACTACCAAATCATATCACAAATTGTGGGTTTTTATGACAAATATACCAAAAACTTTCTGAAAGTTTTCACAACAAGGCTTCAATCATTTAGTAGCAGCAGTAGTTAGTAGTAATGCATGTAGTACACTGTACATGAAGTACATGTAATGGGGGGGGGGGGGGGGTGGGGGGGGGGGGTGGGGGGGGGGGTTGCACACTCCCAACAATTTTTGTCAATCAGCATTTTATAAAAACCTGAGTGGAGAAGTGAATCACCCAAAACCAACTAGACATGCTAGACAAGGGTTTTGTTCAGGCTGAAACTCATTGTTTGTTTCAAGGAGGGGCGCCAAGGTCAAATTGAGTTATGTGGTGCACTCATTTTCCAATAGATACACGTAGTCCTCATGAAAGTGGGGGGAAAGTTACAAGTCTCTAAACCTCACGTTAAAAGGGTGTAAAATATCATTTTTTCTAATACTCATTCTGAGCAAAATCTGAAACACGACTTCATCGTACAGAAAAAAATAAATGAGTCTTTACATTCCAAAGAGGAATTTCTGCGTCAGTCATCAGCTCAAATTCAATGCCACTTTTAACGGATATCATCAGAATTCAGGGGAGGAAAATGAGTGGATCACAAAACTGAATTTGACCTGAGAGCCCCTCTTTAAGCATTGACAGACTTGCCCGTTATCAATCAATTTCACATCATACAATATATAGGTGGTTTACCAGTATCCTTCCTCACTGTAACAAAATCCAACACCATCATAGTAACTCAGCACCCAAACTGTTGGACTCTTGATTATGGTGATGTGCCTGATCCGATGTAAAGCATAAACAGTTACCAGTGCATGCAGTCCTCAGTCCAACAGAATCAAACAAAACATGTGCAGTTGGATTTTGAAATTGTTGAGGATGATTTCTCTTGAAGACGAGTGGAGTACACTGCAGACCTGCCAACCTTGTAATTTTTTTTAGAGTACCACATTAGCGCAGCGGCATTAAACCAGAAGCCCGTGCACGGCGGCATAGCCCAGAAGCCCAACTACATAGTACATGTACTGTTGTTGGCACAACAGCGAGTCAAAAAAAATAAAAATAACCAGTTCGACTGTTGGCACTGTATGTTCCAATTGCCTAGATCATAGATGCCACTCAACAACTGAAACAAGGGGCAAAAAAATCTATTTAAAAAATTAAAAAATATATAAATCTTCTTTAAAAAAAAAAAAAAAATTTAAAATTACGGCGGTGAGCCCATTTTGACTAATTTCTATTCCAATAACATATATTAATTTCTATGATAAGCACTGTTGAACAATGTTCCTAAATTATTAGTAACTTACTCGGCATGCAAAAATTACAGGTTCCATCTTTGGTTGCCCAGTAAACGGACAAACGAAAGCCTATCATAGAATTTTCCAGTTCCACTTCAATTCATCATTTGTTTCTCTTAAACAAAGATCACAGGCCATTAAATTCCCATTATTCTCCCCTAATAAAAGTAAAACTAACAGAAACGATGTACTATTTAATCTGACACTTCGATCGGCGTCCATATTGTACACTCAAGTATTAATCACACGGCGATGCCGAACACGTGCGTTGTGTGCACGACGTACATCCATGCATACGGCTATACAATGTACTGTACCAGATTGACCGAAACTGGATTGCGCCATTCCCACCCCCTTTGTTACGCATTGGTTTATTAGTTTTCCAGCGGGAGTAAGAATTTAAAATATAGTTCTAGGCACAACCTCGTTTTTATCGAAGTGCATCTCAGATGCAGGGTGTCTTTGTTCGGTTGTTTTTGCACTTGGGGTCGAACGAATGACAGTTGAAGAAATTGAGAACAAAATTGTCCGTTCGTGCTGCAGTTTTTAACACCGCGATTTAGATCATTTGCGTCTTTTGCGTATTTTCTGCATATATTTCGTACCACCGTACTCAGATGTGAAAATGCGTGCATGGTACGCAAAATGCGTACAGGTTGGCAGGTCTGACACTGTCGTGAAACGCCAAGAGCAAACCAACGCCTCTTCTCATCTGCCAACACTCATTGAGCACTCGCAAGAAATAGTTACTTATTACCATTGAGATGTTCTTACATACTGTAGGCTTATGTGAATGCCCTGAAATCAACTCCACATGAGTGGGATCAAGTGAGAGACCTTTCAGCTTCAACAACAAAGGACAGTGGCAGCATCATACTCAACAATTGAGGGGGGGGAGTGGCAAAGAAATACTATGGGGACGGGAGGGGGACAATCGTATGACTTCAAAATGTTATTACAAGGGTGATTAAACATTTTGTCAAGGGTGTACTCTACTACGCCAAGAAGCAAGGCTAATAACTGGTACCCTACCACCCTCCCTTCCTTTCACACTCCTCAAAATGTTCTACGGCAATTACACTTCCCGTAAATACTATTTAAAAAAGTACTTTGCCAGGAAAATACCCGCAAGATACACAACACGAAAGAAGAAATTGTCTCCACGCCACAGTTAATTGCCTTGGCCTCCTTTGAGAAATATTCTAGAACAAAATTAAATTTCCCTGTCTCAGAAGAGGTGCGCCCTTTACAAAGAAGGACCGTCTTCCCTGCACAAGATCAAATTATAAGGCCTGCTTGAGAAAAGATGTAAATGCCCTTACATAAGTAAATAGCTTTTCAATGAAATTAAAGTATGGATCTCCTGTTGCATAAATTGTATAAAAATAGAACAGGACATAATCCACAAAAGTACAAAGCCATATAATTTAAACGCTCCCGGGTTAGAGGGAAAAGGGCAAAATACTTGACTTATGAAATTCCATGATTCCCCAAAGATGTTTGGTATGGGCTTAGATAAATAAATTGGAAAACGGAAAAATTTAACCCCAGCTTACTCCATCACCCTTTGGGGAAAGATTATACGTTTTTCCCCGAGCATCAAGTTGAGTTATATTACAAATATCACCAACCAATTGTATACACATCAATCCCAGAAGAAATTTCCTTTGACCGTTTCATGTGCAGTGATACGTTAATTTAGGCCTCTGCTTTGGAGCTAATGTATAGTCTGGCAAATACTGCTTACTGTGAAACTGTCGAGGGTGAGCTTTTATACACACTAACTTGCAAGACAGACTACCAAGAAGCCTAAACTAGTCCCCAAGAAGCCTAAACATAGATTGTCATGATACACATTGAGTTATGGTCTCCAGTTTTTTAATTATTTACACTTGATGTGTAATATGTTTTTTTTAAATTGTACACAGAAATTTACTGTTTTAAATAATAAAATCCTATGAATACTATGAATACGACCATGCATCCATAACTATAGCTTAATGTATATTTGGTATTGCGGTAACACCATGTGTATATCTACTTGCTAGGTAGATTTTGTTCTTTGAGAATTTGTCTTGCTATTTATTCTACTGCCGCGGAATAGATTATTCAGAATTCGGGAGACTTCTCAGTTCTGAAAAGAACTGTCCTGCTTATTAACTACCACCTGGGCGGAAGGTAGGAAATGGGGCCGAGACTACTACTTAGGTTTCCTAGATAGATGAATAACTAATCCTGTGCTTGTTTAAAGCTTCATTTAAAGTTCCACATCAAACATTGATATTCTCCCACCATAATGCTTCAAGAGGAAGGGAACCAAAACAAACCCGTGCAAAATGTAGAGACCCATTTTTCTCAGAATGATGTCCATCAGATGTTTTGGATGTTGACAAATTTTGCACTGGAAGGGTAGGCGAATACAATGGCCATTTACATAATTTTACATGTTTTAACGAGAGATTGGAGCACATCACCAAGTTGAATTGGTTATTTCCTTTCCTCTTTAATAACAAAAAGACAAACCAGGGCCCAATTTCATGGCACTAAGCTTGAGGCCCATAGAATCACACACTTTGCAGGGCTCCATAAGCACAGTATGGTGTGGTAAGTAGTGCCATGAAATTGGGTCACACTCTTGCTTAACCACTTCATTTTTCCGCCAAAATTTCAAAACTGGCTTATGGTGGAAATTTTTTCGCCGAAAGAACTTCCACAATCCACAGGCCCTCTTTTTTTTGCAGTCAGTCAGACGGCTGACGTGTATATTCACCAGGACATTCCGCTGTGTTTCCTGCACAGGCATACATCTTCCACTTCGTTTTCCCCATACAAAGAGGGACAAGGTGAACGCATACTCATATTTTCTCATAAGAAAAAAACAAATCCCAGCGCTTATTATGAATCTTTGTTGTTATTCCTTTGTCAAATCAGGGTTTCATTATAACGATGATCTTTTCAAAGAAACTTCCAGAAGCTCAAAAAAGTTCGGAAAAATATCACGCAGAGGCATAGAATATGAAGAAAAGAAAACAAATGAAGTGGTTAACATGAAAATGTGTCCTGGTTTCCCATCTTTGATTTACCACTATCCAAGTATATTTACGGTTTCTGGAACACTTAATGTCTAAAACACCACATTAAGGTTGAGCAAACACCATGTATCAGCCCTCTTGAGAAATGTAACTAGCTTAGCTTTCCCCGTGTATACACGGCAGAGCACCGGCTGAATAGGCCTAAGTACACGGTTCTCATTGCCCGGCACGACTGTGCTCCACCACAACTCATCAACAGCAATCTTCCCAAAACAAGGTTAATGGAAATACACTCCTTGAAACAAGCACTCAATTTTCTTTGCGGGGGAAACTTGTATCGATGAATTGGGGACATTGATAGCTCATAACTGGCATAACCTCATTCTTGGCCTTCAATTCCAATTCCAACACCGGCCAGATGAAGATGAATCTGGTGCAAGAGATAACTCTCTGTCAGGTATGGTTGGGGATTCAAGAGGAGTAGTTTACTTGTACATGTACTTGTTAATAGTTACAGTGATTTATGGTCAGGATTTGAAACAATCTCATGTAGTGTGTCTGAAATTGATTTTTGTAAAGTCGGCTTGTTTTACATTCCTTTGAGGTAACCAGGGATCCAGATGCTTTTAAAGGTAAGGTATAAGTTTGGTAATCACTCTTAAAATTAATTTAAAACTTGTTGGTTAGAAGTACAGTCAGCTTTCGATAGTATAAAGCATTTTGAGAAAACATTTCACTCCAAATTAATGTGGTTATGCCCCCAAATGTGAATCTGAGAACAATTCTGTCAGATTGTGTATTCTACTAGTGATTATTCATTTTCTGCGTGGACATTTTCTGGATTTTTGGCAATATCTCAAAATGCAACCAATATTTGAAAAGAAATTTTCACAGGTTAGTTTTATTGTATATATCTACATTTATATAGGATTGAAATAATTGAACGGTTCCAGAAACCAAAGGTATACTTTGCCTTTAAAGGTGCTGCATATACGTTTGGTAATTGCAGCCTACTGATTGTGTTAGAAATGAAGACAATCAATGAAATAAAATATGAATCCTGTTTTAAAGGTATATAATACATGAACAGAAAAGACGAAGAAACTAAAACAACATTTATGCTCAGAGCTTCTTTTTTAGAAGATTGTATTCCAGTTTCCTGAAACTGTTTTCCAATATGAGAAAACTGTCTCCTAGCACTCTGTTGTTCTTGATAAGATTTGCCAGATCCAACCCAAGAAGCGGCCTACATAATCCCAGACAATTCATGACCATCACTTGGTGTTTTCTTGGAAAGGAATTCACTAAAATGTTAATGAAATTTTCACAGCTTGGTTTTATGGTGTGTTTCACTAAATGATTGGAATAATTTTCTCATCCAAAAACCAGTACAGACCTACTAGTATAAACAAAGAATACAATAAAAAAAATTAAAAAACCCCACCACAAACAAGTTTTCTTTAGTTTTCTCGCCAATTTTAACATAAACATTATCATGTATTTTAATAACATTGCACAGGTTAACTTCATGGCAAGAGTGGTGCCTCTTTTGTTTTTTGAGGTAGGAATCAACCTGGAGAAACTTTCACCCTGGGCTTTTGGCAAAAAATGGAAAAAGAGAAAAATAGTTGCCTTGAGAAATTCCAGCCAAAGGGCGGAGCTATAAAATTACCAGCTACATGTGACAATCAGAAGTGTTTGATTATTGTCTCCAGATGGTTCCGATTACATAGCAACCCGAGACCACAGTCATAAACAGACATTTAGCACCTCTGCAGTTTCTGACGTCCACATTGATTATTACGAAAATGAAAAAATATAAACGGTGCCAGTCAGCCAGGGTAAAGAATCTCTTCCAAGACACTTAGACAAGATTTGAAGGGAGAATGGGATGATTTGTAGTATTGCAGCTTTTCATTTCGGTTCAAAGTTTTAGTTTTAGTTTTTTTTTCCTATGTGCGGAATTCCCTTCAGTGCAATTTTGTGTTCAGTATATGCTAGTTAGTTTCAGTTGATAGGTAATAAATTCTTAGGTCCGCATTTGTCGCTGGTCTTCTGGAGATTACTGTAAACATCATGTGAATTTCAACATTCCACTTACAGTGAAGATATCTGTTTGGAAGAAGAAGTATTTGACACATTGGCAAACAACTTCTGCTAAAAATTCCCACACTTTCTCTTTTTACATGGACAACACATAGTGATATCAACACTGATTTCTAGAAGCCATTCACTACAGGTTCATGTGTTGTTAGGGATTGTGTAGTAAGTTCCAAGTGAGTGTTAGAGGACATTTTGTTTTGTACATATGGCAGTATTTCAGACAGAAATAACACCCTGGAAAACTAGTATCACGCTTTAAGATCAATAAGTTGTTTTCTTCTCCTATGTGGATTGGTGTCCTCGGCCAATGGTGTCACAGGAGAGGTGTCCCCGGTCCTTTCAAATTTTACAGTATTTACCAAGTGAGGTTCATAATTTAGATAAAATTCAAAATTTGTTTAATATTTCTGTTGGAAAACCATCTCTAGATAATGAGAATTGAATTCATACCAAACACCAAGTAAGTAAGATCTTTATTTTATTTATTTGTGGGCAACTAAACTTTCTCAGACGATGTGTATGTCTGCCAAATTTTGCTAAACTGGCTTTCGGTGAACAATTTTAATGTATAATGAATATGTACACATGTTGGGGTGGGAGTTGGTAATTTGTGTAGCGATTTTTGCACAATTTATTTGTGTAATTTTACATGACACAAAACCAAATTTACTCTTCAAAAAACAAATTTCACACTGTTCATCGGAACATGTGAGCCTAAACTCACTTAGCAGTGAAAACATGCTGCAGTCAAAAGATGTTGCTCAACAAATAAACCTGCTGAGTAAGAATTAGCAAACAACAAGTCAAAACCAATGTACATTGCATGGCAGCTGGACAGATAACCTGTTTTCTGTTTCGTATTGTCTCTCAATGCATAAGAGAAATTCTGTGCTTTTATAAAATTTGGTCCCGTCCGATTCTGAATACAGTTTACATTCAGGGCCTTTTCCCAAACCTCGGCGCGGACTTCGTCTTGGGTTCCGTCATAAATTTTGGAGCAGTGTATATTTTGCACGGTGTTTCCAACATTAAATGGTGTGTACATGTACTATAGTACATTGGTAAGATTGAAAATATAAATGTTCACAGATTTGCACCTAACTTAGATGGCATAAAGATGGTCATGTTGGAAAATTTCCCTTGAAATAGTTTTGCTTGAAATGCCATATTTTTTAAGAAATGAGTAAAACAAAAGGCTTTATCACGCAGGATAAAATCTGATGTTTGAAAAAAAGTTAAAACATATAATGGGGTTTTTCACTGTTTTCTCATGACTCTGAAGACCGATTGACACAGATGTGTTATTTCATGTATATGTTAGGTCACATCAAGTGTGGATACAGGTCTTTGGCAATTACCAATGTTGTACACACCCTTTAAACCGAGCCCGTAGCCGGAGATGGAACCTACATGTGTAAGCCAAGATTTGGACAAATCCCCAGGTACAAAACACACAAGAAAACATTTAAAAAAAAACATGCTTTAGGAATAAGCCCTTCCTCTCATGTTTCTAAATCAAGAACATCTATAAATCTTTCTATTTATATTGCATTGGTATTCTGGTGCAGGACCCACCGCTGTTATCAGCATGCATCAATGCCACAGCCCATCACTGATGATTGACGTTTTTAAAATTGCCGCCAGTGACAAGTTTTGGTTGGCACAGATGGAAATTTGATAAAAACTTGATTAACCCAAAGGTTAGGATAAAAATGCACGTGATGGTCACTAAGATACTGGAAATTCTAGATTGAATTTGGACGCGCGTTTTAATAGAGGACAAAGTACAATGAACTTGATTGGCAATTATAAAGAATAAAAAAACAAATCGATTTGAATTCTCACTGTTTTATAAAGCTCATACCAGTACCAATACTCCAGATGAATCTGAGATACTGTCACAGTTGAGGGAATAGCATTTGGAAACTCCATAAGTCACTGTTACTTATTCTGATTGCCGCTGTAGAATCAAGCCCAATATATGAAAGTCTACAAAACCCTTGCAAAAAAAACCAGAACAATTTCCTTTTCTATCAATAAAATCATATCCAAATGAGATGAAAATTTTCACAGGTAGGTTTTAAAGTGTGGTGGTTCTTGAAAAGAAGAGGTGTGAAACATTGCACCCCCCACCCTCCCCCGAAAAAATAACATGTATGTACTTTCTCTTTAAAATGTAATGCAAGCTTTTTTAATAATTTGGTTCTTAGAATTGTTGACCATTAAATCATTGAATGCCAGGCATAAGGACATCCTGTATCCCCTTTTGCCTGGCACATGTAACACAACATCCATCCAGGCATAAGGTTTTGAGCAGTGAATTTACTACTTTTGCAATGAAATGCATAATTAATATTGCACACTTTCTCTCGAGTTATGCATATGTCCACTCCCATCCCTAATTTTCCTTCATTGACTTATTAATATCAAAGAAACAATCAAACTTTTATACCAACCTCTAAGATGCCTACATGTATTTAAACATGAAGGGACCTGCCTCTTCCATTATTCATTTTGCCAATTTAGTAAAATTCTGTATGTTCAACAGAACAAGGTGAGGGTAATGATCAGCCACCCCCACCCCCCCCCCCCAGAAAAAGGATCAGTGGGGAAACACTACTTTAGAGAAAATAATCTTCAAATTTTCAGAAATCTATTCGAAAGGCCATGCAAGGGTTCCCCCACACCCCAGTCCTTCATGAATCACTGTCTTATTTATGTATTAAATAGTTTGATTTGGGGGTTGACCAAAGGGTGTGATCCCTGTCTAAACGGCAGTTAACAGTTTACAGCTTCTGAATGGCACCCCCGAACAAATATACTTACAAAATAGGGAGACTGCAAACATAGGGCTAGATAGCTCAATTGGTATAGCGCCGGCACATTAATCCGTAGGTCATTGGTTTGAATCCCACTCTAGTCAATTTTTCTCTGTTCAACCCCCAAATCACTTAAAATTTACCCAGTTTCCCTTGTGGTTTATCATTTGATAAATAATTTGAGGTACATGTAATATAATGCGTATGAGCCAATCAACTCCATTTGGGTTCAGTCCCCTTTTTAATCTTCCCCAAGTCACTCTGTGAATGTACCTCAGCAGACTCCTATCAAAAGCTAGTCGTGATAAATCTCTGTTTCCCCCAATTAAAACCTCCTTGGTATTCATAGGCCCCCTCAATCATTACGAGCACACACTCAATTGGCAGACTGCCATTGATAAATTGCTCTCTGAAATTGCAACTACAATCCCGGCCATATCTCGTTGGGCCCCTGCACCACAGCCCCCGTGCCCCCTTTCAATGTTGGCTCTCATTGCGCGGTCTGCGCTCCCATCAACATTGAATGGGGGGACGGGGAGGGAATGTTTATTGCACGGGGGAAGTGTTTATTGTCACGTTGCAAATGGGTGGCCCAAGCATTTTGGCCGGGATTGTAGTTCTGACCAGGCTGAGATTTTAAACCAGGCACTCTGCGCACGACATCACAATGTTGCAAACTAGAAAAAATAAATAAATGGGCTCCAAGATAAGAAGATTAAGGTGTACAAAAAGGCAATTCATTACATTTTATCCAGACATCACTGACAAGAATTTACTCTACAACATGAATGCTTCAACATTTTGCATGAAGACGACCACATCCGCAACAACTGAACATTTATCATAGCAGTGAACCCCTTTGACAAATAGACTTTTACACGGCTGAACACTGCTGCACGGGAACCGGCACTCACAAAGCTTGGTGTATTGGCTAGCAAAGTCTACCCAAACTATAGAGAGCAAAATGTAACAGGTAGTTAAAGTCAATGACTGTATGTCAGTCAAAACTATCATGAACTGTAAGTTTATTAATTGAACTGCTTGAAACAACCTCATTATACACACAAAACTTGTGTAACATTTTGCGCTACAAAAGCCGACAAACTTGCGATATAATTCCACAGATTATCGATTGCAGAAATGAGACCCAACACCATGACTGAAGTAGTTTATACAAGTTGAATTCAGTTCAATTTAGCTTGAAATCTGGCTTCCACCAATTTTAAAAAGGCAAAGATCACAACGCCATTTCTCTACCAGTGAAGTCAAACCTTTGCAGCAAGTTCGTGGCCAAGAGGTCTAGGTCACAAGACCAAAAAGGAGCAGTGGGGAAACACTACTTTAGAGAAAATAATCTTCAAATTTTCAGAAATCTATTCGAAAGGCCATGCAAGGGTTCCCCCACACCCCAGTCCTTCATGAATCACTGTCTTCTTTATGTATTAAATAGTTTGATTTGGGGGTTGACCAAAAGGTGTGACCCCTGGCTAAACGGCAGGTGCCATTCAGAAGCTGCAGTTTACAGCTTCTGAATGGCACCCCCGAACAAATATACTTACAAAATAGGGAGACTGCAAACATTGGGCTAGATACATGTAGCTCAGTTTTGTAGAGCGCCGGCACATTAATCCGGAGGTCATTGGTTTGAATCCCGCTCTAGAGTGGTCTAGGTCACCGGACCAAAAGTGCTGGTGTTGTCAGCAGCAGAGTGTGGGTTTCGAATCATCCCGATCATTACACTTGTGCCCTTGAGCAAGGCACTTAACCATAATTGCTTTGTAAAAAGTTGGGAAGGTAGTGCATTCTGCTCTACCAGCCAGGCTCCTAGTGGATGATACCTATGCCTACATCCTTGTAAAGGGGGTAACCCTGTTTCAGCCCAAGGAGTAGGTGGCAACGTGCCCCTGGTGACAGTTGCTTTGGGTCGACAACCCAAATCAGTTAAGCAGTGTTGTGACCACACTGGTCGGGGCTGGTCGGCACTAACCAGTTCTAAAAAATCCCGACCAGCTCTCAAGCAATGTTACGACATTGCCGACCGGTACTTTTTGCTACTAAATAAGCTTAAATACTAAGGAATTCTTCTTACCTAACTGAAAACTATCAAAATTAAAAGTGTTGTTAAATCTTGGCCTCGACGATCGCGATTGATAAATTCTTGTTGGTGTCATTTTTATTTCAAGTTGACTGTTTGATGCAGCGATGTTTCCCCTTTCCATGCTAGCAGAAAAAAATATATTCTCACAGCGTCGGTTTGCTGCCACATCCTTTGAGTAAAGCATTAGAAAAACCTAGGAGCCAGACGATAGTAGAACGTATAGCTCTACGTTATGCATCGAGTCTGTGTCTAAATGGTTTATGTACATGTACATGTATTGTAGTGTATCACGTAGCCAGACTTCCTCCTTTTGATGCATGTGTTTGATTTTTTATCTAACTCACCAAGTTGTGAGCACACACATGTCGTTCGTTCATGCGGCGATGCACACATCTCCGAGCAGTGCACAATCCAATAATTTTTTTTAGTCTGGACCGCAACGACTAAACCGCGCACAACGCATCGGTATCTACTGGGTACTCGACTCCACTGCACATTAGACTTGTTACAAGTCCATCGATTTTCAAAGGTTTCTGTGTACAGCGCTCGCACACCAAATGTATCGCGATCTTAATATGTGAAGTAGGTTTCCGATATTTATCAAGTGCTACAGGGTGTGTAACTTTTAGGAGAGTGGCCTTTCAGGAATCCATAAATGGGCATTGTCATAGAATTTGACATCGTACATGAAGTGCCTTGATTGTACAGCCACAGCCCTCTAGCCTAGGTTCATGCATCTTCTGTTCTTCATGAGAACAACTTGATATTTAAATCACAAATTCTTGACAATTTCTCACAAAATTTCAAAAAATGTAGCTTGTTATTTTGGAGATAGATGTGTAGCATTTGACTGTGTAAAGCACCATTGCAGTGTAACTAGGCCTCAAGATTTGCTGATGGTGACAGAATGAAAAAACACAAATACTTCCACCTTTTGGTTTAATAATAAAAAATATGCAGTTCCTTTTTTGCGGTTTATCACAAAGGCATCTCAAATAGCTCATTACTTTTTCCACAAGATATGCACAGCTAAGTTCGAAACAAGACCCATTTATTTACAAAGCACCATGTAATGAAGTGCTGTGGCGCATTAAAAAACACATGGAACCTACGACTTTACATCCCATCCGAAGAACGAAGCAATAATGGTTAAGTGTCTTGCTTAAGGACATAAGTGTTCAAACCGGGACTCGATCCCACACTCTGCTGATCAGAAACACCAAAGCTCGAGTCTGGTGCGCTTGACCGCCCCACGCTATTTATTCCTCTTTGTGTCCAGCCATGCGCAACAAAATGTCAACATTTTACAAACAGATGAGAAGGAAACGGGTAAAACACATAGACCTTTTACAATTTTTTTTTAAGAAGTTAAATATTCCTCGAAATAGAACTTAGTTCTCCTGCATAAAGAGATAAATGTCACCCCCCAGACTTTCAACCTCTCAGATCTACACAAACTTGATTTTAAAGGTAAATTTAGGATTGCTAATCATTAAAGCTCCCTCTTTGTTTTAGAGTGTTTTTCTCTTCCCTTTAACGTACGTGCAGCCTGTTAACAGAAATAAACGCACAGAGTGTTTTCTTTTGGTGAACTATCAATCAAGGTTTTATTGAATAAAAGTCTGCAGTGTTGACTCTGAACAAACAGGTTGCAAGTAGTTCCATACTAGTGCACATTCTCAGTTAACCATTGATTTTAAGAAACGGGTACCCTAATGGAAAGCCAGTTGTAGGAATGAAAGACATTACCGACAAAAAAAGGTCTGAAACTTTGTTCCAAATTTTAGAAAGTATGCTGAAATGAATGCATCTCTCTGCCTTTCGGTAACCACTGGGGTTATAGATTTCAAGGAGCTTCTGGGACCAGTATCCTCAGATTTAGAGGAGTGTAAAAGAGAGTGATTCTTTACATCTGAAGAAAACAAAATCACAGCCACTTTTTTCACCAACTTTGGGGCATTCTGGACCCAAATCGTTTGACCGAAGCACGCTGAACTTAAATGTTTTCTATTTGGCGTTTATCTTAGTTTAAAAAGCCACGTACTGTGCAATCTGGAGCAGTCTATGTGGTTTTCTCTTGATGTTTTTTGTGAAATTATAAATTAATTAAACAAATTCTGTTTGTGTATCGGCCAAAATTTGCGCGTATCGGCCCAACACGCTAGCTTGTGCATACGGAGAACCCTGCCAAGCAGATATAAAAAAGTTTCAATCCAAATACAAGCCTGAAATTTTGCATAAACCATGTGTTATCAAAAAGGCAGTACAAATTTCAGCTACTTCTAGTGGCACAGATTTTCATTCTCCATGACAAATGAAGAAATATCTTACACTGTATGTAGAATTTGATGGTTTGCATGGTGCATGGAGATAGATACTTCAAGTTAGCATTGGATGGCAAAGAAGAATGTGAAACATTGGACAAAACCATTGGTCACAACATACCGAGTTTGGCTTAAGAACATGAAGAAGTGTCAGTTATTAGTAAGTTCTTATGGGTACACCATGTACATTTATTTATCACTTCTTGAAGGAAGTGTTGGCTCTGAAGAGTTGATTGGCTGAATAGTAATTGTTCTCAACTAGTTTACTCTAGTCGACATTAGAAGACTGTACATTAAGTTTCACAATAAAACAAAATGCACATCAGGCTCATAGGAAATGAATCGACCCTGTTACGCAAGAAGCTCGGACATGTTTTGTTTGATCAATACCTATAAAAGGTGATTTCTGTCTTTAAATTTAAATAACCATCTCAAACTTGAATTCTACATAAGTGTAATACCTGTCACAGAGCTACAATTAAAATGTAAAGGGAAAAAAAACCTCAATTTTTAGTGTTTGCCCAAAACCTGAAAACTTCGTGATTATAGCAACTGAGCACTCGACGACGTACTGACTTGCCAACAGGTTATACAGCTCCAAAAACCAATGATGACATAAGATAATATCATGCTATATAAAATGAACAGGCTTCATACACTCAAGCTGACGACACAGACAATAAATATCACTCCTTCTCCCCACCATTATCAATCTTGCTTCAAACAAACAAAAAACATCATCTTTCATTTTCCAGATGTATTTCTGGCAATAAACTGCTAATCAGCATCCGTCTA
Organism: Leptasterias polaris; assembly: GCA_037783415.1. NCBI lineage: Eukaryota > Metazoa > Echinodermata > Asteroidea > Forcipulatida > Asteriidae > Leptasterias > Leptasterias polaris. Next base: position 3,552,327 of record JAZGTN010000092.1, on the reverse strand, counting down.
TAGACAGGACTTTCTTGTATTGTTGAAATCTTTCACCCCAACGGCAAAATGAACTGTATCAAATGCCAGACTCACAATTTTTCAAGAACCCCCCCCCCCCCTCGCAGATTTTTCATCTAATATAAAAACACCTGCACTATGTACTTGATCAAACTAAATGATAGAGGCACCCAGCATATTACATTCATAACCCCTTATTTCCATATAATCAACACCATACACCATGATGGTTAATTGATTTGTTTTATCCCCCCCCCCCTTTTTTTTGGCAAAATGTTTTCAGCACAAACGCCTGGCAAACAATATGTAACAGAAAATTAATTTGTGCTGTAGAAATGCAGGTACTTTGGTAAAAGACGGAAAACACTTGAAGAGGTCAATTCAAGACACGACCTTTACTTTGAAATTTTTGAATGAGCGAAAGTAGGTCAAATTTGGCTGCCATTTGCTGATGCTGCTATGTCCCTATTTCCCCAATGCAAACCAGAACCAAATTAAATGATAAATGACCTGTGATGGCAATTCGCAACCAAATGCTTTATTTAGACTATGGTCAGATTGGTATGCAAGGCTTCATGCTAAGAGTGGGTGGTTTGAGGGTACAGTACCAAAACCATCCGATTCCCATGCTCAGAGTGGGTGGTTTGAGGGTACAGTACCAAAAAACCATCCGATTCCCATGCTAAGAGTGGGTGGTTTGAGGGTACAGTACAAAAACCATCCAATTCCCATGATAAGAGTGGGTGGTTTGAGGGTACAGTACAAAAACCATCCGATTCCCATGCTGAAAGTGGGTGGTTTGAGGGTACAGTACCAAAACCATCCAATTCCAATGCTGAGAGTGGGTGGTCTGAGGGTACAGTACCAAAACCATCCAATTCCCATGCTGAGAGTGGGTGGTTTGAGGGTACAGTACCAAAACCATCCAATTCCCATGCTAAGAGTGGGTGGTTTGAGGGTACAGTACCAAAACCATCCAATTCCCATGCTAAGAGTGGGTGGTTTGAGGGTACAGTACCAAAACCATCCAATTCCCATGCTAAGAGTGGGTGGTTTGAGGGTACAGTGCCAAAACCATCCAATTCCCATGCTGAGAGTGGGTGGTTTGAGGGTACAGTGCCAAAACCATCCAATTCTGACAAAGCACCAGAACATTTTTCAGACATTTTACTTGACCCTAATTACGAGGCATTTGAGACCTGTGAAAAGCGTTTTTATTTAACCCAACCCACTTCCAGTAGTATTACACAAATTTAATACAGAGCACTGCTAATGGTTAAAGTACTAATACTTAGTACTTTTGAATTAAATAATTCACATTTCTGTATCACACTTGTCCACATGTTGTTTGTATCTGGAGTACGGAAACAAATGAAATTTGATCTTTATATCACAAGGAAATAACCAGAAAACCGGTTTGCTTATTTTTTGTCCTATTTTTTTTCGAAGAATTATGCTGGCGGAAGTCTAGTCAAAACGGCTGCTCACACCTTCAAATTACAATATTCAATCATAAAAAATTGAAATGTGGAGACAAGAAATTGAAGATCTGTATTTCATGTTTATTTACAATTTCAATCGCAGATGCAGTCCAGTCTGGTCTCGCCCACTGAATGACGCACACAATCAGGAGACGATACATTATTCATGTCAAAGAAGGCTAGGTCGACTTCCGGGAACACCTTGTTGATACACACATGGTATCCTGCTTAGTCGGTATCCTTCATAAGAGACAATCAAGCTACATTTGATATCACTTTTCAGTATCTACACACACACCAACACGTAGATGCATACTCCCAAGGAGTATATCTTCTAATGAAGTGCAAGGGGTTCCATCCTTCTCACAAATGATGGCCGATGCGTACCAACACAGTACAGAGCTCCATCACAGTTTTAGTTTTTTTCCTGATGTATCAGCTAGATCACAGTGAGGCTCAGAGTTTAAAATAGTCTGGTTCTGTTTTATGTAGGACTGCTTAATAGTTTGAAATTAGACAGATGGCTACAGGGTGAGGATTTATTTATAGGATGGCCCTTGATGCAATGAGAACATACCCTTTGCCATTTATGAACTCCACTGATATAGAAGTCACACCAAACATACTGCGGGAGTCTGGAAACCATACCGAAACAGTCTTTGCTAATTTATGGAACACCACGCTCTTTCAGAACGGAGGGATAGTTAACTCAACCGAGAGTCCTGAAGTCTTCCAATGGTCAACCACGATCAACTTCTTCCTGATGGGATTCTTGATGGTGACAGGCATTCTGGGTAATGTCCTCATCGTTGCCGTGTACTTGCAGAATCGACGGAAGCGCCAGTCAACCGCAAACTATTTTCTCTGCAGCCTTGCTATAGTGGATCTTATTGTTTGTATTATTGCAATTCCAGTTCATCTTCATTTGGAATATTCAGCATTCACTCGCCCCATTTTTGCCTTAGAATGCGCCGTTTTCGCTTACATATGGCATGTCGTGATGTTCGGCTCAGCGTGGATGTTAGTTGGTATCTCAATCGATCGGTACTACTGCCTCTGCCGTCCTTTCATTTTGAGGACTCGAGCTCGACATGTCACGCGAACCATTCTGATCATTTGGGCTTTCACCATCATCATCTCAATCCCGACAGCCTTCTTTTATGATGACCAATGTCGGAGGTTAAAGTTCATCACGAGGGCAGTTCGGCTTGGCATTGCCCTGTCTGAGAGTTTAGTGAGTCTGATCATCCCTCTAGTCATCATCATGATTGCCTACGCCAAGATATTCTGGGTGATCTCCAAACGGAACAATGAAACAGAGAATGAAAGCCACAGGCAGAAACTTATGCACAATACCCGCTATATCGTCGCAAAACGACTCTTACTGGTCATTGCCGCCTTCGTCTTATGCTGGTTGCCAAGGATGATTGCCGAGATCTACAATGCCTCAATACCGGTGGATAATAAACCAGCACGACAAATGTTGTACATTTGTCAGACTATTGTGCCTTACTTTAACTCCATACTGAATCCTATACTGTACTCGTTAATTAACCCAAGATTCCGTCATGGATGTCGGCGAATTCTGCTGAGCTGTGTCGGGTACTTTGTGCCCATGCCTGCAGCTGCAGCTAAATATACTTGTAGAAGTAGCAGTGCGTTATACCATTAAGGGCCTTGCTACCACAGGAGGCAAATTTTACAAGCAACTTGCGGGCAACTAATTTGTCGGTCGTGCCACAAACTGACGTACAGGTTAAAAATCACAAAGCTTGGCAAATCAGTTTTTGAACAAATTATTTAAATATTAATCACTTAATATTTTCAATAAGTTTTAGGACCGAACACGTAATAGTTTTATACTTACATTAATTAGCATGACCGACGTTATCACCAGATTTGCCATTCTGTGTTTCCATGAAGTGATTTATCACGATAGGCCACTTTATCCATTGAAACACACTTAGCACGGGCACCGTGCCAAACACGAGTAGTATGATTTAACTGCATTTTCACGAAGTGGCGTATCTTATGACCTATTGAAGCTTAGCATTTTCACAAAGCGATGAATGCATTGGTTTGTACACGGTGCTCTGCGTGCACATCTGAATTTTACCTTTTCACGAAGTTGGGTAGTGTTTAAAAAATTTGCAAGATTGTAAACACATTGACCGTTCTGTACTAATGAAGAAGTCAGCTTTATGTTGGTATTAAAACTGTTCTTTAAAACTAATCAGTTTCTGAAACAGCAGATTGTAAAAATAGTTCAACTTCAACCACATTTTTCTCAAAACACAGAGTGTTGCCTGTGGAGAACACCATACGTCAGTTCGTGGCCAATTGACAAAATGTAAAAGGAATACTCAAGTAGCACAAGACTTTTTCTAGCTGTCATGGTCCTGCTTACCCTAAGAAATCATGTGAAATGTGACTTGTGAATACTTTGGACCGGGCTACAACGATACTCTGAAAACAAGTGGGTAATGGAGCTTTTGCTATTGTACATGTACTAGAAATACAGGCTTGGGTCTCAGGAAACTTTCTCAGGCAAACTTTAAGCCATTCTATTACAATGTAACACGCAACATCAGAGCTCAAATCTGGGGGAAAAAAAGCTCAAATCTGGGGGGAAAAAGCTCAAATCCTGCAGAGCTTTTAGCTTAGACTTTTTACTGGACCAGAGTTTTGCTTACAAGACCAGAATCAAAATGAGAAAAGACCAGAAAGAAAAAGGAAAAGAAAGTTGTAACATTTGAACTGTTATCTAAACAAACACTATAGACCTTATGCATTGACGTCACCAAGCCGCCATCTTAGAGGTAAACTGATGATGAAACAATGGAAACGCGCTGATTTGTACGCGCGGCGCACAGGATTGGCCAATGAACATCTTCCTTTTGACCTCTAGGTGAGGGCGCCCTACTCAAATGACGTCATATGCATAAGGTCTATTGAGAAGAGTTATATTTGTTTTCCTTATGGGTATTAAGTAAACTTTGATACTCATCAGCTATATTGAAGATATTTATCAGACTCAAACATTTTAACATATTTTTTTTTTAGACAAAGAAATTGAACTGAAAATGACAAGACCGCTGGACTTGTCCGGCTGTGAGTTTACTGGCCAAACGCTAAAACAACCGGCCTCAGGACTGCGATCCAGTGTAAATTTCGAGCTCTGAACATCCCGAACAAGTTTAAAATGGCCACCTCTAGTAGATCGCCATCTCTTTTTAGGCAGATAGTGTCATTGAATTAAAATTCAAACTTAACACAACAACACAAAGCAGAAATTCATAGTGTTAGCCAGAGGGGTGTCTGGGTGTCTTTTGGACACCCTGTTTTAAATTTGGACACCCTGTTTCATCTGTCATTTACATGTAAATGTATTGTAAGTGAACAATTTGCACACCCAGTTTTTAAATTTCCAGCAGATTTGGACACCCTTTTACCAAATCCTGGCTAAAACCTTGAGCAGAATGGTAGTTCAACACACAAACATTAAGTCAAAGCTTTATCTTAAAGCTTAATAGACCTTTATCATGGGCCATCCATTTTGTTTTACTTCCATTTAAATCAGTGTTACCAATGTGAGGCTGAGAGGGCAATTACTCTGGTCCCTTTTGGGTATATTAAATATTTAATATTAAACACAGGGAACTAAACAAAGATGATGTAAGCAAGGACTATAGACGCTGTAACATTTGTTTACAGAAAGAGTGACCTTGTACACTGTATATTCCAGGGCCTTTCTGGCAGGCAAGATACTACACTAGTCATTTGAGATATTTTACATTTTGTATTATGAATCCAACACAAATTTAAGAATTGAAAAAAAAATAATAATAAATAAAATAAAAATCCGAGACAGTTTTGAGATGTGCCCCCGTTCTTCATATTATGAAAAGTTTATAAAAAATTGTACAGTGAAGTCTCCAAGAAATGTAAGATTTTATGTTTTCTTCAACTGAGTGTGAACAAATTGTGCCTTCAGAAGTCCAGGCTCTGTGGCTCTTTTGTAACGATGTCACGATTCAATAACACACAGAGTTTTGAAGCAAAACACATGAGCACATTGGAAAAAAAGGCTTTCTGAAAGTGCTTGATAGTATTTGTATAACTCTTTACCAGCTGTACTTGGGATTACCAGCTGTACTTGGGATTACCAGCTGTACTTGGGATTACCAGCTGTACTTGGGATTACCAGCTGTACTTGGGATTACCAGCTAATGGGATTATAATCTTCATTTCCTAAATCAAACTTTTTGGGGAAGTACTTCACAGGTAACATACTCCCAGTTTTACATTTATCAATTAAATCCTGGTTAATTGAAGCTTGGCTTCCTATTTGGCACCAGGATTTAGTTCTCTTTCCAAGAAATTTTGCACAAAAGGGACAATTAGCCGTGGCATGCTTGAATTCACTGGTCCATCCCCCCCCCCCCCCAATTAAAAAAAAAAAGCTATGCCTCTTGCAAACTACACAGTTTGAAAGAAAAGATGATCTTTGATGCAGTAAAACCCCTTCAATCGAATGAGCTTGGGAACATGCCAAATTAAAATACCCTAGGATAATGAAGGGAGTTGAGCCATAAGTGGATGGCTTCACAGAGTGTTATTTATGCAGGTCGTTTTATTTACAAGTCAAGTCTTGTTTGCGATTTGACAGGTTGCCCCAGTACTGATGGAAACAACTACTTGAGGAGTATAGTAATTTGCTTGAAGCATATATCAAATGACATTAGTTTACACATCTCCATGAGTACCGGTAGATACCAAATATTTAGTGTCACAATTCACAGAATGGAAAACAAAACACATTAACTGTTGAAGGGACAGTGCAATATTTGAAAAGGCATCCATTAAAAGTCAGCATTCTCTGTTTACAGTGGTTTGATGTCTTAATGGTGCAGTTGGCTTGATTGTTCAGTGCTTCCTTAAAGGAACATATGTAACAACATTGTCATACTGCATCAAATTCATCAAATTCATGTCACATGAGCACCTTTCACACTAGACGGTTTTCTCGGGAGATTCAGAAAAAGTTTGGAAAAGTACCTCTAGTTGGCAAAGTTATTTTTTAAATACCGACATAAAGTGGTTAAACATCAAAGCACTGTATAGAAAATGGTTAAATAAAAATAGCTCTATTTAACAACAAGGACCAGTAAATGATAAACGTACCACTTTTAGAGATATGTATTGCACTTAACTGTAAAGCATCAACCATACAGTGTCAACCTGCAATTCCCCAAATGAATTATTTCGTAAAGACTACTACGTTATTTTTTAATGGAGTGTTTTGTCAAAACATTCCCTCTTTTTAGAGTTATATGAATTTGTCTCTCTGTAGGCCTATACATTTTATGCATTTTTCAACTTGTCCCTGAAATCAAATGAATTTGTCAAACATTTCAATTTCAATGGAAATTTGCTGTAGTTCACTTTGATATTAATTGTTCTTTTCTATTCTACTTCATGTACTTCTTATTATGGTTACCCGCATAAAATATATTAAACTTTGATACCTCATCAAAAAATGTCATGTATAATTGAAGTTTTAATTATCTCAACAAATATACACTACAGGCAGTTCATTTAGTGTAACAGATATGATGTTAAAGAGAAATCGTCTTTTGAGGGTAATAATTTAAATGTTTAGTGTGAATTCCTTGGTGTACAGTTTGACTACCTTAAATGTAGGGTAATACTTTCGTAACGACCCGGGGGAAACAAAAATTATAATTCTATCTAAAAGCTTACTTGATATAAAGATGGTTGGTTGTCATGGTTGTCAGCATCCTGCAAAGTTATTTCATCTGAAATGCCCCCCTTAATTAGAAATCAATAAAAATCCGAGGGTTGGTGTCCATTCGTGAATACTGCGTCCACAAATTCGGTTGGTACCCACTGTTACCTCGCTTAACATGGACGATTTCTACGTTTGTTCACAACTCAGCACTGCACAGGCAGTTTGGGACCTTCAAATGGCTGATATGAAAGTGAAAAACGTTCAGGCCTCACAAAAATACCATCTTATGCCGTAAACACAGACAAACTTTCTGCTTTGCAACCAAGATTGAAATCAGGGTCATGCAGCAGGTGCTGTGATACCGACTAGAAACATGTTGACATTATCCCATGATGTAATGTGAAAACAGCCTCTCCTAGGCAAACTACAGAGAGTACACTGTATTGCCAATTGCCTGTACTATCTTGAGACAAATTTCCATCAGGTGAAATAATAATGCCATGTGTGGTCAAAATATCACTGTATAGCCAATATCACAATGTAATTTGACAAAATCACAGACAGACAAGACAATGTTACAATATGTTGTGTACTCTCAATATACCCATCAGGTGATGACAATTTTACAGTTTGATTGAATGGTTGTTTGTTAGAAACTTGAACATTGGAATGAGATTGCTCTTTACAAAATGCTCTATACTTAATATACCTCAACTTTCCCAAAGAGATTGCTCTGTGCTTCTCCAACAGCATGTTTTGCTTGTGAGATTAAATTACATCCGTTTCAGACAGGCGCTCCAGAGTCGCTTTTGTTCAGTTTTTGATATAATTTTGTTCTTTGTAAAAGTGTCTGAAGAAAAAAATAATGAAATTTGGTTTTTTTTCTTCAGAAACCTAGATACTATAATAACTCTGAAAACATTGAAAAATTTCAATTCAGGACGTGACTTTACTTTGACCTTTTTCGTAGAGTGGAAGTAAGGCAGATCTAACAGCTGTTTGCAGCCGCTGAGGGCATTTTGGTAAAAGCTAATTCTGGCCGCTGTGGTCTCTAAAGGGTTAATTGGACTATGATTTTTTTAACTTTTAAAAACACCGTTACTACTGTCCCAGATACCATGCCCCTCCAAACAACTGCAATTTCTGACATGGAACTGGGTCACTGCAACGAACCTCTAATACCAAAAAGTCAACAAACTTTACGGCAATCCCCCAATAAACCACGCCATGGCGCTCTGAAATTTGTTTAATTTTAGTCCGAAGATGAGACCTGTGGTCTTGTAAACATGAGATAATAGATCTGAGTTCCGATTGAGTCGCCAGCGGAATACTTTTCCCTTTTTATTTGATCAGACTTCACATCTAGGAGCTAAATCACATCCCTTAAGGCCAGGGAAGACTCCAATCATGCCAATTATCCTACGGAAACAAGACACCTACGGTAAATGTCACCCTGTGAATAAATTAATGCCGGCCGTGATAGAAAACAGGCGCCATTAAAATTCAGACTTCATTAAAATTCAAATTTGACAGAGGTATGATTTTTCCTCTGTTTATTGTGCTGATAACTTATTAGGGATTAATTACTCTTTCTGCGTGCAATATTTGCTCCAGATATTCCGCGATGTCTCAAAAACGCGACCACCTTTAGAAATTAAATGTTCACAGGTTAGTTTGATTGTACGTATTTTACATTCATATCTGATTAAAACAACCGAACAGTTCCAAAAACCAAAGGTATACTTTGCCTTTAAAGGTGCTGTATACGTTTGGTAATTGGAGCCTACTGATTGTGTTAATCCTATATAAATGTAGGTAAATACAATAAAACTAACCTGTGAAAATTTCACTTCAAAAAGGTGGTCGCGTTTTTGAGATATCACCGAAAAACCGGAGCGAATATTTCCACGCAGGAAGAATTTTCCCCAAAGGAATACACAGTCTGAGAAGCGTTTCTGACAGAAACGCTTCTCAGATTCAAATTTTGGGGAATTAAAAGTGATATATTTTTCCAGAACCGTAGTACTCCGAAAATAAAAGTTTCTCAAATTTCATTATACTACCCAAAGCTGAGCTGTACTTCTTACCAAGTAAGTTATTATTGCCATTAATTTTCAGAGTCATTACCAAACGTGTACTGTGCCTTTAGAAGCAATTCAATCCAAAAGGCCAGCCTTACTCATAACTTTAACTCGAACCGTGCTGATCCACAGATAAGTGCAATTATTTCAACTCACTGACCTCATCAATTCAAAAAACCATCTATAATTACGCATACTTTATTTCAAACAGTTTCCAGTGGGAACGACCTTTCTAAGAAATCTATATTTTTGATAATCGATACACTTCTTTATCTGAAAACTTACTTGGTAAAGAGCACTGAAGAGCCATTGATAGTATAAAACATTGTGAAAATGACTCTCATGGAAGTAGAGTAGTTTTAGAGAAAGAGGTACACCTAACTTTCTCCCTACAAATTTGAATCTGAGAACGGCTTCAGGCATGAAGCCTTTCTCAGCCATCTGAAAGCACACAATTCTTATGCAACAAGGGTGTTTTTTTCTGTAATTATTTTCTTGCAACTATAATGAACAATTGAGCCCAAATTCTCACAGATGTGTTATTTTATGCATATGTTGGGATACACCAAGTTAGGAAACTTGTCTTTGACAACTTAACCCTGCCTTTAAACCTACTTCCCAAGAAGGGGTAGCTATTCCTGGGAAAAGGCTGGGTGTTTGCTGGAGTTAGTACTTCAAATGTGAATAGGTTAACCACATTTTCCGGAGAATTTCCCAGGAACTCATCTAGTGTGAAAGAGGTAATAATAATAATAATAATAATAAAGACTTGTTATGCGCACATATCCACCCTGCTGGGTGTTCAAGGCGCAGTAAACCAAAAACAAACGAAAGAAAAACAGACACAACTAAATTAGTCCTTGAAAACCTGTGACATAAGATAAGTTTTGAGGAGTGATTTGGATTTTGTGGTACAAAGACAAGATCTAAGATTATGTGGTAGAGAGGTTCCAGATGCGTGGCGCAGCTGCAGAAAAAGGTAGTGTTTTATGCTCTGAATACGTGTACAACCCATTTAACATTCCGTACTTCTGTTCCATACAATTGTGTACATAGATGATCTTCCAATGTTCCCCTTTTTATTGTTTCTTTCCAAATACACAAACTTGCCCATCAAGGAAATAATATCATCCATCTAAAAATCCCTGCTGGCTAGCCCTTCATGGAGCTTGTATCCTTGAGCATTAATATAATAATAATATTTAAAATTTATATTGCGCCCCTTACATACAAAATGATCAAAGGCGCAGAACACATGTTAAAAAGCACATAATGGAAGAAAAGGACAAAGAAAAAAGACTGGTCACCAGGCCAGCGCCCAAACAAAAAGTATGGGGATACGTCTGTCCCGCCAACAGAGAACTAATAGTACTTATTACATAGGCCTATCCCTGCTGGCATCGGTAATGTTTTGACCTTTTCAGGAGACAGACGCCTTTAACCCTATTTATGCTAAAAATCTAAACTAACTGACAAGGTGACCATAGAAGAAAGACACACTAAAAAGCGGCTTTAAAAAGATAGGTTTTTATATTACATTTAAAAGAGGTAAGTTTCTGTTCGCTACGTATATGAAACGGTAGCGCATTCCAAAGCTTAGGGGCTGCCACAGAAAAAGCCCTATCACCAAATGTAGTCAACATTTTACCAGAAGGATAATCCAAGAAAATACCATTATTCCCTGACCTAAGTTGATATGAAGATACCTTCCGGATGGAAACAAGATCCTTGTTTTCTGTATATTGTGTATATGAAAATTATAATTTGATGTTTTGTAATTGTTTACTTACATGTGCGTTTGTTTGTATTTTTGTCCAAGGCATTTCTGCCAACAAGCATTGTTTTGCTTTTTTGGATTTGCCTCCTTCAATATATACCTTCTTATCAATTGTATTGACCTTTTGTTATTGGCGGAAATAAATGTTCTTTGAATGAATGAATGAATAAATACTTTGGAGAAAGACCATGAAGAGCTTTAAAGGTCAACAAAAGGATTTTAAAATTAATCCTGTACGAAACAGGCAACCAATGTAATTGACGAATTATAGGTGTAATGTGTTCAAACCGGTGTGTGTTAGTAACAATTCTGGCTGCAGCGTTTTGAACCCTTTGTAGTTTAGCTATCTGTGACTTTGGCAGACCATACAAAAGGCCATTACAATAATCAAGACGACTAGTCACAAATGCATGAATTAGTTTTAAAAGAGAGTCTTGTGTTAGGAATTGACTAATGCGTTTGATGTTGTGAAGATGAAAAAAAGCTGCAGAGCAAGCTTTATTGATGTGGGTGTTCATTGTAAGTTCAGAATCAAACCATGACCCTAAATTACGAACACATGTTGTAGGAAAAACTTTAGCATCACCTATCATGATATTGGAAATATTAATTTTCTGCAACTGCTGCTTTGATCCGATGATCAAAAATTCACTCTTAGCATCATTAATTAGAAGCCGGTCATGCAACATCCATTGCCTGATGTCCCCAATGCAGTCTTCCATTATAGTTACAGCAGCTTGACAAAATTTATCGTCCGGTCTAAAAGATAAATACAGCTGAGTGTCATCCGCATAACAATGAACATCAGGCAGATGACGCTCAACGATGTCAAACAATTTAGAGGCATAGACAAGGAATAAAAATGGTCCTAAGCAGGATCCCTGAGGCACACCACAGTTGATGTTAAACTTTTCTGATAAGGTACCCTGAATAGAAACACGTTGACTTCTATCCAACAAATAAGATGAAAACCAATCAAGGGCCTTGCCAGTGACTCCAAATTTAGACTGCAGACGTTTCAATAAAATGGCATGATCAACAGTATCGAACGCTGCACTCAGGTCTAAAAGGATAAGCAGAATAACATGTTGGGAATTCATCCTCATCAATAAATCATTTTTAACCTTTATAAGAGCCGTCTCTGTACTGTGATGCTTCCGATAAGATGATTGGAAAACCGGAAACATAGAATGTTTTGACATGTGACAATAAAGTTGGTCACAAACGGCCCTCTCAGTTAATTTAGAAATAAATTGTAAGTTACTGATTGGTCGGTAGTTTTCTAATTTCATATCGAGATTGGGTTTTTTAAGTAAAGGGCATATTAAAGCTTCTTTCCAGTCAGTAGGAAATGTACCAGATACTAATGATGAATTTATAATGTTGGTAAGTACTGGAAGCAAAACATCCAGGCACTCACCCACAAGGTTAGTAGGCATGGGATCCAGAGCGCATGATCCCTTAGAAGAATTGACAACAAGCTGTTTTACCTGTGACTCGGTTAATGGTATAAAACTATCAAACAGGATTTTACTGGACATTGTTTCAGATGTAAAAGATAACGTTCTGTCAACAGAGGTTGAAACTTCCAAGTCATCAAGTTTAGCATGAATATTAGATATTTTCTGTACAAAAAAGCTACCCATATCATTAGCAAGAGTCATTTTATCTTTAAAAGGTGGATATAGGACGTCATCACTATGCCCAAGCAGCTTTTTAGATGCTCTAAATAATTTCCTCTGGTCGGAACTATTACTTTCGATAAAGTCTTTGTAGAAATTGCAACGAGCTTTATTAAGAAGAAAGGTTACCTTATTTCTTATAAGCTTATATGCTGAAAGATCAGAGGCCATGCTTGTTCGTCGCCACTTCTTTTCAGCACGTCTCCTCATCCTCAAGGCAGAGTTGATTTCTTGATTAAACCAAGGTAGACGGGGCCTAGCAGTGACCATCTTGGACTTTAATGGGGCATGTGTGTTAAAGGTACCAGCTAGTGTAGTATTATAGCATTTCGTAAGCTCCTCAAGACCTTGAGGAGTGTCACTGCACAGCCTAGAAGAGACTAAGTCACTTTTCAAGCAATTAATATCAATGGATTTAATATCCCTATAAACAATCTGTTTAGCAGGAAAAGAAGACTTGCTTTGTTGCAAATTGCAAATAACAGAAAAATGATCAGAAAAAAGGTGGTGAGGTGTTGGGAGGCCGTTAAGAACCATGTCCGATTTCCGGGTAATAACAAGATCTAGTGTGTGACCCATCTCATGCGTAGGTTTGTTAACATGTTGCTGGAGACCCATGATTGCTATGTCTTCTGCAAGTCCTTGAGCATTACCATGATTGCTATGTCTTCTGCAAGTCCTTGAGCATTACCATGATTGCTATGTCTTCTGCAAGTGACAATACCCACTTTAGATCTCTCTCTCTCTGTCTATTTTTGGTGAGACCTTGCTGCATTTGATTATCATTTTAATGAATCTCTGAATGATTCAAACTTCCATTTCCTGGAGCTGTTGGTAAATGATTGATGCAAATATTATGACTGAATTAAGCACTAATTGGACAGTTAACCTTCACTGATAAGAGACAGACACCTGATGGGCCGAGACGTTTCTCAAGAGGCAAGGCAAGACAAGACGAGGACATTTATCTAATGCTGATTTCTCTTCTGATATTAATTATTGCACACAATTCCGTCACGCAGTGACGCTCAACAATAAGCAAAGAGAAGAGCAGAAGAGGACACTCAAAAAAACGAAACACTGTAGCATGTTTTTCTCCTCACTGATATACATTTTCAAGGCGGATACTTCGATCTAGTAAGGGCAAGATAGTTTTTCCTTGTTAAAAGGCGCGTAATTTGAATTTGTACTGGAACATTTCAATGGGGACTGAGGCAATGACTAGGGGCATGGAAGCAATTTCCTCTATTTTCTCCGTGTGAAATATCAGACCTGCAAAACAAGAACTGAACATTTATCTAATGCTGATTTCTCTTCTAGTGACTGATATTATAATAATAATAGTGGCCTTATATATAGCGCAACATTCCGTCACGCAGTGACGCTCAACAATAAGCAAAATGAAGAGCAGAAGAAAAAGGAAAAAAACAATATATATATATTTGGATTTGGATTACAGTGTGAACAAATAGGTTTTGAGCAATTGTTTGAAAGAACTGGCTGATGAGGCTTGATGAATGGCTAGTGGAAGACTGTTCCAGAGAGTAGGGCCAGCATGGGAAAAGCTGCAGTCACCCCAGGAGGGTTGAGATCTGGGAACTTGAAGAAGGGTCCTCCATTATCCAATGAACTTAGTCTGCGTGGAGGATTGTATGCCTGTATATTTTTTTAATGCAAGGTTATTTTAGCATTTTGGGGGGAATGAGGCACATTCATATATGTATAGTGCCCTGTTAGAATTGCAAAATGCTGTGGTGCAATCTGCAACCAATGAAACAACCTATGTCAGAAAAAAATTCAGCACACCCCTTTTTGAGAATATTTTCAAAACTGTGGGGCATTCTGGACCCAAATTTGTTGATGTTTGGCTAAAGCACACTGAATTGAAACAAGGTATTTAGAATGTTTACTACTTTGTGTTTATCTTTGGTTTTAAAAGCCCTACTGTGCAATCTGGAGCATTTTATATAGTTTTCTCTGGATGTTTTTGGTGAAATTAATGTTTTTAAATATTTTAATACATATCGGCAAAAATTTGCGTAGATTGGCACAAAATTTCCTGTGCATCGGCCCGATACGCTAGCTTGTGCACCCTGATAAAATATGTAATGGGTTCTTTAACTGGCTAAAATAACATAGGTCCAACTGATTTACATCTCAACTGAATGGATAATTTGATTTTGGTAAAAGGTGTTGTACAATGACAATGATGCCAAAGCCAGGATTCGAACACACAACCTGATAACAACAGAGCTTGAGTCTGGGTCCACTTTGTGTCTAGTCAAGATGCCAAAGCCAGGATTCGAACACACAACCTGATAACAACAGAGCTTGAGTCTGTGTCCACTTTGTGTCTAGTCAAGATGCCAAAGCCAGGATTCGAACACACAACCTGATAACAACAGAGCTTGAGTCTGTGTCCACTTTGTGTCTAGTCAAGAAAATAAAGGTCATACACGTGGGTCTGGTGCTAAAGACAGAACGGTTTCTATCAGCTATGACATACTTGTAGCCATGGCTTTTATTTCTCCAACCTTTAATCAAATTACACTCTGTCAAGTATCTGGCAGAACTGTTTTGCAAAATTGTGTTTTTATATGAAAACTGAGTGTAAAAGGTTGATTGTTTTGTTTTTCTGCTATCAATATCAGTACAGGAACATTAAGTTCTGCATAACATTGTTAATAATATTGAAGACTTATAAAGTGCACGTATCCACCCAAAATGTGCTCAAGGCACTTTAACAAAGAGAAACATTTTTTAAGACAGATTTTGAAGTCTTTATGAATTATTTGAGTCACTTATGTAGCACCTCATGAGGGTTTACAAGGTGCTGTGGCGCACTCTGCAGCCACTGCCAGAAATACCGGGGCGAACCACTTCTCTTTAGGATAGGTGTACTGGGTTCTTTTACGTGCATTAGACGACATACGGGACCTACGGCTTTGCGTCCCATCTGAAGGACGCAGCAATAATGGATAAGTGTTTTCAGGACAAAAGTGCCACGACTGGGACTCGAACCCACACTCAACTGATCAGAAACACCAGAGCTTGAGTCTGGTGCTCTTGACTGCTCGGCCATGACACGCCATTAAGAGTACCATGTCAGAAGGATCCTATCCTAGTGCACAGGAAGGATCCTAGAGCATCACTCAAAGGAGTTACATGTAGGGAACATGTACCGAGTCTCTTACCCATGTAGTACACATAAAAAAAGTCTCAGCATAAATGTAGGTGTTACTATGACAATATTTAATTCAGGACATTTTTTTTATTTGGACAGCCGCTTGTACTAAAACATTATTAATAAAAAAAACAGCATGTTTTTGTTTCCATTCTGCAAGTCCTTATTCATATAAACTCATAAATCATGTAGCCAGCCTACTGGACACACAACATACATGAGTTTATTGCTGCAAACTATGTGAAGAAAACCAGATGGGTCTCTGCAGCGATGTGTGCTAGGTGGAAGCTGTTCAGAGTTGCTTAGTGACGTCCTTCTTACGTATGCACAATATACACAGTCAACAACAGGATTTTAAGTAGACGTAATGAGTGCATCGGAAATAAAGAAGATTATTTGTGTTTTTACCCTAAACCAATGTGTGTTGAGCACTGAGTCCCGAGGTAAAAAAATCCACACACTTGTTTACCTTGCTGGAGTAGTTTCAATGTTATACTAGCATGATCCATACCTTTTACAGTTTACACTGAATTGCCAGCAGAATTGTTCACATTGATTGACCCTTTCCAATGTACTTTCAAGAGGGGGGGGGGGAGGTGAACATGCAAGAGCACACCAGGTTTGCGATCAATTCGTGTCTGGGATGAAGCCTTTAACTTAATAGATTATGTCAAACTTGGATTAGTAATTAAATTCCAAAGTGTTTGGTTTGTGTATTAAGACCAATGAATGTTGAGACATTGGCCGTACATCTGGATCAAATTAACTACAAACCGGTCAGAGTGGCACATTAGAAATATTAAGGTACTATAAAACGCTGATTACTCATCGTTTAACTAAAGAGAAAGGTCGTGGGTTCGAACCCCACCCAAGTTATTTGCAGGTGGGTTTTTTTTTCACAGAACTCGGGTAAGTACTGAGTATACAGTGCTTAACACACAGCGTTGTAAGGGTAAAAACAAACTTATATTCTTTATCCCCGATGCAAAAATTAACATCTATTTAATTGTTGCGGTACCCGCTGCTAAGGATTCAAACTGCCTCTAGCCATCGGGCTAGCTCAGTGGTCTAGTGGTAAGACATCTGCTCTAGCAATGCAAAGGTCTTGGGTTCGTATCCCACCCGAGTGATTTGCCTGTGGATTTTTGTTTCACAGAACTCAGGTAAGTACTGAGTATACAGTGCTTAACACACATCGGTGTAAGGGTAAAAACCAATTTATATTCAGAAGAAACCGTTTGTCAATGTTTTCACTCAAATAAGATGACCTTATGTGAATTTGTTTTCACAGATTGGTTGTATGGTCCATGTGTATGTTGATTGTAAACTTGAGGGGAATTAATTTACTCTTCCAAAAAACAATGATGAAATAATGCAATAATACCTTTTTTTTTTAAGGTAATTATATAGAAAATTTACAAAAACTTTAAAAAGAGATTAATCAATTACAATATTAGCGTTAAACATTAACAGTTAATTGTGGGGGAAAAAGAAAAAAAAAGCATTAGGCCTAGTTACTTTAAAAATGTGGTTTCAGCACGAAAAACTACACAAACTATTGCACTTTAAAAAAAGAAGTTTGTACTAAACCAATTCTGTTGACATTCTCATTATTATTCATTAAGTTTTATTTCTGGTAATGAAACCAAGGATGCCTCATTGGTGATCTTAATCACTGTAGCTCGCAAGCCTGAGGAAACCTATAAACAAGGATGCTTGCTATGTGAACCAGAGACAGCGGGGTTAAACCTTACTCTTCCACGATAAGTGTTCTGGGTTCTTGTAAGCGCACTACCAATCCTAGCACATGGGACCTACGGCTTAATGTCCCGTCTAAATGACAGAGCAATTATGGTAAAGTGTCTTTCTCAAGGACACAAGTGCCAAGACTGGCAAGGGATCATAATTCAAGGAGGTCCGGTCTGGGAAATCAATTTTAATTTTAAACATAATTTTTTTTACAAAAAATAAAAGAAGACATCTAAAGTACAAGAAGTACATCAATCTGCAGGGTTGGATTGAAGGAACAGTAAGGATCCAACGGTACATACACTCTTCTTGGTTGAGTTTGGAGAATTAGGGCAGCATGGAGTGTCTACATGTAGGAGGTCAGGATAGACTTCCATTTCATATCTGTACTCCCCGTCACAAACAAAGAAATCTACAGTAGTCTACTTTAATAGTGATCAGCCGACCTAGCACAACGAGTTCCAACAGCTGGAAACTGGATACCAGTCAAATTTCTCTCCTAGCTGCCTAGTGGTCCAACAGACTGCTTCCAAAATCGATATTTGAAATGTAGAACAGTCAATTAATAAAGTACGCTTCACTTTGACATATTTGAGATTGTTCAGTATGGTTTGAGGGTATGATACGTCATTGGTTGGGAGGAGTTAATTCATCCCCATCCTCTAGTTGATCAATGAACACACAGTACAACCAACCAGCCTGTGGTCATGTTTTTGTGAAAACCACAACAAGAAAAGTAGGTGTTTTTTTTTGCAGGTTCACATACATGTTGTCATATGCAACGGTTATTTTCCCGAGGGCTTTCAAATGCCATTAAAAAAAACTTTGGACAGCATTTCAGATGGAAATGTCTTTCCGGAGAATTGGTACCGGTAAAGACTTTATGATCGATGAGTTTTCCTGAATTAATTAGTTTCAAGATGAGATTGAAACTAATCTATAGGTTTTTTTAAACAATAATCACTCAATCCTATATCCATCCTTTAAAATTCCAAGTCTTCAAAGTCTTCAAATACATAAAATTGTATGGTACAATATTATGTGCCATTGAGAAAATCTTACCTACATCAACCTACATGAACATGTCTAAGACACTAGCCACGACACTAAATACATTTGTCTTTTGTTTACAAACACTGGCTACCATTTGGTATCACAAAATACATAACATCCCGGCCATATCTCGTTGGGCCCCCCCCCCCCTGCAATGTTGGCTCTCATTGCGCAGTCTGCACTCCAGCTGGGGATAACAATACTGAGCGGGGGGGGGGGGGGGGGGGGGGGAGGGTATGTTTATTTTCACGTGTCCCAAGCATTTTGGCCGTGATTGTAGGTCGACACAAAAAAACATTTTAAAAAACATTTAAAATTCCTTTTCAAAGAAGAATACATGAATACATGTTTGTGTACTTTTTGTTTTGGGTAGCACATTTAAAATAACTGTGATTTGGGTACCTTATTGTACTGAATGATAAATTGCTACATTTCTTTTGACAAAGGTCAGCAAAACTCACAGCTGCAAACGAACTCTGGCAAAGCTCGCAGCTGTGCCAGCATGAAAAAAGGTCTAAAGGAATCAAATTGGAGACAAGCAAAAGTGATCTTCAGTTGGACATTGTGGGGAAATACTTTCTGGATACTAACACTGGCTAATGTGTAAATTTTGTGTGTTTGGATAGGCCAAACACGGTTTGTTCCACACAATGAATAAGTTATAGTTTACATCCTGTGGTTAACTTGTTTTGATCTTTCAGTCATAAAGAAAACAAAGAAAAAAATTACTTGTCTTTATTTGTCAAGTATGGAGGTGGAATTAAAAGTTCACTCCGATATAATTGTCAGCAAATAATTATTTACATTCATTTATTGAAGCTGCTTTATGATACAATGCTAGTGACTCTCCAACAATATTTTTCTTTTCACAGGGTGTCTAAGCTAGTTTAAACAAGTCAGTCTGTTTTCACACTCACAATTAGGCATACTCAATACACTGTGGTACAATAAAGTGGTTCTATACAGTGCATATGAATAGGGGAGTAAAGAATGTGTACAATTAAATTTTACACCAGTTTATCGATATTATTTCAGAGTAGGAAAAAAAGCCAAGCAAAATGTTCCGGCACTCAAACAATAGACAATTGACACTTATTCAATGCACAAAATTAAACTCAGTATTTTAACAAACAAGGTTCCAACAGGGCCTGCCTTCATGGCTCTACTTAACTGTAAGCAAAGAATTGGCGCTAACGGAAGCAAGGAATTCTTCAGGATCCTCGGCTGTTGGACTCGGTACTCGGATATCAGAATATCGGTACTCAGACACTTGTACTTGACTTGGTGGCCCAAGTACTAGTACTCGAGTACTACTCAGCCACCTAAGTACTCGGCAGTACTTGATACTCGACTGAGAAGGACTTGACTACAACATTGCCCTACACTGATGGCATCAGCATGGACTGCGCCATCAACTGTTTGCATCTGATGATGATTGGTTTTAAGGTGGTGTTGAGGCAATTCCCCTTTGTACATGATAATAATAACTTCTTGTATAGCGCACAAATCCTAGGTATTAGATCAAGGCACTGGGAACATGGTACAGATGCCGTGTCTGAATTGGCAGCTACCGCTATGGCTGGATAGCCACATCATCATGTGTTGAATTATAGGACACCCTGAGCAATACACTTAGCAACAGTTGTAGCCGTAGCTGTAGCCGCCAATTTGGATACGGCCGTGAATTTTGAAATGAATTTTTCAGTTTTGAGCATTTTCTTAAAAGTAGCTGCTGAGGTTGAAGAGCAGATATTGCTGGGGAGAGTGCTCCAAAGGCGAGGGGTGATATAACCTCACAGCAGGTGGGGGTATTCAAGGCGACTCCGAGTAGATCACAAAGTGATTTTAGTCTACCTAATCCAATCAAGTTTAAAAGGGTGCTACTTACAGCAATGACCATGACACATGTCTGACAGAAATAATAACAGGGCTTTAAGCCTCCTGGTCAAAGCTTCTTTATGTACGTTCTATGGTGTACTATCTACAGTTGATGAAACTTCAATAACTATGATATCTTACAGTGGGTAAATTTGTAGGTGAGTGATTTGTGTTTTAAAGATTCAAAATATCAGTTAGAAGTGACTTAGCATTTTTGAAATGGGAAAGTGAAATTGTACAGGCATTGGGTAGGTGCCGAGTCAGTGCAAAGAAAAACAGTATTTAATTTAGGACATTTTACAATTTTACAGGTGCTTGTACTAAAACAATAATAATTTAAAAAACAGCATGTTTTTGTTTCCATTCTGCAAGTCCTTATTCATATAAACTCATAAATCATGTAGCCAGCCTGGACACACAACATACATGAGTTTATTGCTGCTAACTATGTGAAGAAAACCAGCATTTCAGATGGAAATGTCTTTCCGGAGAATTGGTACCGGTAAAGACTTTATGATCGATGAGTTTTTCCTGAATTGATTAGTTTCAAGATGAGATTGAAACCAATCTACAGTTTTTTTAAAACAATAATCACTCAATCCTATATCCATCCTTTAAAATTCCAAGTCTTCAAATACGTAAAATTGTATGGTACAATATTATGTGCCATTGAGAAAATCTTACCTACATCAACCTACATGAACATGTCTAAGACACTAGCGACGACGACACTAAATACATTTGTCTTTTGTTTACAAACACTGGCTACCATTTGGTATCACAAAATACATAACATCCCAGCCATATCTCGTTGGGCCCCCCCCCCCTGCCCCCGTTCAATGTTGGCTCTCATTGCGCAGTCTGCACTCCAGCTGGGGATAACAATACTGAGCGGGGGAGGGTATGTTTATTTTCAGTCTCTTACCCATGCAGTACACATAAAAAAGTCTCAGCATAAATGTAGGTGTTACTATGACAATATTTAATTTAGGACATTTTACAATTTTACAGTCGCTTGTACTAAAACAATAATAATTTAAAAAACAGCATGTTTTTGTTTCCATTCTGCAAGTCCTTATTCATATAAACTCATAAATCAAATTT
This sequence comes from Leptasterias polaris, assembly GCA_037783415.1. Lineage (NCBI taxonomy): Eukaryota > Metazoa > Echinodermata > Asteroidea > Forcipulatida > Asteriidae > Leptasterias > Leptasterias polaris. The sequence continues at coordinate 3,530,586 of JAZGTN010000092.1, read as the reverse complement.
TGTATTTTATGCAAATGGGCATACTCAATACATTGTGGAACAATAAAGTGGTTCTATACAGTCAGTGCATATACAGTCAGTGCATATTGAAAACATGTTTATTGTACATTTGAGGGAATAATTGGTTGACTTGTTTCCAACAAATTCAACACTATTTTTGAATATTTGTGTAACATTCCTACAAACTATGGCTATCTGTTTTTGATTTGCAGTTATGGCTTTCCATAGTTTTTGCATCCTCGGTTGATCACACTGATGGAAAGGCGGGTGGAGAGAAGACAAGGAAGGAAGTTTCGGTTTTAGATGTGGGAGGAAAACCCCAGAGAATTATTCAAGGGAAAACCCATGCAATAAGGTAGGGACTGAAAACCCAAAACACATAGTGCCCCAGGCAAGATTTGAACCAAGGTCCTAGAGGTGGAAGGTGAGAAAAGATACCACTGCGCCAACCCGACTGCCCTACCATTAGACTATCTCATCAACACCTAGTTTGTTTATTAGAACCAAAAATGAAAGAGTGCTATTCCATACTCTTCTCTACTCTACTCTATCCCGTAGCTGTTAGGCCGTAGGGGCGAAGAGATGGCAGCCACAACACACTTCCTCCACAACTCTCGAGGAAGTGTGTTGTGGCTGCCATCTCTTCGCCCCTACGGCCTAACAGCTGCATTTAAACCCAGCGCTATCACTATCTAGTCATAGAAGGTACCACCTAAGATTGCCGCAGCACAATAAAGGTTTATAAATCCACCTTACTCAACTTTGGTTATGGGAGAAGTCACTGTCTGCGGCCCTTGAAGTACACACCTATCTGAACCACTTTTCTTTTCTTTTTTAATCTCACGTGCAGGTCATAATTTTAATACAACAAAGGAAATGCTTTCAGAAGAATTTCAGATCATTGGACAGTGTAAAAAGTGAATGTCACAGGCAAAATGTAGAATGTTTCCACTCCAGTAAAGACAGACTTAAATAATAGAGACTGAGCAAGTTTAAAGCATAATTAAACACTTTTTGGGAACCTCCATTTTCGATGAATATTGCTTTACCGTGTTAGGGAAACAAAATAGCATATTTAAAATGTCCCAACGTTCAACTCTGTGCAAGATTTACATGATCTATACCAACTACCAACCAGTGAGAGGTCATCCTTTGACCTCAGTGAGGGCGCTGTTTGAGCTCATGAAGTGAAAAAGGGTCCATTGTTGGGGTATAGGCAGAACCAGTGACTTCAAATGGCAATAAGGATCTTCTGGACGGAGCTGACAAAATGTTCCTGACAACTGTCGTGAAAACTCTCCACAATGATGACTGTAAAAAAAAACATTTAATAAATCGATAAAATGTCTGACCTGATTCTGCATCCACTGCTGCTCCACCCTTGAGCTGAACTTTCTTCATTCCACTTGAAGCACTCTTGTTGTTGTATCGCCCATAACCTGTATAGAAATGCAAGAAAAGAGCTCATGTTAAGCTTAACGGTACTACTTGATTGGTAAAGATAAAACGAAAAAAGAAAGGACAAACGGACAATTTTTTTCATCAAAATATTAATAGTAATATCGGCTCTTATATAGGGCAATTCAAAAAATTTTCATTGTGCTTTGAACATTATAACCTCTGGTCACTTGGCCATTTATTTCATTCCTGAAACCATCTCAGCTCCCTGGGGAGTATACAGCTTGTACTGCCAAGTATGTAGCGCACTAAGCTAAAACAATCACAACAACAATCTCTGCCCTCACAGGTACCCATTTACCCCTTGGGTGATGAGAATCAACTATAGTAAAGTGTCTTGCTCAAGGACACAAGTGTCATGACCAGGGTTCAAACCCACACCCTGATGACTCAGCCACCAGAACTGGAGTACGATGCACTAAACAGCTCGGCCTTGACATGCCACATGATACCAGTAGTAATTTTCGTTGAAAATTAACAGCCAAATATGAAGAAGAAAAAAATTATTGAAGCTCACTTCTTCCATACATGTGCATTTCAGTTGGATAACATGAAAGAAAAAGCACAATGCATACAAAAATGCACAAAAACCCTGTCAAAACAGAAACGGCTAGTTAGTGTTCTGGGGTTTGCCCTGAACTTGTTCAATGATGAGCCAGCAGGACCAGGGGCCAATTTCATAGCGCTGCTTAACGGTAAGTAAATTTTCATGCTTACTATAGTAGACAAATTTGCTTAAGCGTGAGCGTATTTCACAGGTTAGCAAGAAAATGAGGCAGCGATTTGCATTGTTATGTCAATCATTTTCATGCAGTAAGCAACGGAAGGTTAGCATGCCTTTTCGTGTGCTTACGGTTAGCAGCGCTATGAAATGGAATTTTCACCAGTCCATACTATATTAAATAGGAATGCTTTCCAACACCAACTAGCCAACCAGAACACTTGGAGTGGCTTTTGACAGGTCCGGAGGTGTTTTAAACGGCATTTAGCAAGCGGACCAGTCTTAAGGGAGAGCGCCAAGTTTTTTTATTATTCAAAAATGTAGAAAAGGTTTTTCAAATGAGAGTTTAGGCAATTTAGGCCAGGAAGAAATACACACAACCAAACATCCCCCCATAGTAGTATGGGTTGGGAATACGAACCTGTAGTAGTTGCTCTACAGGTAAGTAGAGCAACTAGAGAGAGTTCAAAGCAAGTGGAGCTCAAAGTGTACACAGCTCAAAGACAGAAAACTGTAAAATCTGACGTTTCCCAAAACGTTGAAGTATGATTTGTCAGTCTTTGAATTGTGTACACTTTGAGCCTGCAGGAAGTCCAGGCTCTGTAGTTTTTATAATTTGGTTTTTACCCTGACATTTCCCAAAACGTTGATGTATGATTTGCCCGTCATTGTGTAGTGTACACTTTGAGCCTGTAGGAAGTCCAGGTTCAGTAGGTTTTTTTAAGCGTGAGTGAAGAGTTATTTCAAGAACATTAAGGCTCACCCATTACACGGTCTTCGCCTCTGTAACTGGTTGATGGCAATGATCCTTTACTGTCTGGTTGATCCTTATTTATCCTATCTGCAACCTACAATTAAATAGAGATATACATGTAAACCGGTCAATTGGATCCTTTCACCATCCTACTCTCAGTATAAATTTGCCTGTGAGTTGACTCACCCTTCAAAACCACACAATGAAACAGGTTGTGCAGGGTGGCACAACTGTGCACAGACCGTCTCTGTACTGTGTAGATGCATTCCCTACATGATATCATATTGCATGCTGATATAGAGTATCTATCCTTCAAACCAGTGTATGGTATTGAATGGTCTGAGAGTAGACTTGCTAGCGTATATTCTAAAGACTTGCAAGGCATGAGAATAGACCATGCAAGTCGCGCGTATTCGAACATTGAGACCTGTTCAAGTGCGCGAGTTTGTTTCCTTCACGCATAAAAACAACAATGTCTGATACTGATCGGTAAGACTGTAGGAGGGTTAATCGATGTATAGATGCATTTACCACATGATATTGCAGGCAAACATTTCCTTGACCGATGTTTTTGTTTTTGTTTTGAGCAGAAAATATTGCTCAGCAATTTAATCTGCAATCTGCAGGCACAAAAAAAGCGCAGAGCACCAGTCGCCACAATATAAAACAAATGGCTTTTCAGCTGGTAAACCCGCTATATTTCTGCTAAGCAAGATATTTTGGTGCAAAGCAGATTTTCACAGACTTTGTGAATTTGAACCTTGAATATCACCGCCGGCTTCAGATTGTTAGTTGTCAATAGACCTTTCCATTGTTGATAAACAAAGTGCGCTGGTTGGCATGGATGGCCGAATGTTAGCAAAACCTTCAATCATGTTGAAAAATGTTGTGACCAAATTCAACATTTTCTGTAAAGATTCATAAACTGAAATACCTTCCATGATTGGTTGACTTGTTTCCAACAAATTCAACACTATTTGTGAATATTTGTGTAACATTGCTACAAACTATGGCTATCTGTTTTTGATTTGCAGTTATGGCTTTCCATAGTTTTTGCATCCTCAGTTGGCAAAAACTCGGGCTGTGACGTTGCAAAAGAAAGGTCTATAGACCTTAGTCATGGTGCGGCCATCTTGATTTTCTCCCATTCAAATGAATGTAACCAATCCGGGGCTGGAAGCAGAAATAGTCTGGTTCCTTTTCATACAATGAATGTTAGGATTGACTACTGTTGTTAGATACAGGGAACATGACCAAGATGGTGGCAGCATGATATCGGTCTATAGGTTGTACTTACATCTGACCCCCAGGGAGCTATGCTGTGTTGTGGGATCAGCTTGAGTATATCTCCGCCTTTTTCAATCTCATTCAGGAATTCAACAGAAACGACATGAATCTGGAGGGATTCAGCTTTGGTGATCTTAGGTGACCTTTTCTTCACTTCTCCTGGAAATATTGAAGAGGGGATATGAAATAAATGAGCCGTTGATGGCCAATGATAATTACCATATTCATAAGAGAGCTTGGCTAGACTCCAACGCAGTACACCTTCATTAGTTCTGATACGCATGTGAATTGGGCTAGAACTGTGGGCTTTTCAAGCTTGCTACATAACCATTTAGGACCATATCAGCCGAAAGCATCTTGTACTAAGATGTTCATAGTGGCTGCAAACAGCAACAAGATTTGACCTACAAAATTCAACCCAGAAAGGCCAAAGTAAATGTAAAGGTATGTGGTCATTGAAAACTTGAAGATGGAAATAGCAACAATTTAATATACCATTCTTAAATACCTGGGACAGTTTTTCCATTCTTTTTTTACCTAAATGTACATCCACTCGACCAGAAATGTATTCATTTATTCATTTTATTTACTAATTCTGGTTGTGAAGCCAAGGATTCTCAGAAAAGCAAACTGAATTGCTATACTAGCCAAGAACCCCATCAAGGAAGTAAGTTTCAGTTTTAGATGTGAGAGGAAAACCCCAGACAAGCATTCAAAGGAAAACCCTTGCCATCAGGTAGGGACTGCCAATCCAATCCATATAGTGCCTCCCGGCGGGATTTGAAACAGGGTCCTAGAGGTGGAAGGCGAGGAAAGATACCACTACGCCAAAAGTTATGTGTTTATTGAAAACTTGAGGATAGAAATGGGTTTATTCTTCCAAAAAGCAGCGATTTAATACACCATCATATTAAAACCTTCCTTTATTCGCACACTCCAACTTGCCTAAAAATCTTTTGTACTCACACAACGGTGAACTAACTCATGCCACATCCTTATTTCATTATATCAGTCCCACATTAAAGCATTGCCACAGTAATATGTAGTTTTGTTTTGCACAAAAGACCGATATTTTTCTGTTACGCAACTGGAGCGCATTCCTTGCATATCCTCTGTTCCTTTTATTCACGCTAGGCTGATCATTCCGTATTTAAGCGTGTGTTCGGAACAACGCCCTTCACTTCAGGCTCATGCACATATGCTGTACTTGCTACATTCCGAATTGTTCCCTCATTTATAAACCTAATATTTCCCACCCTCCCTCCCATTTCCGTCGTTATAGCTTAATTTTCATCGTAGTGCTCTCTTGCTGCGTATTTTCTCTCCATTTTACTTCCAGGCATGTCGGGCTATAACTGCTTTGCCTGCGGTATGCCGGGACACTGGTCCAGACAGTGCCCCTACACTACAGCCAGTGACGGCTTCTCGCAACAGAGATCAAGGCTCAGATTCAAGCCCAATTTCGGCGGTCATACTAACAGGAGCTTCCCATTGCAAGCCCCATTGTCCTACCGATCACTCTTTCCGCCCATCGCCACCACAGCAACAGAGATGTGTAAAGAGCCAAGAGGCACATCACTCCCCTCTCAGTCATAAAGCTACCATTGATAAATTCAGCGACATCTTACAGGTACCTTGTGATTATCAACTTTCTAACTTGGTGTCTGATAGCTTTCCAGTAAAGGGTAGATTAAGAGCACATAGTGACTTTTGGGCACGTTTAAATGCTCCGAACATGATTATGTCCATTATAAAGGAAGGTTTTAAAATATTGTTTTTAGCAGATCCACCTTCAATGTGTTTTCATAACAATGTATCAGCCTTACGACACACGTCGTTTGTTACAGAGTCCATTTTAGAATTGCTGGCTTCCAATAGAATCACAGAAATTCAGTCGCCATCTTACGTCACTAGTCCTCTTTCAGTAGTATGCCAGGCCAATAGCAAAAAACGTTTGATTCTGGATCTGAGTCAACTGAATAAGTATGTGAAGAAAGACCATTTCAAAATAGATGATTGGAAGATTGCAATACAGTATTTTCAACCAGATGCTCTGTTATTTTCATTTGACTTGAAGTCTGGCTACCACCACGTAGAGATCCATCCTCGGTACCACAAGTATTTGGGGTTTTCCTGGTTTATTGAAGGTATACAGAGATTTTTCCAGTTTACAGTCCTACCCTTTGGTCCGTCTTCGGCCCCTTTGATCTTCACAAAAATCCTGAAACCTTTAGTGACTCATTGGCGTTCTTGCGGCATATTCATCGTTTTGTACCTGGACGACGGCCTTGTAGTTGTACCCCGATCCAACTGTTCTCATGAGTCCCACATAAAATTAGCTGAGGAAGTTTCTGCTCATGTCAAATCAGATCTATTAAAGGCCGGATTCATTTACAACTTGACCAAGAGTAAATGGCACCCTACTACTTCCATTGTTTGGCTGGGCATGATTTGGGACTCGCATTCGGGTACCCTCAAAGTTTTGGACCGAAGAATAACCAAAGTTCTCACTTCCATTACTTCACTTCGTCAATCTCCTATATATGTCAAGTTAGGGATCTGCATTCCTTCGTTGGTCAAATAATATCCCTGTCGCCTGTTGTAGGCAATGTTTCCAGGTTGATGACGCGTAACTGTCAAACTCTTATTGCACACGCCAGTGATGAAGACGAAATTATCACCCTCAATGTTCAATGTCTCAGAGAGATTTCTTTCTGGCATGATAACGTTTGTCTTTTGAATAACCGAACTGTTTTCCTTTCCCCCAAGATCAACAAGATAATCTGTTCAGATGCCAGTTCTGTTGGCTCGGGTGCTATTATTTGCAATGATAACCAGGTGGCACACAAAAATTTGACTTCTCAAGATATGACACAGAGTTCAACTTGGCGGGAACTTGAAACTATTTTGTTTGCCATTCATTCTTTTTTACCCCTCATTTCTAATTCAAGGGCAAAAGTGTTTACAGATAATCAGGCAGCGGCCAAGATCATCGAAACTGGAAGCATGAAATGTCATCTCCAAGAATTGGCTTTTGACATTTTTGACCTTTGCCTAAAGAACCGGATCCGTCTAGAAGTTGATTGGATCCCCCGCTCTCTTAACGAACAAGCTGATTTCATTAGTAAATTGATAGACGTAGATGATTGGTGTCTTTCGGAAATCTTTTTTGATTCGATCAGCAATAAGTGGGGACCTTTTACAGTAGACTGTTTTGCCACCTACTATAATACGAAATTGACTCGTTTTTTCTCCAGATTTTGGAATCCTGGTGCCCTAGCCGTTGATGCTTTTGCCCAAAACTGGTCGGCAGAGAATGCATTATTAGTTCCCCCAGTCACTCTGATTCCATCTGTGTTATCTCATCTGCAATATTGTCAGGGAACAGGGGTTCTGGTGTTCCCATGGTGGCCCTCAAGTCCTTTTTGGCCATTATTATGGACAGTATACAAACCCTTTATACACGGTATATCAACTATGCCTGGGAAGTTTGCATTAAATCATGGTAGGAACACTAATTCCCTGCTGGGTTCGGCACATTTTGAAAGTATGATGGCAGCTGTAAAAATTAATTTCTCTTAAGCATTTTTTTTTTTTTTTTTTTTTTTTTTTTTTTTTTAAGTGAATTTTCTTTTTTGTACTGAATTCATCAGCTAATATGTTGTTCTTTTTATACAGATTATTTTGGATCAACCATTTTGGTCAGGCTCTCCATCCCTAGTCTCGGTGTCCAAGGAGCAGTTGTTGTATGAAGCTATTGGAGCAAAATCAGTTGGGTCCTGCAATTCTTATTTTTACAAGTGTCGTCAATTCACCAACTGGTTAGTTCAGTGCAAAATTCCACTTTCCTTTCCAGTCAGCGATGGTATAGTGGCGTCCTACCTTTTTCATTCTTATTCCACTTCTCAATCTGATAGTGTCATGACGACAACTGCTTCTGCCATTAAATGGCTCCACTCTTTAATGAATATAAAAAACAACCCAATAGATTCACCCGTAGTCCAGCAACTTCTGATCAGCTTTCGAAAACGTTTACATCATCCCCCCGCTCAGAAAAGCCCTTTGTCTCTTATTCAACTCAATCAAATTTTGGATAATTTTGCCAAAGACGACTGCTCACTCATCCAACTCAGAACAGCTTGCTATGTTTGTTTAAAGTTCGCCTTATTATTTAGACACAATGAGATTGCCGAAATTAAAGCCAATCACCTCACGCTTTTACCAGATGAACAATGTCTTAAAATATTTATTCCTAAGTCCAAGACCGACATTTTCAGAGAGGGCAATGTAGCTTTTCTTCCCATATCTCAAGATTTTTACTCTCCATATTCCATTTTGACAAAATTTATGAGTAAGGCTGGTATCAATATAGGTGAAGATCAGTTTATTTTCACTCCACTTAATTTCTATTCTTCTTCCAAGACATATAAGCGTACTCAGAATAAACCCCTTAGTTATACGAGGTGTAGAGAATTGTTTTTTGATGCTCTTAGAACAATCGGAGTTGAAGATGTGAAAAGTTTTGGCCTTCACAGCTTACGGTCAGGAGGAGCAACCCGATTAGCAAACAAAGATATTTCAGAGGATTTAATAATGCAACACGGTCGATGGAAGACAACGATGGCAAAAAATCGTTATGTTAAAAGAGACATAAGTAAACGTCTGCATGTATTACAGGCTGTCATTAATTGAATACACTTAGGTTCTCACTGTAAAAAAGTGGCTTTCTTTTTGTGTACTGCTGACATGTATATTATTTGTCCCAACGAGCCAAATTAGGCCTTCTATATAAAATCGGTTTCATTTTTTGCTATTCTTAGTAATAACTTGCGGGAGATCATGTATTTATCTTTTACTATAGTGTTTTCAGCTAGCTGAAGTACAGGGCAATTGTCCCTAGAAAGCCACTGTGGCTATACTTGTATCCGATACAGTTTTACTTCAACACTTCTGTTAACTTTTTTATGTACATTGGTTTTTGTGTGTGGATCCTTTTTTCATATTATCTGTTTTTGATGTTTTCGATTAAGTAGAGACCGTAAAGTACAGGGCATGTTGCCTTGGAGAGCCACTGTGGCTATTTTGTATTGCATCTGATATAGTTTACTTTAACAATTATGTTACCTTTTTATGTACATTGTTATGAGTTTGTCATTTCTTTTCATTTTATCTGGTTTTGATGTTCTCAATGAGAGACCGTAAAGGACAGGGCATGTTGCCCCAGAGAGCCACTGTGGCTAGTGTATGTGTATGTTTTGATTTTCTCAAGGAGAGACTGAGGACAGGGCATGTTGCCCCAGAGAGCCACTGTGGCTAGTGTATGTGTATGTGTTATCCGTTATTTATTAGAATGTTCATAGTAAAATTAGAAGTTTTCTTTCTTCAGCTTGCATAATATTGTGCATACAAGCCTGCAATCCCATGCTGTCTGATTAAAGTAATATTACTAATATTCTATATTCAGAATATCCATTGTCCTTTGTGTCAATTTATTTCGTTCTGGCGTATTAAACCAAACTGTTTTTCATGCGTATGAGCGCAGCGAAGTAGCATGAAATTCTTCCTTCATACTTCCGTCAGAAAATATCTTTCTTTTCTAAATCTCTCTAATGAGCAACATAAATGTGACAACAATTAATAATGAAGAAAACGATTTGCGGCTTGCTGCCTCCCAACCTACATACAAGATCATGAGGAGTCGAGGAGTCGATTGTTCAACTCATTTTTGGTCAATGCTAAATGGATTATGTAATGCGTAAGAATGCACTCTAATGAACGTCATACCACCTGTCGTGGGATAACATTTTTTTTTTTTTACAAACTGAGAGTAGCTCAAATACCATTGCAACTAAACACAGCCTTTCAGATTAATCGTTTTAAATGAAGCACTTTGGACAATGGCTGTACTCTCTAAATAAGCATGTGCGTGCCTCAAGATGTAACTTTCGTGGCATAGTGAGGCATGGGTTGGTTATCCCAAGAAACACACTGATTAATGAGGAGGTGAAAGAGTGTAGGAACTTTGCCCGACCTTCTGAGCTGACAACACATGCAGTGGATGAGGTGACAGACGTAGAGTACTTTCCCCCAAGCTGAGCTACAATCTCCTTGATCACACTGATGGAAAGGCTCAACTTCCCTGCTGATGTTACCTCCACATTCAGCAATGGGTTCTTTGGTCCTCGTACTGGTGCCGGACTATATTCAAAAGGACAAAGTAACATAAGAAACAAAATCGTTGCACTTCTGCTGTGTCAAATTCAAATGCACAAAGTCACTCTTTTTTGTATTAGTCTTTCATGATGCAGAAGCCATGTTAGTCTCGTTACCTGTACTCAATAACGTTAAGCAATACTTATGATCTTTGCATAAAAAGGAGACACACTATTTCAACTTGTTTGGTTACACACTGATTTGAATGGAAGAAAAGCAAAATGGAGAACCATATCATACTAATTGCTTCACAATGCAATGAAAACAGAATACTATCAAAGAAGAGACAAGAAAGTAAAATACGCCAACCTTTTTGATGGTCCTGGCTCCTCTTTTGGAAACATCCGCTTGCCACCATTGAAGGCTTTAAACTTGAAAGATTCTCTGGTTTGGGAGTAAGAGTAGATACAGTTTCTAAATATTTTGATTTTAGTCAACACAATCAATCTTGCAAAACTAAAGTTTAATGACAGAATGAAAAAGCAGGTACATGTATTACGCCTTGCAAATACATACATCTACCGGCAAGCACGCTTGGTTAACAGCAAAAATAACATATGGGTCATCATGGTGAATGGACCAATGAGAATTTGGCTCTCAATCATGAATATGTATGAGGTATAGTAGTAGAAGCCACAGACTCTCTACATCCCCCTTCCTTAATTTGAGTCACTTTAATAGAAAGACAATCTTTTACAAACACACAAAATTGTTCAAGAACTAGTTGAAAGCAAAATGAAGAAGTTTAAAGGCAAAAAACTTACAGGTAGCTGCAGTCTTCAAAGTCGTCGGGAATGATGAATTTCTTCCGCCTCTTAACATCTTGGGTGAATACCGTACACTTAGTCCATGATGATATGTTGCCTTGGCAACGGTAGCCACCTGTTGTTAAGACCAGCTGTCCCTGGTCACATTCGCTGCATGGCTCCAAAGGACCAAAGGTCATGATGTCACTAAGGCGATCCAACAGCTTTGATGACACATAATATTGAAAAAATTTTTATTGTACAGTTGAGGGAATAAGTTAAAATAACTGCAGCTTTAAAATATGAAGCAGAGAAAATGGATTTTTGTTTTGCAGGAAAACAAACTGTAAACATTTTTTTAATTGCGAGCTTACCTGCTATCCTATTGGTAATTGTGACAGAATTAGGGAATCCATTAAGTATGGGATTTAAGGCATTGCATGGTGAGGTATCAATGTATAATTAGGTTTGCGGTAACACCAAGTGTATATATCTACTTTGATGTGTAGATTTGTTCTCTGAGAACTTGTCTTGCTATTTATTCTACTGCTGGGGAGTAGATTTTGGAATTTGGGAGACAACTGAGTTCTGAAAAGAACTGTCCTGTTTATCAACTACCTGGGCAGGGAATAGGAAATCGGCCAGGACTACTACTTTCGATTAATGGATACATTGAGATTCTAATTTCTAAATTGTTTTTTAAGGATTCATGTGAGAAACTGTGAAGGTCTTGGCTAGTCCTTCCCCATACAAGGTTTTTTTGTGCCAGTCTGAAATTTATTAATATCAGTAAGTTTAAGAGTGTGTTATCTCTCAAAGAGAGGTGCGGTGTGGTTTTAATTGCAAGACTTGGAAAGTGTCGCCAACCAGACCACTCTTTCTTGAACTCATAGTTTGATTAAAAGGGTAAACTTTTGGAATCAATGTTTTCTTTCCAAATTTGAATTTAAGGGTTAAACTACACTCAAATGCATTGAAGCTTTATTAGGCCCAGTAGTAAAAAAAAACACAATCAAACTGAGTGTGCAACCAGTGTCTTATGACCGTTCAAAGGAGCCATCCGGTTGATGACACTTTCCCAGTCTCTTCTTCCTTTTGAGTGCAGCCTACAAATGCCTGAAGATGTACGCACTGCCAGACACGCCGAGGCGAACCCATCTCTTAGCGATAAGTGTGCACTGGGGTCTTTTATGTACATTGACAGATTTTGAAACAACACACGGGACCTATGGCTTTACGTCCCAGCCAAAGGACAAAGCATTAATGATTAAGTGATAAGTAATAAATATGAACGGTCAATCAATAAATGTGCATACTTTGTCTGCACGTGTTGATGCAAGAAGGACAGAAATGAACATTTGGCAGTTTTAACACTCATTTCCTCACAATCGAAAAAAAAATCAACAGGTAAAATGTTTTCCGAAATTGAAGCCTTTCCTCATTCAGACACATGCAACAAATGATGAATGCTGCCAAGAAGCTTTAATAAAAGTGTGCATCTAGAATCAAGAGTAAACACTCAAGTGGATGAAGTAGACATACCTTGCTCTCCCCAGATGGTATCTCTTGGTCATTAGCCTCAAGGAGCTCCTTCATCTCATTTGTTGTCAAACTTTTCCTCAACGCATCTCGGATTTTCCAGACTTTTTCACTCTGTGCCTGTGATGTGTAACATAATTTGCAGTTCTTATACAGCGCTGTAGGGTTGTGCATTTACATTCATTTTCCTAAACGGTTAAACAAAACTTGTGACTTCTGGTTAACCGTTTAACCGTTTCTATCGATTTCTATCAGTCCACTAACTAAAAGGAGCAGTTGTCAACACACTTTTCAAAATAGATGAACTAAAAATAGAAAAATATATACCCAGTCTTCATCGTCACAAAACCAAAGACTACAGCTGTGCCACTGTACAAAGCAAAATGTACATCAAATTGTAGGGGATTGAACAAAAAATGTATTACAGATTGTAGGGGATTAACCCTTTAGCACTCACACAATATTAAACATAGCGCAGTATGTGGAGTAATATGTAGGGCGCCTGTGGGCAGTATGTGGAGTAATATGCAGGGCTCCTGCGGGCAGTATGTGGAGTAATATGCAGGGCTCCTGCGGGCAGTATGTGGAGTAATATGCAGGGCGCCTGCGGGCAGTATGTGGAGTAATATGCAGGGCACCTGTGGGCAGTATGTGGAGTAATATGCAGGGCTCCTGCGGGCAGTATGTGGAGTAATATGCAGGGCTCCTGCGGGCAGTATGTGGAGTAATATGCAGGGGCGCCTGCGGGCAGTATGTGGAGTAATATGCAGGGCGCCTGCGGGCAGTATGTGGAGTAATATGCAGGGCGCCTGCGGGCAGTATGTGGAGTAATATGCAGGGCGCCTGTGGGCAGTATGTGGAGTAATATGCAGGGCTCCTGCGGGCAGTATGTGGAGTAATATGCAGGGCAGTATGTGGAGTAATATGCAGGGCTCCTGCGGGCAGTATGTGGAGTAATATGCAGGGCGCCTGCGGGCAGTATGTGGAGTAATATGCAGGGCGCCTGCGGGCAGTATGTGGAGTAATATGCAGGGCGCCTGTGGGCAGTATGTGGAGTAATATGCAGGGCGCCTGTGGGCAGTATGTGGAGTAATATGCAGGGCTCCTGCGGGCAGTATGTGGAGTAATATGCAGGGCTCCTGCGGGCAGTATGTGGAGTAATATGCAGGGCGCCTGTGGGCAGTATGTGGAGTAATATGCAGGGCGCCTGCGGGCAGTATGTGGAGTAATATGCAGGGCTCCTGCGGGCAGTATGTGGAGTAATATGCAGGGCTCCTGCGGGCAGTATGTGGAGTAATATGCAGGGCTCCTGCGGGCAGTATGTGGAGTAATATGCAGGGCGCCTGCGGGCAGTATGTGGAGTAATATGCAGGGCGCCTGCGGGCAGTATGTGGAGTAATATGCACGGCGCCTGCGGGCAGTATGTGGAGTAATATGCAGGGCGCCTGCGGGCAGTATGTGGAGTAATATGCAGGGCGCCTGCGGGCAGTATGTGGAGTAATATGCAGGGCGCCTGCAGGCAGTATGTGGAATAATATGCAGGGCGCCTGCGGGCAGTATGTGGAGTAATATGCAGGGCGCCTGTGGGCAGTATGTGGAGTAATATGCAGGGCTCCTGCGGGCAGTATGTGGAGTAATATGCAGGGCTCCTGCGGGCAGTATGTGGAGTAATATGCAGGGCACCTGTGGGCAGTATGTGGAGTAATATGCAGGGCGCCTGTGGGCAGTATGTGGAGTAATATGCAGGGCGCCTGTGGGCAGTATGTGGAGTAATATGCAGGGCGCCTGTGGGCAGTATGTGGAGTAATATGCAGGGCGCCTGTGGGCAGTATGTGGAGTAATATGCAGGGCGCCTGTGGGCAGTATGTGGAGTAATATGCAGGGCGCCTGTGGGCAGTATGCGTGCTAAAGGGTTAAGATGAGACAGTTCATCAACAAAAAGGGATGTCCATCATTCTCCCTGAGGCTAACATTTTCAAGAAAATTTAGATTTTGCTTTTTAATATTTATTTACTGTATAATTTTCATGAACTTTCACTGATTTTGCCAATTTTTTAAAAAGTTGGCTACATATGCTAACACATCCTCTAGACCATCTGCAAAATTTCAATTGCTGCAGACGCTGTTTGTAGCCAACGCGTTCCAGTTTGAAAATGTGCGTGTGAGCTGGCTGACATTTGCATTGTTCACCAGAGTGGAACAGACCCCAGATCAAAAGTCTGATGCATATGATTAAAACAAATTGACACTTCACCTTCAGTTTTTCCTTGTCTTTATCAACTCCTTGTGCTTTGGGTTTCTTACAGTCTGGCTCATCAACAACGGCTTTAGACTTCCGCTTCCTACAAAAAACAACACAGGACATTATTAAAGAATAACAATGCGCAATCTCCTATCATGTTACAATTTTTCACAAATAATTTTGGGTTGAACGAAGAAAAGTTGGCTAGAACTGGATTTTAACCTGTGACCTCTGGATTAACATGGCGGCGCTCTACCAGCTGAACCATCTAGCCCTAATTTTGTGCGGTCTCCCTCTTCAGGGGTGCCGGTCAGAAGCCCAAATTTATGATACAACCTGGAAAACAGCAGGAGAGATCACCTTAAAGGCACTGTACACGTTTGGTAATTACTCAAAATATATATTAGCATAAAAACTTACTTGGTAACGAGCAACGGAGAGCTGTTGATAGTATAAAACATTGTGAGAAATGACTCCCTCTGAAGTAACGTAGTTTTTGAGAAAGAGGTAATTTCTCACTAAAATAATAAAAGACTTCTGGCCAGAAGCCTTTTATTCTTACCTGAAAGCACACTAATTTGTACAACAAGGGTGTTTTTTCTTTCATTTTCTTGCAACTTCAATGACCAATTGAGCCCAAATTTTCACAGGCTTGTTATTTTATGCATATGTTGGGATACACCAAGTGAGAATACTGGTCTTTGACAATTACAAAACGTGTTCAGTGCCTTTAAGGGATGCAACCTTTTTACAAAAAAGTTATCTTATGCATTCCTGGGTATTTCTTGACAGGCAAGATACTACACAGTTGGAACAGGCAGTTATACAAGATACTACACAGTTGAAACAGGCAGTTGTATCTTAATTGTTTTAATTAGTTTTTTTTTTAAACTAACAGATGAACAAGTTTTGAGATGCACCCCTTTCCTTAAATAAAATGTACTCTGCAATGTAAGATTTTTGTGTTCTTCCATTGAGCTGTGTATATGTGTACACATTGTGCCTGCAGGAAGTCCAGACTATGGGAGGCTCATTTTAAACATCTTGCCACAAAGTATTTAACATAACATGGAATTCAGAGGTAGGGTCATAGATATGTAAATACTCCAAAAATTCATGACAACAAAAGTTTACTTTTACCTATTTGCGAATGCTGCGGCTAGAGTTGCAGCTGGTACCAACTGTTACCTCGCTGAATGTGGATGGATTCAACGTTGATTGTGGAAAAAAACATTGACAGTTTGGTTTGTTTTTTTCAACACTGTATTCAGTTGAAACTTTCACAAGTGACTTTTATTGTGTCTTTCTTTATAATTTTGCCTTTAAATCAGCAAAGCCTAATCTAAGACCCTACATTTAAATTAGGCTTTGTTACTAAACGAGCTTTAACAAGCAAATGGATTATTCTGAAACCTCTTACAATGGGAATTTCTTCTCCAGGAGTTTTTGATCATCTGCTTCCAGCTTCTTAAACCCCTCTAGGTGTTTCACAAAGAATGTGTCCTGCCACTGTACGGCCGCTAAGCAGTCCGGCTTGACGAAGCAGTCTAGATGGTGCCATGTGTCCAGGGTACCTGGGATGCCCTTCACTGCAGCTGCTTCTGCACTTCTATATTTAATACGCAGCTCATCCTGGTATGAAATCGTTCACAGAGAGATATTTTGGTTCAATAAGGTTAGCAAGGAAGAGGGGTAGGCAAGGGGTAGGGGAGGGGCTGGGGAGTTCCAAGGTATTAATCAGCAATCTGTCTAGAAGCCTGTTAGACTTATTCTTTTTAATTAGAAACCCCACTTTTTTGTTTATAAACAAGCAAGAGTTTTGTACATGGGCAACTTTGAGGCACTCATTCGTTTTAAGTTACAGTACACTTAAGAACCTATTTCTAAATCCTGGTTTACATCTTGAGGGCGGGTGGGGATGGGGTGCTGGTCAAAAGTATGTAAGGCCTTGCCTCAAAGAACTGCTCAGGAGTCATCCAACAGTTTTAGCGGTACTCAAAAGAGTACAACAAACAGATGTGGGGGAGGGGCAGTGGTGTTACACAGGGGCTAAATGTAGTTAAACTTGCCTCCTATGGAAAGTAGCCCAGCTGTTTTGTCAAAAACTATCAACTTGCCTGTGTCAAATACATGTAGAATCGTAAAAATTTGTACGGGCTAGACTGAATAGCCCTGCCTTGTCTACCTTGTCAATCTTTTCGCCACACGCCTTACAGGAGCTCCTGTTGGACTTGGCATACTCCACTCCATAGTCGTCTAATGTGTCTGTTTTCTTACTACTCTTGGATGCTGCTGCCTTGCCGCCTCCACTTCCTCCTCCGCTGATTTGCTCTCTGATCCTCTCTTGGTCCTCCCAGCGTAGCCCATCAAAGTGACCTGTATAACAGCACAAAACGTAACAATCCCAACTCCAAAGTGTCGTCAGCTAGGGGTCTTCCTAATTCCTTCATTCTAGGGAAACTAAGCACCGTAAGCACACAAATGTTTGGAATTGTGATAAGATTGATGGCCCCAACCTAAGAGTGGGTTGTTTACAGGTAATTGTTCGACAGCCTTCAAATTAGAAATGGAATTTGGAAGACTTGAGACTGATAGCAACAGAATTATTGGACTGGAATTTCATCTTTGAATGGGCATTTTCATTTTGCAAAGGGCACTTCCATTGAAAACTCTTCAAGTACATGGGAAGCTTCAAAGGGGGGGGGGGGGCAAGGCCTAGGGAACCAGAGACAATGGCCTCAGTGGCCTCCGTGTAATGCCAGGCCTGCTCATCATTGGTTTTTGAAAGAGTACACACAATCAATGGTCAATAGTTTCAGTAAACAACGACAGAATCAACCCATGCACATTTCATCATGAAACTGGTCACGTTCTTGATAAGAAACCAATGTTGTGTTGCAATGGATTTATGTTCTCTAATAAAATCTGTGCACATCTTGGTGCGACACGGTTGTAACTCCATTGTGCAACAAAGTCATTACTCGTGCCAACGCACTCCGTGCAACAACATCATATCTCGGCGTCCATTGACTTTGAATGTGTACATCCATGTTTTGTTAAGCGAATAAAGACCTTTTGTCACTCTAAAACTTCCATTTCATGTAAACACTATTTTTGGAGATGCCACCTTTCTACTACGATTAGTAATACATTGTAATCGCATACTTCCATTTGGCAAAACAAAAACAAGGAAGTAATGGGAGACAGTTTTCTTGCCCATTGTTTTACAGCACTTGCATTTTTGATTTACCTCAAAATAGTACTTCTTTATCAACCTAACCTACCAGCTACATCAGTTTACTGTAAAGGGTGTAATTTATTTATGCTCTAACTAGTCAGGATTGTATTGCAAAGATCTTGTCTCACCAATATCACTGGTCGATTCAACTTTCTTGACGACCATCCAGAAACACTTGTAGTGATACCAGTTTGGCTGCTTCCCATCAAAAAAGGGTGACTGTAAAATTAAAATAAACAAGCAATAGATTAAACTGTATGATAGGTAGTTCTTACTTTTTATCACACCCAATGGGCATCTCAAAGTGCTCAGTATTATTCCTGCAAGGTATGTGGAGCTACGTTTTTAAAGTATGAGACCTATTCCTTTACATAGCACCATGTATTGGTTCAAGGAGTTGTGTTGCAATAAGCAGTCAATCAAACCAGCAACACTTCTCGGGACTTCTCGTTATTAACTTCACTGTCGCGGAGTGAGTTCCTTATTGGTCTCAGGTAGTTGTTAAAAAGCACGACAGTTCTTTTCAGAACTGAGAAGTTTCAAGACGTCGACCTAATTCCAAAAAATCTACTCCACGGCAGTAGAATAAATAGCAAGACAAGTTCTCAAAAGAAAAGTAATCTACCAAGCAAGTAGATATACACATGTGGTGTAACCGCAAACCAACTAAACATTAATACCTGCACCCTTTTGGCTTGACGGAGACTGTCTTTTGAAGTTTTAAGATACAACCTTTACAACCTCTACAAGAGACTCTGTTGCTTTTACTTAGCGTACTTTGCTCGAAAATTAAAATCTCTTTGTGCTTCTGCTGCCAAGATCAAGATGATACTCACCGAATGACAGATGTCAAAAACAGCAAAATGTGATGTGTTCAATTAACAATGATTAAAGGTATGGTATACTCAGAAAAAATTTGCAACCGACAAACAGTTCTACGATTTCCGGTCACAGCTTAAAGCTGGGTTTATTTAACATGCACAAAATTGCAATTAACTTTAAATTGGCAAGGAGCCTGATGCCGGACACAGGGCATTTGAACCGACAAAACAGACACACAACCACTTGCACCAAAGAAAACATCCAGTCTAACTGTAAAATGGACAACCTCCCGTCCATCCAACACAAAATGTGGCCACCCAAAGGAAATCATTGTCCTTCCAATATAGAATTCATTTCCATATCCAAGGGATTGATTTCATCCTGCACTTTTGCATAGCAAAATATTTTGACAGACCAAATTTTGTGCACACAGAATGCTAATATTGAGTAGCAAATGATGATTTGTGTGTAGCAACTAATACAATTTGCATAGCATTTTGCTATGCAATGCAAGGGAAATCAATCACTGTTCCACATAAAACACTGGACTTATTATTGTCCATACAAGTGTGACAGGTATAAAACATGCCCCCGTTAATTTTTGGTTTTTATACACTTCTTAGTCAATCCCTTTAACTAATTCTTTTGATATTCAAATCATAACGAGCGCCCTCCACGTCAGGTTCCGGGCGTTCCCATAATTCCATTCCTTGAAGACAGCAGTAACATGTACTCCATCACTGTCTTCATTTTACAGGTAAATTTCCCCTTTTGTATGATAGTTATCATTCTAAAAAGTCGTTTGACTTTATTACCTAAACTTATTATTTATTAGACATGAAGTTTAGAATGTGATGTCTCTAGAATATGCCTTTTGATGCTTATAGTTTGGTTAACGTTTTATAGATATTGCCGTTTTATTGGTAATCCAAGATGGCGACCCACCAAAAGCTTTGGCGGGAACCGCATATGTACTTAAGTTATTTTCTCTCACGAAGTGTTTGATATATATTAAGTTTAGTGATTCTCGTTCATTTGTCGTTTATTATAATACTAACTTGTTATAATTGAATATAAAGCGTTTTAGCCATAATTCCATTCCTTGAAGACAGCAGTAACATGTACTCCATCACTGTCTTCATTTTACAGATATAAAGAATAAAAGAAGATTTACCGAACCTCAGAATAGTGTACCGAACCAATTTAAGAGTGTCACACAAGGACCAAACCAAAACACAACATGCTGAGTCACCTGACCCACCTACATGTACATGTATACAGGTCATTTGTATGACCTCCACAGGAAACCACACGTGTACATTAACGCACCTTGCCTAAAAATTCAAACTGTATAACAATTAACCGCTAAATTCCGCAAAGTTGAGTGCCCGAGGGGATAAACAAGCCCCAATGGAACCGAAGGGCGCTTTAAATCTAGTTTCAAGTTTAAAATACCAATTGCACCCTGAACAGCGATGAACAATTAAAATGTTCTACAAGTTTAACGCACGAGGGAATAAACTAGCCCCAACGGAACCGAAGGGCGTCATTTCTTTAACAAATTACCTAAATTCATCGTACCCATGGCATAATTTTAATTCCCCAAGTTGGAATGCACAAGGGGACCTGTAAAATAGCCCTTGCGAAGGGTACTAAGGCACTAATAACTGAAGAATGTTTTGGTTTACGATTAAAAATTACGTTATATTTCCTTGACGGCCTTGTACCAAAGTGATGCTAACCAACTCTCTACAACTTACAAGAAACCCCCTTCAACGAAACCAACTCCCATTGGTTAATAGTTAAAACCCAAGCCTGATTGGTCAATCCATCCAATCAAAACCCACCTCTATCATAAGCCTCATGCCGATTGGTTGTCAACACCACTGATGGATCCGCCTGATCCATAATATAAATAGAGGCTCTTCACAGTGAACACAGCCATTCACTTCACTATGCTCATCCCATTACCACCAATGAGAGCTTAATGAACATTGCATTTTTATCTATGAATTAAAATAGACTTGCCCCGAATCCCCCCCCCCCCCAGTTTGTGCATGCAAATGTGCATCCGGAATCACATATTATGCCAAGTAAAAAGCATTGGATCATTATTAGGTAATAAAATGAATTACACATGATTGGTAGAGCTGACAAAATAGTCACAGACTGTGTTCATGTTTTGTGTGATCAACCACATGAAATAACAAACCTGTGAAAAGTAGGGCTTAATCCTTTTTGTGTAAACATGGAGGTACATGTAGAAGGAGAAAAGGCGTGAAAGCATGCACAATTTTCAGGAAGGCACTAAAAACTAACGCTTCCAGCGGTTCAGTGCCTCTCGGCCGGTCGGGTGCCTTTCGGATGCGACGGGTGAAGGAAACACACACACGCACGCATGTACAGAGCATTGGCCGTTGGCTGTGTGCGCAAAATAGGCCTAAGGGAAATTCACACCTCTGCATTTTTAGTTAATTCCAATGGAATGGTAGCCCTACCCCTCGGCCCTAGATCCAAACTGTGTGTATTGTTCACCATAATTATAAAAACAAATGTAGGAGGGTGTTCACAGTCACAAAAGAAAAATACAAGTACACAAATATTCCAGAATATGTCAAACGTTCAGATTCAACACGAAAACTAGTATTTAATAGTAGTAGATGCACATGCTGTTTTCAAATCCCTACATGTATATCCTCATATCAAGGAACAGGTCTCAGACGTTAGTACATGAAGCAAACTAACCTCTGTGACCTGGTAATTAAAAAAATCCCATGACTAAATACAAATGCTGTTTTTATATCCATCCTCATATCAAGGAACAGGTCGAGTCAGACGTTAGCACATGATGATGAAGCAAGCTAACCTCTGTGACCTGTTCCTTGATATGAGGATGGATATAAAAACAGCATTTGTATTTAGTCATGGGATTTTTTTAATTACCAGGTCACAGAGGTTAGTTTGCTTCATGTACTAATGTCTGACTCGACCTGTTCCTTGATATGAGGATGGATATAGGGATTTAAAAACAGCATTTGTATTTAATCATGGGATTTTTTTATTTCTAGGTCACAGAGGTTAGTTTGCTTCATGTACTAACGTCTGACTCGACCTGTTCCTTGATGAGGATGGATATAGGGATATAAAAACAGCACTTGTATTTAATCATGGGATTTTTTTATTTCTAGGTCAAAGAGGTTAGTTTGCTTCATGTACTAACGTCTGACTCAACCTGTTCCTTGATATGAGGATATACATGTAGGGATTTAAAAACAGCACTTGTATTTAATCATGGGATTTTTTAATAACCAGGTCACAGAGGTTAGTTTGCTTTATGTACTAACGTCTGAGACCTGTTGCTTGATATGGGGAACAGCACTTGTATTTAATCATGGGATTTTTTAATAACCAGGTCACAGAGGTTAGTTTGCTTCATGCACTAACGTCTGAGACCTGCTTGATATGGGGAACAGCACTTGTATTTAATCATGGGATTTTTTAATAACCAGGTCACAGAGGTTAGTTTGCTTCATGCACTAACGTGTGAGACCTGTTCCTCAATATGAGGATTGATATACATGTATAGAGATTTGAAAACAGCATGTGCATCTACTAATAATACTAGTTTTCTTGTTCAAGCTGAACTTAACAAAAATAAACGTTGACATATTCTGGAATATTTGTGTACTTGTTTAGAGGAATAGAGATTTGAAAACAGCACTTTTTAATTGCATTTTCTACTATTTAGTTTTCGTGTTTAAGCTGAAGTTAACCAAAATAAACGTTGACATGTTCTTGAATATTTGTGTACTTGTATTTTCCTTCTGTGACTGTGAACACCCTCCTACATTTTTGTTTTAGTAATTATGTTGAACAATACACACAGTTTGAATCTAGGGCTTAGGGCTACCTTCCTATTGCCATTGGGGTAACTGAAAATTCAGAGGTGTGAATTTCCCTTAGAGTTAGGCCTATTTTTCAATTTAGGAAGACCCTCTGTATAATCCACTACCAACG
Organism: Leptasterias polaris; assembly: GCA_037783415.1. Taxonomy (NCBI): domain Eukaryota; kingdom Metazoa; phylum Echinodermata; class Asteroidea; order Forcipulatida; family Asteriidae; genus Leptasterias; species Leptasterias polaris. Next base: position 3,507,549 of record JAZGTN010000092.1, on the reverse strand, counting down.
AAAGATCTGCCAAAAATTAATAGCCCATCACAACGGACAATATTGTCGTCCTCGATTGATTCACTTTCCCCTCCCTCCCCTCTACCGTAACCGCGCTGCCCCGCTCTAGGCAGGCAACCCTACGCTACTTCTACCATGGAGCCCATGCTTCTACTGATTAACGGCACACACAGTTCATCCATGGAGGAAGAAATACAAGGAGTTACAACGAACAGGAGATCAAACGTCCAAGGTCTGGTACCGCCACAGATAAACGCGCAGTTGTAACGCACTTCCTAACCGCACGCGACACGCCGCCTCTCTATGTGCGCTTGCGCAGTATGGAGCCACGATCATTCATATCAAAATAGTACAAAAAGGCTTCGATTTTCTTTGCTGAGAAAAAAAAGGTACTTTGTAGTACCCCAAAACAAATCATACCATTCAGCAGAGCGAACCCTCGTGCGAAAACCATCAAATTTGGAACCGTAGGTAGAGGTCGGAAAGCCACAAAATTACCCAAATTATCATATCATATTTTCACGAAAACAACACATACAAAAATACTTGAATGACATCTCATCTTACCTTCCGAAAGTCCAATTTCAACGCGGAAAGTAGGAAAAAAATCGGAACAAAACAACGCGACCATTCAACGATAGGGCGCAGCCATGTTGAACAAAGAAAACACACTGCGCATGGGAAAACTGAATGTTCGAAATTATGTACTACTAAAAATCACGAACGAGTCATTTCTCCACTGCAGTCCGAAGCGGTACCAGACCCTGTGCACAAAGAGATATTATTGCGCGCGTAAATCTGACGCGCAGCGCTCGCGCCCGGGAGGTCTCCATGCCTTTTCCACTGAACAGCTAGGATCGATAATTGGGCGTTAATTACGCTGTGGGGGGGTTGGCGGGTCGTTCAAACTCCTTGTATTTCTTCCTCCATGGTTCATCCAAACTGGCATAAAATATGCAAGGCCATCCATGCGCACACACACACAGCCAACGGCCTAGCTCTGTGTGACTACGGACATACGTGTGCGTGCTTCCTTCACTGCATTCGTCAGTTCGTCGCATCCGAAAGGCACCCGACAGGCCGAAAGGTACCGAACCGCTGGAAGCATTAGTTTTTAGTGCCTTCCCAATTTTCAGCATTGTAAATAAGTGTTCTTAATTTTAGAATGATTGTAATGTAACATTAACCATGGTGCACTAACTAAACACTATCAGTATCACTGCTGTTTGTAACAGCAGCTTTTGCATTTTTGTTTTGTTTATATGACTTCATTACAGCTTCAGAGGGAAAATTCTCACAAAATGGTCGTATATGAACACGAAGGACATGTTTATCCATGGAGGTAGGAATAGTCCAATCCTCCCCTGTGTTGTTGTTAACTTGTATATTTTAAAGATTCTTACCTGCACCATTTTAGCCAGACGAAGGCCGTCTTTAGAGATACAACCTCTACATGCTCTACAAGAGGCCCTGTTGCTCTTAGCGTACTCTGCCCGAAAATTAAAATCTCTGGGTGCCTCTGCCATGATTGCCACCGAATGACAGACGTCAAAAATAGCAAAATATTACGTTTTTCAGTCAGCAGTTTTGTGCTCACACTCGACTCACAGTGCTGTTTGGATTGCGCGGTCGAGTTGACATGTGGGAGTATGTTGTATAAGAACGTGTACTTGGTGCTGTAGGCCCTGCGATCACTTGTTTCTTACCGTGTAGATAATGTTTATTTATATGGTAGATCTAGTGATAAGTAAACTGGTAGTAGTAGCGTAGTTAAAGGGGTTATTAATGAGGAAGGTGGGATTTCGTTGAGCTCTAAGAAATTCCAGTTTTACTGAGATAATGTCAGTCCTTGGCCGGCCTTGCCCATCGTGAAAGTCAACATAAATATAAAACAAATACCTGAACCATTTCTGCCAATCGTAGCTCGTCTTTGTCTATGCAGTTCTTGCACTGTCTACATTTAGCTTTGCCGCTCTTCGCATACTCCGCCAAAAAGGGCAGATCACGCTTGGACTCAGCCTCCCCTGCCATGTTTCTGTTAATATTATGAAGCCTTTTTTCTTCTTTAAGTAACTGTAGATTAAGGAACTGACTATGAGAGGACCATACACTAGTCTAGCCTCTACGCAGTGGCACTGCAGCCCGTATCATGGAGGTGATGCTGGCTTGTATAGACCTGCCTGATGATCATATCCCGGCCGTGCGATTATAAACGAATGATTCAGCCCGAACCCTGCAGTGACTCGACGCGTCTGCGCTTGAATGTCATGGTTCACGATGAAGATAATTAAATTAGCAATGCATACGACCGTTTAGGCTACGTGTCAACGTTTTATACAATTTGCCCAATCTATATTTTAAGGCTTCAAAAGGATGGGCTTCTACCGGGGAAAAAAACAAATAGAAAGGAAATAAACAAATATATATTTGAAGAAGGGACAACAAAACCAGGCACAAACAAACAATAAAACAATATAACACAACTCACTGCGAGCTCAGTGGTGGAGGGATGTGCCGAAGCTGCCCGTAGACAAGTCTAATGTTCAGGGGAAATCCCTCAGTTTGTTTATCAGTTTTGCCTTCTGGATTTTCTCATCTTCCCCGTTGGTCGTGTAACTGATGTTTTTAGTCGAGATAACCCTCGTGTGACCTTCCTCTGCGCTATTTTATTTACGAAAACAAGTAATCCCAGTACCAGTTGGATGGGATATTATTGTTGTTTGCTCTCCTTTTGGGGGGCGGTGGGGGGGGGGGGGGGGGGGGGGGGGCAGTTCCTCCGCAAAATCAACTTCGCCTTTGGTGTTCAGAAAAACAAAAACATGTCCTTTACCAGATAAAACCAATTGGGACCCTAACTTAAAGACCCACCCGGACCTATTCTGACGCAGTAGATTTAATAACATATTGACACAACTTCGGGTTGAGACCAAGGATGACGAGGAGTCTTTTTACAACAGTGTTTTATTCTGTATTACACGGAGCTCCACGAGTGCCATGCCACTTATCTAGATAACGACATAATTTATCTTGCCAGGTCAACTTTTTAAAACGAAAAAGCCGACTTATCGTGATAGTTTATCTCACCAAGACGACTTCTTAAAACTAAAAAGTCGACATCATGTCGGTTCCGGGTAATTTATCTTGGCAAGACGACTTCCTAAAACTGAGAAATCGACTTATTCTGATAATTTATGTTGCCAAGACGACTTCCTGAATCTAATAAGTCGACTTATCATGGTAATTTATCTCACAAGACGACTTCCTAAAACTAAAAGGTTGACTTATCATGATAATTTATCTTGCCAAGTCAACTTTTTAAAATGAAAAAGCCGACTTATTATGATAATTTATCTTGGCGAGATAAATTATCATGATAAGTCGACTTCTTAGTTAAGGAAGTCCCCTACGTGAGATAAATTATCAAAATGAGTCGACTTCTTAGTTTCAGGAAGTCGTCTTGGCGAGATAAACTATCATGATGTCGACTTCTTAAGTTCAGGACGTCTTGCCAAGATAAATTACCAGAACATGTCGACTTCTTAGTTTTAAGAAGTCGTTTTGGCGAGATTAGCTATCCGAACAAGTCGACTTTTAAGTTTCAGGAAGTCGTCTTGGTAAGATAAATTTTTAGGATAAGTCGACTTCTTGGTTTCAGGAAGTCGTCTTGGTGAGATAAATTACCTTACTAAGTTGACTTGCCAAGATAATTATGTCGTTTTCTAGATAAGTGGCAGGCACTCGTGTAGCTCCGTTGTATGATCAAGTGAGGATGAAAGAACAAACACGGTTCACTTTATCCATAAACATATCACTTCGAAGTGAAATGTTTCTCAAAATTAGTTATGCTATCAAAAGCTGCTGTACATCTGACCTAGTAGTAGTAGGTTTTTTTGTCATTAATTTTAAGGGTAATCACCAAACGTATACGTTCCCTTTAACTTGCTTTGCGCACGTTAAGTCGGTCTTGTTTCGATTGTGACAACTGAAATAAGCAATGGTGATTTATTCAATCAAATCGGTTCGGTATGAATTGATATTCTCGAGGAGCTTTCGGTTTTTTTAAATATATTTTAATACCAATTCCAATTTGACGGGGAATGATATTTACTGACTCAATAACAGCACGTCCAGAAGTTAAGTCGTAAAGAAAAACAGTATTGAGAACTCACAAATTAGTTTGGTTATTTGATTGTTGAATATACCATACTCAAGTTCAAAATACACTAAAATTATGAACAAATAATCTCTTTCCCGAAAGAGACAGAGTTAGGTAATTTGAGCGTTGATTTGCGACAAAAAGGGATGGGTATAATGCTATCGAACGAAGGAAAACATGGACGTGACAGTCACGGACAACCCCAATACATTGGTTTTTGCGTAAACTTGACCACCGAATTTGATGAGATTTTCAAAGGTTACTTCGACATTAAAAACATAATTACGAGATTAACAAAGAAATTTAGTTATCCTTTAGCTAATGAAAGAGCGGGCAAATACAATGCACTGAGGCATAAGACTTTACTAAAATCAAGGAAGTGGATACTCACCCGTTGTCCAGGTCAGTCCAGGCAGCATCGAAACAGCAGATTTGGGGTTTGAACGTCACTAATAAAGTTTAAAGTTTTTTTCTCGTTCTTTACAATTTTGGAGAGCACATCAAAAGTCAACGGTAGCCTACGGTAGAAAATGTTAATTGTCTGTGCAGTACGTCGAAGTTTCGGGCTTTAGGGCTTCAAGCAGAAAAACCCAGATCGAGCAAACTGAGTGAGTTGTATCGAACAACAAAACAAAGGAAGCTAAGTAGTAGTTGTTCCCCCGTTATCCTGCGTTCGGTGTTTGTGCGAGTTGAACACACCAAAACTATTGCGACAAAATTGTGCCGGCGGGTACGGTCGTCCGGTACAGCGAGTAGAATAAAACGTTAACGGCGACACCGACACCAACTGTGTGTGGCTGTATTTGACAAATTCTTTTTTTAATTTTTTTTATTTACGTCATCTTTAATGAGGGTAAACTCCAATCAGCGCCCAGCACTGATGGAGGTCATCTGTAACGGCCATTAACAAAAAACACATACCGTCCCATCAACATTGTTAACAGAGAAAGACACATGCTTCTCCATTTAGAAAGATTTAAAAAACAGATATAAAATAAAAGTCAAAAGGACCCAAAATATGTTAAACAAAAATAATAAAAATACAATGATGTGACTATCGGGAGAAAACCCTTTGCGTGTTTACCTCTTCTTTTTATGGAGCTAAAAATCTGCAACGAGCGTCCACCTGACGCAAACACACTTAAGCAATGGATGGTAAAACTGTCTTTCGGCTGGGAAATGGTGTCTTTCTTTCGGCTGGGAAAGGGTGGTATAATATAAATTGATTAGAAGGAACGGTGCTTGGAAGCAAAATACAAACGCAATTAACATTTTCTCCAAGGTTTTGAGTTATATAATAATAAATTGGTTGAGAAGAATTGTCACAAATTGCAAGGAAAGTTTTAATGGTTAAACCTACTCCTCAAAATGACCTCCAACTTTTGACCTCAATAAGTAACGGTTCTGCACCCATACGACTCGCTCGCATATACAAAATCTAACTTGGCGAGGCTTGACACTTGATTTGATAAGGAAGTGGTTGAGAAGAAACTGCAAGGAATGAGCTTGAGGTACAACTGATTCCTCGGAAAGACATTCGAGTTTTGTTTGAAACTTTTACGGACCTCGGACTTGTAACGCGAAGGAAACAACTTGGCAGATACAAATGGCTTTCGTTATTCACGTTTGAACGACACTTCTATCATTCTGGAAGGAGTTTTTTTTAAAGAGATGTATTTTTATCTACATGCCCCTTGCACTGGCATCACATGCTGCTAATGTCAGCTGCACATGGTCAGCCGTTTTGGGTGTCAAATTGCCTGTATGGTACGAATCTAAACTTCGTGCCGTCGCCTGCGATGCACTACACATGAACAAGCAGACATTTTCCACAATATTCAATTCAAATAGCGGTAACATTTATTTCCACTTCACAACTCTGGCTAACATGATAGGTAAGATGGATTTATGTCAAAACAAATGTTAAATATGAGTAGGCCTAAACTGAGAGATTAGCGAAACTGATGAGGCAACTCAATATTCATCATGGGTGAATACGTCGGGTGGATTGGTTCAAAGTAGCGCATTATTTATTCATAAAATACAGAATTCTCAACGCCAGTGTAGCATTTGCTAAGTGTATAATGCAATTCGCGAATTCGTGAAGTTCAATTCTGAAAAATGAAAAAGTAGACAAAATCCCGCCTCCACCCCACAAATTAATACAAAGTTGGAACCCAAAATAATTAACTTTATATAGGCCTCCATTGAAATGATAGAAAACATAATGCAGTGCTAAACCTTCTTCCGACCCTCTACAATAACGTCATCGGGTGTCCAATTACATTGACTCAACTTGAGTCACATATCATATTATCTCTTCAACATGAGCTATTTTCACAGTTTACTTCACATACGAGGCTTTATTTTCCTACCGAATTTCTGTAAAATGTTGGTGTCGTGAATTTACCGATATTTGTTAAGTGTATGACCACTGTTTGTTCTTCTTCTATTGTCTCTTTCTTAAAGAAGACTTTGTGAGATACATTTGAACAATAATAATAGAATCAAGAAAGTAATTAATTTATTAGTTTTGAATTAACTACCATGCACTTATCATTGGCTATCTTTTTTTCGTGCAATAATACCTTAAATGATAACTTATACATTTCTCGAATGTAAAAACAGCTATTCCATTTAAACAAATAAATGTTTGGGTCAAATCAGCAACAAATCTGACCTAGAATCTATAATGACCCGAGGATTATACCTTCACTAATCTAAATGAGATATAGTTATAAACAAAAACTTCACAAACGCTCTTTGATTATTGAGATATAACAGATAACAGATTCACATTTAACTACACTTTTTCACATTTCACATTTTTTGATTATTGAGATATATGCATTAAAATACTTTTCCTGTCAGACGCTAAAATCACCGGAAATAAGGTTGAGACAACTGAAAACGAAGGTGCCGTATAGATGGACCACAGTTCTCAATAGATCAGAAAGCCTATGCGCTTCATTAAAATAACTGTTGCATATTCATTTCCAAATGGGCGTGTTTTAGCGAGCCTTACTATCATACTGAACCCTTGCACTGACGTTACATGTGGCTATCTCTTCTTCCATTTTGTGGCTCTTTTCGAAACCACGCCTTCGGGCAAAAGGAGCCTGGCTTAGGCTCCGTCGGTTATTTTGAAAACGTGCGCGTTTGATACGGGGCTTCTAACCGGCAGACGGATCCCAAGCCAAAGCCCAAACCCAAGCTGTGGTTTCTAAAAGGCCTGTGACTCAAATCAAACTGCGTACGTAAAGATTGTGCGCGTCTATAACGCATGCGCGTTGCCTACAATATTTTGCACTACAAAGTCTGACTGCCAAAATGGCGCAACCAAGATTTATCGTGGCTAATGACGTCAGATTTAATTTGAGGCAACAAACATAGGCTCAGTTAGGCCTTTTTTTTTTAAGATAGAAGATTATACAAAGTAGCAAAATATTATAATGTCAAATTATTAGAGAAAAAAAGTCAATAAAAAAGTGTTAAGAAATTTCAAACAATTCATCTTGTGCTCAGTGTTTTGAGCGTACATCAGCTTTCGTGATGGAAGGCGTGGTGGACCACTCTCGCATCGGGTTAGCAGCTCTATTACATGGTGATTTCTCGAATGACAACATCCCCCCGCACTGACAAAGCATTGACAGTGTGCACGCCTTGGCGATGGTTATATTCCACCATTTTGTTTCCGTCCACCAAGACGACGTAGCATTTCTTCATGCACAGTATGGTTATCTGCAAAGTTAACAATCACATAGCAGTAGGGCTTAGATGGGATGTCATGCTTCAACAATCGATTCAAAGCAATAGACCCTTCCCCTCGAAATATGCTAATTACATTCACGCATGCGTATAGACACTGTTGGTTGGCAAACGCCATAGAGATGTGCCCCATACAAAAAGGCGCGATGTTCTATCATTTTTGCCAACCAAAGTGCTATTGCGGCCGATACGGTGTGCAACATATTTCGTGGGAAGGGTCTATTGCCTTTGAAATGTGTTCCAAAGGAATACCCTATTACCGCGGTACTAAATACTTGATCAGAATAAACATGTTCACCAATCTGTGAAAAGTGTCATGTTACTATTGCCGTTGAGGTATAACTTTCACCGCAAAGAACTTTTTTCAAATCAATATGGAGCTGAATCTAAAGATGAAACATTTACCTATACAGGAATTGCGATGTTTAATTTCCCAGCAGATGGACACATTTTTATCTTTTATAGGCATTTTCATTACGGAGTACCGGTACCGAATTTCTTTAAACACCCCTGCCATTCATTTCGGGCTGGTCTGATTACGAAGGGTTAGGCCATAATTGAGCGAATTTTTGAGGGAGCCCTTTTATAAAAATTGCTTACATAATTTGTTTTTAGTTTCCTGTCATAATTTTTCACAAGTGAAATAGGATTTCAAAGGATAGAACAACATTACAGTATAAGGTCAACATTTCGTCTGGTCGGAAAAATGGCGGGGTTTTTTCAATTTTTTTATTTTATTTATTAAACTTCCGATTACGGATTCACTGTTATAATCAAGGGAGCTAGTGTTAGCAACTGTCTGTAAGTCGTCGATTACGTAATTGCACCTGCCAAAAGAAAACTTTTATATCGCGGTAATATGAGACCCGTGATAATAGGAGACTTGACTATTATCTTCAATTTTGGTTTCACAGAGCAGCAACAAGTAGCTCAGCACAATTCTACTTACCAGAACAAGGTATTAAACCAGCCAAAATGCCATATCACACTGTCTTTTGACTGGTTCCCTGCTCAGTTATGCTCAGCGGAAAAGTAAGCAAATCGTTCTGCTCAAGCAGCTCTGAGAAATTAGGCCCAGTGTTATCGTCGGCTTGAAAACATATTTGTTCTCGCTCTCAATAACAAAAACTTCGGGAAGTGAACTCTGGGTTGAGTACTAACCTCAAAGGTGCCCCCAGCTGCAAACGGGAAGAAGGGCGCGTCTTTCTCTTCGTTGGGATCCCAGCGTCCACCTTTTAATGAGTTACGGCGGATGGTGGCGTCAGTGAAGCGTGGGTTGAAGTGAAATGCGATGTTAGGTCTTGGGTTCTCCTGCATGGAATTCTGCAAGTTGATGTCGAACCTTGACGAAGATAAACCAAAATTGTTTAAAATGTATGGACCTTTCTTTGGCGACGTCACAGTCACGAGTTTTGCCAACAAGTTTCGCAAACTAATTAGGGGAGTATTCGCTACAAAAAATACAACACAATTTGTAGTCAAAATTACCCATAATTATCAATGATGAATAAATTATACGTTAAAAAAAAAGTAAACATGTTTAATTATCAAAAAGGTTTCAAATTGTGTATAAAAAGGGCAAATATGCCAACCCAGTACCAGTAGTTTGTAATACTCAAGGCCGACCTTACAATGTGGTGGTCAGCGTTTGGAAACAAAAGGGAATTCTACGATGCTGAACAACATGGTGGAATCATCTGCTGCCTATACGCGTTTAATTATTTGTATACAATTAAATCAGTGTAGAAGTTTACCTGGTGGGGCTGGGTTTGACCATCAGCTTCACTTTGATTGTGGTGCCATTCTGCAGACTGCCACTCAATGCCCCAACATAGGGGGTCGGCTTAAGGGTGTAATCGAGAGAAAATAGTACGTGAAACATTGTAGCTCTGTAACAGTTTCTTCGAAGGGTGTATAAAAATTGAATGCATTTTTTGATACAGATGAACATGCACAAAACCAACCTTTTTCGTTGTTTTTGTTGAGGAGGTCACTGTTTGGGGAATCGACCTTTCACCTACTTAGCATTCTTAAGAACAGGAAAACGTGACCTTGGGTCAACTTGGTTATTCCATTATCATGGGACGAGTTGATCTTTGAATGACCCCCCCACTCCCTAACCACCACCTCTCCCCCTCCCGAGGAGGAGCGTGTTCAGCAAAGGGCGATGTGGGCAAGTCATGAAATTGGGTAACAGAACATGAACTCTAGCACTCAAGATTTAATATCTGGTAAATCTCAGCGTATAGGCATGTTGTCATGTTGAAATTTGAGACACAGGTTTTTGGTTTTTTTATTTTTTTTTAAAATGTGACCTTTTCAATCTATCAAAATATGAAACTTACCGGGTTCATGATTGTCATCTCGTTCTGCCGGTGGTTTAAACACGTTTGGGAAAAACGGAAGAAAATCAGGAAATTAAATCAGACACCAACTTAAATTGTGAAAAATAAATGCTGTTCAATCGCTTGCACGTACAATGAAAAAAACAACAATTATCCCGACTAATTCTAAATTAATAAACGTTAACCCCTCGAAATTCCCGGGAACTATTCCCTTAACCCGGGTATTAGCAATTTGGTTTTGGAGAACACTCAGCAGCACTGTAATCGAGGTTTAAAGCTCTGCATGATGTGGATCACTAAACTATGGTAGTAAACTTGCAGGTGTATACAGCCATGTACCGGTATAAAACTCTTCTGTGGGAGATGTGTTTGTTCTGAGAAGAACTGGTGTGGTATGGACGTTTCAAAAAGTATACACCGATCATTCTCAAAACCAACAGTTCTCCCAAAGGAGTTCTATATAGTTGTATCCGCAAGTTTACCACTTTTCCCCTTAGCAATACCCGTGGTAAACAAGTGTGTAGTTCCCCTGGGACAAGGAAACACACATGTGAACTGGCACTGGGCAGGGTTGAAATTTCCCAGAAATTTCCCGAGGATTGTATTAAAAAAGGTAAACGTTCGATTCACAACAAATATGGAAGTCGGTTACCGTAAGGGCAGCTGGAGGATACGCAGCCGCTGGTGGGATCACCTGTATAATAAAAATAACAGAAAACGAAAAGAATAACAGTTTTCACGAAAATGTCTTTCTGCGCGTTTCCAAGACACTTGGACTGCGTCAAATACAAAACGCATTTGTTAAAAATTATGCTGTTTTTTAAGCTACATTTCTGTACGTTCATGGATATGTGTTTTTGCGTTATGATATGAGAAAAAATGACATTAAACATTATAAAGCGGAAATGTCTACACACATAATTTCCAAAGTGTCTGCACACATTTAATTTCCGCCGCGGCTTTTCACGCTAAATTTGTAACATTAATCAAACAGCAAGTTATATTAGACTTTCCGAGACAAACAAAGTGTTTTGTACACATTTTCGCGGTGTTTCAACAGATAAACCACCATGCCGCTTACCACTGACGGTGGATCGTAACGGATGTTATAGATCTTAACTCCTCCGCCAATTGAAAGGAAGGTCACTCGCTGAAGATTGGGGATACGATGTCTGAAGGACATAAAGTGAGCACCATTCACTGCAATCTGTAATTAGTGTAATAATTAAATAAAATAATTTCATGAACGACAGCCATTTCGGTCATGTTCCCTGTGTGCAAGAGCAGTTGTGAATGCAAATCGGTATTATATAAAAAAGGGACAAGACCAATTGCTCTGTCAAGGCTAATGGGAGGACGACTACAACAAGGATAAAACATGCAATGTGTGGGTAAAGTTTGTTTAGAATTTGGTGAAAGATACCACCATTGAGGAACCGTTGTCCAGGTCCGGGGTGTGGTGGGGAAGGGGGAAACGGGAGTGGGGAACATTGCATGCGTTGCCTCACCGGACTCCACACTTGATTTTGGGTTGATATTTTCTCACTTACCTTATATTCGTTCACTTCACACAGTATAATGACCTCAAAGTTTTGGCCCCTCACAAACGGGAAAGTAGCTCCACGTTCCTCATGTCCCCACTTCTGGGACAGCATAGAGTTGAATACCGCATATTGGGCATTCTGTTGTTTGAAAATAAAACGTGGATTGAAGTGGAGCGCGATGTCCGACTGTGGAGGACCACAGAGTAGGTTTATGTGGAATCTGTGAAACAAGGATTCGTGGTTTAAAACACTATATTTGCAGACAAAAATGGCCAACGTCCATCCAAAGCGCGCCAATGTTCACACGACGTGTTTCAAATTTATACTAATTTGGGAAACGAGAATTAAAGGTTTGACCTTTAAATAACTTTTCAGTAAACATTAAAGTGAAAAACAAAGAACTATCTCAGGTGCCCCATCAGACTTGGTACAAGACCTTCTCGTTTTGATTTGTCACAATATTCCCAACGAGAGGGCGCTATATCATCTACAAACCGCTGTATCATGATCCGCTTCTAACACCCCCACCCCCAAAAAGGGGAAAAAAAACATCAAACCAGTTCAACTTAAATTTTAAAAAAATAAAAATTAAGGTCGCAACAATTTGTGCAGATCACCAAAATGACACATTGTTCAGGAATTTTGTCCTTGTTCATGATTGCTTTGATTTGGTAAATAAGAAAGGGACCGAGAACCGGGGAACAAAATTGTTGTTAGTCTATATAGTGTCAAGTTTATCAAAGAATCTGTCAATATCATCAAGCTATAGACGATGTGACCTGTGACATCACAATGTTTACAAAAGAGCCACAGAGCCTGGACTTCCTGCAGGCACATTTGTACACAGCTCAATGGAAGAAAACAACCGTGCAAATCTTATGTTTTATGGAGATTGCACTGTCTGATTTTTCTCAACTTTTGATATGAGGAAAGGGGGGACATCTCAAATACTGTACAGCTGTTGCTTTTGTAAATTTTGAATTTATGTGAAAATTATGACACAAAATGTATTTTCCCATATAGCCTGTGTAGTATCTCATTGCCAGACAGGAAACGCTTTAGAATGTACAAAGGTCACCACTCTGTAAACAAAGGTAACATGGTCTATATTCTTTGATCGTTAGGAGTCATGTACATTATCTTTAACCTTTAACTGAGACTTATGAAAGCATTTCTCACGACGGGAATTTCCATTTTTCCATTTTTCTCCCCCACAACGTATTAAAGCGCACGTCTGCATTTAACAAAAGAAGTTGCCCCGAAAAGCTGTCTGCGATTTAGTCGCTTCACTCATTGTGTAGTTTTTAGTGCTGTAAAAAGTCGTTCACAGGCAGAGTAAATTTAACATAAGCGGTTTGGAAAATGCCTTATATTACTGCTCTTTCACAAGGTGTATTTGACAGGGTAATATGGAAATTTGAAATTCTAAATTTGCACCCAGCCAGATTGTGGGGCAGATAGGGCAGATAGGGCAGATAATTATTTGGGAGAATGGATTTTGGCACAGTCAGAAATATTGGCCATGGCCATCGCAGAGTTGAATTAATTTTGAAGAACAAAATAATGGTGGGACAACAAGCAATTTTTTTACATTTTTCAAAATGGCTGGCATTGTTTGTTTTACTACACCTACCCGTTATATTCAAATAGGCGAAGGTCCTTTAGTTTAAAGGGACACATTGCCTTGGATTGGACGAGTTGGTCTATAAAAAGCATTTGTAACAGTTTGTTATGAGATGCATATGGTTAGAAAGATGTTTTAAAAGTAGAATACAATGATCCACACACATATGCCTCGAAATTGTGTGGTTTTCCTTTTACATCGTGAACTAACACAGTCGGCCATTTATGGGAGTCATATTTTTCGCCCGATCCAAGGCAACGTGTCCCTTTAACCATATTTTTTTAAATTACATACCCTGGCTGCATGCCAGGGTATGTAATGAAAAAAGGCAAAAATACCCGCACAATCCCTTCACCTATACCTGTAGTAGGCCTACCGAGTACGCAAGCTTGGACTTGGTTGGGTTCAATTTTGCTAAAGCTATCAACCGTTCATTTGATCAACTCTACAACACTCGTACAAAGTATTGCATTTATGATTAAACTATATGTAAATCCAGGGGGGCGGAAGGGGTGTTGCGCAATCATTTGCGATCGCTGTTTGGGTACACTCCATTTTAAAAATAGGTAATGACCATTAAAAAACAAAAAGAAATCCATGTATACCGTTAAAATTCTCTCTTTATCAGCACTGAAAACATAACAGTGTATATCGTAAGAGTATTTTCAATTGTTGAGATGCTTAATTTTAAATAAAGTGCGTAAAAATATTACCGAAAATTGTCCGTTGGTTTATTGCAGCGGCTAACGTGTATGAATGGGTCCAGGTGGGAATTTCGTTACAAATGGTCTCCCCTAAAATGGCTACAAATATCGACATAATGTGAAAAAAATTATCGTTCATCCTCTGATTTTTTTCCATTAACGTAATATTTAGGAATAGATCTTTCATTCCTGAAAGTTTAATCAAAATCCCTCGGTACATCCTCTAGATATTTGACGATTTGTAAAAGTGTTTTTGGAGAGAATGGATCCCGCCAATACTTATTTTGCGTTCAAACGATCTCTGTTGACGGACGGGAACATTTGCCGCAGGTAATTGTAATTCTGAGGCAACATACACATCTAAAACAGATATGTTATACATGTCGTTTAGGTTAAATATATGTTGTTTATTAAACAGTTAATTTACTGAAGCAGTTGGCAAGGCAAAACAAAAATTTACAAATGTTTTCTGGTGTAAAGATTTTGTGAATTTACAACATTTGAAGATAACAATACCCTCTGATAAAATGGACTCGTCCAGGCAGTCTCAACGGCACGCAGCGGAGCGTAAATTCAAATAGTGTGTACTGTGCATACACACACATCCGTTTGTACGTGGGGAGCTTCGACCAGGCTAGTCCACGTCGCGATGATCGAATGAGATTATTTTCAACTTAGGTGGCGCGCTGGTGGCGTTACCCCTTCCGCCCCCCCGGTGTTGGATTTCAACAAGTTAAAGGGACACACCGGCTTCGTTGGGCTATTTTTGCTACAAAATAGACTGAAACATGACTCCAAAGGTCTTCCAGGAATGGAGAAGAACGGTTCCTGAAAGAAACCATCAATTTTGGTCGTTTTTGAGCATTTTTCAAAAAACGAAGGTCACATGGGTTATCCGAACCACTTTTTTGGTTCGGATAACCCTCGTGATCTTCAGAGTTAGTTTTACTTCCAGCCGTATAAAAATTAATTGCTGCACCGAATTCAACACACAAAAATACTTATTCAAATTATGGATACAAGTTGTAAATAATACAAAAAAGTCGAACGTAAGTTTTTATTTCAGAGAGACCGAGCAACGGTAGCGAGTCTTACAGTGCACAGCGTGGGGACTACACACGTAACACAGGGGCAGTCGTGTCTCTTGCGAGCAGAGTATCTCGGCCGTGCTATGCGCGACGTAAACCCACTAGCCAGGAAATAGCTATAGGCCCTACCTGGAAGCTCACGAACATGTGGGAGGGGTGGGGAGCCAGACCACCAACTACGTTGTTATTGCGGGTTTGCTAGTCGGTACACCTCGCTAATCGCATCCGTTGTTTCAAAATTGCAACTTTTCAATGTTCTGTGTACGTTCCCTGACCCGATTTGTACCGAATTTCTTGGTAATTGAATAAGATTTATGTCAATACATAGCAAAACCACTTTTATATTGACGGTACAATTAGTTTAAACAAAATTTGTGACCAACAATTCCAAAAAATGAGCCCCCCCCAAAAAAAAACACGGAGCCCCTGACGGGACGAAAAAGAAATTAAAAATTAAAAGGTGGACAAAAAAAACTCAATCGAAATTTTTATTGCATTCTCGACACACAAAATTACAACAAAATCATTTTATTTCCTCAAAATATTATTAAATTCTATGAAAATATAATTTTGTGTCACAAAATATAATTTATTTTGTGAACGCAGTGTGTTTTTCTAGGTAACGAAATAGATTATTTCTAGAAAATAGGTTCTCGTTCCCTTGAACACGCTTTCTTTCCACCGAACTACAATTAAGTTCCCAAGAAATACGCTTTCGCTCCCTGAAGATACGCATTCGTTTCCTCGAAATATGATTTTGTTCGCAAGAAATGTACTTTCCTTCCCTAAAATATGCTTTCTTTCCCTCGAAAGGAGATTTCGTACCCTAAAAAAAAAGCTTTCGATTCCTCAAAATACGACTTTGAATTTTTTGCCCGAAATATACTTTTGTTCACCCAAAATATGCTTTCGTTCTCTCGCAATGAGATTTTGTTCCCCAGATCCCTCAAGAAAGCTTTTGTTCCCTCAAGATAGCTTTCGTTCCCCTGAACTGGAGTCCACAATCACACCAATTTGTTACATTCCCCTTTGTGAGGGACGAGTTTGTATGTCAGGGGGCGACTTTGAGAGAGGACGAGTTTGTATGTGAGGGGGCGACTTTGTAGTTGGTGACTTTGTAATTGGCGAGTTTGCTGGGGGCGAGTTGACTGGTTTCCGTGTCCGTTGTTTTACACACTTTCAGATGGATAAGTTGGACTGGATCCACAGTGCCTACATAAACAGAGCACCAGTCTACTCGCAATATTGCACAACATGTATTCCGTCAATTTGACACTTGCAACGGCTGGTAAAGCGTATACGGTGACCTTTGACCGCTTTTGTTTGTTTCGGTCATTTCTCGTTAATTACGTTATATTTTTGTATAATTTTAAAAAAAAACCATCTAGAAATAATTGTCTTTGATTCTACATGACTAAATTACGTAAACAGGTAACCGGTGTGTCCCTTTAAAGGGAAACAGTATACTGCTTTCTTTAATACATTAATGGTGCAAATAAAAAAAATTGTGGCTCAAGAATAAAGCTGAGCAGCGTGGAATAAATAACTTATTTAAATGTTAAATTCTCTTCCAACATGATTGTTTGTGACCTCAAGTCTAAATAATATGTACTTACTTTTCACTTTGTGGTGGAACATATCCTTGTATGAAAATAGTCTTGGACGGGAAAAGTCCAGCAGGAATATTTCCACCATATGGAATCTCCTATACAGCAGTAAACATACAGAGATCACAAATTGAGAAATGGGTATACAATATCCAAAGACCGATACTCGAGCCTTGTGATGGCCGACCCTTGCCCACGGCAGCCCCACCGCTACAAACCCACCATTTCATAATAACTTCACAAAATATAAAGGGAAACTTACAGGATTAGTGATTATATCAGCCATCTTGCCAGCGTTTCCTGGTTGTCAAAAAAAACAAAAACAGCATTAATATCTAGTATATCGATTGTAAACACTATGGATCCACTTTATTTGAAAACCCACAAATGAAGCAAACTTTGCTAAAACAAGTATGGCCGTGTTCCTTGCATTTGAGAACAGTATTTTTTTGTAAAGTAGGGTCCGAATCCAACCTTTATGATAATGAATTATTATAAGGGTATATTCGTGTTATCTATCAAATAAACCCCATGCACATAGTCTTTCAAAATGCCATTGCTTTTTACATGGTTGCGACATACCAAAGATACAAATGTACATAACGGCTCTATATACGAGCTCTAAAAATGTACTTCCTCGTCACTCTTCCTCTCCCATAGTTTTCATTTTAAAACACAATTTCTATATATTAAATAGTTGGTGGTTTTTTTTATGTGTGAGTAAATGATAAACTTCGGGTAGTTGCTTTCTGAACAGAATAACGTAAAACCCACCTACCTCAACTTCAGTCGGGAGCACTTATGACATGCACCTGGAGTACTATACTGTACACGATAGTGTGCCACTTGATCATTCGTGTTGGACCTTAACCATTGGATGCTAGAAGATAATCCACCTTAAAGGGGCTCACATTGCCTTAAAATATCTCTTGAAATATTGCTATTTGGAGTTACTCCTTATCCTTTTAAAGAGTTGTTCATTCACTAAAGCACATACAATGTGTTGCAATTAGTAGGCAGTGTTTAAAAAAACCAAACCATTAATTTGCATCTGGAAATACAACCAGTGGAACATACGGTCCGCCATTTTGTGGAGTCGGAAATTTGGTTCCACAAGATAGCGGACCGTGTTCTGAACTTCTGATATGCAAATACGTTTTCAAGGTGTGTGAGTATTATATATATTATACTTTAAAAAAATATCTCTCCATCCATAATACGCCTCTTCATTTCATGATAACAACCCTTTTTATAGCCCAAAGTGTTCAATCGGAGGCTGGGCCAATGTGCTCCTTTAACATTGATTATATTGGGCGATAACCTTAAAGCTATCCAACTTCTCCCCTGATTGTATAAACCTACACAAAAATTGTATCAAATTTTGAAAGATGAATTTGTTTAAAATTGACAACATTGTTTTTCCAAATACACTTTTTCTGAAGAAGGAAATTAGAAAATATAAGTTTCAACGCTTCAGTTTGATACAGTTTGGAGAATTCAACTAAATTCATTACCAAAAGAAACAGTTGCAAACAAATTAATCCAACTTTTATCGCTATAATACGTTCAATTTTTACCAATAATGTATATAATACCTTAAAAGTCATTACGCGTTCTTCACGGGTGAGCGATGACATCGGGGGGGGGGGGGGGTGCGCGTTACCATAGAGGTATGACAACGACACTATAGGCACGTCTAAGTTTGGATGGACCCTGGAGTCCCCAGGTATATAGCTTTGTGAAAGAAAATCCATTGTGAGTTTGAACCGTATACACATGCACTATTTTCTTCTAAAACGGAATGAACGGTGCAAATGTTAAGTACATGTATTTTCGATACTGTAACTTACATAAAAAATATGGTCTACATTACACATACAAAAAAATAAGTGCAGAGAAATGTGAGATATTATTGGAATGAGGTCTTCGCCCTAACCTGCCAACCAGCACCACCAAAACAAAAACCCGAACACAAAGCCTATACATTCAAAACTTTGATTAGAATCACAACCCTTGGAACATTTTTGTGTTGTTGCTACATTTCAAGGCACAGCAAGCATGGCGAGGGCTTCACAATGTATAGATTAATAATGGCTTCGTATTGTAGGCCTACAGAATCTTTTTATATCATTCGCAAAAGCTACTTGAATGTTTAGTTACCATTTACATGTACATATAGATATAGCCTCTAAGTGTGTATAAAGGTATTGTAGCGTTGACCGGGGGTTGCGATGCACACAGCTTTAAATGACACAAGAATACAAATAACTGGCTTTTCTGTCCCTTGTTCCGGAGCTTTTAATTTACTCAAGAAGTCCCGACTTTTAAGGCCGAAGCCAGAGGACGCCCTCTCTGGCGCGCGGGTTTCCCCGATCGACCGGGAGGGGCAGCCAGCAGTGCTCCACCGCGGAGTCGTGCTGGCGCCCCCAAAGGTCGATCGGCATCGCCGCTACACTGCCCCCTCCAAGGACCCTGCTTGTCCCAGAAGCAGGCAGCGAGCACAGGCGCTCCGCCAGCGAGGCGAACCCCTTTACAAAGCAACACAAAAAACTATGGGGGAGACTGTCGTGGTCCCCGCTGTGTCTCGGTCCTGTGCAGTAGCTGTTCCCAAAACTGTGGGGATCGGAACTCCTTCGGGAAATCGTGGTGGCGGGGGTACTGGCAGGAGTCCTCGATGAATGTCGCAGCAACCTGGGTGCTGTTAGTGTTATCCGCAGGAGAGGCGGGTCGGGCGGCGCTCTCCGTCTGGGTGTTGTCATCTGCCGGGAGACGGGTCGGGCGGCGCTCCCCGTCTGGGTGCTGTTATGCGTAGGGGAGACGGGTTGGGCGGCGTCCCCCGTCTGGGTGCTGTTATCTGCCTGACATGATGGTGTGGTGAAGACGTGTTGGTGGTTGCCTCGCCGTCCGGCCGGGTGTCCGGAGCGTCGGCGTCCTCTGCAAAACACTGCAAAAACTGTGGTGTTAAATTTTTAACACCAAGTTTTTTTAATTCTTTTGGAATTAAGGTCGGTGTTATATTGACACCAACAGCATTGATTTGCAATCCAAACGCTGGTGTTATATAATACTGGTGTTAATTTCGAGCAAATGGAGCCCTGTGATTGGTCAAAGAAAACTGCACGGTGTCGATCACACCGAATTACCGAGAAAATTGTTCTAAACAATTTGTTTGACAACCATGTCCATAGCAAGAGTGAGTGATGCTGATAGAAACCTCCGAAAGATAGTCCCATTCAGGTTTGCGGATCTTGGTAAGTGATTAGGGCCTATATTGTTCAGAAACTTCGCAGTTTTTTATTTCAGTTTCGCCGGCGTGGTGTGGGGCGAATTAACGATCTGTTAGTGTGGGGCGAAAGGTACAACACAACTGTCACGTATAACCATGGATGAACTTACTCCATGGTAGAACCATGGTAGAACCGACGTGTCAGAACACGTCCCCCAAAAATGCTTACAAACGTCTTACTCGTATAGTAGGCCTACTGTTGACATAGCCTAGACATTGTTAAATCGGCAAACTTGTGAAATCTTTCTTGTTCTTTACCATAATCATGATTACGGTATACAATTAACGTTGAAACTTCAAAAATACTGAGGAAATTGTGTTAGTTTTGCTCTCCTCAAACGAGACCCTCAAAAGTTCAGAATCTTTCAAATATTTCTTGAAATGAACTTTCATGGGTCGTACTAAAAGCCAACAACTAAAAATCCTGATGACAACTGACGACAATAAGTTAAAATGCACTAAACAAACTGTCTTTCGGGATATCTTTCTATGTGTGTAAAAGAGACATGTATTGTAGAGGGGGGCACAACAGGGTGCTTAAACAGATGAGAAATTAGCATAAAGACGTATTAGGCCTTTTTTCACTATAAATGGTGTTTTTATTATTGCCTTTCCATTTGTTCATTGCATAGCCTATAAGCTGGCTCTCCCCTGCCCCTGTATTTTGTTCTGTTCTAATTGCAACATTTGGTACACCGCTTTGAGATAAATTGACACCATATTTTGTTTTTTAAGTTAAAACCAGTTTTATTGTTGAATGTATTTAGTTCCAGGTACTGGTGTTGAGTAACACCAAACTTCTCGCCCGGTACACACACCACATTGGAATTAATTTATTCCCTGTCTTGGTGTCAATTTGTACACCCTAATTGGTGTGAAATAATTTAAGTCCAAAGTTGGTGTTGTTTAACACCAGCATTCTTGCCCAATATAAACACCGCGATTGGTGTTAAATCAATTTAATTCCGAAATTGGTGTTGTTTAACACCAGCATTCTTGCCCAATATAAACACCGCGATTGGTGTTAAATTAATTGAATTACAAAATTGGTGTTGTTTAACACCTGCATTATTGCCCAATATGAACACCAATGTTGGTGTTAACTTATTTTGATTCCAAAATAGGTGTTGCTTAACACCGAAATTCTTGCCCAATATGAATGCTGGGAAAGGATTAAAATCAACACCGATGGTGTACATTTTAACACCACAGCAGTGTATAAACAACTTGACCAACAAGTAAAATCAACTTCCTTCATAATTGAGTGAATGTGAGTTGTGTTCTTTTATTTAGTAGTACTTAAAAGTATGTGTTGATTCAATTACTCTATTTTATTTAGTTTTTACAACTTAAATTGATGTAAAACGAAAAAACGTAATAATTGTAAGCTGTGCTTTGTAACAAAATTAAGTTAAACAAATGAAGGTGATATTTGAGTTATTATTACGCACGAACCATTATTGCTGACATAAATTTAACTCTGGTTTCTAAATAAAATAAATGTAGAGTAAATTTGCTTTAAAACTCAGTTTAAGTCTTACCAATAGGCCTATAATGAATGCCTTTACGTTGAACTTCTAATGTTTGTTGGAATCTACAATGTTAATTTTAATTCTGCACACTTTATGAACACTAATGTCAGGACTGTGTTTACAACCACTGCGAAAAATAATATCCCATGGCAATGCATTGGTTATTTTATTTGTTACATTTAAAAATTTAGCTTGACTCTTATTTATCAAGTTAAATAAATGTAAACCATTTCAACTTGTTATGACTCACTCTTTAATTAACCAATACCAAATTAAAAACATAATAATTACAACTTGATAAATTTAATTGAATTCAAAGTCAACGAATTGTAAGTAATTTTTACTTGAACTTTAACTCGTTTTACTTAGTTTGTCATAGTAAAAACAAAGTTGTCATGGTGTGAGTTATACCAACTTAAAATATATAGCGTTTACGTAACAATAGCTTTTTATTCTAAATTGGTACTGAAACGCCACTCTGTGTTCGCACATGCGCATTTTGGATCGTTGACAATAGCCGAAGAACACTGCTGACAAGGTCTCGTGAACACAAATATTTAGCGGTAAGAATCCATTTTATCTGCATTTCTATTGAGTATAATCACAAATAATTAACATTTATGTAAATAAGGGACAATAGTGGTTTGCTTTGCAGGTATTTCGAAACAGTACAAAGGATATTTGGCTAATGAACATGATAATTTAATTAATGATCAGAGCAACTCAATTGTTTGTTGTTCACTTGTACATACATACATTTACATCCTTCCCATATGTTTGCACAGCAACTTTTTACTGTACTTTTTACGTGGGTGTTTATTCATGGAGCGATAAAGCTCCATGGTTTATTCTAGCCAAACATCTTCAACTGAAACATGATTTTCTTTTATTTGCAGGACACTACAGAGGAGGATGCCATTAAGCAAGAGTTGCAACAAGCTGCGATGTCATTCTACACAATAAAAAAGGAGTATGCACCATGTGACACCCCAGCAGATGTTGGGATAGTGCTAGAACTCAATGTGGCATAAGATATTTTTACTCAAACAGCTGAATATCTGCAAATGCATGATTTAAGTATTTTCAATGAAATAAACCGAGTAATGGCAACTTAAATTTGGACCAAGTTGAAATTACTCACTTTTACAACGTAGTTAAGATCACTTGGGATTTTTAAGTATAGTTGTCTACATTAGTCAAGCAAACTGAACTTTCTTGATTTAAGTCAAATAAACTCGTTCCATCCGATTTATCCTCACACAAATATTATAAGTTAAGCCGACTTGAAAATATATTTAAACTTAAAAAGCTGCGTTTACTCAACTTGTAAAACTTATATCCATTGACTTAATCAAACAAAACAATGGCAACTTAAATATTTAACAAGTTGAAATGACTTAATAAAATTAAGGCAACACACTTGCCTTAATTTTATTAAGTAAATTGACTATTTATTTTTTTGAGTGATACGCAGCGTGGGGCTGCTCTGAAGTGAAAATGTGCCCCCACCCCCCGGCAGCGAAATTTGTTTTCCCAGCGCGGTAAAGGCCATTCTGTGCAGGTGCTAGTTGATATTGTAATGAAGCTTGGCACGTACGGATCCAGTGAGATATATGCACAGAATGGCCTTTACCGCGCTGGGGGAAAAAATATCGCCCCCCGGCACCCATCGTCTCCTGCCTGTGGAGAGTCCGATGCTATTCTACCCTGGCCTCGTGTGTTCAGCATCCCAGAAATAACACGAATTTACCTTCTTGTCCGGTCCTCCAAACTGTGCCGCCGCTGCCACAATGTAGCGTTGACCGGGGGTTGCGATGAACACAGCTTTAAATGACACAAGAATACAAATACTGGCTTTTCTGTCCCTTGTTCCGGAGCTTTTATTTACTAAACAAGTCCTGACTTTTACACGAAGAAGAAGAAGGCCGAAGCCAGAGGAAGCCCTCTCTGGCGAGCGGGTTTCCCCGATCGACCGGCAGGGGCAGCCAGCAGTGCTCCACCGCGGAGTCGTGCTGGCACCCCCAAAGGTCGATCGGCATCGCCGCTACAGTATGCCCGTACCCTGGTAGGTTTGGCCTATAATAATTTGTGTTAACAATAAAACAGAATAAGAAGTGCGTAGCTACTTGGTCGGTATCAGTTACGGGCGTAAGGAAGATGAAAAGTAAAAATTTGTAAAATACCGATAATCAAAAATGCGATAGCTTAAGCAGAATCAAAGTCAAATCACTTGGGCTACGGCTATGGCCGTTAGCAGCAGTGACACCGTTGAACAATGAGACTTGTCGGCGTTTGTGCACTATTTTATGAGCTGCTTAAGCAGAAAAAATTGCTTAACAATTTTCTGGTTAGCAGAAATGAGAATACCAGTGTGTTTGCTGGTATTATTTTAGTAAGCATAACTTTGTTGAGCTTTGCTAATGTGGCTATACTGAATTAAATATTTCAAAAAGATCATATCTCCTGAACTACATGAGCCATTTTCACAATCTACTTCATATAAAAAGGCCCCAAGGCTTTATTTTTCCATTCGATATCAGTTAAAAATTAATGTTGGTGTTGTGAATTTACCGATATTTGTGAGTTGTGGCCCTTAATTTTTTCCTTCTATTGTCTTTTTTTTAAAGGAAGACTTTGTGAGATACGCTTGAACAATAATGTTAGAATCCCGACAGTAATTCATTTTAGGTTTTGATTAACTTACACTAATTATTTGCGATTTATTTTTTCAAGCAATACCTCTAAACGAAAGCTTATTAACTTTTCGATTCTAAATAAAAATAGCTATTTAAAATTTAAAAATAAACTTTCGGTAAGCAAAAACAACTTGACCGCATCTTTAATGACCCGAGGATAATACCCTCACTTATCTTAATGAAACATAGTTATAAACAACCACTTCACAAATGCTCTTTATCTATATTGAGATATATAATGATTGGCTTCTTATAGCACTCACATTCGCCACTCAGTGACGCTCAATATCAGATGCATTAAAATAATTTTCTTGTCACAGTAGGCCCTATACTATATCACCGGGGAAAAAGGTTGCGACAATCGAAATTGAGGGCGGGTGCCGTGGATGGCCCACATTTTGTTAATAAATAAGATTCAGCGTCATATTCATCATTTCCCCGTTGGTTTGTGTTTTAGAGAGCCTTACTACCAGGTACCTTTACACTGACGTCACCCCAGTGCAGACATCTTTTCTTCCATTTTGTGGCCCTTTTCGATTGGGCATTTGTGCCCTGGCGTAAGCTCCAGTGAAAATGTGCGCTTTTGATACGGGGCTTCTAATCGGCAGACTGATGCCAAGCCATGGTTTCGATAAGGCCTGTAACTCAAATCAAACTGCGTACGTAAAGAAAATGCGCACTGCAAAGTTTCGACTCTCAAAATAGCACAACCGAGATTTATCGTGGTTAATGACGTCAGGTAATTGGGGTCAAAAACTATAGCGCGAAGGATGAGTTTAAAAGGTTGCGTGCGTTTATAACCGCACAGTGATAGCAATCAAACCAAACTGTGATTTACGGTGGCATAATCTGCATAAAGATTCGGTCGTTGGTCGTGCATTTTTTTATATATTAGCTTTAGTGTGATTGACGAACGTAGTTTACACATCATAATTCAAACAATTGTTTTGCTCGGTTTTAGGCTTTCTTTCCAGATGGCAGATTTTACAAAGTAACGTCGTATTCTAATGTCTAATAATTAGAGAAAAGGAGTCCAATAATCTTAATATAAGTTTTAAACAAAGTCTTCGTCTCGTACTCAGTGTTTTGGGCGCAGGATCAACCTTCGTGATGCAGGGCGTGGCTGACTCTTGCATTGGGCTCGCAGCTCTATTGCATCAAGGAGACTTTTTCGATGACAACATCCCCCCACACTGACAAAGCATTGACAGTGTGCACGTCTTGGCGGTGGTTGTAGTCCATAATTTTGTTTCCGTTTACCAAGACTAAGTAACATGTCTTCTCGCACACTATGGATATCTGCAAAGTTAACAATCACATAACAGTAGGGCTTAGATGGGCTGTCATGTTGCAACATAAAAAAAACCAAACCACGCTTACAAAATGGCTTCAACAATCAATTCAAAGCAATTACCTTTGAAATGTGTTCCGAAGGAATGCCCTATTACCGCGGTATTAAACACTTGATCAGAATACACATGTTCACCAATCTGTAAAAAGTGTCCTGTTATTTCTGCTGTTGAGGTATTATAATTTATACTCACGTTGTTGTCCCGCAAAGCACTTTTCTCAAATCAATGGAACTGAATCCAAAGATGATAATAAAATATCAAATTTTAAATAAATTCCGATATTGAATTTCACACCAGATGGTAGCCCTGGCGGCCTTTCACTTTCGTATTTGTTCTACAGCACAGAGGAAGAGTCCTATAGGGCTAACCAGATGGACAAATGTTGACCCTTCAGGCATTTTTATTTAGACATATATATATATTCTTTCAATACCAATTTTAATTTTCCTATTTTTAGTTATTTTAAATTTTTAGGTGAAACAGGATTTGAACACGGACATTTCAAAGAACAGAACAACATAATTATAAAGAGAAAAAACCCCGACACCTTTGACAGCCTTGGTCAGCGAAAATTCGTCCGGTCGTAAAATATCGTTTTTTCAAAATTATTATAAATTTAATAAATTTCTGATAACCGATTAACTGTATCAAGTCATCGTTAGATGACGTGTGATGTGTAAAGTGGCACCGCAAAAAGTGAATTTTCGAATATCGCAGTAATAGGAAAGGCGTGATAATAGGAGACTTGACCATTATCTTCAATAACTAAAAAAGTACACTAAGAATGTCTTTCAAAAGTCAATTGGAACTAAATCGGTAAGTTTATGTTAACTAATAAAAACTACTATAATTTGGAGAAGAACTAGCGGAAAAGAGTGGGTTAAAAAGACTACGCATGCGTGTCATCAATAGATTGTAGAGGAATCCGGTCATCAAGCCCATGCAATCAAAATACAAAGTCACACCCAACATACCCCAACCAAGCTATCCCTTTATGGACTTCTCGCCCCTTACAACATCCATACACAGTTGGTCCCGAGATTTCGTTGCGCATAGTTACCAAAATTTCGCGTGCAAAGATTACATCTGCTGAAAAAACCCCGACACCTTTGACAGCCAAATATCGTGTTTTTCAAAATTATTATAAATGTAATAAATTTCTGATAACCGATTAACTGTATCAAGTCATCGTTAGATGACGTGTGATGTGTAAAGTGGCACCGCAAAAAGTGAATTTTCGAATATCGCGGTAATAGGAAAGGCGTGATAATAGGAGACTTGACCATTATCTTCAATAACTAAAAAAGTACACTAAGAATGTCTTTCAAAAGTGAAATGGAACTAAATCGGTAAGTTTATGTTAACTAATAAAAACTACTATAATTTGGAGAAGAACTAGCGGAAAAGAGTGGGTTAAAAAGACTACGCATGCGTGTCATCAATAGATTGTGGAGGAATCCGGTCATCAAGCCCATGCAATCAAAATACAAAGTCACCCCCAACATACCCCAACCAAGCTATCCCTTTATGGACTTCTCGCCCCTTACAACATCCATACACAGTTGGTCCCGAGATTTCGTTGCGCATAGTTACCAAAATTTCGCGTGCAAAGATTACATCTGCTGGATAAGGACCTGCAGGGCCAAATTTCACACCGCAAAAAGTAGCTCAGCAAAAAACAATTTTGCTTACCACTACCAGAACTAGGTAACCAGCCAAAATGCCATATCACACCGTTTTGACTGGTTTCTTGCAAAGTTTTACTGAGCAGAAAGTTGTTTAGGAAATAATCGTTCTACTTATGCAGCTCTATGAAAATGGGCCCAGTGTTTGTCATCAGCTGAGTTCATCGGACGACGGCAATATTGAAAACATATTTCATTTGGGTTTGGGGAAGTGACAACTTGAGTATCTACCTAGACCTGGTTCCAAGTCTGTGATCGTTGTTTTTAGTCTACCTGATAGCCATTATTGCCTGAAATAGCGCCCTCTTGTGGATTAACCTCCGTCTCTAACCTGACATTGCGACTTGGGGCGCGTGATAGCCAATCTGTGGGGGCGTTTTGCGCGGCTGATACACAGAAAAGAACCGCGATCTCAGACTTGAAATCAAGTCTTGTATCTACCTCATAGGTTTTCGAAGCTGCAAACGGGAAGGAGAGCGTGGCCTTCTCTTCGGTGCGACCCCATTGTCTACCTTTGGATGAGTTACAGCGGATGAAGGCGTCATCGAAGCGTGGACTGAAGCGAAATACGATGTTAGGTTTTCGTTTCTCTTGCATGGAACTCTTCAAATCGATGGCGAACCTTCATAATAAACCAAAATTGTTTGAATGTATAATAATTATGGAATTTTCTTTGGTAACGTTGAGTTGGGAGTTTTGCAAAACGAGCTTTAGGCAAAACGAGCGGCATTCACTACAAACATTACAAAGACACAGTATTGCTATCAAAATTACCCATAATTATCAATGTATAACAGCAATCCTTCACCGATCTTGAACTCTTGGTGGCAGCAGACATGCATCCCTTACTGCGGTGGTACCTGGAGGCGAATTTTTTTCCCCAGCTCGGTAAAGGCCATTCTGTGCATACCCACTGGGATCCGTACGTGCCAAGCTTCAATATCAACTAGCACCTGCACAGAATGGCCTTTACCGCGCTGGGGAAAAAAAATTCGCTACCTGGGTGCTGCTGCGCTGCATGACGACGGGTTTAAGGGTTGGGCAACACGGCGATCATCTGATCAGTCAAGGGTTATTGGACTTTTACTTTGCAAATCGCTTAAACCCGTCGCTAGACAGCGCAGTACCACCCAGAACCACCGCAATAATGGAGGCATAGCTGCTGCCACCAAGAGTTTAAGATCGGTGAAGGATTGCTGTATAGACCATGTTACTCTTGTTTACAGAGAAGTGACCTTGTACATTTTAATGCATTTCCTGACGGGCAAGATACTACTACCATATTATGGACAAATTTACATTTTGTGTCATAATTTTCACATAAATTCAAAATTTACAAAAGCAACAGCTGTACAGTATTTAAAGAAAGGTTTTATGGATTGAGAAATGCGTCTTTCGGTGCATTTATTAAGTTTTTAACATTGTTTAATCCTTGTATGGCCCTTTCTTTGAAGTTGAACACTGTGACAATATTTAAGTACAACATTTGAAGTGTAACGTTTGTATACTGCCAAATAAGTTTCTGGAGAAGTGTACGGCCCAGTCTTTACTTTGATTGCTTTACTTTAATTTGAAACTATTTTAAAATTCGTCGCGTAATTCACTAGACTGCGTGACTTGACCAGGAGAGCGAAGTTGAGGACGTCGGTTTCCCGTTGACTCCATGCAACGTCATATAAAATCCATGTGACACAAGGTCTGTTCACGCTAAGTAACAAATCACTTATATCCCGATTAATTTTTTAGTGCAGTCGACACGGTTTGCGTATTAACACAGTCGGCGTAAATTCGCAATTTGACAATTCGAGGCGGATGTTGGGGGTCGAGCAATATTTCTTCATTTTGTCTTAAGTTTCCTGAACTAGTTTTGAATATAATCATCTACCAATTTGTTTTTGTGGTTGTTTAAGTGATGTGAAAAGAAAAAAAAGGTCACACGAAAAACGCCCACGTTTATCTCACCTAGCTAGTGGTGCCCGAAAGCTCATTGGTGAGCTCATTGGTAAATTAACATCTATTAAAAACTCATTGGTGACCTTATCGTCGTCGCGAGACTGCAAACTGAAAAAGAAAACAACCACCGCCTAACCATTTTATTATTAGTAAAAAATTATATCAAAGTCTAAATTTACCTGGTGGGTTTTGTTTTGACCGTCAACTTTATCTTGATCACGGCGCCATTCTGCAGACTGCTTCTCAACTGCCCATCGTAGGGATTCGCCTTATAAGTTATAGGTGGAATCGAGACAAAAATACGTGAAACATAGTCGGCACTTTTGCATCGGTACGAGGTAACAGGAGAAGGTTTCCAAGTAAAATTTCGTAGCTCTTAACGTGAAGTAGGGGGGAAACATTAACACAGTTTGCTGCTAGGTTGACTTGTTATTTAAATTGGTGGGTTGAACTAGGCGACGCTACAAAAACTTACGATGGCCCAACCATCTGACTTGCTTTTGCGCAAGCAAATAAATTCAATTTGCGGCAGATGTTTGGCATTGTATCTGAATGAGCGCATGCCGGGTTCTGTCCACGATATGACCAAGATAGCAGACGGATAAAGGCTCATCGCAGAATAGAGAGCGAAAAACTCGTAAGAACATCTGCTAATGACAAGTTACATGAGAAACCGAGAGTCGAGCAAAATGTAGGTGTATTTGCTTCAAGACGCGAATAGGAAAAAAAAGGCGCAGTCGAAATACGCGAACTGCAATGTATATGCGGCGGCAGACTTTGCAAGGAATTGTATAAGAAGCAAGTTTCTGAACCAAAACCTAACAAGTTATGAAGACCACAGTTACTGCGTAGAAGTTGAAGAAGGCGAAATTGAAAAAGAAGTTTGTCAAGATCAAATCCAAAAGGTTACTGCGTGCATTGGGCAAAATAAGTGCTATGCGACAGTGCAGGCAAAATTGGCGAAAATGTAGAACTGTCATGCGGACATGCAATTCCGTCAGCGCTGGGTGTACAATAGGGAACCATGTGCCGGTCGTGTTAGTGTATTATAGCGGATGTAGCACCATAGTTGTTATTAGTCGAAATATCATCAGTTCCAGAAGTTTTTACTTCTCGACCGACCGTACGGTGTGATCGTTTTATCAAACTGCCAGGGTCCCACACGGATCGAAGCGGGACGCACCGTGACGCATTATGATAACGCAGCGTTACGCGTCGTGACGCGTGCGGCAGGTACATATTATTTAGGGGCCGTTCACAATTATCAACATTTTCACGAGCGTACAAACCGTACACTTTTTCAAGCCCCCCCCCCCTCCCCCCTAAAAGTGTACGAAAAAAATGTTGATTTGTTTTCACACAAGTCTACATTTATAGTTGAACAACACCGGTTGAAAATGCGCGCTGATATGCAATTGCGTGTGTATGCTACAATTGTAGTAGCTAGCAGGCATGTGAGACCTCCGCGTTTTTTATTTTCCCATTCCGCGTTTTTCTTGCGGGCCCCGCGTTTTTCTCGTCTCCGCCGTGGAAATCACTCCGCCGTGGCAGCATCGGGAATCACTTTAATTGCGATTTGATTTCAACACGTGAGTCGGGGGCTAGTCCCGGTAAAATGCCCAGCGTTAGTCTTTGATTAAAGCCGTTGTTTTCATTAAGCGCGATGTCCCATTAAACTTACCCATGTCGTCATCCCGTTCCACCAAGAGAGGGCGCTGTACTAAAAACTGTATTAAAAAGCCAACACTCTGAGCCAAGACTAGGCGCATACGGTCTTTCACGTCTGTGATGAACGCATCGCGCTTGTTTTAATTGTGGAACACATTTCTAAGGAATGTCACAAAAACATATTGAAAATGAGGACGAACAACACATTGTTACCAAGTAAGAATTGTGGCCTATATATTTCTGTTAATGTTTTGTTTACGCTGCAGTACAAAGCCTGTTATTCTGACTGTAGCGCTGGCCCAAAATCCGGACACGGATTTCATTTGACGGGCGAGAAAACAGATCGACATTTAAAAAATAAAAATAAAACGTACGGCGGGCATTAACCCCCTCCCCCCCCCCCCCCCCCCCCCCCAGCGTACGGTTTGTACGCTCGTGAAAATGTTGATAATTGTGAACGGCCCCTTAAACAATATACGGAAGAAACTGCTCCTAAAGAAAGCACTCGAAAACAGAAAAAGATAGAGATTCGACGGCATTTTCGAATTTTCGGAGCGGGATTTGAAGGCACGACTTTTTCTTTACGCCGTGACTTTTTGTTTTTTCTTTTAACGCGCTTCACAACTACAGTGTGCGGGAGGTGCCACGCACACTCCCAACACGGATCGAAAATGAACCCGGAGGTGTTCACAGGACGGCTTTCGATACGCGTTGGTATTTTCGACACGGATCGAGAATAACCCACCTCCCGAGCAGGGTGAGTTTTGACACGGGACGAGCGCTCTACACGGATCGACACCGTGTTGAAATGTTGTAGTGTGAAAAGGTCAGCCCAGATTACGCGGATCGGATCCGTGTCCAACACGGAGATTTTATGTAGTGTGAAAAGACCTTCTGTATGATCCACGTGATAGGCAATGTTGCCATGCTCGAGAACCCAAAGATCCAGATTCGAACTGGGCACCTCAAGTTAACTTTAAAATTGCTTTGTGATGTTTGTTACCATTTCAAGCAGCCCCAGTTGAAATTAGAGCTCAGAGATTAAGATTGCATCAAAACGTTCTTCAACTCAATGTTGCTCAAGCGGAAAGTTTTGACAAAAATGCGAATTTCAGTCTCCTTCCGCTGAACACGGTCGAGTTTTCAATCAGTTTTAGTGTTACGCCACAAAAAGAATCAAAAAGACCATCGACCCATCAGTTACGTGCAATTTTGTATTGGCACGGTTGCCAAGATTCTGTATTTCGTAACATCTTCAACCGAGCTGTTGCATTAAAGGTAGTGTACGTATAAGGTTCCGTTAGGTCGAATGCCACTCATCGATACGCCGTCCGTATACATCTCGTTGAACATATCCAATCGTAACCCTGAGGCGGTAGCTCCCCCCCCCCCCCCCCCCCGAATAGAGACCGAACGGGTAGCCGAAGCATTACCTCACGAAATACTCTCAGACATGGGATTCCAGTTTACGGCGGAATTGATGCAATAAGTTGGTAGGCTGGTGTCGTTGAAGCAATTGACACCACACCATTATACCATTCCGTTTGTAACGTGTTAGTAGAGAAATTTAATGGAACATTGAAGCGCATGCTCCGTAAAGAATGTGCAAAAGCGAACGTCCCCACGACTATGCTATCGTTATATTCCGGCACTACTTTTTGCGTTTTGTAAATCACCAAAAGACAGTTTTGGATATTCACCGTTCCAACTTATTTATAATATTTATTATCTGCGAGCAACAAGAATTTAAAGGGTGATAGCCAAAGCGCCACACATCTGGACATTTCCTTTGAGTGTATACAAGTTTTTGTTAGGGTATAAGACTACCAAACTTCCTAGAGATTTAAAGGTTATGATTGGTCGATCTTGAACCGATATATCGCGATAGTTCATTTGTGTTTGAGACTTGGAATGTGGGTTAGTCACGAGATCTGGTCACGGGAATTTTTAGGTTAATTTTGCGGGTCGAGTAAATTTCTAGGCGTGTCTTTTTCCGTTTGAGATTCCCGAGGAGAGGGCGCTGTCAGCCTCGACGAGTTCGATACATAGTTATTGAAAACTCCATGAGTTATTGAGAACCGTTAGTCTTTCAAGACACGGCATGCGTTGCTAAGATTTTGAACCCTTTTCCCGGCGTTGTAAGTTAGCAGAAGATTTGGGTTTGTTTTAGTTTAAGATTGAGCTTTTGCTTTATATAAGTGTAAGGCCACTTTTCACTAGAGTTTTGATTTACTGTTTGACTCACAAAAAGTTGCCTTGAGAGATAAGAAATTTTAACCTGACTGTGACGTAAATGAAATATTGATTTGCGATAATAATGGAAAATGTACTTTCAATCAGGCATGAAGTACAGCCTATTCTGGATCTGCGTATGAACTTCTTTAGTAATGCAGTTTAAATATAAATTTGGGTTTATTTGATAACTACAAGGTTTTCCCGTAAGGGTTAAACCACACCACTGACGTGCTATGTTGGAGGGTTGACTTGCGGCAGGGAACGGCAATACCCAAGGGACTATCAACTCTGTAGACGTGGACTGGTGTAAAGATAGCGGGAGGGAGAGATATGGAGGGGTTGTGGGGTGGGGTGGGGATGGAGAGGGGGGAGACCGACATAGGAAAACGTAATATTTTAAGTTACTCTACAAAAAGAGAATAACTTTCATCCGATTAGTAATGTGAGTTATTGAACTCATACAACTGTAAATAAACTTAACTCGTCTTTGTCATCTTATTCTGAATGTGAACAACTTCCGAATGTCATGGCCACCGAGATCGGGGAACAACTCATGTTGTCATAGGGGGCCTATTGAAATTTGAGACACATTTTTCTTCTTTCAAATGTGACCTTCACATTCCGGTACACGTCATTCTTTAAGAGAGAGTCGTCCAATGATCTGACGGGGCTCGGGAAGTGACATGGTAAAAAAATATTTAAGTTAAGAACCTCGTTCCCACGAGATTTCTCAACAGCCCAGACATCTCGTCGCTGACTTTGTGACTTTCGCATTTTAATCTCTCAAATATTAAACTTACCGGGCTCGTGACTACCACCCCGTCCTGCTGGTGGTTGAAAATATACGTTTGGAAAAACGGAAGAAAATCAGGGAATTAAATCAGACACGAAAAATCATGTGAAAAGTAAATGCTGTTCAAACACTTGTAATGAAAAAACCCCAACAATTATCAAGACTAGTTCTAAATTTTAAAACGCCAACCCCTCAGAGCTCCCGGGAATTATTCCCTTGTCCCAGAGTATTTTAGAACATTACCCGTTGTAAACGAGTGTACAGCTTCCCTGTGACATTGTACTATACGTGTAACTGTGGTGAGTTGATATTCCCCAGGAATTTCCTGGGAAATAGATGTGAAATTGGCTGAAAAATATTAACAACAAATACGGAAGTTGGTTACCGCAAGGTCAGGTGTAGGATAGTTTGCCGATGGTGGATTCACCTGTATAATAAAGAATTTTAAAAACGAAAAGAAAGCGTTTACGAAAATGTCTTTCGGCATGTTTCTTACATTAATTAGACTGCGTCAAATACGAAAAAAAATGCATTTGTTGACAAATGGGAATGCGTTTTTGCGTTATGATATTTAAAAACATAACAACCATACATGTGCAAAATGCCAGAAATGTATACATACAATTTTCAAAGTGTCTGCACACATTAATTTCCGCGGTTTTCCCCGCTAAATTTCAAACAAATCAAACAGCAAGTCATAGGCCTTCATTGGACTTTCCGAGACAAACAATGTGTTTTATTTCCGCGGTGTTTCAACAGATAAACCACCATAACGCTTACCACCGACGGTAGATCGTAACGGATCTTATAGACCCTCACTTCTCCATCAATTGAAAGGAAGGTCACTCGCTGAGGATCAATACGATGCTTAAAGGACATAAAGTGAGCACCACTCACTGCAACCTGTAAGTGTTATTATAAAACAGAAAAGGGAGTACGACTATAATAAAAAATGTTACGAAGTACTAACGACAGCTATTTTGGTCATATTCCTTTTGTGCAACAGCAGTTGTGAATGCGAATTTATTATTATATAAAAAGGGACTAGAATTGCTGTTGTTAAATTGATCTAAACGGGAGAAGAACATGAAGACTACAATAAGGAACAAAACGTGCAATGTGTGAGTTAGGTTTGTATGGAATTTGATTTATTGACCCTTTTTTTTGGTTCATGTTTATCTTACTTACCTTATAGTTGTTCTTCTCACAACTTATACTGACATCAAATTCTTTGCCCGCCTTAAACGGGAAAGTACCTCCGCGTTCCTCAGGTCCCCACTGATTGGACCGCCGACATCTACATACCACATAGGATTTGTCGTTCTGTTTTTCGTAATTAAAACGTGGACTGAAGTACAGCGCAATGTCCGGCTGTTGTTGCTGTTGTGTAGGACCACATACTAGTAGGTTTATGCGGAGTCTGTGAAACAGGGATTATATTCGTGGTTTAAAGGCAGGGTATTGGATACTTTGATAATTGTCAAAGACCAGTATCCTGGACGACTAGTGAAATTTACTACTCGACCTAGTCGCGCCTCAAATAGTCCACTAACTTTTCCACTAACAATTCCCATGATGCATTGCGGTTTATTGTTTGCCGCAGGCAGGAATATAGTAAAATTCACGCTGTAAGGATTGAAGGATTGTGTCACTGATGTCTTAATTGTGTTTCGTAAGTAAATTATGTTATCGTGAAAAGTCGTGAGCGACACAATTCGTTCACCAAGCAAGTAGTCGCGACTACCATGTAGCAGTCGTGCTTGCGCGATTAATCGAGTAGTTGAAAAACGGTAGTCGCAATCGACTAATCAATCAATAGTCGCGACTTCGACACTAGTCGCACTAGTCGCCCAGGCCCATCCCAAAATATGCTTAAAATAACGAACCTGTGAACATTTATTCAATAAAATAATGAAAAAATAAACAAAATTGGTGCGTAGAATTGTGTGCTTTCAATAATGCCTGACAAAGGCTGCGAGCCTGAAGCCTTTCTCAGATTAAAATTTGTTGATGAAAAATTAACACTTTCTCTAACACTACATTAGGCCTACTTCAAAGGGGGTCGTTTCCAAAAAGGTTTTATAATATCAAAACGCTCCAGTGCTCTTTATCAAGTAAGCGTTTATGGTCATGAACTTGTCACTGGAGTAATTACCATAAATACACACTTCCTTTAAAACACTTTATTTACTTGCAGACAAAAATAGCAAACTTTTGTTTATATCCGGCCATTTAGAGCAAAATGTTCACACGTGTATCGAACGTATACTATTAACTTCTGAAACGATATAGTTTGCCCTCTAAATTATTTTTCAGCAAAAACGAAAACCTATATCAGGTGCCCCGTGTCTTGGTGCAAGACCTCGTTTGGATTTGTCAGAACTTTGCCCCACAAGAGGGCACTATCATCCACAACGAACCGCTATAACAACACGAACCGCTTCCAGTCTCGCTAATGGACAGCGCACCGTATCGCCTTCGCTGCAAGATCGATCACCCCTGGGGACGAAATTGAACCGCTTCGTGTCGTAACAACAGTAGACTGGACCCCTCTGCACGGTTTCTGGCGTTATTCACGAGCCTCGAAGAGTGACGCCAGAATTCGGCTATAATAACATTTCTCACGACGGGACTTTTTTCGCACGCAATGCCACAACTAAAATAACACAACTTCTGCGTATACAAAAGAAGTTAACCCCCAAGTCTGTTGAAGAATAATGGTCGCTTCACTTTACTATGTAGTTTTGTGGATGATAATTGAGTGCAATAAAAAGTCGTAACAGGCCGAATAAACTTACAAATGCAGTTTGGGAAAGGACTGGTTTTACTGCCCTTGTTTTTCTGTCCATTATACTTTTTTTTTTTACAAAGGTTTCAATGTATTAGTCAAGGAACCAAATTGTGAAGTTCTACATTTGCACCCAGTCCCAGTTAGTGGGGCAGATAGGAAAATATATTAAGGGGAATTATTGTTCCTTTGATGATTCAAGTATGAAATGTTGCACACAGTCAGAGTATGTCATGAGAAATGTATTTGGCTATAGCCATTACAGATTTGAGATTTGAACAAATATTGGTGGAACAAGGAATTTTCAAAATGTTCACAATGGCTGGCATTGCTTGTTATACTACACCTATACCCGTATTTTTGTTAAATATGCGACGGTCCTATAGCCAGTATGCCTACCAAAAACTTTCTTATTACATACGCTGAATTTGTGCCAAATAACATATTTGTGTCATTAAAGCACAATCCCACCACCTTCCTTCAGTACCAAGTGAGCAGGCCTGGACGTGGTTGGGCTCATCTAAAGTTGTCAACAGTTCATTTTGACCAACTGTACGGCGTTCGTGCAAAGTATGCCTTTAATTGAGCTAGGCCCTATATGTTATTCGGTGAGGGATTTTAACCAACTAAAGCTAATGATGGTGCAAATGTAAACAATTATGTCTTAAGGATAAATCTAGGCGGCATGGAATAAATTATTTTAAAACAAAGTCAACTCCAGAGCCAATATTGGGGGCGCTAGACCCTTCGTACGTGACGTCACCCCCTAACTTTCGCTTCTGCTATTTTAGTATTTTTCCCTCTTGCATTTTTTGTTGGGGGAGGGGGCAAAAAGTCCCTAGCTTCCCCCACCCCGAAACATGCCTATAGTTAACACTTTTCCAACATGTTTGTGACTTTAAGTCTAAATACACACATAATTATTCGATGTACTTACTTTTCACTTTTTGGTGGAACATATCCTTTTATGAAAATGGTCTTGGACGGGAAAAGTCCAGCAGGAATTTCTCCACCATATGGAATCTTCTATAGTGATAGTGGATACACATACAACGGTTGAATATTGAGAATGTGTATAAAATAATTAAAGACCAATACTTGAGCCTTGTGGCTGATCCTTGGCCCCCACCCTGTACGAGCCCACAATATTAAGGAAACTTACAGGATTAGTGATGAAATCGGCCATCTTGTCAGCGTTTCCTGGATGCCGAAAAGAGAGAGAGATAACTATATCATTAATACTGATTGATACTAGTTGATTTGAAAACCCCGACTACAGCATTTGTTTTGCTCAAAAGAAGAAAAACATGGGGGCCTTTGTATGTTACTCAAAATACTCTACCAGTGACGAAATAAACTGAATGATGTCAATGCATTTTATTATGAAACATATGCATTATGTGCGGTTCGATCTGCAATTAATCAAATTGAACCCAAACAATTATAAACATTTGATTGACAGCAATTACAATAACTAATTAATTCCAAAATCATGTATATTTTATACAATAATTGATTGTAAACAAATTTTACCCCAAAATATCCACACTATAATAGTATTCTGCAAGTCATGTCAATAATCTCCATGTGAATATACTATACCTAATTGACGACATGCTTCGAAAATCAATCACTTTTACAATCAAGATTTTACTGTAATTACCCACCTATAATCTATAATCCCCGATTCAGAGTTTACTTAAACTTATAGTCTTTAACTTTAAATGAACTTACCCACAACACTGGGTGCATCCAAAGTAACAAAATGCTGGTGAAAGTATGACTGCGACTGGTCATGAATTTTTGGTATTTTCTTTGTATCAGAGCTGTTATGTATGGTGGCCCTGAAGGGACATCGCATATAGCATATGTGTGCGCACACACGTATGCAATGTCGTGAAACAAATCGCGAATGTGTGCGCACACGTATGCAATGTCGTGAAACAAATCGCGAATGTGTGCGCACACGTATGCAATGTCGTGAAACAAATCGCGAATGTGTGCGCACACGGTATGCAATGTCGTGAAACAATTCGCGAATGTGTGCGCACACGTATGCAATGTCGTGAAACAATTCGCGAATGTGTGCGCACACACGTATGCAATGTCGTGAAACAATTCTCGAATATGTGCGCACACGTATGCAATGTCGTGAAACAAATCGCGAATGTGTGCGCACACGTATGCAATGTCGTGAAACAATTCGCGAATGTGTGCGCACACACGTATGCAATGTCGTAAAACAATTCGCGAATGTGTGCGCACACGTATGCAATGTCGTGAAACAAATCGCGAATGTGTGCGCACACGTATGCAATGTCGTGAAACAATTCGCGAATGTGTGCGCACACACGTATGCAATGTCGTGAAAC
Organism: Leptasterias polaris; assembly: GCA_037783415.1. Taxonomy (NCBI): domain Eukaryota; kingdom Metazoa; phylum Echinodermata; class Asteroidea; order Forcipulatida; family Asteriidae; genus Leptasterias; species Leptasterias polaris. Next base: position 3,468,353 of record JAZGTN010000092.1, on the reverse strand, counting down.
AATTCTCGAATATATGCGCACACGTATGCAATGTCGTGACAATTCGCGAATATGTGCGCACACGTATGCAATGTCGTGAAACAATTCGCGAATGTGTGCGCACACACGTATGCAATGTCGTGAAACAATTCTCGAATATGTGCGCACACGTATGCAATGTCGTGAAACAAATCGCGAATGTGTGCGCACACGTATGCAATGTCGTGAAACAATTCGCGAATGTGTGCGCACACACGTATGCAATGTCGTAAAACAATTCGCGAATGTGTGCGCACACGTATGCAATGTCGTGAAACAAATCGCGAATGTGTGCGCACACGTATGCAATGTCGTGAAACAATTCGCGAATGTGTGCGCACACACGTATGCAATGTCGTGAAACAATTCTCGAATATATGCGCACACGTATGCAATGTCGTGACAATTCGCGAATATGTGCGCACACGTATGCAATGTCGTGAAACAAATCGCGAATGTGTGCGCACACGAGTGCGAATATATTTGCGATGTCGTGAACGTTATTGCATACCATGTTGCATACCTTTGGGATGATGTCATAGTTGCAGACAATTTGTTAGTGACCTAGGGAGCGTGAATAAGTGGCGCTCACTACGCAACAAAATACAAAGAGAAATAAAGGCTGCTAAGAACAATTTCTACAGGGACTCTGTGCAACACCTGAAATCTAGTCAACCCGGGAAATGGCACTGCCAAATTCAAAAATTGTGCCATCTTAAGCCAAAGCCTACCTTGATTCCTGGAGCCAATTTAGATCCTTTAGCAAAGTCTGAAGCAATCAATCATCACTTTGCCAACATTTGCAACCAGCTACCTTCACTTAAGCTTCAAGAATTGCCATCTTATCTACCAACCAGGCTTCCACCTCCCACTATTTACAGAGCTCAAGTGTTGCAAACTCTCCGAAGATTGAAACCATCAAAAGCAGGCCATCCATCAGACTTGCCAATTCGACTGATCAGAGAGTTTGCTTATGAGTTGGCAACGCCTCTTGCCCATTTGTTCAACAAATGCCTTGTGGAAGGAGTTTTTCCAAATGTGTGGAAAACAGCAACTGTTGTACCAATCCCTAAAGAAAGAAACATTTCCTCTTTCGACCAGCTTAGACCAATTTCCCTTACACCAATTTTTGCTCGAGTATTTGAATCCTTTATTGCAAGATGGCTACTAGAGGACATTTCAGCCAAACTTGATCCCAAGCAATACGGTAATATCAAGGGCAGTTCCACAGTACACTACCTTGTGGATATGCTCAATTTTGTTCATCAGGGAGTGGATAAGCCAAATCATTATGCCAAACTCTGTACTGTTGACTTTACCAAAGCCTTTGATCGGGTTAACCATAACATTGTGATTAATAAATTGATACAATTTGGAGTAAGAAGATCCATCATCCCCACTGTCTGCGGCTTCCTCACTGACCGAACTCAGAACACTAAACTCCATGGTGTGGTTTCCACCACTCGGGACATTTCCTGTGGTGTACCCCAAGGTACAAAACTGGGACCCATTTTGTTTCTGGTGTTGGTCAATGAAGCATCAACTGGAAGCTGCGGGCGATGGAAGTATGTTGACGATCTTACTTTAGGTGAAGTTATTAAGTATGATCAACAATCTTCTATACAAGTTCACCTTGATAATTTATCTTGCTGGTGTAGTAGTAATGATATGCTCCCCAAACCTGACAAATGCCGCACAATGACAATATCTTTTTTGAAGCGAAATATACCTCAAACTTCAGTTTCTCTCAATTCGATAGATCTCAAGTGTGTAACTTCAATTAAATTGCTTGGTGTGACTGTTCAAAACAACTTAAAATGGGACATACACATTGCGGAAATTGTTTCTAAGGCTTCCCGTAGGTTGTACACTTTGTGCGTACTACGTAAATCCAAAGTACCTATAACAGACATGGTGGCAGTCTATACTTGTTATATTAGACCTATACTAGAATATGCTAGTCAAGTTTGGCACAGCTCCATTACTGAGCGACAGGTCATTTCTGTTGAAAATGTTCAGAAGCGTGCCGTCCGCATCATCCTTGGTCATCAGTATCACTCCTATACCTTGGCACTTGAATTACTAGGCATCTCACCACTCAAGTCTAGACGAGAAGACCTTTTTATTAAGTTTGGTAGTAACTTACTTAGATCAATTAAATTTAGGAACATGCTCCCCCCTGAAAAAGCAACTGTCGGTAATAGGGTACTACGAGCTAGTACAGTAACCGGGCTTCGCATCCCCAAGTGCCGTACTGAAAGGTACACTCGTTCCACTATCCCGTCTCTTGTTCGCATTTTGTGAACATCTGGCTGATCCTCCATGGCAGTTTTTTTTTGTAACATCCCATAATAATAATTTCTATAAAAGTAATTAATGGTTTTAATGTAAATTGGTTTTATTGGATGACCAAAAGTTGTTCTGTATTTTGCCAACTGTGATTTGCCATTCCTTTAGTTAGCAGTGTAATAATTTCAATTTCAATTCCAATAATAATTACTTTAATGTATAGCCATGCATTTTGGTTTACAACGTGATGCCTTTTTCTCCACTTTGACATTTTTTCAGGCTCTTTTGATCTTGAGCAATGGGTGAATTTGAATTTAACCAAAACTTGTTGGCTTTTTGAGTATTGTGCTGTCACAAATTTGTTGTGTGTGTTTTTCTTAATAACTATTTGATATTTCAATCTTTTTATGTAATATTGCTGGTGCTTTTATGAGATTTTTAATGACTGTTTTTGTAAACTGTACATTTCGGCTTTTAGCCGCTGTATTGCAGTATTTTAATAAACCATAAATATATATATACAGTCGGGCTCCTGTAATTGCATGGCTATACAATAACCCAGGAACTTGGGACCAGGCCAAGTTTCGCAGACGTACTTACAGCATAAGCTACCTACCTACAGCCTACTAGTACTACTGCATGTGCTATACAATCAAGGTCGATGAGTACGCACGCGCGAGGATATTTTACGGTCAAACACGCCCATTTTATGTTAATAGCCCACGTTCGTCCTGGGAAAAAAAGAAATACGCCACCCGCCTCGCTTGCCTCACAACAATGACTACCGCTGCAATGACTACCGCTAATCTCCACTGTAGGCAAGAAACCCCCCAGATCATTAGACATTTTATTCAAAGGTATGCAACATGGTATGCAATAAAATTCACGTCATCGCAAATATATTCGCAGACATGTGCGCACATATTCGCGAATTGTTTCACGACATTGCATACCGTGTGCGCACACATTCGCGATTTGTTTCACGACATTGCATACGTGTGCGCACACATTCGCGATATGCGATGTCCCTTCAGGGCCACCATAGTTATGTGTATTGATCGATGAGAGAGAGTTGCGACATATAGTGGGAAACCCCCCCCCCCCCCCCCCATCACTATTTATCAAAACAGAGCGATGACCTGTTTTGTTTGTTTGTTGTAATCCCTCAAAATATTCAATATTTGACAAATTTAAGAGCCCAATAAAAGTGATACAGTGTAAAAACGTTGCCCAATGGTGACCTGGAGGTTGTTGACTTCAAACTTGAGGTGTTTTGGAGGGCATAGGCCCTTGAAAAAAGGTACTATTTGCCGAGAGGTGTAGGGACATTTTTCAAGATTGATGCTCGGACGTTTGGAAAAGTACACTGGTGTAGGGGTGTTTTTATTTGGAGTGAGAATAACTCGACGGGCCTTGGGACTCGCCATATCAAATTGAGCAGAGAATAACAGTTCAAGAGTCAATTAATAATTTGTCCTTTACTGTAAGCTGTGAGACTTCTAAGTATTAATTTTGTTATTTTTGAATACTTAGCACTTCGCACTGTATGAGATGGAAGTTTATTTAGTGGGGTGCATCCATAGCATTCACAGGGAGTAATAATAACGTACACAACAGTGCAACTTGATTACTCAGGTCCAACCTCGTTCCCAGGAATGATCGATACCCCCGCGCAATATCCCCCTGCTCGCTCATAACGAGAGCTATCGATACGCACATTGTGCTGGGTTTGAAACCTTGTGGGTTCTCCACAAGGTTTGAAACAATTTGGAGAATTGAAGTTATTAAATTTATAAACAAAAACAAGTTGCAAACAAATTTACGAACATTTCGTTGCATTAATACTTTCAGTATTTACCATAGAATGGTTTTTTAACTAATGGTGCTGTAAGGCACGTCTAAGTTTCGCGCGTATAATTTATTTATTTATTTTTCTGAGGGACTCTCGAGTCCCATGGTAAAGTGCTTTGTGAATTGAGAAAATCAATTGTGAACTTTAATGTGTCCAAACGTTCGAATATACGCCAGAGTTTCCCTGTATAAAACATAAATAACCTTCTTTTAAAAGATTTAACAAAAACACGAAATGAACGGTGCAAAATTAAAAACATATATTTTCGATAAAGTAAGAGTTGCCCTGTATAAACATGCATTACTTTTCTTAAAAAATAAAAAAAACAACGAAATGAATGGTGTAAAATTAAAAACATTTTCGATAAAGCAAGAAAGTCTACCTTGGAAATACTTACACAGAAACAAGTGCAGAGAAATGTGCGAAATTATTGGAAATTCCTCGCCCTAACCTGCCAACCAGCACCACAAAAACAATACCCGAACACAAAGCCTGTACATTCAGAAGTTTGATTAGAATCACACGGCAGAACATTGCTACATTTCCAGGCACAACACGCATGGAGAGAGCGCATCAATATACAACAAAGCCATGAGTCTTAATAAAAAAATTAAAAAAAATTAATAAAAACAAACGTTAACAATATCTTTGTGATCAAAATCGTATACGGAATTGTTTTATACTTAACAAAAAGCTATGTTTAACCATTGTATATGCATATAAGTAGCCTACGTATAATAGTATAAAGGTATGCCCCCACCTAGCCCTGGCGGCCTTTCACTTTCGTATTATACTACAGTGACTCTGTATAATTAGTACAGCACAGAGGGAGGGTCCTATATAGGGCTAGCCCGCACCCTAGTATAGGTCTAGCCTATAAACAATAATATATAATAAGAAGTGCATAGCTACTTGGTCAGTATCAGTTTGGGTGTAAGGAAAGAGGGATGTGAAGTAATTTGTTTTAGTAAAATACCGATAATTAGAAGTGCAATTATGCTTAAGCAGAATTAAAATCAAATCACTTGGGCTACGGCTATGGCCGTTGGCAGCAGTGACACCGTTGAAGACTGTGACTTGTCGGCGTTCTGTGTACATATATCTAAGCAGAAACCATTGCTTAACTAATTTCTGGTAAGCAATAATGAGGATACCAGTAAGGTATTTCGGCTGGTAACAAGTTATAGTAATTTTAAAAAGCATAATCTTGTAGTACCTGGCTTTTTGGCTACCATACCTTTTGTACTTAAGCAACTCTATGACCGGGGCCCCAGCCATAACCACTGTTGCCGAAGTCCAAGTACAATAACCACTGCGGGATTTCGACCATTTGCTAATAATAAAAAAAAACAAAAAAAAAAACCTGTTTAATGCTTAGCACATAGTCCTAAAATAATCGCTGATCAGTAATAGTACACCTGCCAAAATGTCATAAAAGTTTACATTGTTGCGACCGATACCTAATTGTTTTGTTTTTTTTGTATTTTGTGTCTAGCAGCTATAAGAAACTGGGCCCTAATACCCGGCTCTTTAGATATTGTGAAAGGGAGTCACGCCATAAAAAGGTTCTCCACCGTAAACGGTGCGGGATGGTTTGTGTTGGTGCTGAAACAATGGACCCTTATGACACGGTCATCTTGGTCATATGTCACATTCACACAAGTAGCTCTCAATCTCTTCTTTGGAAAGGGACCAGACTATTTCCATTTCCGACCTTGGTTTGGTTTTATTTATTTGAATGAATGATGGCAATTTATAGTTGGATCCCTAGTCATATTCCTATGTAAGGTGTAAATGGAGGATGCAACCAAGTACCAGTCAAAAATGGTCGTCTTGTGCAGTGCCGTAAACCTGTAGATTTTGAGAACGTGGAGGGCGAGTTTTTCCACACCGTTGACATCAAGGAATTTTTAACAAAAAGGACCTGGGGTATTTGATTAACCGAGGACGTCCTTGATTTAAACTTTTATGAACAATACAAACATGGGACGTCTAAACAATGGAGAAACGAAAAAGAAGTCTTCGGCCGGGTCTACATTAACGCGGGTGCGTTTTGGGGATCACTTTTAGTGGGAATGGTCGTTTTTCTCAGGGTTGAAAATAAAATAACTTTATATGCATTCGGCGCAATCTAGGCCTACTATTCGTCAAAAGACAACCAAACAAGGCTCAGTTAAATGTGATTTGTGTGATCCTCACGTCCCCGTCTACGCCCAATGCACTGACGTTCTGAAACGGCAGGCGGTGCTGGTATTCCAGCAGGTGACTGCCATTCAGTGCAACCTTGAACGCGTGTTTTGTACACATGAACATGATCTGAGCAAAAGAAGAAAAACATCATGAGATTATGAGTAGTGACTTCGATTAGGGTCACATTAAACACAAAATAACTCTCTCCTGGGTTATTTCTGGATCATAATAATACAAACAAACAAAAACCCAAACAAACAATGATGTGATTTCTCTTTAAAATCTTACTTCATATGTTCCGTTTGGATGGAAGGGGAAGTGCGCCCGGTGTTTTTCTTCATTTCCGTCCCACCTTGTACTACGCAGCGTGTTCAGATTGATGTACTGTTCGCGGAAACGAGGGTTAAACTGCAGGGCGACGTCACTTCTGGGGTTGGTTGTCATGCCGCATTGTAAATTTACATGAAATCTAAGATAAATAATACAAAAATAGACAACAAATCAAGGGTTAGTTGTTTATTGCTACTTATTGTTATGCTTTACTCCATAATTACATGTAGGCCTACTTGTCGTTATTTCTTCATGGAAGTATGGAAATAAATGTGTATTTGAATTGAATTGAATTGAATATACAGGATTGGTAAAGATTTTTTTTAAATTAGTCTGAATGCTTAAGTTCATTCTAGAAACAGTTTGTCTGTGAAATATTTCCAAAAAGTAATAATCGAGAAAAACTGTATCTAAAAACCTACAAAAATGCAACAGCTGATTTCGGATGTTACAACCAAAATTAAAGACAATGTATTTATACGGACTGATGAAAAAATGTACACCATGGTTTTGGCACTATTTTCTCCAGACTCACAAAACGGATTATGCACAAATTTTCACAGGTTTGGTATTTCATGTATATGGTTGATCACACCAAACATGAACTCACTGTGAATATTTGCCAACTCAACCAATATTGTATCCTTTAAAAGACTATCAAGATCACAGAAGAAGGTTAGCCAAAGTACAGGGCAAGTTTACGGGAGCAATTTACAGCTTTATGAACCCATTTGGTGGCGAGACACGACATTATCCCTTTGAGAGTCGACGTGCACGCTCACTCACGAGTAGCACGCCGGACTTTTAGCAACACCGGCTCAAGCCCCAGAAAATGTCTACCTCCGTAATTATCAGTGTGCAAAGTGCTCCAAGTTCAAAGCTGACATGTTGTTTGTAATTTAGCATAATTGTCTCGTTTAAATATCAAAGGCGACTCTTCGATATCTCTAGTGTTTGCAAAAACATTTTGTCGGAAGGCAAGTCCTGGACTTTAACCGGATTAGTACCTCACACTTCTGACCATAATATAGTGTTTTGCAGCAACAGTTTTTATGTAACAGTACCGGTAAGTGTTTAAAGGCAGGATGTACTTTGGGTAATTATTTCATAATGATCATAACAACTTACTTGGTAAAGAGCACTGGAGAGCTGTTGTTATTTAAAAACATTTTTAGAAACGACCCATTTGATGTAATGTATAATATAAGAGAAAAGGGCAATTTTGCACCAAACAATTTGAAAGGCTTCAGGCATGAAACCTTTCTCGGGCATCTGAAAGCACACAATTCTATTTATAAGGGTGTTTTTTACTTTCACTATTTTCTTGCAACTTCGAAGACCAATTGAACCCAAATTTTCACATGTTTGTTATTTTATGCATGGGATACACCAAGTGAGGATACTGGTCTTTGACAATTACCAAAAGGATATACTCGCGACATCATCTATATACTAACCTTGTCACGGGATTTGGTTTCACGGTGACTTTGACTACAATAATCTTGCCGTCTTTCATACCGCCTGGGATCATGGCCAAGTACGGCACTGGCTAGAAACAGAAATACAAAGGTCAAGAATAGTTTTAGTGTCAGCGGCAACTTGAAATGTCTCAGCAGAAAACTGCATACCAAATAAAAAGTAAAGTTAGAAGTGACTTTCACTCTTGTCTTGGGTGGTTTCATGTTTAAATAACAATAAACACTGGTCGCATATTGACGTCTGTTTTGAAGTTAGTCGCGTATCGTTCATTCAACTAAGTGTCACTATACTTCTATTTCATAACAACTTGAAGCATTGCGAGTATCACTGATTCACTGGTGAGAAGCAAGCTCGGTTTTCCTCCCTTGATCTTTTAGAGAAAACATTTCCCCGTTAGATTTGATCTTTTACTGTTTGCATTGTCGTGATATTACTATTGTCTACTTCGTAGCTGAAAATGTTTTGCTTTTACTTTTACCCTTCAAGCTGTTGGTCGTAGTTGATTCACGTCTCTTAGTTTGTTAAGGAATTTGACGAACCCCTTGCATATGCCGCCATCGCCGAGGTCAAACAATAGATGGAAACGTGCGCCAGTTACAACTCTTAGCCAATGATAGGTCTTCCTTTTTGACCTACAGTGAGGGCAGTGTTTGAGCTCGTGACGTCATATGCAAGGTGTCCATTTCGTTGGTCTTACTTATTGTAAATATTCAGCCCCGCAATTGGACGATTATTGTTTGAAGATATTTATTGAATACAAAGAGGTTTATAAATAATTATTGTAAACCATGGTATATTATGCTAACATTAATTTTGTAATGTTTGGGTTGCGTTTTGTTTGGTTTGCCGTCTCGGAGGTCGAGTTGTCTTCTCGAGAATAACAAAATAATCAAGATGTATGATTGAACTATTACCGGATTGTTGACTGGCTGATGACCGCTTGGGTACTGCGGCTGCGCAGGAGGGTACTGCGGCTGCGCAGGAGGGTACTGCGGCTGTGGTGGGTACTGAGGTCCGGTTGGTGGATACTGTTGAGAAAAACATTGGGGGAAATTCACTTTGAACTCAGTTACAGTTTACAGCAACTTTTTCTTTGTGTTTTAATTTCATTTCATTTACAATTTTAAAGTTTGTGTTATTGGAAAAATCATTTATGCAAATCAAAATTGTAAAAACAAGGAAACATTTAAAAGAAGAATCACACAAATTCAAACATTTCCAAAGGGTTTTTATAACATTGCTCGATTGAAACAGTAAATTTAGAACAAAAGTTGCAAGACTGGAGTAAGAAGGAAAAGACACACAGCAAGAAATGTTCAAAACTTTGTATAATTGAAGTATTAAAAGGATCATTTTTTGGCAGCCAAATTTCAAACAGTGTGTGACAAAAGTTGAATTTGAGGAAAACATCATAATATTTAAAAGAGCTAATTTAAACTAATTCTAACGCAAAACTCGCTGACAAAATATCGTGTTAAATAGAAATATTGCACTTCAGGTGTGGTGACATGACAAGACCTAGACACGCCCTCTGCTGATTGAAAAACGTCCAACCTACAGTTGACAACCGTCTCACAACTGCACCTCACATTCCCAACAATTCATTTGCTTGCTTATTTATCTTTTCATTCCAAAGTTCATAAGTTTCCCCTCCCATTGTTGTTTGTTTTAGTGTACGTTAATGATGAGTGAAAGCAAATAAATACAGTCATAAACAGACTGTTTGAAAGGGCACAATGCCGCCGGATGGTGCGCTTTTGGTTCTAAAAGGCGTTTGAAGTGAAATGGATATGTTTGGAAAATACCTTATAAGTTAAAAAGTAGTTAGTGGCTTGACGTTTTTGACTCAGCTAGGGTCGAACAGGCCACTAACTATTTTATTGCATTTATACCATACGTCAATTCGTTTGGTAAGCACTGCAGTTTGCTCCGTAAATTTTATTTTCTCGTACAACTTTAAAAGCAGAATATAATGATTCGCATAAACACACATTACAATTGTGTGGTTCTTGTGTGAAGACATTGTCCGATATTTTGTGGAACCAAATTTTTGACTCCACAAAATGGCGGACCGTATGTTCCGCTGGTTGTATTTCAAGAGGCCAATATATGTTTTGTAATCACTGTCACTAATTACAACACACTGATGTATAGGTGTTTATAGAGCATGAACAACTCGACAAGGAGTAATTCCAAACAGCAGAATTTTGAGAGAGTTGAAGGCACTGTACGACTTTAAGTTGGGGGTAGTAGAGATACTTACACCGAATGCAGGTTGTGGTGGCATCGCAGCAACGGGTGCCACCGGACCTTCTAATCGTATGTTATAAACCCGGAGCTCGCCGTTGATCATGATATGGGAGATGCGAGGAAGACGCTTGATGTAGTGAGGGGAGCTGATAAAATGTGCCCCGTTCACTGCGATCTGAAAATAAGAAAGCAAAAGTTGTTTTTGCTGTTGTTCCCACTTCACCTTGAAGCATTCTTTAGTTCTGAAATCAACGTAATGATTATTGGTATAAAACGATACCCCGATGCGATGAAAACTATTACAATTTTCATCACAAAAGTCACATTTTTGAAGCTAAACTTTATAAATAAGCTAATTTAGAATTTAATAAGTAGAGGGGCTTTTATGGAAAAATGTGCGCTTTAGACTATTGTTAATAATGCAAAATCGTTTCATGCCATTGCACTTTCTTTTTCTTATTTGTTTGTTGTAGTTATTTTTTAGGGGGGGGGGGCACACAAACGAACCCTCTCCCGATCCAAAATGCACGCTGCTGTCCTTTTGCTATTTAATGACTGAATGCCTATTTTACAAGAATGGCTTTTTGTAGCAAAATAAATGATCAATGATGATAAGGAAAACCCAAAACAAGAACAAGAAAACAACTGAGTAGGCCCTAATCACATATATATAGATCAAACAAGCTGCCCGTATTAAACTTCTCACACCATCACCTTAAACTGATGTGCCTCACACAGTATGATCATCTCAAAGTTTTGACCCTTCTGAATGACGTTCTGGACTTGGAGAGGCTGGCCCCAGACCTGTTTCTTGAGGTGGTTGACAATGACCAACCCTTGCTGGAAGGATGGACTGAAGGCCAGGGCGATGTCATCCATGGGGGCCTGGTTGAGACCACACGTTAGATTCACGGTGAATCTGAAGGAGGGTCATGTTAATAAACAGAACGAATGAAACCGTGTATTGATCTTTACATTCGGAAACGTAGGTTTACGTAATGCCATGGTAAAAATCTCTTCAATCAGTTAAAGTGAAAAGACCCAGCGACGTCAGGGGCCATTCAGAATAATCAATGTAAAACATTTCTATCTTTTTTCGAAATTGCTGGCGGAGGCGGGTGAAAAGAAAAAAAAATGAAAATTGAAAGCCAGTTTAAAACCAAAATAATAGAAAATACACCACATCAGGGAAAAATACCAAGCTGCCCCTTGCAGATCGTCTGTCCTGTCCGTTATGTCCATTGTTATTGTTCAACCTTGATTCGATAGCCGACCTCTGTCACTGATGGGGAGATGGCAAAAATTTCCTCAACTACAAAATTGCAAGCCTGGACAACATTGGACAGCATTGATGTAAAATACCTGCTTCATTAAAGAATGTCTTTGTTCTTCATTGTATATGGTACACTGAATATTGTCTGTCTATGGTAAAAATTTCGGGTGGCTGGATGGGTCAAACCGAACTCGGAAAAAAAAAAAAAAAAAAACGAAATCTTACTAAGTTGATAACTCCGAATGGCTCCTAAATATTAGAGGTGTTGCCGCAAGCAAATTTTTGTTCTGAAATTTTGAGTTTTGCAGAAATATACACATTTTTCAAATCCTTTTCTTAAATAAACGGGGAGGGGGAATCGGAAAAAAACCCAAAACACGGTTGTCTACCTTTATGAAATCTATAACTTTACAGTAACGCATTGGAAACACAGTAAACACGTGTTCAACTTTGAATAACTTTCATGTTTTATTTTAAAAACAGAACAAAGGAGGGTCATGTTAATAAATACTGCCGCATCTTAGAACAGCGAGTATGTGTAACTCCGTTCTAAGCAAAATAAACACAAATCGATCGTTATTTCAGTCATTTTAAACGATATGCTGGAACAAGAACCCTAAATAAACTCATTCATTTATTACCTAATGACGTACTATGCTAACGGGCAATAAATTAATAAGTTTGCCCTTATCGAGGCCCGATTACAAAGTGCTGTCCGTGGCTGCACTGTAATATATATGTTACGGTAATTTATACCTGGCAACAAGGGTACCGTAAAATTTTACGGGGACTGTTAAAATCTACACGACATGTGCTTCCCCAATGAATACGTAGAATTTACTGTTGATTCACGTACACGGTGCATTAAAATTTTTAAAACGATAGTCATGCAAATCACCATCAAGTTACTGAATTTATTTCCGGTATATTTTGTTTTCATTTTCCTCCCTTTTCTTTTACAGACAAATTCACCACCCACAGTACTGAAACACATCATCGATGTAGGCCTAAAATCAAAATAGTTATCACCATGTAAACAGTAACGTCATTATAAAATTAAAATAATTTAGGCAAAAAAATGAGTAGAGCAAAGAAGACAATTCCAAACCCTGACCGAAGTACATATTTTACTGAATGTAAAAGTCAGTTTTACCTTGAAGCATGTGGCTCCACGTATCCCTGGATAAACAGCGTCTTCCCTGGGCACATCTTTCCAGGGATAACCCCGGAATAGGGAATCATCTACAACAACCAAAATATAGCAAATTATAAACATACCCACAAAGACAGCAAGTTGTTGTTCTTGATTCAAGTGAAAAATACCCAAGACAATCTGTATTATTTTACAATAATTCAAAATCGTTACCTATGTTTTAATAGCAGACTTGTTTAAATTTAAGATTTTTTGGGGGAGATATATACAATAGGCCTATATTTACAATTATTTAGTTATTTGGAGAATCTGTTCAAATTGACAGTTTATAGTTACTTACTGGGTTTGATGCAAGCACTGTTGACATGATGACCTACTTTTTCTGCAAGTGAGTAAAAAACAAGAATCTTTACAGACTTCAAATGGGATAGTGGGGTCAACTATATGAAAAGTACAACCCGGCGAATGCTAATAATAATAATAATAATAATAATAAAACCACATTTATTGTGCGCATTTCACAATAAAATGTTCAAAAGCGCATTACAAAAAACTACAATATCATAAAAAGTCAGCACAATAGAGTAAAACAGCAAAGTTAAAAATAACAATGTTAGCCTACACACACAAAAAACAAATTAGCCAAAAGCTTGTTTAAAAAGAAGTCTTTAACTTAGTCTTAAAAACAGAAAGAGACTGTATCGATTGAATGTGAGAGGGTAATCCATCCCAAAGTGTCAGCGCAGCTTGAATAAATGACTTGTCCCCAGTGGATTTTTGCATTTTACCTTTTGGGTGATTTAAGAGTAACCTGTTATTGGAACGCAGAGAGTAGTTAGAATGGTCTTTAACATGCAACATGTCATTGATGTACTTTGGAGCGAGGTCATGAAGGGCCTTGAATGTCAACAAAATAATCTTGAATTGAATACGACACACATAAAATAATAACACATAAAATTATATGAATAGGTATCTATTATCTTTTTAGCTTGGATAGTCCTTGGATATCAAACAAAGATAAACAAAGAAAATGAAACTAACAATATTTTGTATAGTCTTTTCAAGGAACTAAATCATCCATAGGCCTATAGTGAGAGAAGAACTGGCTGTTGGATCGGCGATAATAAAAACAAACAACAGATAACACTTAACAGATAAAAATTAACAGTATAATATTTTCTTGCTGTTTTTAAGCTACAATGTTACTAGGAGCAATTTCTGCCTGTTAAGAGCTAACATGAGCAAAGAATAGTCAGTTTTTCTGCTTCACTTGGTTTTCATTTTGATATAAAAAAGTACGTACGTTTGTGAATGAGGCCGAGTTCAATGACAAAGCATTACCCTTTTTGTGTTTTTTCTGGAAAATGTCCACCCAAATTTAAAGACTCACGTATATCCAGTAAGTGCCCCCACCCCATCTGTCTTTGCCCTCGCTAGCCCCGGTCCCCCACTCCCCCAAATGAAAAAGTCAAATTACGTCACTGTCACATGTGGTATGGTGTGATTTGGGAAATGAAATATGAATGCATTTTCTATGGTGGCCCTGAAGGGACATCGCATATCGCATACGTGTGCGCACACGTATGCAATGTCGTGAAACAATTCGCGAATATGTGCGCATACGTATGCAATGTCGTGAAACAAATCGCGAATGTGTGCGCACACGTATGCAATGTCGTGAAACAATTCGCGAATGTGTGCGCACACGGTATGCAATGTCGTGAAACAATTCGCGAATATGTGCGCACACGTATGCAATGTCGTGAAACAATTCGCGAATGTGTGCGCACACGGTATGCAATGTCGTGAAACAAATCGCGAATGTGTGCGCACACGAGTGCGAATATATTTGCGATGTCGTGAACGTTTATTGCATACCAAGTTGCATACCTTTGGGATGATGTCATAGTTGCAGACAATTTGTTAGTGACCTAGGGAGTACGTGGCGCTACAGTCAGGCTACTGTAAGCATGGCTATACAATAATGTGTACCCAGGAACTTGGCACCAGGCCAAGTTTCGCCAACATGTACTACAGCATATAAAGCTATCTACCTACCTACAGCCTACTAATAAGTACTTGTGCTATTACAATCAAGGTCGAAGAGTACGCACGCGCGAGGGTATTTTACGGTCAAACACGCCCATTTTATGTTAATAGCCCACGTTCGTCCTGGGAAAAAAAGAAATACGCCACCCGCCTCGCTTGCCTCACAACAATGACTACCGCTGCAATGACTACCGCTAATCTAACTGTTGACAAGAAACCCCCCAGATCATTAGACATTTTATTCAAAGTATGCAACATGGTATGCAATAACCGTGCGTTCACGACATCGCAAATATATTCGCAGACGTACTGTACGCACATATTCGCGATTTGTTTCACGACATTGCATACGTGTGCGCACACATTCGCGATTTGTTTCACGACATTGCGTACGTGTGCGCACATATTCGCGAATTGTTTCACGACATTGCATACGTGTGCGCACACATTCGCGATTTGTTTCACGACATTGCGTACGTGTGCGCACATATTCGCGAATTGTTTCACGACATTGCATACGTGTGCGCATATATTCGCGAATTGTTTCACGACATTGCATACGTATGCGCACACGTTTGCGATATGCGATGTCCCTTCAGGGCCACCATAATTTTCCCTTTAAGCTTTTGGCGAGCTTACTATATAATATATAAAACCATTTGAACCCAGGCCTACCACCATTAAGCACATTTTCCTTCCTCATACTAATAACTCGACATTTCCCCCTTCTTCTACGCTTTAGTCTAGATCTGATTCTGATGTAAAGTGTGACTACACTGACCGGGAGTAGCGGCGGTATGGCACAGCAAAGGACATTTTGATATCAACTATATAGATATACTATTACTATATATAGAGCAAGGACGAGCTAGCTACTATACTCTAGGCCTACAAATGATTTATTGAGTAAAACAGGTATAGCCAACCGCGTCTTTACACAGACAACCAGGGGCCGGGAGTGCAAGTCTGAATACAAAACCTACTGCACATAATTATGCTATAAACATAGAGTGAGAAATGACAAGAAACAAAATGGAGGACACTTTGTACTTACGGAACTCCGACTTGGTTGGAAACCCTTGTACAGTGAGAAGTCAGTTGTGCGATATGGGTTTGTGTGTGTTGTTCTGATTGCTCATGCGTCCAGGTATTGCATGCCACACACCCTTAAAATATAGCTTTGTGTCGGGTACGTCTGGCTCGGGAAACAATGCGTGCTAAAATGAAACTATGACGTATCGCGTATTTGCCTTGCCTCACCGACCTTGAAAGGCCTTACGACGATAGTTGTTATAGTCAAGTGCAAAGTTCATTTGTCCCAATACGGTTTCAGTTTGATCAACCAGACTGTGCATGAACATTGTGCAGTGTGTGAGTATGTGCAGTATGTGCAGTTTAATGGCAATATTTAGCGTCCTGCTTGCTCGATTGCACCACAGAGTGCAATCTGTGTCATTGATATGAAATTTGTAATAGGCTGGCTTTCTCTATGGCAAAGGCCTACTACATGATTTAGTTAGCGTCCGCACTTCCTTCCTCCATGATCACACCAACCTAGACCCCGCACTCCCCCTCTAATGATCATAGTGAAGACAATTTTTTCGTGATTAACGATTTGGCCTTTATTTTGTGGAAACAAATTATCACCTAGATTATAATTATACAGATCGAGAACGCAGGCATGGCGCAGCGGTATTCGGCGCAGCGCGGAGCCAGGGATCTTGACCCAATTCCCATCTGCCCCGCCCAAACCCAGGCGTCATCTACAACCTTCTCAAACCCTGTGGTATTTTTATTTATTTATATATTTATTTATTTACTTGTGTAAACGGATATTTCCAAAACTCTTAAAATATTTTAAAGAATTTATACAGACATGCAAATTTGTAATTTCAAAAAATAAAAATAAAAAAAGGAAGTGGCAAAGCCCAGCAAACTGTGTACACATTTTGTTTTAGTTTTCTAAGGCACACTTGTTTTGGAAGCAAAAGAGAGGATATCAGCTGATGTACTGAACAATTGAAAACCTGTCCGTTAACACTTCTGTGATTTCTATTTTACTTTGAAATGTGTTAGATATTAATTCTATGTCATCTATAATTTTATCAGTTTAAATTAATTGATATCTAAATTAATTGTGCATGATGTAAAATAAAGTTAGTTTCTCAATATTTTATTTTTCAGACAGTTCATGTTTATAACACCATTTCCCTGGAGATAATGGATCAAGTATATTATATGTTTATTTGGTTTGCATACTATAATATGCAAAATACTCTTCAACACATTTTATTTAAATTTAAAATGAGGAGGAACTCCAAGGTCAAGATCAACTTTGCGATGCACTAATTTTTCAATAGATTGAGTCCATATATGAAAACAGGACAAAAATTACCAGTCTCTAACCTCGTGTACAGTGTATATGCAACTGTGATACCCTTCAAGAGAAATTGATGTCAAAATCCAAAAAACCTTCGATGACGTCTATTCCAAACAATTATGGTCTGTACATTTTTCGACTTGGAATTTTCTGTTCATTCCTGAATTTTGATAATATTCAATCAAAACTAGCATTGAATTTGATTTCACCCTTTCACTGGCGCAAAAACTCCTCTTTGGAATGTACAGGCCTATTTTTGCTATTCAATGACGTCATGTTTAAAATAAAATTACATTTGACCCCATTTTAACATGAGGTTAGAAACTTGTAATTTTTCCCACTTTCATGAGGACTCTTCCTTTTGGAAATGGGGTGCATCACAACTTAGTTTGACTTTTGATCCCCCGCTTTAAGCTAAAGCTTCTGATTTTCCACTTCCTATCCCCAGCAAAAAAAAAAGCACCCAAAACCCCAAAACCAAAAAACAACCCCACCCCAAACGAACAAACAAACAAACAAACCCCAAAATAAAACAAAATCTCCAACCCCACCCGAAACAAAAGACAAAACAAACACCAAAACCAAAACCAAACAAACAAAAAACTAAAAACAAAACAAACAAAAAACAAAACAAACAAACAAACAACCCAACAAACAAACAAACAAACAACCCAACAAACAAACAAACAAACAACCCAACAAACAAACAAACGAACAAACAAACAAACAAACAACCCAACAAACAAACAAACAACCCAACAAACAAAAACAAGGTTTTTGTACAGATACAGACCACACCCTGCACTAATAAATAATCCCACTTAAACAAAGCTTTTGAGAAATTGACACAGATTGGAATGCCCTTGTGCCACAGTTTATGATTGGCCAAATTATAGCTCCCATTAGCCACCCCAAAACAATACAGATATGTTATGGATATATTGTGAATGTGGCACAATTACCGTGCACAGAACTATCTGTGTACTTTGTAGATGCATTCACCACATGTTATCATATTGCCAACTGACACAATTAATTTATCATTCGAAACCACAGTTGATGATGATGTGGAATGGTCAGACAGTGAGAGGGTAAATTCAAATAAACATAGAATTGTTCTACCCAGCATATATTTCATTAGAAACTCTGTTCTCTAAATATAAATACTTATTACAACAGGATGATACAGCACTGCATTTCAAACAGTAAATTCGTTTCAATCATCCAACAAATATATTCAGCTTCTGAAATGTTCAGCTTTTGATACTCATGATTGAATAGAATCAGAGTATTGACCCAATTCACCTGACGTCATCACTCATCAAATCTTGTGCGCCAGTTTGAAAGCTTGATTCACTGTGTGTTGGGCCGTATCCAAATTGGCGGCTACAGCTACAGCTAGGACTGTTGCTAAGGGCGTTGCTAAGGACATACTGCACTTCAATGCATGATGACATGGAGATCTAGCCGTAGCCATAGCTGTAGCCGCCAATTAGGCTATGTCCATCTAAAGAGACTTTGGCTACAGGCATGGCCAATGACTGCAGTAAACAGTGTTGAAGAATAGGCATTCTCAGCAATCAGGCCACAGCAACTGCCTGATGGAGTCATTTCAAATAAG
This sequence comes from Leptasterias polaris, assembly GCA_037783415.1. Lineage (NCBI taxonomy): Eukaryota > Metazoa > Echinodermata > Asteroidea > Forcipulatida > Asteriidae > Leptasterias > Leptasterias polaris. Next base: position 3,449,466 of record JAZGTN010000092.1, on the reverse strand, counting down.
GGCCTGACTGTGCAATGTGAATTATCGGTGGAGCGCACCATATCATTACATTCAATTTGAATCCCAAAATGGCTGATCATGGGAAGATACTAGCCACATTTCAGTGCAAGAGCTCGATGACTATAAAACGTTTTGCTTAAATAAAATCCTGTACAAGGAATATTGGGTGCAATCACTAATTATTTGTGATAATCTTTTGTTGGGTAAGAAACGACTGCCTTGAGCATCTAAGGATTACTACAGTAATACATACATTATCTTCTTCTACGAATATTGCGATTTACTTGGGATGACTGTATAGACCTGAATGGAATTGTGCACGCATTATACATGCCACACACAACTCTCAGGCAATGATAGGTCTTCCTTTGACCTCAGTGAGGGCACAGTTTAAGCCTGTGATGTAACATGCAAGAGGTCTATACCCACTTTACACTCACATCGCTTTTTAATAGTTTCTCACATTTGAAAGATTACTATATTTGTAGGATGACCTTTCCCCTGACCTATGGGCTTTGGCTTAGCTCTGGTTGAAACAAGGTATAAGATAAGCCATTTGAAAGGTCAATTTGAATAAAGTTGGGTATGGATTAAACTTTGTTGCAAGTGACACTCAAGTTTGAGCATTTCAGACTGAATACGATGATGGAATGACAGAAGATTTAGAGCCAGAGATATTTCAAGGATGGCGAACACTGCGAGCACCTGCAAAGGAAGAGGACACGTCAAAGAGAAGCTGTTGACCAGGAAACACAACGTTTCCAATAAATGTGTATGACACAAGGATACCATGCTTTGCCGATCTCGGAGTCACTATCCTGTTGGAAGAGTCACTACATTACCAGTGAAGGCAAATCGTTTGCAGGCTCATAGGTTTCACTAGTTCCAGCTCAATACCTGACATACAACTGTGAGTAACTTGACAAAAAATCACTCATCTAAAATCGCTCGATGACATTTCTTATAACGAAAACTGACAATTCTGAGAAGACATTGAGTCTTTGCAGAAAAGATGGGAAAGACAAGTCTCAAATTTATGTTTTCATAATCAATATTCAAAGAAAAAATAGCTCCACGTATTTCCAATGGGTCAGAGCCAATTTGTGAGAAGACAGCGTTGAAGTCCAATAACGCCACACTTACAAACAGGATACAACAGCCTGCCTTAAAGCATGTGGTAAAAAGCAACACTGTTTTAGCTGTATAACATCTGAGGTTGTGATCGCGCAAGAGATTGTTCAAATATAATGTGAAAATGGTTTATACGACAGATGGATCTTTGACCATGGTTCAAAGCAAAGAATTGAAAACAGGCCCTGAGGTTCATAATTGCCTATCAGAAGTCATCAAACTTATCGGTTGGGTAGTGTTCCTTGTACTGCTTGACATGTTTCCTCAGTTCCTGCTCTTGCTGGATAAGTCGTTTTGAGGGTTTGTCGAATACGTCTGACATCATGTACTTAGGCGAGGGTTTCTTTAACTTTTCTGCTTTCTCAAACTCTTGCATTATCTGGGGAGGGGAGGAGGGGTTGAAAATATCAAAAGCAAATAATGAAATGGAGAGGGACTTAAGGGCCTTGTCACCCCTTAAACACATTTTACAGGTAACTAGGAGGTAACTATTACTGGAGTGTATGCATAAAGAACACTCTATTGCGCGAGAAACGTTATTCGTATCTTTTCATCTCATCTTGTCTCATCATGTTAAAGTTAGCTTGTGAAAGCTTCTTATGGGTTTTTTTGTTCATTGCTTGAAACCAGCGGTCTGTGAATTGCCTTGAGTAACATGATGCATCATTGTACACAGCATTTAACTAACCTGTTGTGACTTTTGCTTTTTGATGTAATAACTTTAACTATGTGGACCTGTTGTGACTTTTGCTTTTTGATGTAATAACTTTAACTATGTGGAAGCCAACATAGCCACCTATGGCTGTAAGTCTTGGAAAATGACAATAGAAGATGGGACAAGGAATAACCTCTACAAACTGTGGTGCTACTGAAGGCTACTGAGAGATCCATGGATGGAAAGATGCACAAATCAACTCAGAAAGGATGTTGAGAAGAAAAGATGAGGGCATATAAAATATACCATGTGAACTGTGACATCACATGCTTACAAAAGAGCCACAGAGCCTAGAGACTTCTTGCAGGCACAGTTTGTACGCAGCTCAACGGAAGAATACAATAAATCTTATGTTTTATGGAGATTGCACTGTCTGATTTTTCTCAACTTTTGATATGAAGAAAGGGGGGACATCTCAAAAAGCTGTACAGCTTTTGCTTTTGTAACTCTTGAATTTATGCGAACATTATGACACAAAATGTAAATTTTCCCATTTGGCCTGTGTAGTATCTTGCCTGTCAGGAAATGCATTAGAATGTCAAAGGTCACTGTTTCTGTAAACAAAGGTAACATAATAATAATAATAATAATAATTAAAACTTGTAAAGCGCCATCTATCTAAGACTAAACTTATTCCGAGGCGCATAAAAACCAAACAAAAACAAAAAACAGAAAGAGTAACCAAAAAGATTACAAATTACGTAGCTTAGAAAGAAATAAGAGCACATTGAATAAAACAGATTTACATAAATGTGTCGGCAAAAACAAGTGGAAAAAATAACAAACAGATAGTCAATCATAATAAATATTGAACAGGTGAGTTTTTAGCAATGTTTTGAAAATGTCCAGAGACTTTGTAGCTCGGATATGTAAAGGAAGAGAGTTCCAGAGAGTGGGTGCAGATACAGAAAAAGCGCGAACGCCGTTGGAAGTGGTTGTATTAGGGACAGTTAAAAGAAGTTGGTTTGTAGAGCGAAGATTGCGAGTTGGCGTATATGGTGAGAGAATTTCTTTGAGATAGGGAGGAGCCCTATCATTCATAGCTTTCCAGGCAAGCAAAATGATTTTGAATTTAATTCTTTGACAGACTGGGAGCCAGTGAAGCTGTTTCAACACAGGTGTGATGTGATCATATTTACGTGTTTTAGATAATACCCGAGCAGCAGCGTTCTGGACATTTTGCAGTTTTTTGATAAGATGCTTGTTAATACCATAAAGCAATGAGTTTCCATTATCAAGCCTGGATGTAATGAAAGCATGTATAAGGATAGAGGCAGACTTTTTATTGAGGACTTTACGAATGCTGCTAATGTTTCTAATATGGTAAAAAGCAGATTGACAAATTTTCTTCACATGGGATTCCATGCACATAGTGTTATCAAACATGATCCCAAGATTGCGAGCATTTGCAGACGATGTAACAGTAGCAGTGCCAATTTGCATCTGGTGATTGATTATTTTGTCTTGGTTATGTTTAGACGTTATTATGAGCAGTTCCGTTTTATCATCATTGAGTTTTAATTTATTATTGGTCATCCATGACTTTATATCAGAAACACATTGCTCAACACGTTTGCGTTCAGATTGCTCATCAGAACAATTTAAATCAAATGAAAGATACAGTTGAGTATCATCTGCATACAAATGTACATGGAGTCCGTGGTTTCTTGCAATTGCAGCTATTGGTTTAGAGTAAATGGTGAAGAAGAGTGGCCCAAGGACAGATCCCTGGGGAACACCAAACAAGAGCGTGGCAAGTGATGATAAAACTCCATTAATGTTGATGGCCTGAGTTCGATTGCTGATGTAAGATTTAATCCATTGGAGAACTGGTCCTTTGACACCCAAAGATTTCAGGCGTCCCAGAAGGATAGTATGATCTATGGTGTCAAAGGCTGCGGAAAGGTCTAAGAGGACTAAGAACACACCACGTTTATCATCCACAGCGCGAAGAATATCATTATGCACGCGCAACAATGCACTCTCTGTCCCATGATATTTTCTGTATGCAGATTGAGAGGTCTCATACAGATTGTGTTCAGACAGATGATCAGTCAGACGGGCGGCAACTACTTTCTCAATTATTTTCGACATAAATGAGAGGTTGGAAACTGGGCGGAAATTTTTGAGATTTTCTGAGTCAAGCGATGGCTTTTTAAGGAGTGGAGTGACGATAGCACTTTTGAAACGCTGAGGAAAAGCTGCATTATGAAGCGACAAATTGACAATTTTTGTGATAGGGGTAGACAGGACAGACAAGTGCCTTTTCAACAGCCAAGTTGGGATGGGATCAATGTCACAAGATTTTGAAGGTGATGAATTTATCAGTTTCCGGATTTCAACTTCAGAGGCCGGTTCAAACCTGTCGAGTGTAGGGATATTGGGGTTAGACTCGTAGTCGTATGTACCTGCACTGATAGACTGAGTAGAGGCGAATGTGTCAAGATCAGTCCGAATATTTCTTATCTTGGTGATGAAGTAATCACTGAATTTCTCAGCCAATTCCATAGTGTCACTGTGAGTTGGTAGCTTGGTTTTACTTTTATTATGCAATAAAGATTCAACAATCCTAAATATTTCTCGTTGATTCTCACAGCAAGATAGTTTATCTTGGTAATATTTTGATTTAGCATCATTGATCATGTGGAGAACGCGTTGACGTTGAGCTTTAAACAGGTCTCGATCAGCCACAACATTTGTTCTCCTCCAGCGTCTTTCAAGTCGTTTACGCATTTTCTTTGCTTCAGCAATCTCAGTAGAGTACCATGGGTTTGATGGTCTGATGGTAACAGAGCGAGTTTTTAACGGAGCATGATGGTCAAGAAGAGATTTAAGTATACAGTCATACTGATCAATGAGGTTATCCAAGTTATCTGAAGGATTGATTATCAGATCAGACTTGCAAATATCATCTGCAAAAGCATCATGGTCAAGGCAAGCATATTTGCGATATGAGATTTGTTTCCTAGTTGGTAGGGGCTTATTCAAGTTTAGTGAACAGTGTATGGCCGCGTGATCTGTTAGAAAACCTCCAACAGTTATCGAGTTTACAAGGTTATCGGATGGGCGTGCAATAACAAGGTCTAGAATATGACCGCTTATATGAGTCGGTGTACAAACAAACTGTGACATATTGGTGGATTCGAGCATGTCTTTTAAACGAGTAGCATCAGCATCAGCATTAGCAAACATCCAGTGAAAGTTGAAGTCTCCAACAATCAACAATTTATTGAGAGACGCGGAAAGTATTGCAACATATTCAGAAAACTCATCAAGAAACATTCTAGGGGTAAAACGATTTTTTGAACTATACGGTGGTCTATAAATGATGACAAGCTTGAGGGGGGAAAAAGAACCTTTGGTAGTCAGATCACAGCATAAACTTTCAAACGTCGAACCATTATATGATGTAACAGGCCCTCTGATTATATTTTCCTTTTTAGAAGAAATGAGATGGAAAAAAAGACAGTTGAGCTCAGGCACGGAGAAGAAGAGGTAGACCAAACGACCTGATGGATGGACAGTATCAAAGAGTGGACAGGGCCCAATTTCATTAAACTGTTAAGCGGAAAATACTGCTTAGATATTTTCTTTGCTAAGCAAACAATGAGTGGGGCACCAGCCGTAACAATGTAAACTTTATGGAATTTTGTCTGGTAAGCTGTTTCTTCTAAGCAAGATTTTTCTGTGCTTAGCAAGTTTTTGTGCTTACAGGCTTTATGAAATTGGGCCCAGAGCCCAATTTCATAGAGCTGCTTAAGCACAAAAAGTAGCTAAGCACAACAACATTTCGCTTACCAGAATAAGGTTACCAGCCAAACTACAATGCCACATGTACAATTGTTGACTGGTATCCTGCTAATTTCTGCTTAGCAGACAATTGTTAGGCAATATTTTCTGCTTAAGCAGCTCTATGAAATGGGCCCTGGACATAGATGTGCAGTGTCACTATCCGTAACAGCTAACCACAATGAAGGGCATGAATCTTTGCATCATCTGAAACAAGATAAATGAAGCCGTCCCTCTTACCTCTTTCTTGACCTCAGCCATCCAGGCCTTCTCTTTGTCGACACTCCACCAGTCTTTTTCAACCATGAAGTTACGGAGGCGTCCAATTGGATGGTCTTCCTTATCCCAGTATCTGACCTCATCAACTGAGCGATAAGCTGACGAGTCATCACTTGTACTATGATGACCGGTCCTAAATCACAAAGGAAAAACGTTCAACAAGTGACTTCCTTAAACTCGGGATTCAAACACATATTTGAAGTGTCTTTGAGCCGGTCACAGCTCCTGTTTGTTGCACTAGACTGTCTGGAGACATCACCCTTGTTCTGAAACTTCAGGAGCCATTACACAATATGTGACTTGTTTATCAGTAAAATAATAAATATGAACACAGACCTTGATTTAACCCATTGCACCCACAGCAATAAGCCCAGCCTCATTCCCAGGGGTGATTGATCTCGCTAACCATTTTTCCCAGCATGCCTTGATTGCGGATAACCCCTTGAATGGGAGACATTGGAACACTAGGTGGCAGCAGACTAACCAGGTAAATTTCCCTTATTTACAGAGTTCTGAGCGTGTGCACATTACCGAGAACAATGGATTTACCTGGTAAGTCTGCTGCCAACAAGCATCCCAAAAGTCCCCCATCGGTTAATTTAAATGTGCAAATGTATGGCAATTCTTATGAGGCTGATTCACCATTGGTAAGTACAAGTCGGAGAGCAGCTGCTACCCTCTCATTCTTATTTGATCTTGTCACTGTATGCAATTTAGGGTGACCGTGTAAAAACAAGATTTGTTTGAAGTAGGATCGTGACAAAAGAATTGCATTTTGACACAGGCATACTAAGGCATACACTTAGTTTTTTTAAATAGCGTGTGCGCAAAGCAGACACTTTTGGTAACCACGAAAAGTAACTAAGCACAACAAATTTATACTTACCAGAATAAGGTTACCAGATTACCATTCCACATACACGTGACTGGTATCCCCGTAAATTTTTGAGCAGAAAAGTGTTCAGCACCATTTGCTGCTTAAGCAGCTCTATGAAATTTGGCCCTGGTCTATGACCTTTAACCTTGAGCTCCAAAATTATTCAAATTACCTGTACGTCATTGCTTCAATAAGAACTGGTTTACTCTCGTTCACTGCCATTTCTCTTGCTGCTTTGGTAGCATTGTAGACAGCAAAGACATCATTGCCATCAACACGTACACTGCTCATGCCGTACGCTGGACCACGGCAAGCTGGTGACAACAAGTTATAGTGATATCTTTATTGGTTTATACGGATCAAAAATTCTACTTCATAATTATCTTACTCTATTTCATAATGATCTTTAATTATCTGCAAAGCTTTAATTTGATAGCACACATTCACTCTTATATAAAAGTTTGGATCATTTTACTTTTAAAGATCTACTTCAACGATAATTGAGAAATAAAACAGATTTCTGAATCTCATACGTAATGTTATTAAGTATTCTGAATTTGTAGATTGGATTGTTTTACACCAATATTTTTTTCGTAATTTTAACTCAAAAAATTAAACCTTTCTTGGGGTTTTTAAAAACTCGCGCGCTTCCATGGCTCCCTCCATAGGCACTGTGCTATTCCAATACTAAAGCACTTGCATTTACGCGCACCACGAACCCACTATAGGATACGTGCGTGAACCAGCGAATGATGACGTACTTGTTGGGACGGGAAACCAGGAAGTAGCGAGGTGTTGTGTGTTTACACGGTAACTATGTATGATGATCTCATTATTCGAAGACATTCACCAAGTTAAGACGAGATAATTTACCGTCCTGAACTCATGTGCTGTCGGTGGATGTACTCGGAACACAAATAAGAATCCAGATGTGAGTTTTTTAACCGATTTCCAAGAGATCCTGTCCAGAAAAGGGGTTTCGTGACCAACACACGGAAAAACTTCACGTTGACAAAATGGACAATGATTTGTAGTGCCCATTTTACGGACGACTGTCGGGATTTAACATCGCAACTAAGTTATACAACAGGCTTACGCCAGGGTCAATTCCAACCATGAAAGCGCCAACTACAGTGCTATCACATGCTTCACAAACGGAGAGTCAGACTGGACAGGCACAGAAGCATCAAAACATATACTTCTGTAAGTAGCATAATACTATATTATCAATAGTTTTAGATGTTTGTTGATAATAAATAGTCACAGGTTTCATTCAAACTGGTCATCACAATATCACATCAAGTTTGTGAAAAATGCAAAATTAAGCAATTAGTGGTATTCACACCATCACTACAGCACTGGTGTTTTTGTGGTAGCACTTTGATGGCTGTGATAACCTGCTCATAAACACAGGCTGTTCAGATAATCTTCCAAGTTAGCTAGTGGACAGTACAAAGGAAATATTCAAACATAATCTCCCCACTCCAAGCTGTGTACAATTGGGCTTTGTTAAGATCTCGTTTGTACTCTTAACCTTTTGAGGAATCCTAGATGTATTACAACTAGATCCTTTAAATAAAAAACAGTGACTGCTTAATTGGCAGTTTGAATTTTCTAGATAAATGCTGTTTCCTACAGCGCCATTTCAAATGCTAATGGTACGTTGACGTTAATGGAAATATATAAGTTCATTCAAGTGAAATGTAGATTACTAATAATTGTTCACAAAAATAAAAAAAGTTGAAAACATAACTTCTGATATGTGTCAGAATACTTAAACCCTTTTCAGGTGTTGTGCTAGCAGTGTTCCCAGCTTTCTTTCAAGTTAAACAAAACAAATAATGAATCCTTTCCTGTGATAATGATCCGTTTTATGATGTGTGCCCCGTACAATTTGTACAACACTGGCTTTGCCCTGTTTGGTGGTTATTGTCTGTGACCCTCAAGCCATTGAATCTATAGTTTCTTTGAGAAGCCACAAGGTTTTAATGAGCAAAGAATGACCTATAATGAATATTGGTTATTCAGGTTTACAAGAATCTATTCAATGGAAAATGTTTGATAATTGTTGTTTCTTCATATTCTTAATAATTTCAGATTATGTAAAGAGAATCATCAAGGCGGCAGTGCTCCTTTGTCAGCAAGGTGAGAAGACATCTAAGTCCAACTCCAATTTTCCTCAACTTGTCTGCAATCCTAGCCCCCTATCAACCACAGAAACAAGACCAGACAAGGACACTGCTGTGGAAAGGTGAAGGTTTAATTTAATAACTGAACCTGTTGGCAGACCTCAACCCAAACCAGGCATTGAAGATGTCCAAGAAATACAGAGCAGGCCGGGAAGCATGATGGCAGGTACCAAGAGCAGAGCGAGACAACAACGGAAGAAAAGAAAAGTATTGACTGAGGAAGGTGATGATTCATCAATAGGAAAGAATAGCACAACTGGGAAGTCCAAGAAAAGAACAAAGGCCGATGATGATGGTTCAAAGAAGGGACAAGGGACAACAATTCAGGGGAAGAAGTCTGGGCAGAAGAAGGGGGGAAGTTCTGGAAGAAAATGATTGGTGATTAGGCAAGCAGGACAAAAAGTGACCCCAAAATGTGGTTAAGGGAAAATTGTAAAACATGCGATAATAAAAATTAATTTATCCCCTGTTTCAATGAGGTGATCAGGTTGGTGTAGAGGTATCTTTCCAGACCTTCCATGCACCTCTAGGACTCTGGTTCAAATCTCGCTGGGGGCACTATGTGGACTGGGTTATCAGTCCCTACTTGACTGCGTGTGCTTTCCTGAAATAATTCTCTGGGGTTTTCCTCCCACATCTAAAACTGAAACTTCCTTGTCTTCTCTCCATTTGGTTCTTGGCTAGTACAGTGATTAAGTTCACTTTACTGAGAGTCCTTGGCTTCACAACCAGAATAAATGAAATGAAAATTAAGTCTCTTTTGTCATCCTAAACATGTATTGAAGAGATACAGTTTGCTATGTAAAATTAATGAGCAGCCCCAGTTTGTGCTTATTGCATGGTGAACTACAGAAGTTTTTTTGGGGGGGGGGGGGGGGGGAGAAAGAGGAGTTTGAGTATTGGGGTTTTCACATTTCATGCGTAATGCGTTTTCAATCCAGGGCGAACATAAAACAATTACATTATTTTGTTTACAAGTTGCCAGACAACCTGTCTTGTTTAGTGTTGACTGTAATTTGAAATTTTTGTTTACATTTTCTTATAAGTCTACATCAAGCTGAACATTTTGGTAAGGTGGTCTTTTAGTATGTCTGTATGCAAGAAGAGTAAGGAACGCATAGAATTAGTTTTGCAACATTCCCTTTTAATTTAGCTGTTTCTATTTAATTACTCAATTAAAATTGAAACTAGACAGGGAGGTCAACTTTGCGAATACATGACTAGTGTTTTAATTTTTTCTTGACATTAAATAATACTCTTAACTCAAAAAATAATTCTTTGTGTACATAAGGTGGACGTTTAGTATGTCTTTTATTCAAGAATGGTAAGGAACTCATACAATTAATTTTGGCAACATTCTCTTTTAAAGGCAATGTGTCCCTTTATTTAAGCTGCTTTCTATTTATTTACTTAATAACTTAAATTGAAACTGAAGAGGTGTAGTTGACTTTTCAAAAAGCAAGAGTAGTGTTTTCTATTTTTCTTGAAATAAAATAATACTCCTAAACTCATAAAGCCTGATTTGTGTACATTAAAAGTGTTTTTTGTCATTTACTCGTGGATTATCGAAAAATGATTGTAACACACTAAAAATTGATAGTAAATGGAGGCCACCATGTTTGTATCCTCAATTCTGAAAACTTTCATGAAAACCTGAATATGACTATTGAATTCACCACCAGATTAGCTGAACATGTTTTGATCATATCTACAAGTTAAGTAAGATTTGGAACTTTGCATGGTGGGGTCAGGTTTGCAGTGACACCATGTTTAAAATCTCGTTTGAGTAGTAGTGGTTCTGAAAAAACGGTGGTTTGACAACTTCCTGAAGAGGATCAGAGCATACTGATCAAAAAATCAAGTTGTGAAACCACTGTTTCTTTTCAGAACCACCACTACTCAAAAGAGATCTTACACATGGTGTCACCGCAAACCTCACCTGATTATAGACATTGTTCTTGTAATGACTATACATCCCATCTCAGTGAGCCAAATATTTACAGATTTTTATCCAAGATTGTGGTTCTCAAAAAAGTTCCCATTTTGAAGCCTCTTTACTGTATAACTTCCATATGTAATATGTACATGTAGTGTGAATACACACCAGTTGAATGCATTTCACTATTTTCCAGTGAGAGACACAACAGCATGAGCTTTATGTTTGACAAATAATTTGTACATCTAACTTTTGAGTCTCATTTGGGAGCTTTTACAAACATTTTATCAACTATAGGGGCCATAAATAACACACTAAATTCGGGTGAGAAGAGGAATTCTTACAATATGATTGGCAATAAATTTTGGGGTTTAAGTTACTATTAGTCTAGTGGTGGGTATAAAAATCCTTTATATTGTCCATTGGGGTTGGGATATGTCCTTCGGATGGCGTCCATGATATATGAAGGAAGTGGCACTCTGTTGAACCTTCCAAGGTAGCCCAAACACCATCTGACCACATGGCGATATTTTCTGCAAACAAAGTAGTAGAAGAAAATCAAATTAGGTAAATAGTTGATGTTACTCTTCTGATTTGTCCAGTCGAACAACTCATAGGAGATCACCCCCCCCCCCACAACACACACCCTTACATATGGCAGTAACGGGTACTTCCATTGTAGTTAGTTATTCCCTTTTCTGAAGAAATCCTCTGTGGGGTATCACTACAACAAAGGCAACATTCTGGGGTAGCATTGTTCCATTGTTAAAAGTGCCCAGTAAGTTGGCATGTGTAAGCCCACATACACACACTTTTGGGTTCTGTAAAGAAGTCAAAAGCTGAAAAAGATGGGTCTCTGTTTTTTCTGTAACAGACTCGACAATTGTGACAGAGATCACAGTGTTTTGAAAAATTCTGTTACTGCTTTTATGGTTAATAGTTGTCCTGAATTGTATAAATCTAATCCAACAGTCAATTATACTAGGATTTGCTCATTACATTAATTTTACAGTTCAATTTACAAACAAGACACTTACTGGTCTAGGTCTAGAGTCCCTTCAACTGCATCCCTGCCATAGTATGCCCGGTACTGTAAATTTAAAATAAGCAGTTTGAAGTACAGCCGGGTGCAGACAGACTGCTTCAAACCAATCATGGACAGCTAGGCATTGGTTTTCATCCTCAACATCAATGTTCAATGCTGCCATTTGCTCTCTTGTCTTCTGCACTTCCTTACAGCAGATAAGTTCACTGCCAGTGGTTGGACCACATAGTGGTTGCATGAGCACCTGAAAAAATAAATAAATAAAAGAAAATTAGGGAGTATAAATGTTGCTGTACTGACATAGGATATTGACTATGCTGGTACTGACCAATAACTAATTTTACATGAGCAGGGGTAATACAAAATTAGTAGGGATTTAAACGATGTGTGTCTCATTAACACACATAATAAAAAGTCACATTACATGTATATAAAAGTTTACAAGTCGTGTTGTTATACCACGGTAATAGATTGTGACTTTTTATTGGTCGAGAACCAATTGCATATAGGCCTATGTGATAAAATAAAAAAAAGATACAAGTAACATGACCAAGGCCAGAAATCCATGTGTCCACAGGTACAGACGGCTCACACAATGTTTCGCATTGTTTACCAATGGCCGTTGTTTTCACTTTGTGTCGCTGGGAATTTTTTTAATTTTATTTTAGTTAAAAAATTGTTTGTAATTGTTTGTAGTTCTGTTTTAAAGAATAACATAACATGATACTGGCCTAAAAGAGAAATAATAAGCAAATGAGCTTGACATTAAAACTAATTAGGCTAGGACCTACCTCACTATTTATGCATTGCTAAACAAGTCAATGCGGTAGAACAGTGAAAGAAAATACGGCTTGTCCGTGGGGTATTGAAAACAAATATTAACACGGACACACTGAACTGAGATTTGATGATTGATTTGTGAAAACATTCATGGATAAACGAGGAATTAGAAAATAAAATAACATTCATCCATTTTCCTTTCTCCATGGAACCCAGTTCTCCAATAAGGATACCTGCGCTAACCCAATGGGGAAAACTTTTGAGTGACACCGATTCAATTTTGACATGAAAACGTTACAGACACTAACAGCAACCATATTGGACAACAACAACCATTTCGTGATAAAACAAATCAACGTCTGCTGTTATTTCCATCCATTATAGCGGCCTCATTCTTTGCAAATATGCCGCACATAAGTACTTCATGACAATAAACAGTGGGGGAGAGTAAACATTGCATTGTTTGTTGTTTAAAAAACCTGTTGGACTCACCATTCAGTGTTATTTAGTCGCTCAGCTTTGCCTCCTGCATCAGGATTCTCACGTTCGCGATCCTCGGCGGCCAGTGGCTCAAACGGAATTCGCTCAAACCTATATGGTTCGGCAACTCCCCCAGCTTCATCAACGCCCTCTTCGTCTTCGGAGGAGCTCCCTCAACCGTCAGAGCTATCCTCACTCTCAATACTATCATAAAGTGTTTGCTAATTCTTCTTCGTCCACACTATGTTCCTTCCACGATCCGCTAGTGTCTGAAATTTTGTTTTCGTTACCGTGAAAATAGCTATAGACGCGTACAATAAACACACTCCGCTGCGTGGGGGGTAAACAAGCCGTTTCCACTCATGTACGTCATCAAAGTCTATGGTATATTTTCATCACGTGACACGCTGTTTCCAAAAACTCGCTATGAGGAGCTGCTGAACGCTGGTCAAAATGACTTTTTTTTAAATTACGCAACCACCGCTAAGGATTTTCTTTGAAATATACGTAATCATGAAACACAAATTGATTGGATTTCGGCAAAGTTTAAATTATCTTAGTGCTGTTGAAGTAGATCTTTAAGCTACTTAGAAAAGATCATAATGTCAATTAATAATGTTTTACATCTCACAACTCAATTCTTGTTATCTCAGCCATTCATTCATAGTCACACCAATTTGCAATGACATGGTGTCACTGCCGCAAACCTTAGTTTCAAGATTGTTTTCACCTCTTTGCAAAGTTTAACACCCTATAATTATAATGATAATCCTATAATGATAATAACAACAATAGTGGCTTTTTATATAGCGCTAAAATCTGTTATTCAGTGACGCACATGGTGCTCCAACATTATTGCCCCTTTCCTTTATACTATCTCAGAGTATACAGCCTGTGCCACCAAATATGTAACGCACCAAGCTAAATCAAACAAGATCCATCTTTGCCCCCCCACAGGTACCCATTTACCCCTGGGTGAAGAGAAGCAATTATAGTTCAGTGTCTTGCTCAAGGACACAAGTGTCATGACCGGGATTCGAACCTAGCCACAAAAGATTGAGTCCGATGCTCTGAACCGCTCGGCCACCACACACCACTATCTACCAACTTACTCACCAATTCCATCCCCTCTATACTGCTCACTTGTTGGTGTTGATATAGCGTAACCGTTGTTTCGGCTGAAAAGTATGAACAATGTTTATTAGGTTACAAAAACACTATAATTTGGTTTTTACACTTCCACCAATGTATGTTAAGCACTGTATACTCAGTACTAATACCCGTATTCTGTGAAGAAAAAAAAATCCTCAAGCAAATCACTCGAGTGGGATTCGAACCCAAGACATTTGCATTGCTAGAGCAGTTGTCTCACCACTAGACCACTGAGCTAGCACAATGGCTAGAGGCAGTTCGAATCCTTAGCAGCGGGTACCGCAACAATTACCGCATCGGACTAGCTCTGTGGTCTAGTGGTAAGACATCTGCTTTAGCAATGCAAAGGTCGTGGGTTTGAATCCCACCCGAGTGATTTGCCTGTGGATTTTTTTTCACAGAACTCAGGTAAGTACTGAGTATACAGTGCTTAACACACATCGGTGTAAGGGTAAAAACCAACTTATATTCTTTATCCCTGATGCAAAATTCAACATCTATTACAAAAACACCCCATAACTTTTGACTCCCCCCTCTCCCTCACACCATTTGTTTTTTATGAACTCTCCCGACTCTCTGACCATTCTATATCATCCACTGTGGATTTGGCATGGTAGATAACTACTGCAGCCTGCAATATAAAATAATGTGGTGAATGCATCTACAAAGTACACAGTCAACCCTTCTACTTTCTAACCATTCAATATCAGCCACTGTGATTTCTCAACATGTTCATAGATAAACTGTGCCAGCCTGCAATGTAGTATCATGTGGTAAATGATCTATACAGTACACAGTAAACCCTTCTCTACTTCCTAACCATTCAATATCAGCCACTGTGATTTCGCATCATGTTTACAGATAAACTGTGCCAGCCTGCAATATAATATCATGTGGTGAATGCATCTACACAGTACACAGTCAACCCTTCTACTTCCTAACCATTCAATATCAGCCACTGTGATTTGGCATCATGTTCAAAGATAAACTATGCCAGCCTGTAATGTAGTATCACGTGGTAAATGCATCAACACACTAAACAGTCAACCCTTCAACTGTCTGACCATTTAATATGTGGTGTTTCATTATAGATAAACTATGCCAGCCAGCAAAACATCATGTGGTGAATGCATCTGCTGCAATATGATGTTATGTGGTGATTGTGGTGATTTCATCTACACAGTACCCACTTGCCCAGGGATAGTTCCGTGCACACTTGTCCTGACTGTTTGTTAACTTACTGAAAAACGCTACCGTAAGTAGGAGGGGTAATGTGCTTACCAGAAAAATATACACGGTGCATCCAAAGTAGCAGCAAAGTTTAGGGCAGCATGAGCATCTCCTTCACTGGCTGCCCCATCACCAAAATAGCATACTGTACAAACATCCAAACCAGCTCGCTTCAGGGCAAAAGCAGCACCAGCAGCTAGAAGACAAGAATAATTTGTCAATCCTTTCAGCCCAAATGGCGACTTTAGTCAACTGGGCACTGTACCCTGGTTGAGCCCCACTGGCGACTTTAGTCACCCAAGAGCAAGTTCGGTTGGCTGACTAGAGTCGACTAGACTCAACCATAGTCGATCTAGCTGTCACTCGAACGCTGAGTGGTTGTACCAGCTAGTCCAGCTGGACCAACCTTACTCCGGAGAACTGTTTCTCTAGTCAACTAGAGATTAAACTGATTTAAACGGCAAATTGACTAAAGGTTAACACTCAAACTTGCTCTAAGATAACAAACAAAAACCAACTCAAGCCTAAGCAAAAAGGTCATTTGTTTAAAAGCTGTAGTTTTGGTCATGTTACCCTCCATACCCAAGCAACCCACTGTTATTCCCTAAGGGACAACCGATAATTGAAAAAAGATTTGGTAAAAATGTTGGGTTTGAAACAGGATTAATTGTTCTCTCTGACTACCTGCTGTCTGTTTCACGATTTGTACTTAACTGTTTATCCCACTTGCGCAACATTTATTGCTCAAGTTGTTCACCACTCACACAAGAAATCCTGCACGAGTGGACATGCGTAGTGGCGTAAAGTTTTGTAAAATTGGCTGCTGGACTAGCCAGCTGTAAATCTGATCAGCCTGTTTGTTTTTTGTGTGTGATATAATATTGAACATAGTTTTACACAAGGAGGTTGTTAATCTTTTCACCACCTAGTTCACCTAAGAAGCAAGTTTGACCAGTGGTTGTGCACCAGGCCAGTGACTAAATTGAGCTCTGCTTAAAGCTTTGCATGGTGGAAATCAATGTCAAATTTAATCCTCCACGTACATCAAGAGATGCTGTGTTTCTGAATGAGGTGGTGTCTCTGAAAAGAGCTGGTTGGTTAAGCTTACCGTTGGTTTAGAGTCAAAGTTTCATCTAGTGTGCTCTAGCTATCTTTAATGAGCACTCTAGTTTAATTGTTGAGGATGAACCAACAAGCTCTTTTCAGAGTGGGTGTGGCAGGAGATTCTGTCCCCCCATACGGCGAACTGCGTACAAACTTCTTCTGATAGCGCCCTCTTTTGAATCATCTTCCTCCAGCCCATGTTAATTTCCTATATAAGGGACAGAATCTCAGGGGGACAGATTTCCCTATGACACCGCCCTCTTTTCCAAAGAGACTTCAATTACATGGTAAACCTGTCAGATTCAAACTAATCACACCATGACATTTAACAACTCTTTCAATCTTCACAAGTTACCGAGGCTCAACTGTTTGCCCTAACCCTCTAATAGCTTTGGCTCCAAAATGGCGTTGGCTCCAAGTTAGCTTCATGGTGTCATAGCCTCCAAAACTCTACATCCAAACGCTTGGGCTTGAATACAATTGGTTACCCATTCCAAAGAGAAGCAACTGTTATTCAGACCTGCAGTCCCAAAATCCTACAAAGTCAGACAACTTTCTGAACAGGATTTTGGTGGAGTTTAGGACTGTTAGGGTTAAACATGATACCTTTAAATAAAACGGAACCTACCATGTGGCATCTGGGTTGCAAGTGGGGACGATATAGCTGCAAAGTTGTGTTCTTTTGAGCCATAATGCACTGGCATCTGCCTCCCATACCCAATATCCTCATTGTTGCCATAGCACTGGTTCATCATTTTATCCAATGGGAAGCCACGCCATATCAAAACACCTGGAGTAAAAGTTGGGGGTATTAGTTTTCAGAATAACAATCTGTGTACCAAGAAGATATTTGAAAACTTTGAAGACACTTATACCAAAATATGTAGTGTGCAATCTAAGAATCTCTATATTTGTTTATTTGTTTTCATACAACTTTAAATGCATTATTGTTTACACAATGGTTAGAGTTTTAACTTCCAATGGTTTTCACAGCCAGTTGTCCAGAATTATTGGGCAGACAATGTCTTGTAAAAAAACAAACAAAAACCAAACAAACAAAAACCAAACAAACAAACAAGCAAGTAAGGTAAATGAAATCCTTACAGACATCCATGAGTAAATAAGTTTGATCCAATTATTAAAATTTTGGTTTTGTTTATATACGTTCAGAAAATTTCAAAACGAATTTCAAGGCATTTTTTGTTTAAAAGTTTAAGTTTAAACATGAATATGTTACAGCACTACTTCAAGATGCAAATCAAGTTTAAGCTTTCCAATGAACCGTTCAAATTTACTACAGGAAACATTTGACACGCTTTAAAAACCAAGACAAATCTCTGGCCTGAACGATGACAATCTTTGACCCACCTCCTTCTCTGTACTGGCCATAAACCATGTCTCTGGGATCAAGGGCTGCAGCACTGCCTATATGTGTACCCTCCTCACCATAGGATGTCATGTAGAAAGAAATTCTCCCCTGAGACAAAGCGAAAACAAAATCAGAAATTAAATAGCAACGGAATGATGTCAAGTTTTCACTCTATTAAACTCGAAACTGAGCACAGAACATAAGCTCTGGCATTTCTAATCAGCAGAGTGTGAGTTTGAGTCCTGGTCATGGCATTTGTGTTCTTAAGCAAAACACTTTTAAGTGTCTTGTTTAAGGACACAAATGACATGACCGAAACTAAAACTGGGTTAAAACTTGTATTGCATTTTTCTTCGATGGGATATACATTAAGCCCTATGTCCACTGTACTTGGTAGTGCATGTCAAATTAAACCCAGAACACTTATCGTGGAAGAGAGGGAGCTAGCCGTGTTGTTTCTGGTTCACATAGCAAGCACCCTTGTTTACAGGTTTCCAGAGTCTTGCGAGCTACAGTGATAAGTTCACTTATGAGGCATCGATGGTTTCATTACCAGAAATATTTAATAATAATGATAAAAATAATAAAGTTCTGTTTGACAAACTTGCTTACCTGACGCTGAGATTCATACAAGATCTTGTCTATTCCGTTGAGTTTGGTCATGCACTTATACATCTTCTCTACAAACATCTGATCCAGGCCCGGGTCCTCATTTGCATCAATGATCTTTCCCATCTTGTTCATCACCCTGTAGATGGGGATGGGGTCGTGCACAGTGCCATCTAGAAACTTAAGTTTCTCTGTGAAGCTGGAACGGGCACTACCTGGGAACTGGGGCTTGTCATCATTGACTGATGGCATCTCCTGACGAACTCCATGCTGTTGTATGAAATTTTGGAGTGATAAGAATTTTTTTTGGCTGAAGTTAAACAACAGTAACCAGTAAAGTGATTAAACTATTTAAGGTTTCCACTATTCTTGTTCTCTGCTTCACAGGTTCCTGTAGACTTTGTCTTTGTTTTAATTTACACAAGTTTTAACTCATTAAAATTTAACAAGCAGTTGTGATTCAGAGAATATGAAATTGCATCTAGAAGAAAAGATAATTGCAAGAACTGGTTGTTAGGCCTATATATCTAGAAAAGCGAACTAATAAATTCACAAAGTTTGCCATACTATGTAAGCCTCTTTTTGTTATGCCAACTACGTACATGTAAACAAGACCAATAACATGACTATTACACTATGTGCTACAGTGCATTCTATTTCTTACTAAGCTCAAATCTCAACTTTTGTGTATTATTTAAGAATCTTGCCCAAACATCTTGGAAATAAGCATTCGCTTTTCAAGGTTTCTTCTTTTTTGCAACTTAATAATTGCACTTGACGCACAGCGTGAGAAGCACACATGAAGTTAGGCCACCTTGTTGGGCTGTTATGAAGGCTCTCTTTTAACATCGGTCTTATCATAAATAGTCACCATTACAAATACAAGACTATGATAAGACCGATGTTAAAAAGAGCCGTAGCATCCCAACGAACAAGGTGGGCTAACTTGAAGTTACAAATCGTGTAAATGTCTGTTCGAAATCAACCACAGAGTCAATGCACGACGAGCGCACAGGGCAGTTTCAACACAGTTCATAGGATTAAAACTGTAAAATGCCTTGTTACTTTCAGTTACCACTATTCATTATCTATACAATTACAAAATCAGTTCTTCAGTCACCAACACTAGTCAAATCAGACCGGTATTGGTAATACCATGGAGCTATCAGTCCGCAATACAATGGCAGTGCAAGTGGAGTGCAAGTGAGAATTGAGATACTCGGACTATAGATTAGGTACTTGTGCAGTGTAGTTTAAACACAGGGAGGGGGTGGGGGGCACAGCAAGCATGCACACAGTGTCACTGTCATTTTCACTGTCACTAGTGTCAGTGTCAGGCAGTCACTGAGTCAGGTTTGGAATCAAACTCAGTATGTATCGTATGCCAATCAAATTAATTAACCAGATGACACTCACGCTCACGTAGTTTAAACACAGGGGGGGGGGGGGGGCACAGCAAGCATGCACACAGTCTCACTGTCATTTTCACTGTCACTAGTAGTGTCAGTGTCACTGTCAGGCAGTCACTGAGTCAGGTTTGGAATCAAACTCAGTATGTATCGTATGCCAATCAAATTCAATAACCAGACGACACTCACGCTCACGTCACACAGTCACACCAGCACTGTAGAGCAGTACAGTAGTAGCACTGTGCAGTAGCATGCAGTGACCATGGAGGTAGTCTATTTCTACCTCCATGCAGTGACTAGAGTAGTATAGTAATGTATTCATCGATCCGTATCACTCACTCAGTCACATGGACGGAAGTCTTTTCCTTCCTCCATGGTCACACACTCACAGTGTAACGTTAAAAAATAAAGCACAATTTGAAATGCAATTCTACAAAATGCCTATGACCATAGCCCTTCAACTATTTAACATACCGATATGGAAAGGTTTCTGACGATTGACAACACTTTAACATTTCGCTCAGAGATACTGAAACGTTGTAAACAACGCCGTGAAACCGTCGACAAAAAGGGACGAAGGGATGCCATTTTGCTACACATGTAATGGGGAAGTCAACCCTGACTACCACACGCAAAACAACGGGAAAATTACTCCATCTCTTTGGGTATCAGTCTTGTCGGGGCGATGCTATTTTCACACAATTCGGTGTTGTTGCCACAATTCCATGTGGCGGTTGGAGGGGGCGGCCCCCCCCCCCCCAATCCACGGTCTGATACTTTGAAGGGAACGGGAACCTATACATGCCCCTGGTCATTGCCTTTGTAACAACTTTGAAATAATGTTAATGCAGAAATGTTAATGTCCCTCAAAGAAGTGCCTTTTTCAAAGCAACACTGGCTTACCCCACCCACTTTATTGGGCTTTCCCCCCTCCCCCCATCCCTTAAATTATGTTAACTTTATACTATTACAACATACAAGTCTTAAGTTTAGAATCATGCCAATATCACTAAGTTAGGTTAAACGTTCATAGGTGCATCTTTTATTTTTCACAAAAGGAATAACGAAAAAAAGATTTATGAATCATTATTTTATTTTGCAGGTTCTTTTTGTCACATCGTACCCAACCGTCTGTCCCAAACCAACCCCGACAGTTTTACTCATCAATTCTGACATCAAAGCGGTGGGTACGGTTTGCGCACGAGCGAACCCGTAGAAACTTCTAGACACGTGAGTTATCCACCGCCGCCGTGTGCAGCATGTGGTGCGCCGATGATACATCAGTACATACAGTAAATGTATAATTTAACCACAGTACAGCAAATCCGCTGCGGGAAGAATGGGCGACGACATGAAGGTAAAGTTTTCAACAATTTTCCCTTTGATTTTACGATTTGTAATAATATTTAGTAGATCATAGATGCGGCAAAAGATTGCAAATATCGTAGAGTGTAGTCAGTTTAACAATCGGACCAACGAAATCTTAAATCTGATTTCAAGGAAGACTTTGCTGATTTTGCCTTCCGTATTCGTAATTTTTAACACGCCGTGTAATGCGCAACTATTTTGAGCGCAGTGGCGATTTTAGCATTATGGTGTGTGTGTGAACTGCACGCGCAAATGCAGCAACGTTTCGCGCATTTCCAGAGATGAACTTTTCCTTCAAAATTATAACAAAACAGGCAGCAAGCCATTAACTTGATGTTGATAATTAAATATTAAGTTATTGTTGCATATTAAAAAAACTTTCCTTTGAATGTTTTCATAGTTGTATATTATTTTAGACAGGTCACTGTTTAAACAACAATTAAAATAAGTCAGATCTCTTTTTGAAACACTCACCCTTCCTGAAAATGTCATTGTTTGCTAAGTCAAGTAGGCCTATCCCTATATATCATATGTATGATTGTGCTACAAACAAAGAATTAAATAAGTACAATACTATTCATAACTTGTGACACAAAAGTGCACCACTACCTACCCCTACACTGTTGTATTGTAACTTGTAACAGTACCTCCTCCATGGATTTACTTTTAGTAAGTGTAATATTAGAATAGTAATTTTAATTTAATTATTAAAGGGACAATGAACAGTTTTTGACTTAAGACTTGCGTAAAGCAACTTGATTACACAAGTAATTTTAAATTAAATAAAACATTGTTACAAAAATATAAATGTTATTTACACATAATGATAAAAATAATAAAGTAATATTCAAACTTAAATTCTAAAAGCTTAATTAACTGAAATGAAAACAAAGAACACCTTCAAACAAGTGTATTATTTTAATAATCATGTCATAAGAATAGCATAGCACTACAAAACCTAGTGTCACTTAAGTTTCTGAACTGAAGCCTGAATGAAAGTGACTTTCACAAGGAAATGGGGCATGCCATTGCAACTGTGTGCCTTGCGCATTTCACCTTAAAACTGAGGAAAAACCCCCAAACAAACAAGTCCGTGAAACATTTTTGATAATTTTGAATAAAGTTAGGCAAAACAAATGGTTAGAATCAACAACTTCTTTTCTGTCCTTCTTGAACACTATTTGCTTATAAAAATTGATATTAAATAAAATGTTTGAATGTATCAAATAAAATATTTGCTATTTCATGGTATGTCATACTACACTGAATAGTACTTAAACACAAGAATCTAAAATCTCAAATATTTAAAAATAGTTGTACCCAGCAGGAAATTTATGTGATGAAATTAGCTATTGATAATACTAATACTAAATAGCAACAAAGTTCATCATATGAAAAGACAACCAATTATGCGGAAATTCAGATTTCTGTCTGGTACCTGTGGTCAGTGTAGTGTGAGAAATGGTGCAATTGCCCTTTCCACCACCCCAAAAAAGAGAAGTAAAACAAGTATGTAACTTTCTAACAAACATTGATTTATCTTTGTCTAATTGATGCTAGGTTGACGATCTAAAAGCACAGGGTAATTCTGCCCTTCAGTCTGGTGATGCCAAGAAGGCTGTAGAGCTATACACCCAGGCCATCAAAGTCAATCCAACTAACCATGTACTTTACAGCAATCGCTCTGCAGCGTACGCCAAGATGGGTGATTATGAGAATGCGCTTGTCGATGGGTGCAAGACTGTGGAGATAAAACCTGACTGGGCTAAGGTAACGGGAGGAACCTGCACTTTAAGAAGAAAGTTTAGATAAAGTGTCGCTGGGGTTTAAGAAGCAAGGGACAATTTCACAATGAAAGACCTGAGTTACCGAATCCACCAAAATCAAAGATAACTTTGGAAGATAAGGGATAGTGATGGTTAAGTACAGCTCAAACTTGATGAATCTATGAGCATCAGATGAAATTGATGGATGGTTTTCTGAGGTAGTTAGTTAGAAAACCAAAATTGGCCTGTCATGGCCGAGCGGTCAAGTGCACTGGACCCAAGCTTTGGTGTTTCTGATCAACAGAGTTTGGGTTCGAGTCCCGATCTTGACACATGTGTCCTTGAGCAAGACACTTAATCATTGTCCTACCAATGTCCTACCGAAAGCCGTTGGTCTTGTGTGTTGTGTAATGCCTGTAAAAGAGAAGGGGGTTTGCCCCTGTGTGTTTCCGGTTTGGTTGGCTTCAGAATGTGCCACAGCAACTTGTACACCTTTACATGGTGCTATGTAAATAAATGGGTCTTTATTTCTCAAACATAGCTCCACATACCTTGTAGAACAAATAATTAGAAATTTGAGCACCCTCGGGTGTGATAAAGCACTATATAAAAACTGCCTATTATTAAATTTGAAAATAGATTTGACCTCATCAGCTTGATTTCTAGTTTTCTTCTTCATCTTTTAGGGGTATTCTCGTAAAGGAGCTGCTTTGGCCTTCTTGGATCGTTACGCAGAGGCTGAGGTGACCTACAAAGAAGGACTGGATCATGATGCTAACAACCAACAGCTGAAAGACGCCCTTGAAGATTGCCAGAAAAACCTTTCTGGTAACTGAGTATTAAATATTATTTAGGAAAACGTCTGTGATTTTTCTTGCTGTGTCATGTGAATAAAGAAATTGCTATTTATAAATACTGCAAAACACCTGAAGTTATGATTCTCTGTGTACATCAAAACAAAAACGGCTTTAGTGCTGAACTGTTTTTGTTATAGTGAAATATAGTGAAATACTCATGATTACTAAACAATGAAGTATCAGATGCAGAGTTGTCTTTACAAATTCTGTGATGTATTCACATAGTTTTATTGTCCACTGAAAGCGGCAGTTAAACAAAGTCTCTCCACCTTTATTTGGCATATTTGGCATGAAAATTATTACCACATATTGGCTGAGCACCATTCTGTACTTACAGTCTCTTCGTTTTTGTTGTTGTTAATTATGCTGTGTCCACAGCAAGAGAAATACATCACTTAAAAAAAAAAAAACTAAACAAACAAATTAATTTAAAGAACCGTATTGACATTGCATCTTCAACACTCTAGCAATGCACTTCGCTCGTGGTTTCACCTACATCCTGCCACAAGAATCTATGCCACAAGCATCACAACTTGTTGTTCAACATAGTGAATTGTTCATTATGTGCTTATAAATTCTATATATTATTAATAATATCACCCTAATAAAGAATTCTCTTTTGGTTTTATTTCTTGAAGGGCCAGCAGGGAGTCAGCCCTTGGGTAACCCCTTCACTGGGCCAGCAGTGATGCAAAAGTTGGCCAACGATCACCGGACGAGGGAGTTCCTCAAAGACCCAACATACATGGCCTTATTGAAGAGGTTACAGACAAATCCTAATGCTCTGAGCAGGTAATGTCTACTGCTGGTCTTTGTTCTGGAGTTCTGAAAGCGCTCTTTCTCCATCTCTCTCAAAAAAAGTACCGGTTAACATCATTGCTTGTTCTGGGTACTGGGCTCAGTTTCATAGAGCTGCTTAAGCACCAAAACAAGCTAAGCACAAAAAAATTATGCTTACCAGAATAAGGATACCAGCCAAAACACCATGTCACATGTACCATTTATGACCGGTATCCCGCTGATTTCTACTAGGCAGGAATTTATTAAGCAATATTTTCTGCTTAAGCAGCTCTATGAAATTGGGCCCTGGTTTGGTGTACAAATACTAATGAAGAGTGCTATTCAAAGAGCGCTAGTAAAAGAGTCCTAGAAACTATTCATTTTACATGCACAAACTTCACACATGCTTGTGAAAATTTCTGTGGGCTAGTCAATAATACAGGTGACTGGGCTAGTAGTGGGGGGGGGGGGGGAATAGTGCTACCTGTGTAAAGTTTCCTCATACGGGTTGTGATGGTTTTGAAAATATCTGGTGGTGTAACAACCGAATGTCTTATCAGTATGCTCTGTTAATCTTTAGGACAAAAACTTAAGCCAGAATGTTCTTATTAAAAAGGAAATTTTTCATAAGGGTTTTGGTTTATGTCCTTAAGCAAGACACTTAAAGGCAAAGTGTACCTTTGGTTTTTTGAACCCTCTGATTGTTTTAATCCTATATAAATGTAGATATATACAATAAAACTAAAATTTTACTTCAAAAGGTGATCACGTTTTGAGATATTGCCAAAAATCCGGAGCGAATATGTCCACGCAGGAAGAATAATCCCTATAGCATTACACAATATGAGATTCAAATTTTGAGTCGTAAAACATGAAATCTTTTTCCATAACCACATTACTTGGAAGTGAAATTATTCTCAAAATGCTTTATACTATCGAAAGCTGCTGTACTTGTAACCAATTAAGTTTTTATTGCCATTAATTTTAAGAGTGATTACCAAACGTGTACCTTCCCTTTAACCATTATTGCTTCAGCCTTGGGATGAGAGGTAAAGCCATAGATCCTGTGTGTTGTGTAATGCACGTATAAGAACACAGTTACACTTGGAGAAGGGGTTGTTTACCCTTGTGTTTCTGTCAGTGGCTGGGATTATTAATTCACATCACACTTTAATTTGCAGTGGGCTTCATGATCCTCGCATCATGTCAACGCTGAGTGTTCTCCTGGGTGTGGATCTTCACATGGCTGGAGACGATACCCCGGAACAAGCCAGAGAGGCTGGTGCAGAGGCCAAGAAAGTCAGCCAAGAAGCCGCAAAGAAAGCCAAACAACAAGAGGAGGAGCCAATGGAAGTAGATCCAAACGTAACCAAGGTCAGTCCCCTTTATGAAATTGATTTTTGTGATTTTCTAAGGTAAGTTAGTCTGATTGTATTGGCATGGTATCAAATCCTAAGGTTCCATGACTAAAAGTAGACACAGCAGACAATACAGTTCTTAAAGAACCATGGTTCCTGTAAAGAACCATGGTTCCTGTAAAGAACCATGGTTCCTGTAAAGAACCATGGTTCCTGTAAAGAACCATGGTTCCTGTAAAGAACCATGGTTCCTGTAAAGAACCATGGTTCCTGTAAAGAACCATGGTTCCTGTAAAGAACCATGGTTCCTGTAAAGAACCATGGTTCCTGTAAAGAACCATGGTTCCTGTAAAGAACCATGGTTCCTGTAAAGAACCATGGTTCCTGTAAAGAACCATGGTTCCTGTAAAGAACCATGGTTCCTGTAAAGAACCATGGTTCCTGTAAAGAACCATGGTTCCTGTAAAGAACCATGGTTCCAGTAAAGAACCATGGTTCCTGTAAAGAACCATGGTTCCTGTAAAGAACCATGGTTCCTGTAAAGAACCATGGTTCCTGTAAAGAACCATTTGATAAATTCTAAATCTGTCAACAGGGTTTTCCCTTAAATCTTTTAATGACTAGCCATCAGGACCAGTTAACTTGGCATTTCACTGCTCTGCCAGCTTTTTCACTGGTCCTCAATTCCATATTCAATAGGGATGCTTTTCAACACTGAACTACAATAGCCGGCCGGACCACTAGGAGTGAATCTTGACTGGTCCTCGGGTGTTTTAACTGGCATTTGGCCCGCAGACCACTGTTAAGGGAGCGTGCTGGTGAACAGTGCTTGGTTTATGCTGAGCTGACTCCATGATTTAAATGATGAACATCATAGAATATTTTGTATGATAAATGGCACATTGTTTGTTCACAGCACCCAATTACATCTTATTATTCAGTCTCTTATTCAGTCTCTTGTTTTTGTCTATCTAACCTGTAGGCAAATGAACTAAAGGAAGCCGGGAACGCTGCCTACAAGAAGCGAGAACTGACTGAAGCCATTGGTTTATACACACAGGCCATAGAGCTTGATCCCAAAAATATAGCATTCCTTACTAATAGAGCGGGTAAGAACTCATTATTAAGTGTGTATAGACCAGGTTAATCATGACATCACTTGTTTACATAATAGCCACAAAGCCTTGACTTTCTCAGGAACAGTTTGTGTACAAACTCAGTTGACCATATATGTGACCGCATGAGGGTGCTTTCAACGGCGAATTCACTAGCATCACAGTTACAGTTCTATCTTATTTTGACTGCCTGTTTGTTGTTATCTTATATCAATGGCCAATTAAATAATAATTAGAATAACAAAAATTAAAGAACACACGGGTCTCACTTTTGGTTAACAAGGTAGTACGATCTGGTCGATATTCGTAATTAGTATGCGCTCGTAGCACATGAACATTTTAACCCCTGCCTTTCGGCCAGTTCTTTCATACAGCATGTGAGTAAGGTGAGTGGGTTTCATGTTTTCATGCCATCCAATATTATGTGACACACTTTTGACAGGATGTGAGGGGAATTAATTGATTAAATCCTTCTATTTTCTATTGACAGCTGCATACTATGAGCAGGGGGATTTTGAGTCCTGCCGCGCAGATTGCAACAACGCGGTCGATATCGGCAGAGAAAACCGCTGCGGCTACAAAATGATCGCCAAGTAAGTTATTCCACAAGCCTTGAATAACCATTGTTTTGTTTAAAGGGCATTTACATTAAAAATGATTATAATAATATCAAACAGTTCTTACATAGCACTTTATCACTCCGGAGGGTTATCTGAAAGTGCTCATTATTTTGTCTACAAGGTAAGCGAGCTGTATTTGAAATATAAGACCCATTTAAATAGCAACATGTAATGGGTTACAAGGTACTGTCACAGAAAACATACTAGGCGAACCCCTTCTCGTAATGATAAGTGTACTGGGTCCTTTATGTGCATTACACAGAACAATGGTTAAGTGTCTTGCTTAGGACACCAGTGTCAAGACCGGGACTCAAACCCACACCCTGCTGGTCAGAAACACCAGAGCTTGAGTCCAGTGCACTTGACAACTCACCCATGTCACGCTCACACTGGGAAAAATCTTAGAACGTATGGGAATAATTATTGGAATTGCCTTTTTTTGTTGATTTCCACTAGGGCTTTTTGTCGCATAGCAACATCATACGTCAAAGAGAAGGACTACAAGAAAGCGATTGATTTCTTTGACAAATCTCTGGCAGAGCACCGGTTACCGGACACCCTAAAGAAAAAACAAGAGGTAGGTTTTTACAAACTTCTCCAGTCTTTCTTCTGGGCACAAAGAGACTCCTTGTCTTTACTACACCTTTTTCCCTATTATTAGAATTTTCCAGTGGTAAGGGTGAAACAAAAGATTGGTAATCATAAAAAAAAAGTTTGTTTGAAAGCTCACTGGGCCCAATTTCATAAAACGTGTAAGCACAAAAACTTGCTAAGCACAGACAAATATTGCTTAGCAGAAACTGGTTACCAGCCAAACTCCTTAAAGTTTACATTGTTGTAACTGGTCCCACACTCATTTTTTGCTTAGCATAGAAATTTGCTAAGCAGTATTTTCTGCTTACCAGCTTTATGAAATTGGGCCCTGGTTATAAAGCTTACAGCAGAACCAATCCTCAAACACTTCCCTCTGAAATAATTTCAATTACAAGAAAGTAACATTATAAAAATACAAAAATCTACAAAACATGAGGTGTTCCGAGCATTGCTCCGAACACCTAAAAACTGTTTTGATCGCAGCAATTTAAATGAGCAATGTACATGAACGTACAAAAAATCCCCAAGACAAACCATGTTTTACTGTTTTCTCTGAGTGATGTTTATTGAAACTGCAGGATAAGAAAGAGAACCATAGATGTCTATGTCCCTTTAATTTCCTGCTGTTATTACTATGTTAACAAAGCTGGACGTTTTCACAGACTTTCCATCTTTAAT
Organism: Leptasterias polaris; assembly: GCA_037783415.1. Classification (NCBI taxonomy): domain Eukaryota; kingdom Metazoa; phylum Echinodermata; class Asteroidea; order Forcipulatida; family Asteriidae; genus Leptasterias; species Leptasterias polaris. The sequence goes on along the minus strand of JAZGTN010000092.1, from coordinate 3,420,236 downwards.
TACAATATCTTTGCTACTTTGAAAAATGTTGGCAAGTATGTGGTCTTTTATCACTATTTTGTTTGATTGTGTTGAAAAACTTGCTTGCTTTCAGGTAGTAAAACTCATCAAAGAGGAGGAGAAGTTGGCCTATGTCGATACAGACAAATCCGCTGAGGCTAAGGAAGCTGGCAACACATGCTTCCAGAAGGGTAAAATTGCTTCTCATAACGTTTTGTCAAATTTGGGTCCAAAATCATTTTCATTTGCCCTTCAGCCACTAATTGTTTATCGTTGATAGCAATACAATAACTGTGCTGATAAAGGCTTTCATGTGCTTGAAATTATTGCTTACTGTTAAATTCTGTGCTTACAGAGCACTGGAGTTGGCCAAGGAGAAGCTGAATGATTTACTGATTGACGCATGTTTGTTAAGTGCAGTGTAAAGGGTTTTCAATGGTACCATCTACAACCTAACCATGCCAGAAACACTTGGACTAACTGTCTTTTGTACCATGATGTTAGTGCATTCGGTTCTTTAACCCTTTGGAGACCATAGCAGCCACAACCAACTGCAAGATTAGACCCGGGGATGCCAGTAGCTCTTTGCTCCAGAGCCGGAAAATATTTTGCATAGAGCATATGCGGATGCTGATTAACACACATTGCGTGTATGATGAACATGTACAACATTCGTACGAAATCCAGTATTACATTTACAATACATTACAATGCACCTGAAAGTTGACAAGGCTCAACTATAACGTGACTGAATATCTTCACCTTTTCCTCCACAGGACAATACGCTGATGCATTGAAGCACTACAACGAAGCAATCAAGCGTAGCCCAGATGATGCCAAACTGTACAGCAATCGCGCTGCAGCGTACACCAAACTGGCCGAGTTCAAACTAGGTCTCCAAGACTGTGATAAATGCATCAAGCTGGACCCATTGTTCTGTAAGTTCTTACAGAGTAAATTTTAGAATAAATTGTTTACCCAATCCTCTGGGTTTCAATAAACTGTGTACACTTCATCATACTCGATGGTCACATTTTAGAGAAAACAATGACAAAACATATTACATTTTGGCTGGTGTTGTGATCATGTCCATGTCGGGCTTATTTCACTCTAGTCTTATTCCCTAAATACAAAGGTTATATATGCTGTCTGTGGGTAGGGCGTAATTCCAAAATGTTGAAGAGACCAGGCATGCAACCAATACGCTGATGGAAATATTTCTCATGAGGATTGGTACCAGAATGAGCTTTCAGACTGAAACGAACCAAACTTTGTTCTTTCGTGAATGATTCAACACTGCAGCAAAAGTAAAATAAAAGCATTTAACTATTTCTTACAGTGAAAGGTTATTTAAGAAAAGGACACATTCTGTATGGAATGCACAGATACAGCGATGCAAGGGCGGCATTCCAAAAGGCATCAGAATTAGACCCATCCAATGTGGTAAGTCAAGGGTAAATGGTAACAGTTCATGAGGGAATTGACCTATATTGCCTAGGTCAGTGATAGAAATAGTTGATGTAGTAATTGACTGATATTGACTAAGTCAGTGGTAAATGGAAGGTTGGTTTGGTAATTGACTAATATCGACTCAGTCAGAGTTCATTGAAAGTTGGTTTGGTAATTGAATAATATTGACTCAGTCAATGGTAAATGGAAAGTTGGTTTGGTAATTGACTAATATTGCCTTAGTCAATGGTAAAATTAATTTAAAAAATCCCTGGCCTGATACATATTGAAGTACAAGTGTGTCACACTTCTCTATTCCCTAAAAAACAAATTGTACACAATTTAAGGTGAAAAAGCAATAAAATAATGTATTGACATTATTTGTTTACCCTCCCCAAATCAGGAGGCAAGGGAGCAGATCACAAAGTGCATGATGGCGGCTAGATCTCAGATTAACACTGACGATGCAGAGGAAGTTAGACAGAGAGCCATGGCCGACCCAGAGGTCCAGGGCATCCTTAAAGATCCGGCTATGAGACTTATATTGGAACAGATGCAGACCAATCCTGGAGCACTACAAGAGTAAGTCACGACAGGGTTCTTGCGCATACTAGGGCCAAGTTCGCGCAAGTACTATCATTGACCATAGTTGGACTAAGTTAGCCCAAACTCTGTCTAGTCGACGATAGCTGGACTATGCTAGTTGACTATTTGGTACCAGTCTATGGGGCATGGTCGCATCGCTGGTTATCAGCCTTTTCCATAGCACAGTGCAGAGTGGACCAGTTATAAGAAAATGATAATGTACGTTAAGTTGCCGGTCGCAATGACATGATATGACTAGAGTCGTTCGCACTACAACTTATGTGCGCATGCTCTACGTACATCACTAAAAAAACACTAGTTAACCATTGATCCTTGCGCGAACTTGGCCCTGATTTAAGGCATTGCACATCATCATTATCCTTGGATGTTCTCAAACGTGTTCAAATCCCTGGGAATCCTAAGTAACTGTAAGCGGCTTAGGTGAGCAATAAGGGTTAATCCAATAATACTATCACAGCTCTACCAGGTCCCTATTCATACATCTAGTTAAAGAGAAGCAAATTATGGTTAAATGTCATGCTCAAGGACACGAGCACCATGGCCAGCCAGTCCTGGATTTGAATCAACATTCTGATAACTCTGCCATCAGAAATTGGTCTGGTGCCAAATACCACTTGGCTGTGACACTCCTCTACAAGACAAGTAGTAGACCATCATGGTTTGTGCTTTGTCATTAAAAAAACCTAAGTGTCTACTCGTTGCCTCCGACGATGTACATAACTATCTGGGAAATCGCCAGAGAAGACAAGTATGTGTAAGCGTTTCTAACTGATGACCCCAAAAGGAAAGGGATCTAAGTGTTTTGGGAAATCAAGGATGTTATTGTAGTGTACAAAAAACAAATCAAGGGATGTCATTGAAAAAAACTAAACCATGGGAGGACAAAGAGAAGTCCCTAGTTCAATGGGTTGACAAATGTGTGTCTGTGACTAAAACTAATAACACAAATACATTGTAATAACAATTTGTATATTTCTCCCCCTCCATTTCAGGCATATGAAGAATCCTCACATCAAGGCCAAGCTAGATGTACTTCTCCAAGCAGGACTTATTGCTTTCCGCTGAAAACAAAGACGAGACGTGTCAAGAATTCAGCATCCAGTGGTCATCATAAACCACACAAACCCCCAAAAACAAAATCATCAAATTCAACAAAACTATCAACATGTCCATGCGATAATGGACTTTAAAATCAGTTGATGATCCTATCTGTGTTCATTTGTTGTTGTTATGAACTCCCCACAAAGTGTTTTCTATTGATGTTAAAGTCTAGTGGCACTGAATAACAAAGGAACAAGAGCTACAGCTTAAGGGGTTATTCACACAAAGCAATTTACAGGCAACCAGTTCCAGAAGGAAAATAAAAAACTTCATATTTCAAATTACAACAAATTTTCTTGGGAATATTAAAACACTGTTTTGTGTATGTATTACAGTTGGTCGCCTTCGAGTTTAGTGGCCTGTAAAATGCGTCTTGAATTACAAGACGCTGGGATTAGATGTTAATATCCTTTGACCGTCGTTCGATTTACTTATCCACCAGTCTTTAATGTTATGTGTTCTGTTGTTTTATTCGTGCTCTTTACCCAACTCAGGAAAGTTGTCAATAAAACAGGAGCAAATCGTTAAAAATATCCGGACAAAATGCATGTTGGACGTTAAGGAAGAAAACTAAAGACCATTTGACCTTTGTTTATATGTACACTGCCCTCTATTGGCATCCTGCTGTGTGCAAGTATCATGTTTTGCATCAAACTTTGGATAAGGAGTGATGTCACATAGCTTTTAAATTACGTGACCTTTGACATCGCTCATTAACCAAATATGTGCTAAACATGATGTGTGGTCATACAGGCAGACAGAAACTTAAAGTATTGGTTTTGCCGTGACAACAGATACCACGTTGGCTATAGTGCACTTCTATTGAGTGTATTTTTAATAAAAACATGTGTTCTCGTTCCAATTTAAATGAAGGAGCACAAATTCTAGCTTGTACAAAGGTACACATGTTATGTTCTTGGGATTAAAACATACAATCACCCGTACTTTTCGCCATTTCACAAGGAGGAATGAAAGTGCTTCACTTTGAAAAAGGTGTTCAAACTATTTTTAATTCTGCATTAAATTGTGCCTCAGACAGATTGTGTGTTAATGTGACATGTACATGGTGCAAATAATTTTGCTGTTCATTTTTAAAACAATGACAAGTACAAATATTTAACGACTTTGCAGATTAAGGCAAAACTAAAATAATTCTAAAACCTAATGTGAGTGCATTTAAAAGCAAGACATTATTTAATGGTAGTAGTAACTAGTGTTGTAGTATTATTGACTGAATGTATCGATCCAGCTTGGCTAGTTATTATGTCCTGGAAAGCTGTATTAATATTTTGAAGAAAATATTGAAAATATAAACTTATCGTGTGTTTCTCATTAATTTGCTGTCTTGATATTAACATTAAAAATTGTTTTGGTCAGGTAATCAGTTTTAATGACATTTTCAGAGGCTGGTTGTATTGTGTACAATTTCATGGCTAAACCATAAGCAAAGAATTACGCCCTTACGTCAAGTGTATTTCACGGGTTAGCAGGGAATTTTTGCTTGTGCGCTTGCGTAGTCCACGTTACTATAGGCATTCTACGCTTACACAGCTAGCGCAGAAATTCTACGCTTGCTCAGTAAGCGGAGAATGGTGATCACAAGCGCAGAATTCGGCGGTAAGCAGAGCCATGAAATTGGGCCCAGGGCCCAATTTCATAGAGCTACTTAAAGCAGAAAATATTGCTTTCAAATTTTCTGCTAAGCAAAATTAAGCAGGACACCAGTCACAGATTGTACATAGGACATGGTATTTTGGCTGGTAACCTTATTATGGTAAGCATGAAATTGGGACCAGAGGATTGGAATCAATGTACTTTGTCCAAAACCAGTGATATCGTACTTTGAATTTAGTGTTTGACAAAATGCAATCGTATGAAAGGAGTACAGGGTCAAACTTGATGGCTCTACTTGCCATGGTCCCCAGTTTACGCTTAACAAGGTAAGCGCCAAATTACTGCGTTAGCTGTGATGTTTACAAGTGACAAATCTTTGCTAGCCTGTGAAATAAGCTTAAGTTATGGGCAGTACCAAAAGTGTTGATTTTTCACTTGAATATCAAGTGATAAACCAGAAAGTGAGCAGAGCCATTAAATTGGACTCATGATCAAAGCAGGGCCCAATTTCATAGAGCTGCTTAAGCAGAAATGAGCAGGATACCAGTCACAAATTGTACATGGAGAAATAGTAGTTTGGCTGCCTTATTCTATTAAGCATAATTTTGTTGTGCTTAGCTACTTTTTGTGCTCAAGCAGCTCTATGAAATTGGGCCCAGGCCTGTGCGCTGTCCAAGGAATTATGAACTTTCACCCAGTAACTGCATATGTGCACCCTCCAAATCTCAGGGTGAACGCACGCATGCAGTAAGTGGATGAAAGTTCATAATTCCATGCACAGCCAAAGGCCTGCTCTGATCGTGAAGGATAGCCCGTTTAAGATTTAAGAAACATAAGTGTTACAAATAAACTTATTTGTGAGACCATTAAATTACTTTAAATTTGCACTCCAGCCATTCTTTTCACTATGACCAATTTGAATAATTCACATATTTTAAATTTTCTTATCGTGTATGCATGAAGCACTTGTTGAAACTGAAAATAAATTTTACTCAATTTCCACATGTAAGGTTTTGGTGTTGTGCTATCACGCTGCTAAAGATGCATTAAAGTGATTGAAGTTATGGCATCGCTAAGTCATTATGAGAAAGTGTCAATCTGAGACCCCACAAAATGCAAATTGACATTTAACTCATTAAGCAAACATGATATTCTTCCTACTGAAGTCTGATTTCACTTTTTCTGCCCTCCAGAAAAATCAGCAAATTTTTTGTTAAACAGCCTGAAAGGTCTACCAAAGCCTATACCATATGTACATGTATGTTAGACTTTGTATTCAATACAATTGTCCTACTTTTTGTCCCAAGAGCCAAACATCATCCCTCATTAAAGGGAAGGTAAATGTTTGGTAATCACTCTTAAAATTAATGGCAATAAAAACTGTGGTTATGTAAAAAATTTAGTATGACCCAAAATTTGAATCTGAGAAACATTTCTGTCGGAAACGTTTCTCAGACTGTGTATTCCTATTAGGGATTATTTTTCCTGCGTGGAGATATTTGAATCGGAGAAACACTTCTGTCAGAAACGTTTCTCAGACTGTGTTATTATTATTATTATTATTTATTCGGCCAAATAATATGCAACAATCAAACAGACATACATGAGAGTGAACGGATAATTCAATGTAGAATAGGAACGGTATTAGGATGTCTAAATGTACAGACTGAAATTAATGAATGAATTTAAAGATTAAAAAGACCAACATTATAATAAAGCAGCAATTGAGCATCAGCTAATGGTTAAAGGGAACATTATTCGTAAAGGCCAGACAGAAACATCCCAAAACAAACAAATCATTCTAAGATGGCCAGGATTAATAAAAGCGAACCTAATCACTATGACTCAATAGCCTATTATTCCCATTAGGGATTATTTTTCCTGCGTGGACATATTCGCTCTGGATTTTTCCGCGATATCTCAAAAACGCGACCATCGTTTGAAGTGCAAAAATTTCACAGGTTAGTTTTATTGTATATACCTACATTTAGGTTTAAAACAATCGAACGGTTCCAAAAACCAAAGGTACATTTAGCCTTTAAAGGTATTATACAGGATTGGCAGAGCTGACAAAATAATCACAGTGTTCATGTTTTGTGTAATCAACCACATACATGAAATAACAAACCTGTGAAAATTTGAGCTCAATTGGTCGTCGAGGTCACGAGAAAATAGTGAAAAGAGACCTTATGTGTTTTCTATTTTCAAACATCGAGTTTATTATCGCGCGCGATAAAAACTATTGTTTTACTCATTTCTCAGAAACGATAGCATTTTAGGCAGAAATATTTTAAGGAACCCTTTCTACCATTACTTACTTTAAATCATGTAAATTATGTGTGAATCTGTGAACATTTGTGTTTTTCGATCTTACCAATAGTGTACAGGGCCTTTAAGAGAAGCTAGAAGAGTTTTCAAGAAGATTTTTTCCTTTTTTTGACAATGAGATACAGGATTAGTAGTTGCCAAATAAATGTTGAATCTAAAACCTTATATTTGATTATAAAAGTTCATACCTGTACTAAAGATCTTCAAAGGAAATACTTTCATTAGAAAATATTTCATTTTCCATTGAAAATACTCTCAAAAAGTATTTGAAATCACCAAACCACTATTAACATCACGGCAATTGAAATAAGCCCAATATGAAAGTGCACAAAATCCCAGATAAAACATTTGTCATTGTTTTCACTAAACATCACCACAAAAAATTGATGAAATGTTTCACTGAAGACTTTGAGTTGAAATGAATCCACTCTTCCAAGAAAAAAACCCAGACTTTCCCAGGGGCGGTGCCACTGGGGGGCAGGGGGGTCGACTGGCCCCCTATCATTTGAAGAAAAGGGGGTTCAAAGGAAAAGAAAGGAACGATATATAGAAAGAAAGAAGGGGAGAGGGAGTAAAAATTTAAAAAGAAGAGTGACTAAAGAAAGGGAGAAGGGAAAAGAATTGACAGAATCATGCAAAGCCTCATATAAAAAAATGCATGGCCCCTAATATTAAAAAAATAGGGTATAGGCCTATCAAATCATTAGTGATCCTGGTTGCATGAGTCTCTCCTTTTGTCAAATTTCGATTTTCAATCCCCACATGGACGGTAAAGAGTTCAAGTGTTGAGTATAAACGATTAAACCTGGCCTGTTATTAACAAACATCGGGGAGCCGTGGGGGCACCTTCCCCCGGGTATATTTGACTCCCCAAAAGAGGGGGAGGGGGAAGTGGAAACATTACGCAATAAAAAATTATAATTTCTGTACAACTGCGCATTTGTTATGAGTACCGCAAAGTCTGTTCCACAACAGGCCGAAGATATTCAATAAATATTTTCACCCCTGAGACCGGAAAACTGTTGACCAGATTATAATTACCATTTGGAAAAATGTTGATACATTATTTTGTATACATGATTCTACATGCGTACCATGTAAAAGAATTTTTTTAGATCTCGGCTTGTGTGGGCAATTTTATTATTAAATATACCGTTTTAACTATCATGTCACTTTGACTGATGTTCTTAAAACATGGAATCATAATGAAAAATGCACACTGTCACAGTCTAAGATGGCAGAGGGTGATTAACCATACACTCCTGCATTAAGTATTTGTAAGAAACAAATGTGGTTTGAAGCAAGGGGCCACCGGGTACACACTCCCCCTTATTTTTGCCAGAAAAAATATATTTAAAAAAATGCAAAAAGACAAATCTCAATCAACCGGGCAAAAAGAAGTGAGTAAAACACCTGTGACATATTGTAGATTGCACAAGAGAGCATCTAATAATTGTTTTCACCATCACTAGGGCCCCGGACCCCACGCCGTAAAGGCTTTGCTTTCGCTCATTCTTCTCGTAAAGTATAATATCCTGTACACTATACATGCAATTACATCCTAGCTAAAATTATGTTTCTACATAAATGGTAAGCATGTGTCCCCTATAATATAGCCAACCAACTTCCCTAAAAAAAATAGCAAAACAATAATTGCTAAAAGGCAAACAGCACATTTAACATCTGGGTATAAATATTGTGTTAATTGCCTGCGAAAAGTCCTAGATTGCACCAGAGAGCATCTGATGTTAAAATGTTTTCCCAGGGCCCTACAGCGGGCCCCGGACCCCACACCTTAAGACTTTGCTCGTCGTTCTACTAATTACATCCTGGCTAGAATGCTGTTTATGTATATTTAAGCATGTGGCCCCTTAATTATAGCCGACCGGTTTCCCCCTAATTTAACAAAGGCAACTAAAAAGGCAAATAAAGCAAATTTCAACTGTAAAACGCCTCCGAAGTGTCCTAGAGAGCACACCTAATGTTACAAAAAAATTCTGGGGCCCTAAAGCTGTAGAAATGCCCCACAAACACGGTAAAGGGGTGTGACGCACGGTCAAATTTGGACCACCACCCTCTCCAATCATAAAAGGATCTACTTGTATATATAATTGGTGTTACTACATCATGCAGTTAACTCAGGGTATGCCCCCCTCTTAAAAGAATCCTGAATGGGGGATCCGCGCCAATTGAAGCACTGAACTAAGGACCACGCACATAGAGATACATACGCCCACTGACGACGATGTATTACTGACGGTGTATCAAGTGCCTAGCATAGACTACATGTACGTAGTTCAAAGTGTTTTATTTTATTTTCAAGAGTTCTTTGAAAGTGTACATTATGATATCAAAACTTGTATAATTTTGGCATATTTAATATAGATGGAGAGTCCTCCCTGGTCTAACAATTATATGCCAAAATCCAACAGCTTCCAGGAAGTGAACCAATTAAGTCTCAGTTTTATAACAAACTATGTAAATATTATAGCAAGGATAGCTTTTCTAGGCCATTCAGACATGCTAAAACCAAAAAGCTTCAGGGGGATCCGCACCCTCAGCCCCCACCCCGCCAAGGGCTTCGCCCCTGGACCTCACCAGGGGCCCTTAGGCTGGCTCCTGGACCCACGCCTTAAGTGCTAAGACTCGACACCTTCTCAACCCCCCCCCCCCCAATACAAATACCCTGGTGCCACAATTTTAAGCATACATACAAGCACTGCGGGTGGTCACAGATCCTGTAAACTGTCCGCTGTGAAATTGTTACCTTAACAGCCACTTCCCTACCCCTTTAAAACATGTATCATGAGGGGGCAAGGTCCAAATAAGCACAGGCAGACCTAAGGTTCGTCTCACACTGGGGCAAGGTTATAAGGATGGCGCCCCTACACAAAGTGTATAAACACCTGCAATCAGGGACCTTAAATTGTCCCTCTTTTGTTTGTACTTCGCTTTTTGGCAACAGCTCCCATTGGTTTTGTTCACACTTCCCAACTAGAGACTTCAACCTAACCTGGGACCCTTTTTGTTATAGGTTCCAAGTTTGATTGTGTGTACATACGCACACATACATCTATCAATTTATTGCTATCAATGTGAGGACTTTCCTTTGTCCCTTTATTAACACTCTCTATTGACTAAGCACATGACAAAAAGGATTCCAATGTGAGGACAGCACTTTTCCTTTTGTTTTCCTTTGTTCTACTGTCCCCTCTCTTCTGATAATACCATGATTGATTGTTTGTTGACCTGGTAAATTGAGGACGTCTCTTTATTCTCCCCGTGTCTGGACTAAGTGACGTCCCCATTGGTTTTTTAAACCAAAGTCAGACAGGAACATCCTTGCTCTGTGGAAGCACCCTCCTCCCTTTTGTTAAGGTCCTCAATTTCAACAGGTAGACCCAAGCCCACCAAAACACATCTTACAAAAACAAAATCGGTCAATTTGGTGCCCCCCTTAAGATGGCGCTTGAGTCATGTGCGCCCCTCTTGCCCCGCCACTGCACATAAGTAAAGTGTTGTTAATTTTACTGTTTATTTTAATACCAAAAGCCAAGATATTACATCATCCCCGTAGATTAATTCAATTTTTTTATTTCTTTTAGTACAAAACAATAAAAACGAACAAAATAATACAGACCTTTACCGTTCTTTTCCAATCTAAATCCCAAATCATAAAATAAACTTGAAATAAAACTTTCTTTGAAATAGTAATACAAAATTTCACAATGGAACAATTTCAGCAACAGATGTAATACATTTTGTGCTTGCTTACCTTGCATATTGTCATTACAAATCCTTTCATCAACAATTACAAAATTGCATTTCTGTTAAATATCAAACCACCATAAAAAATATATAAATTCTGATGTACGTACTGCTTCCATATATAAATTACACAAAAATACTTCATAAAATTACAATTGCAATCGAAAGAAAATTGGATAGGCATTATTTATATTTACAGTAACTGTTATTTTTATACCATTTGTTTAACAAACATCTACAAATTAAATGCGAATGGACTGGACAATGTGAACTGAACATACTGTATTGAATCATCTATATTGTTTACTTGGCATAGTTATCAATGCTGTTAACATACAATGTACATTCTAAGTGACAGAACATAAAAACACATATTTCAGAAATGAAAATGCTGTGGTATAACTGGCGTGTCAGACCCTGGTATCGTACAGTGGCGTATACTCCTTTGAATACAGTGTTGGTTATGGTAGAAAAATAAAATGCTTGTGGGGAATTGGTACCTGATGATCTTGTTGAATGAAGTTATTTGCGAGTTTTGAATGATGGAGTGATGTCTGGTTACAATTCCTTGTTTGGTCACAAGTTGATGCATTCTCGGTTGTGATTGGTCAATTGCACAAAGAGGCAGGACCTACTGGAAGTTACCTCTGTGCTAGTTTTGATTGCAGAAGTTTGTTTACATAGTCATTGATATCACCACAATCGCAACACAAGAGATATATGTACTAAACAAACATTTGCATTAGATTCGTAGAGTTTCCTAGCCCCTCTGAGCCAGCCGATGTTGTGCCCTCGACTGGGGACTACCTCAATCAAGACTACCCTCCGTGTCTAAGGTACGTCCGATGACAAACAATTGTGAAATTTACCACAGGTTACTGTTTTACAAACTCAAAGAAACCAAACAAGCATAAAAAAGTAAGCACTTCATAGTAGGAAAACAAGTTTCCAGATTGTCAAGCAAATGTGGACATTAATAGAACTAACATGGAAAAGCTTTTGGATGCCTTAGATACAATTTCAAACCAAAAACTTTGACTATGACAAAAGTTAATAGCATTGTGACATGCCACTCAACTTGTGTGAGCGATTGAGCATGTCACATTTGGTCGCGCAAGATGGGAAGGGTAGAATTCATAAGTACTATTACCATCAGGTAAACTTGAATCCTCGATTCTGATTGATCGATCCATAGCAACAAGAGTGTAATGTTAAGCTATATTGTAGTGCCCACATCACACGCTGTTCTAAGTTGCTGTTTTAATTCTGCGTATTGCGCTATTTTAAGCTGCCTCCTAGGTAGCTTGAAGCTAATTAAGTTATCACATACGAACTTGAGGAATACGGAAAAATAAAGCGCATCCGAGTCCCACATCCAAATGGGCCTTCGGACTCATTGGATATAGGACGCAGAAGCGCTAGAATTTTCCATATTCCACTTGCGTGATAACTAAAAACATGTAAAAACAAAACTTGTCTGGAGCTACTAATCAAATGTACAATTGCCTTTGGTGTGTACAAATTAAGCAATGAACAACAATGTATTTATAAATATACATGTTCATACAGTGTAAGGTTAATAGCTGTCAGGAACAGGACAGCGGTGGACATGTTTTATGCTAATTTCTTACAAATAACCTCTTTATTAATATACATGTAATTGTTGTTTTTCCATCAGACAACAGACAAATTAATAAGTAGTGCATTGTATGGTTTGTCAGTGGATTAATAAATATGTAAGTACTAAATTTAATTTTATAACTCAAATTAGACCACAGTACTCAAGGCAATAGCTGTGGTAAGCCCTTAGTTTCTCTCAAGCCTAGGGGTTTAGATTCTACCAGAAATTTACCCATAGAACTGCCTTTCCTAGGGGGGAAAATGTCTTGCATCTGCAAGTGAGAACATCAGGCCTAGGTTACTTCTAAACCCAGTTTGGCAATCTAGTACACATTTTTAGAAGACAGTCAGGGCTACACTAATCCTTCGCCCACCGTCTTGGAATTGATCCTGTTTTTTGTTGGACACAGTACTGCACAGCCAACGCTCTGCATGATATATTTGCTAGGGTCTTAGGACAAACAAGCTCAGAGGCAGCATTTTTGTCACAATTTGCTGTAACAATTTGATTTTTTTTTTTTTTGCTAGTTAAACAAACACATGACTGATAAAGTAGTAAGCCCGTTTCAACATGAGGTATCTGACTACCTTCTGGCTGGACTCCATGTTGTGGGGGAAGACATTGGGGAAGGGGGTTATAAATAGACCCACCCCATGAAATATGCTAATTACATTCACGCATGCGTACAGACACAATTGGTTGGCAAACGCCATAGAGATGTGCACTAAGTAGACGCACAAACGCGTCTGCGTCACGCCGCCATCATCCTCATATTGCCAACCAAATTGTTAGTTCGTACACGTGATGTGCAATTTACATGTTTCGAGGGAAGGGTCTTTTAATACCACTTTGTGGATTAGGAGCCCCCGGATGACCCTAGTCGACCTTTGGAGCTTTTTGAGATGTTTCCGATACCCAAAAAGGCTTCTACTTTGGGTACTTTTCGGTTGGTCTCCTTGTTTCCCCACATCGTCAGCAGACCGTTTTGATCACTAGCTACAAGGAACTGGGAGTCATTGGTGAAGGCAAGGCTGTAGATGAGACAGATAACAAAAAATTATAAAAATATATTGATCCCGAACTAGTAAATTTTTCTTTGTTCAACCAAAAAAATCACTTAACAATTTACCCAGTCAGTTTCCCTTGTGGTTTATTATTTGATATCTGATATAAAAAGTCGCATCCCCTTAAGGTGATCCCCTGGCTGCCAGTTCCCAGGTTGTATCGTATACTTGGATGTGATCCCTGGCTACAGGGCAGTTTACGGTTGAATGGCTTCTGACTGGCACCCCCCGAACAAAGATATTGACAAAATAGGAAGACCTAGATAGCTCAGTTGGTAGAGCGCTGGCACGTTAATCCGGAGGTCGTTGGTTCAAATCCCGCTCTAGTCATTTTTTCTTTGTTCAACCAAAAAATATATTGATCATCACACTGAGTATTTGGCAACTTTCAGTCCAAGCTGACAGGCAGAAACTATTACTTGTTTCTTTAAATGAAAAAGTACATATCAATTCTGCTGCTTACCTGATGATGGGAGTGAGCGACTTAGTTACGATGACTCTCACTGGGGTCAGATCAATACTGCTCCAAAACCTACGAATAGACGAGTAATGTCAAGTTTCATGTCAGACAACATTTACACGGCACAAAAAATTACATTTCACACAGAGGAAATACAAGTAATAAAGAATAGAAACAGCTGTATAGATCATGTAAGTCTTAGGCCTTGTATCCAATTCCCAAATGTTTCCTCAATGTGACTTACTATAGAAGCGAAAGTTTAAACCATGAACAAGATTTAGAAAATAGGCCTATATTACTATGGTATAAAATTTCCTTACAGTTAAGATTCTACAATAAACAACACAAATAGATAATACTTAATTAACAAGATAATACATAATTAAATAATGAGAAAACAGACCAGTTACGACCATTAAAAAAAACGGGTGCCCCGTAAACTAAACCGCAACCAAGTGATCATGTGTACAAAACCACTACCAACGATACCGGAAATGACATCATTGACACTTTACGTACACTTACAGGAATGTAAATGTAAAACACAAATAATAATTAAATGAAAATCAATCCCTCCACACACATCACACCAGGAGCATAGTTACGAGCACTGTTTAGGTTATTAACAAGTAAATAGGTATATTTTCAGTGTAACACTTATTACTTGTTAAGTAAGAATGCCAATCGATAATCATAAAGAAATTCTCTTCATTTTAAGCCAGGACTCTAAATAAGTACAGATTAAAAATGTTCAAGCAACACACTTCTAGTATGTTCACCTTGCTGTGACACTGAATGTTGCTGAGGGGTAGAACATTCAAATCAATTCAATTCAATTATACATTTGTTGTTACATTCAAATTACAAAAATACAATAAAAAGTATGAAGGCAAGACAAGATGAGCTAAAGCCTGTAGTGGCTTCGCTCAAAGGTTACACTCAAATAAAATGCAAGAAATATAGAACAGAGGTTACTAAATGGACAGACAAACAAAAGCATAAAAACTATTAAACAAACAGTCAGACTGTTTAACTGGGGAAAATGCACAAATTGGTAAATGGTACAATTGCAAAACGGAGAGGAAACCTGTCAAATAGATCGAAATGATTTTTTTTAAATTAAATTTCTTTTATAGAATATCTGCTTATGAAATTGAAGAGCACAAATCTTGTGTGTGTTGAGAACAACTGTGAGGATGTATAACAGTAAGTTGTAAATACCTTATGACGCCATCGTCGCAGCCGGCTACCAGGGAGTTGACAGCAATCCCTTCTGGTGCATTTGAGAATGTCAAACACTGTACACTGCTATCACATACTCGCTTGGTTACCAGGCTTGCATTGACCGTCCACAGACGGACCTCACTACCTATTTCAACTGTAACAATGATACAAATATAAAGGTTTCATTTCAAGCTGAGATATTGTTCGGGACAATTAAGGCCAAATTAAAAAAGAAACATGTTTAGTGTCCCCAACCGCTTCCTTTTAAGAGACCGCCAACAACAACAACAACAAAAACATCCTCCTTCCTTTTTTCAAAAGGGCAGGATGCTAAACATGTTTTTATTTTTATTTTGCCTAATGGAAAAATATGATATGAAGATATTAAATCTCAAAGATAATTTGCAGTCTTGTACTTGAGACCTCAATCCTTGACTAGATCGTGTCGAACTTAAGTTTTAGAATATTGAAGTCCATTCAAAAGGGTCATTTCATTATTCACAATTTTGAAAGAAAATTTTAATAATCAACATTTTGCTGCCAAGTCTCGAGTGACAAATATTGAGTTTGAGATCCAATTCCGAGTCCAGATGGATGAGGCCTAGTCAAGATGTTAGAGTCTGTGTCCGAATCTACGAACATCTTGAACTCGAATCAAAGTTCAAGTCATCAAAAATGTGATTAGTCTCCGAGTCAAAGTCCGAGTCTGAGTCATCAAAAATGTGACTCAAGTCAGAGTCCGAATCATGAGTCAATCAACACTGCCAATTTGGTATAAAAACAAATTGTAAAAATTGTATTAACAAAATTATTCAAAACATCCACAAACTAGGTGTTACCATGGCCGGCTGCAATGACAATGTTGAAGACTATCATCCATATGAGCAGACTATTGAAACAAAGCATTCGTGTGAATCTTACCTGATTTAGAAGCTGTTGCAATATCACCAGAAACGTCGCTGACCGTCACGGCAGTTATACTGTCCAGTTGACCAGTCCCACTGTCATCACACAGGGATCTTACATAGCACAGTCTATTCAAGATATCAATAAAACAGGGCACCATACATGTAAATGAGAAAGTCACATGAAATAAAAGTATCCATTTATGTTGTATTTTAATTAGATTAAAACAGTCGGTTGAGGAGAAGCAGAAAGAGGAAAACTACTCCAAAATGAGGCTCTGTTATAGGTAAGGAAGTCTGACGTGAAGCAGTGTTATAGGTAAGGAAGTCTGAAGTGAAGCAGTGTTATAGGTAAGGAAGTCTGACGTGAAGCAGTGTTATAGGTAAGGAAGTCTGACGTGAAGCAGTGTTATAGGTAAGGAAGTCTGACGTGAAGCAGTGTTATAGGTAAGGAAGTCTGACGTGAAGCAGTGTTATAGGTAAGGAAGTCTGACGTGAAGCAGTGTTATAGGTAAGGAAGTCTGAAGTGAAGCAGTGTTATAGGTAAGGAAGTCTGACGTGAAGCAGTGTTATAGGTAAGGAAGTCTGACGTGAAGCAGTGTTATAGGTAAGGAAGTCTGACGTGAAGCAGTGTTATAGGTAAGGAAGTCTGACGTGAAGCAGTGTTATAGGTAAGGAAGTCTGACGTGAAGCAGTGTTATAGGTAAGGAAGTCTGACGTGAAGCAGTGTTATAGGTAAGGAAGTCTGACGTGAAGCAGTGTTATAGTAAGGAAGTCTGAAGTGAAGCAGTGTTATAGGTAAGGAAGTCTGAAGTGAAGCAGTGTTATAGGTAAGGAAGTCTGAAGTGAAGCAGTGTTATAGGTAAGAAAGTCTGACGTGAAGCAGTGTTATAGGTAAGGAAGTCTGACGTGAAGCAGTGTTATAGGTAAGGAAGTCTGACGTGAAGCAGTGTTATAGTAAGGAAGTCTGACGTGAAGCAGTGTTATAGGTAAGGAAGTCTGAAGTGAAGCAGTGTTATAGTAAGGAAGTCTGAAGTGAAGCAGTGTTATAGGTAAGGAAGTCTGAAGTGAAGCAGTGTTATAGGTAAGGAAGTCTGAAGTGAAGCAGTGTTATAGTAAGGAAGTCTGAAGTGAAGCAGTGTTATAGGTAAGGAAGTCTGAAGTGAAGCAGTGTTATAGGTAAGGAAGTCTGAAGTGAAGCAGTGTTATAGTAAGGAAGTCTGAAGTGAAGCAGTGTTATAGTAAGGAAGTCTGAAGTGAAGCAGTGTTATAGTAAGGAAGTCTGAAGTGAAGCAGTGTTATAGGTAAGGAAGTCTGAAGTGAAGCAGGTTATAGGTGAGGAATTTTAAAATGAGATTGTGTTATACGTTTAGGTAAGAAATTTTAGGAGACAATGCTACAGGAAGTAATTGAAATATGGCGATGTTATACCTGTTGAGGTCCCATATGATGCACAGTCCATCATTCCCAGCGCTAACCATGATGCTATATGGACGACACACACACAGACTGTTGATCCGTGCTGTATGACCAAACAGACGTACAGCTGCACCCACTACTTCAATGTTACATTGCTGCAAATACAAAGCAGTGAAAAGGTTAACCTATTGTTCTTCTTATGGCGAGTGGTGTCCTTGGCCAATGATGTCCAAGAGAGAAGTGTCCCCAGATCTCTGTCCCTGTTAATACACTTCGTTCTTATAGTTACAAATAATCATATTATACAATCACCCTGCAAACATTCCATATTAAAAAAACAAGAGTTAAGAGAATTTTGAGAAGGGCAGCTGTTTTTGGGACTATGGAGGGCTTTCTACCTCACAGGGAAAATACATTAATATTTTGGGGCATAAATTCCCACCCGTTAGTTTTTCGATAACCAAATCATACAACCAATCTACAAAAAGGTGAACCCATTATTATTTAGAAGGGTCAATACATTAGTTATGAATAATCACATTATAAAACCACCCGGCAAAAATACCATGTGAAAATGAGCCAGAACATCTGCTGCTACCTAGTGTCACAAAGGTTCCCGTTCAATCAAGTTTTTCTTGTAACAATCAGAGAGAAAATCTTTCTCTTATTTCTCCACAAATAGAAAAAATGCACAAATTCAAATCAAATTCTCAACAAAGTCAAAAATTTACACAGACCAAATACACAAGAATGATCGTCAGAATGCACAAATACAATTCAAATGCTAAACACAGTCAAAAATATAGAATACAATGATTTTAGTTCGAGCATTTAAAGAGAACAAAATACACAAAAAACAATATTCAGAATTTTACATCCCGATAAAGATGCAAACAATGAAATATATACATCAAATCATACAATTGGTCAACAATTAAAAACAGATTAGCATTATACGCACATCTAAGCTACAAAAATAAAAATATATAAATGCACACAATAAAGCAATATTTAGATCACTCAAACAATTTTAAAATGGCAAAATATAAATCAGGCAAGAGACACATGTCAAAACATAATAAAGAGAAGACATTTATGCAAAATGTGAAAATATCAGAACGTTTCTGGATCGCAAAAGATAAGAACAGAGGTACGATTTGAGGCAAGGGAACATCTAACGATGCCATAGGTCTGTAGGAATGCTTCTCACCTTGTCGGGGTTGTAGCGAGTAGGGTAAGCCGCTATGACCCCCGATAGGGATCCAGTAAACAGCAGTCTACAGTCCGAGACGGAGCTACAGCATGTGATCTGTAACATCAAGAAAGAAATTGAACTTCTGTTTTTGCAGCACTCGTATATCAAAGTCTATAAGGAACTTTACTGGCTAAATTTGTATGTAGAACAATCCAAAGTCAATGACATATTAAACAATCTCAATCACAAGTGTTTTAAGCAACACCCATAACAGCAACTACCTAGCAAAACGCAAACCCATTTTCACAGCTCTGCAAATCAGCAAATAATGCTTAGTAAATGAACCTGCTTAACCCCCTCCCCCCTCCATCCCAACCACGAGACCACGCCCCCCAAAAAGTGGGGACTACGACACCAACCACAACTTATACACTATGACAGGAAGCTTTGACTGGTAACTTGTTCTTGTGCTTAGTAGAGTGAGCTTTAGCTATGTTGTGTTTGTGAATAGTGTGTTTTAATATTCGCTACCTTATGGAGACTGAGGACAAAACCAAATAAGGGGAAAACAAAAAGTCTCCATTGGGGAATTCTAAAGAATGCGCCTCAAGAAATTTGTGTACAAAGTATGAGGGAGAATGTCAAGTACACGATCAAAGGAAAGAACAAAAGATATCTCCACAAGGATGTACAAAAACTACAACATATGTCATGTGGGTAAGCATTACATATGAAGTGTGGACCTGAGAACAAAAGAGGTCCACATAAAGCAGGGTTTTGAAACACTATGTGGACTTACACATGTCCACACAGGGTTTTCACCAGTGTTGAAGAACAGAATTTTCCTTAAGTGTACAGAACAAAGAAATGTCCACAGAGTGACTGCAACACAGAGCTGTGTGTGTGTGTGAGTAGGTATACGTATTCGAACCGGGGACTTATAACAAAAGAGGACAATAGGTCCACGGTTCGGGAAAGGTCCACGGTTGGAAAACGTGTACAAAACCAATGGGAGCTGTTGCCAAAAAGTTTGAGTATAAACAAAAGAGGGACAATAGGAGGTCCACGATTGCAGGTTGTTACACACTTGGGTGTGTGTGTATGTGTGGTAAAATGATACTATGCAGCATGCCCGTAGGGCAAAATAAACCCAGTCGAGTGAGTCGACCACTAGGAAAGGTGACATTTGACAAAAATGGTTGCATACATGAACTGCCTGACAGCAGAATCTGACAGACAATGAAACACTTAGTATTCAACAAGTTTGAGTTCTATGTGTTAGACTCAGGGCCCAATTTCATAGAGCTACTTAAGCACAAAATGTAGCTAAGCACAACAACATTATGCTTACCAGAATAAGGTTACCAGCCAAACTACCATGTCACATGTACAATTTGTGACTGGTATCCTACTCATTTATGCTAAGCAGAAAATGGTTAAGCAACATTCTCTGCTTAAGCAACTCTATGAAATTGGGCCCTGGTTTGATTCGTACCTTGTCCGTAGGTGTGGTATGAAGGAGATTGATAGGGAGTGACTTCCGCTTAGTGTGTACCCTGAGAATACCATCAGCATGACCCCAACTGATGATCCCTGACCATTTGATGTCCACTGCATTCATGCTACTCACTCCTACAAGATAAGTACAAAAATGTATTAATTGGTTTACTGCTACAATCACAAGGACATACAGTCCATAATATGCAGATAACGTAAATTTGATAAATTGGATTTGATAGATAAAATGTAAACAGACAGATGAATGTATATTTTAAAAATTTCAAAACCACAACATTAGCATGTTTAATAGACATTAAAGTCTTGGATAAAGAATATTTTTCATTTATTATTTCTGGCAATGAAACCAAGGATACCATATCAGTGAACTTAATCACTGTAGCTCACAAGCCTGAGGAAACCTGTAAAGTAGGGTGCTTGCAATGTGAACATGAAATACTGGGGTTAACCCCTACTCTTCCACGATAAGTGTTCCGGGTTCTTATACGTGCACTGCCAATCCTATTACACGGGACCTACGGCTGAATATCCCATCTGAAGGACAAGTTGTGTTTTACCCTACACCGATGTGTTAAGTCAGTGGGGTACCTGCTGCTAATTTATTTGATTTGATTTGAACTGGCCTTTGAAGTGCTACCGGTCATGCTTGGTGGTCTAGTGGTATGGCATCTGCATGCTCTAGAATGGCAAAGGTCGTGGGTTCAAATCCCACTCGAGTAATATGTCCTGAGTACTAGGAATTGGGAAAGTACTTTGTGTATACAGTGCTTAGCACACATCGGTGAACGTTAAAACCCAATTAACACTGAGCATGTTGTCTAGGCTTTATTGAGTGTATGGCATAATTCAATTCAATTCAATTTAAAAAACTTTATTTATCCTAGATATTAAGGCAATTACAAAAGATTAGACAGCTCCATAATAAAAACAGTTTTAAAAATACCAACTAGGGCAACACCACAATAAAAAGAAGTATACAAAATAGCATATACATATTTACATATAAAACAATCAAAATTATGTACATGAACGAAAGAAAGCAAGGGAATGGAATGAATCAACAAAATTATAATTGCACTGGAAAATTTGATGGAAACATGAAGCAGAGCATCAACCATTCAAAAGTTTGGTTGCCACTGGAATAAAAGAGAGCTTCATCAATGGCATCAATGGTGCTGGGTGCAAGATATGACTGGGTTTCATAGCTACCTTTCTCTTTGCTGTACATCAACAGAAGGCAGAGGTGTTGGGCCACTGCGCAGACATCACCCGTGGGTAACGGGTGAAGGTACTCCAGGGGTACTGGGTACTGCTTCTGGAAACGAATAACGGGATCTTGGGAAGAGGCTGAACCTAGATAGTTGCCCCATTTCATACCCTTCACTGTGTTCACCGGTCCCTGTAATAACAATCAAAATTTAACATTTAATATTGCGACTTCTGCATAAATAAAATACACCAATTCGTTGTGTGCCGGGAAGAAGGACATACCAAAACAGTTACCGTTAAAGAGCGTAAACAATTAATGTATAAAATTGTGTTTTCAAGAAGTATAAATAGTTAGTTTTTTGTTTTTTTTTTGGGGGGGGGGGGGGGGTTTGGGGGGGTGGTTAAAAAAAAAAAAAAATCTGGGGGAAAAACGAGAAAACACATCCCTGAAACTAACGTACCCAAACACTTGAATCTGGACTTGCGTTAGCCTTCACCGTCTGCTGTCTCTGGCTGAGACCGACTAGTATACCCACGGTCCCCATCCCAAAGTTATCAGGGAAGATGTCTGCTTCGATACGGGGCGGATGGTAGTTGACAAACAGCTGCATGGGTGTCTGTCCGTAGGTCTTAATCATCGTCTCTACTGCTCTTTGCTTCACTGGATCTTGAATACATGTCGTGTCAATACCAAAGTATGTCTGGAAGAAAATCAACCCCAAGAAAATATCAACTGTTGTCTTAAAAAATACGTTCGGGCTTTGTCACACAATGGAATTTCTAAAGGCAACTCAGTAATAATAATAATAATACAAAGCATTTATGAAGTGCTCTAACTAACCAAAGAAAGTAACACAGCTTCACACAAAATTAAACAAGCAAAAAGGAATATACAGAATAAGCAAAATACGTGAGTGATTAATTAAAAAAGTGAGTTTTTAGAGATTTTTTGAAAACTGCTAGTGAGGTAGAGTGGCGGATGTTGTGAGGTAAATTGTTCCAGAGTTTTGGGGCAGCAGCGTGGAAGCTTTTTTCGCCAGTGACAGTACGGGTTTTGGGAATGACGAGTAATATGGTATCTGCAGATGATCGGAGGCTTCTGGCTGGCTGGTACAGTTGAATGAGTTCCTTTAAGTATGAAGGTGCAGGGTCAGTATTGAGACATTTGAAGACCAGGGTCAGTATTTTGAAGTTAATTCGGTTGGAGACTCATCCAATGAAGATCATGAAGGATAGGAGTGACACTGTCATATTTGTGAGCCTGGTAAATCAGTTTGGCGTCACATGTTTGGAGCAGTTGAAGGCGTTTACAGTCAGCAGATGATATCCCAGATAGAGAGAAGTGACTTAGCATAACCGAGCCGAGATGTTACAAGAGCTCTAATAGCAGCATGGCAAGATGGTTTATCAATGTACAGGCAGAAAACTGCACTATATCAAAAGGAAACAATTTGGCAGCACAACAGTGACTAAAATATCCTAAGAAAATTATGTGAAATGTAAATGTGAATGTTTGCTCCTTTTGGAGATTGTCTGGAACTGGCTGCCAGTAAATTGCCTCGTGTGACATTTGGAATTTAGAATTTTAAAATTTACAATTTATTGACCGCAACATAAAAATACAGAAATTTAGTTTTTATTAGCACATAAAAATAGAAAATTCATTTAGTTTTAAACATTAATTTAGAGACGTTACACAGATTAAAAGGACAGAAATATACACACTCAAATAAAACATCTACTTAAATACGAGCAAATTGGGCCACACACACACACAAGTGTGTAACAGCCTGCAATCGTGGACCCTCCTTTGTTCAACTCTTTGTGATAGCAACCGTGGACCACAATGCTTTCCTTTGTGATAGCAACCGTGGACCTATTGTCCTCTTTTGTTATAGGTCCTCTTTTGTTATAGGTCCCCGGTTTGAATGTGGTTACCTACTCACACACACACACCCACACAGATAACCCCCCCCCCCAGATAATAGAGGCCATTCCCCATTCATAAGCAATCCCCGTCTTTACTAAAAACACAACCACATGAGGGAAATGTGTCAAAGAAAGATGATCCAACTTACAGCAGGGTGAAAGACGTTCACAGCCTCCACAGCTAACGACCCCTGCTGTTTGACCCCAAAGACCAAATCCACCCAAGCGTGAAGGTACTCAGAGACGCAGACCGACTCCAGAGCCTGCCGATGGATCTGGGTGAATAACCGGGCACTTCCCTTAGCCCATGGGGGTAGATTAACATGGTTGACAACCATACCGGACTGGCGGACACCAAAATGGAATCCTAAAATAGACAGAAATAGAAAATTAGAAAATAGAATTAGCTGTTGCAAACTGCTTACCAACCAAAAGGACCTGTGGTATAAATGCAAAAATTAGTTAATGGCCTGATGTTTCGACCCTAGCAGAGTCTTTCTTTTTAGCCTTCGAGAAAGACTCTGCTAGGGTTGAAACATCAGGCCACTAACTAATTTTTGCAGAAATAGAAAAAATATCATCAAATCAAAATCTGTAGGATTTTAAACTTTGCATGGTGGGAGTATAATCAGGTGAGGTTTGCGGTAGCACCATGTGTAAATCTCTTTTAAGTAGTGTTGGTTCTGAAAAGAACCGGTGGTTGGCAACTCAACGTTTCCATCAGTATGCTCTGATCGTCTTCAGGAGAAAGCTGGACTCTGTTGCTAGTTGCTGCTTAAGTAATGCCTTGGAGATTAACTGGTAGTGGGCTTGGCTCGATGGTGCGCGAAGGCAGGAACCAGAACATGATAAGCTGGGCTTAGTTCGGTGAAGCTGGGAAAGGTTGAAAAAAGGCGAAGGCTGCACCTTCATTAAAACCTGCTACTTCGGCCAAAAGGACAAACAGGCCACCTGCCCAATCTGGCCAGTCCCTGTCGGTCCCGACAAATATTCTACGTAAAAGCACCTTGTCATTCCGGCACCTGCCCAACCTGGCTAGTAGCCAAATTTTCATTGCATTTCAACCTTCACATGGAGACCAATTAAGAACTCACTCCACAGCAGTAAAGTTAATAACGAGAAGTCCCCTCGATCCACTAAGTGAAAGTAGTAGTCCCAGACGATTTCCTACCTTCCGCCCAGGTAGTAGTTAGTAAGCAGGACAGTTCTTTTCAGAACTGAGAAGTCTCCCGAAGTCTCCTGAATAATCTACTCCGCGGCAGTAGAATAAATAGCAAGACAAGTTCTCAAAGAACAAAATCTACCTAGCAAGTAGATATACACATGGTGTTACCGCAATACCAAATATACATTGATACCTCACCATGCAATGCCTTCACACAGTTGACTTACCCTCGTTGTTGAGAAAGAATTCTGGCAAGAAGAAGAACTCTGGGATGAGTTCCTTGACGTCAGTGGAGGATTGGAAGGAAGAGAGTCTCCAGGAGGTATCCACAGAGTGGAAAGTACGGTCCGGAAGGTCAAAATGGTTGTCTGTAACATCAAAATAAAAATACAATCATAATTTGATTCACACTTCGATCATCAAAATTTGTTTATTTAAAAAATTTTCACATGATGAAATTCCAATAGGAATTTTCACTGATAGACAGAATGGTAGGCACAGTAGACCTTTCTTTGGCAATGTCACTGCAACAAATACAACAATTTATCATTCAATACAAAAATGCTTTCAAATTACCTATATCACAGATTAACCAATGGTGCTACCGGCCCCCAAAAAGTACACAAAATGTTTTAGTCAAAAGGGCAAATTAACAATAGACAATACAAAGGTCAGTATACAATCTCATTTTCATGTTAAGCAAAAATAGACAAAAATAGACAAAAATAGACAAAAATAGACAAAAATAGACAAAAATAGACAAATAAGGAAAACTGTACCATGAGAGAAATGTTTACTGAAACAGTGCAACTTGGTCAAAATAATCCAATGGACCATAAAAACAACTCGTATTGCCGCAATCTTTGGCAACAAGAAAATAATAAACAAACGGTGGAATTTAAACACATGTTAATTTGCCTTAATATTCAGTCAATATTAACGTGAGGCCGTATCCGAAATGGCGGCTACAGCTACGGCTGAGACTGTTGCTAAGTGTGTTGCTAAGGACATGACGTGGAAATCCAGCTCGCTCATGTTTCAGAATATTTGACCATGAAATGGTCTATTGACTGTGCAAGTCTAGCACATATTCAAATATTTCGACACAACAATTAAAGTGCACAATTGTGTTTCTTTCACACAAAAACCCATGTACCAGGTTCCCAAAAGAAGACTTGCATAGTCTATACCATGAACATTCAACAAGAACTAAAACACAAAACAAACTGGGCCAGCTTCGGAATTTACAACCCTCTTATGAGATCCCTGCATAAATCCCTTGTTAATTGTCATCCGAACACAATGAACAGTCATTATTATTATTATTATTATTATTATTATTATTATTTATTCAGCCAACACAACGATACAAGACAATACAAAAAATAATTCCAGATGGGCTTGGAGAATCAAAAGCAAAGTATTGTGGTCCGTAGACCTGCCGCCCCACATCTGGTTGTAAAAACAAGTAGAGTAAAGTAAAATAAAACAATTTATGTAAAAATAAAAGATAAGGAAATTAACTATAAATAAAAACATGTACATGTACATCAAAGGTTAAAAATTTAAATATAACATTTAAAGCATGAAATATGTGAGAGTGAAATATGTGAGAGTAAAACCAGTTTTTAAGAGTGGAAAAAGGGGGCTAGGGGAAAAGGAAAACTGAAGAACATTGTGATGTGAAATTAAAATGCACAAGATGAAATGAGATGAAATGAATGAACTCACCTTGATATTGAAGGAACATCTTAGTGAACGGTGGCAAGCGAACCAAGTACTGCAGCACCGTGCCACTATTGGAGTAGTGGGAGCCATAGTGGTACGGCTTGGTCCAGAACATCGTCTGCCCCATTCGGAAGCCCTTGAGTTTTTGGTACTCCTCATTCAGAAACTGAATAATGTAATCATTTGTAAACAAATCCTCAAATTTACATGGCCCTGGTATCCACCAATTAT
This sequence comes from Leptasterias polaris, assembly GCA_037783415.1. Taxonomy (NCBI): domain Eukaryota; kingdom Metazoa; phylum Echinodermata; class Asteroidea; order Forcipulatida; family Asteriidae; genus Leptasterias; species Leptasterias polaris. Next base: position 3,393,702 of record JAZGTN010000092.1, on the reverse strand, counting down.
AACACATAGCATGAGAGAACCTTTTTTAATCGTAATATCGTAATCGTAATATGTAGCGTAAAAAGTTACATGCGCCACAAGCACCATCTCACCCCTCACAGGTACCATTTACTCCTGGGTGAAGGAAAGTAGTTTCAGCTCAGTGTCTTGCTCAAGGACACAAGTGTCATAATCAAGGCTCCATTTTATAGCCACTTAGCAAAAACAATTTTATATACCAGAATAAGGTTACCAGCCAAAATACCATATTTCACACTGTCCTGGTTTCCTGCACAGTTTTGCTTCGCAGAACATTGTTCAGCAAACTTTTCTGCTTACACAGCTTTATGAAATTGGGCCCCAGGATTTGAACAAACAATCTGATAAGCTAAGCCATCAGAAGCCCAGTAGTATTTAAGAATGTCATTTGAAATACAACTTGCACGAACCTTGTAGTTCTCCTTGTACCTCGTCTCCATAGCCTGTGTTTGGACAGCAACTGGTCTAGTCAAGTCCCTGCAACAAAATGGAACGTCAACAATTTAACAGGATTGTCAGTTGCATAGCAACAAATAATATTAATAACTAATTCTTATATAGCACATTTTTACAATAACGTCTTAATGCGCTTTACATTAGTGTCCTGGTCATTGGGCCAATAACATTCCTTTAATCTTTCTCAGCTCCCTGGGGAGTATACAACCCAGAGCTGCCGTGGTGCTCAGAAGGTTTTTTCAAGCACAATATCAACTGCAAGTACCCATTTATACCCCTGGGTGAAGAGAAGCAATTATAGCAAAGTGTCTTGCTCAAGGACACAAGCATCATGACCGGGACTCAAACCCACACCCCGATGACTAAACCACAAGAACTTAAATCCGATGATCTAAACCACTCGGCCATGACACCCTACAAAGACTGCTTCCATTACTTGACAGCCGCTCTCCGGTCGGCTCTTTGGGTTGCTAGGGATGACCATGACTTTGTGTCGATTTCCCTCCATATCAGATTTCTCTTGATTGTATCTTTGTATCAGAGGCATGGACAGCCTCGTCTGCTCAATCATTAGGGTTTAGGGATATTTAAGCCCCTCCCCAAGCACCCTAGGTACACACCTGTATGACTTGGGATCCATTAGATCCAAGACATTGCCACTATAGACACATGGTATGAATGGGAACGCTGGATACAATGGAGGGGGGGGGGGGGGGGGGGGTTATGATTATCATTCCTACACACCTCTCCAAAATATGACCTGCTTCCCCAAGTAAGCCCCTCCCCCAATCACCTAAGGTCACTTGTCTGTATCACTTGAGATCCATTACATCCAATGCATTGCAGGTATAGTTACACAGTATGAACGGGAACACTGGATACTGCATGAGATCATTGAAGGAACAATTGGGGGAGAGGGGTGATTATCATTCCTACAGGCCTCTCCAAAACATGCCCCCGCTTTTCCAAGGTAAGCCCCTCCTCAAGCACCCTAGGTACACACCTGTATGACTTGGGATCCATTAGATCCAGGACATTGCTGGTATAGTCACACAGTATGAACGGGAACACTGGATACTGCATGAGATCATTGAAGGAGCGGCCAGCTTGTTTGTTCAGCTGCGTCAGGTACTCGTAGTTAGTCATCTGGCCCATACGCCATGCCTGAGTGATAGCTGAGATGTCATCTACCTCCACCAGATTGGGAAGGTCGCAGGATTTGATTTGCTGGTACAGTGTGTCGCGCTCCTATAAAATGAAGTTAAAAGACAATCTCTTTGGCAACTCTCACTCTCAACAACTTTCAAGCTGAAGTACAAATTGGTTATTATCAAGCAAAATAATAGTTTTGTTTGTTTTGGCTGATTTCTACAAGCTTCTGCTTATTAAAACAGCCCCATACTCCATACATTTATTTCATTTATCCTGCTTTTTGCTACTTATTTTTTTAATTTTTTTTATATGAGATATCGCCTTACTCACAAGGCCACGGACGGCCACTTCAAGGTGAGGGCTACACATAACTGATTTGACACCAGGGGCACGTTGCCTCCTACCCATGGGGCTGAAACAGGGTTACCCCCTTCACAGTCCATAAGGATGTAGGCATGGGTATCATCCACTAGGAGCCTGGCTGGTAGAGCAGAATGCACTACCTTCCCAACTTTTTCGAAGCAATTATGGTTAAGTGCCTTGCTCAGGGGCACAAGTGTCATGACCGGGTATCGAACCCACACTCTGCTGCTGAAAACACCAGAGCTTAGGTCCGGTGATCTAGACCGCTCGGCCACGACACGCCATTGTTATTTTTGCTTTACTCCATAAATACATTGTCGATATTTTTCATAGAAGAATGGAAATAAATGTGTTTCTGAATTGAATTGAAATTGAAAGGTTTCAAACTGAAATCTCACTGATCATAAAGCTAACACAACTAACAATCTTCCAGAGAAAGATCTACCTTTAAAATACAGTGAAAGTCATTTCAAAAATAAAAGTATTTGTAGACCCTTTTTTTGATTGCCAAAAATAGAGTCTTAAATTGTACCTTTGTGTTCTCGAACGCCAGGAGCAATGTCTGCCCGTTAGTAAGGAAAATCTCCAGTGCATGGTCTCGGAGTTGATACCAACGAAGATGAAGTTCTTTGATGTCTTCATAGAGCCATGAGATGGTCAACATATCACGGTCAAACGGGTTCACCTGGAATAGATTGGGATATAAAACACCATTCAGTACTGACCCCTTGCATGCACGCCAGATGCCGGAAATGCGCCACGCTCCCATTTTGGAGTTAGTCAATAGGTAAGCATGTAAGCACCGTGTCAGCTAAAATTCGCAATTCACTATGTACACAGTTTAACACACTGTGACGTTGACTCCCAAAATGGCGCAACCGAGATTATTGTGACAATGACATCAGGTGGATTTGGTCAATAATGTTAACTTGAGGGAGTTCACAAAGATGTTTAAAATCCCTAAGACTGATCCATTGACTACAGCACTAACTCTTGATTCAACATGCATATGTCTTTTTTAAGCCTCCTGTGCGCAGATATGATCTAAGCTGAAACTGAAACTGCCTTCTTTGTATTCTCTCTATGGGGTAGTTGGCTAGTATAGTGATTAAGTTTGCTTTTCTGAGAATCATTGGCTTCACAACCTGAATAAACAAGTATTTAAATGAAATTAATGTGGCCCTTGACCCATAAGTTGTAATTATTATTATTGTTGTATATTTGGTTTGCGGTCACACCATGTGTATATCTACTTGCTAGGTAGATTTTGTTCTTTGGGAAGTTGTCTTGCTTGCTATTTATTCTACTGCCGCGGAGTAGATTATTCGGAATTCGGGAGACTTCTCAGTTCTGAAAAGAACTGTCCTGCTTTTTAACTACTACCTGGGCGGAAGGTAGGAAAATTGGCCGGGACTACTACTTTTGCTTAGTGGATCGAGGGGACTTCTCGTTATAAATTTCACTGCCGCGGATTGAGTTCTTAATTGGTCTGAACGTTTCGACTAGCTTGATCTAATCATCGTCAGGAGATTTTATTATTGTTGTTGGTTTATTCATTTGAAAAGGCTGACACTATTCAATTTACATAGTTAAACATTTACAAAAGCGAGGTAAAAAATAAAAAAATTAAATAAGCCTACCTGTATTATCTGGCTGTCTGGGAGTTCTTCACTCACAAAGTACATGCTGTTTACTCCTGTCAAAACACACATTCAGAAATGTTAATAAGAAGGCTTTGAAACATTAACTGGTGGAAATTACCAACTGCAATAACTCCCTTAAAATCAGCTTGAAATCTGGCTTCTACCAGTTTGAAAATTTACGAAAAAATAACAGCCTCATCTTTCTACCAGTGTTTATTGACAAGGCCACGTTATCAATATGCTAGTTAGTTCTCTACTGTTTACCAAGCACTGTGTGTAATGTTCTACCATAGAGTCTGGTCCTTGCTCTATGGTTACTAAAATGTATAACAAAGATCCATGTTTAAAAGATCTTCTTTCTTTTGTGTCCCACTACATTATCTCTCTTTATATCCCATTTTGTAAAAACTATGACTGCAGGAGTTGATTTCATAAAGAGCTAAGATTGATCTTAAGCATGAATCAATCGTAATTGCTAAGTGAAGTGTAATGTGGCAATACAGATCACTATGGTATTATTGACAACTCATCTTCGGATGAATCTTAGTACTTTGTAAAATACAAATCTGAACTTATGAACGGTTTCTTTTTGGAAAAGAATTGTTAGTTTCCTCTTCAATGTATTCCCTTACCTTGAAGCAAATCTCCCTTAGTCTCCAAGGCAGGTGTCACCATCTTACAAAAGAAGGCACAGCTAAAACAAACAAGATATATACAACAGTTACAAGAGACCCAGGGCTCAATCTTAAAGCCAGCCCAGCATACATTGTCCATTAAAAGCTGTTGAGGGCCAGAAGAATGCTCTTCCATCACACATTCAATGCAGCCCGCAGCTAGGAATCTTTTAAGTCATTGGTGAAAACGCATTTGTTTGGTTCTTATTATGGGAGTCGTTGTTTGCTTTAATTCTTAACCGTCTCTTTGTACCTTTTTAACATAAATTTGTCTGTTTTCTGGTACTGTTTTTTACAAGTGTACAGTGTGCTGAGATAATTGTATGTGGTGCACTTAAAACAAAAAATGGTTAGATGATTAGATTCAGGTCTCACATGCATTTGAACATTTTTGGGAACTTGCCTTCCCATGAACATTGCTGTAACGTGTGACGCAAACCAAAGTGCACACTTTGACAGTTCCCAATGTTTAAATCAGTGCAAGACTTGCATAGTCTAGTACAACCCTCCTACTGTCTGACCATTTATTACCATCCACTGTCGTTTTGAACGAAGATAGAATGTTGTGAATTCAATCCTCACAATACACAGTCAACCCTCCTACTGTTTGACCATTTCATATCATCCAATGTGATTTTGAATGATAGATAAACTGTGCCAGCCTGCAATATGATGTCATGTGATTATTTGTGAGTCCAGTGGTAGATTTTCTGTTTGGATGTTTGACACCACAACATGGTCATTATCCACGAATAAGAGCATAGGGTTTCATGGCCCCCTCCAAGGCTTTATCTAACAGACAACAATTTAATCCGGCTCTACTAAATTTTCCTTTGCTTTGTTTTAAAAACAAAACCATTTTCTCAAACTAACCCAGGAAAACCATTTTCTGAAACAATCAAAAACAATTATTCCCCCCCAAAAAACCACAAGGGAAACTGACTGGGTAAATTTTAAATGATTCGGGTTGAACAAAGAAAAATTTACTAGAGCGGGATTCGAACCAATGACCTCCCTATTAACGTGCCGGCACTCTACCAACTGAGCTATCTAGCTCTATGTTTGCAGTCTCCCTATTTTGTCGATATCTTTGTTCAGGGGTGCCAGTCAGAAGCCATACAACCACTAGCGGCCGTGTAGCCAAGGATCACACCCAAGTTTACGATACAACCTGGGAAGCGGCAGCCAGGGGATCACCAAAAAAACTTACAATCTATAACTCACCTTATTTTCTCATTCTTCTGCAATCTCCGTTTAAACTCTGAGGAATCTGACGACTGCAAGGAGTCTTCAAAGAGGTAATTTAAGGGCAGTGTGGGCTCTGACTGGTGCCCTTCACGCAGCTGGGGAATGAAGAACTTGGCTGGTATGTGAAGGTGGCATCTCTGAAGACGTCGACGGACACGCCCTGGTCCTTCGGTAGGGTCTAGGCTCCATGAGGATGGGTAAGATCTTGCATCATACCAAATGGCCCTGTTACAGATATTGTGGTTTATTATTAAAAATAAATAACAATATGCGGATTTATATAGCACTATTAACACCCAAAGGAACTCTTAAAGCACTCACAAATTACTTTTTATTTTACAGGTATGCAGAGCTATGTTTGTAATTTTAAGACCCATTTATATTATATATGTAGCACCTTGTAACAGTTTATAAGGTGCTGAGGCTCAAGCTCAATGCAGCCAACCATGCCAAAAACACTAGGGCAAACCCATTCTCTTTCTGTTAAGTGTACTTGGTTCTTTTAAATTGAATCTAAAGGACTTACCAATAATGGTTAAGTGTCTTGCTTAAGGGCACACGTGTCAAGACAGGACTCAAACTTACACTCTGCAGGTCAGAAACACCAGAACTTGAGTCCGGTGCACGTGTTCGGTGCACGTGACCGCTTGGCCACTCAGTGATGGGGAGATGTGGGACCAGTTGCGTAAAGGAGGCATACGCCTTTATTGAAATGGTTATTTATAGAAGTATTTTCCCAATTTTGATTGGCAACCCGGCCTTTGCAAGTATAAATTGGAAAAGAAAGACGTACCTTTCATGTGTCAAGCTTTGTATAAGATCCTGCCATGCTGATCTGACATCCAGGGAGCTAGCTATCGTACTCTTCAGAAACTCCAAGAATCGTAATCTCTGGCCATTCTGATACGCAGCTACCAACTGTACAAAATACAAATAACACCGACTAATCCAACAATCTTATACTCATTTCAAAATCTGTTTGTAACAAGTTATGTTTCTTGTCATTACGGGAAAGCTCCTTTAAAGAATTTCCAAGTTTGGCCACAAAAACTCAGAAAGTATACATCCTTTTCACAGAGTGGATGTGTTTACATTGAATTACTTAGGCCATTAAACTTAATGATGAGCAGTTAATCTGCCTAAGACAGTCAGCAGCCCTACTGGTTTGTGCATGATCCAATTAAGTCCACTGTTTGGAAAAAAGAATTACATGCAGTTAACAGGTGTGAGTTGCAAGACAAAAAGGATATTTAATTTTAGCCTCTTTCTTTAATGGAGTTTTCCTGTAATGTTAAACAAATAAGGGGTTTTCTGTCAATCTGCCTCAAACTTGGAGGCACTCAAGGTACCCCGCTACAACAAACGCTAAAACAAAAGAGAAGAAACAGAAATGCTGATGTTAGGAATTTACACCCATTTGGAAAAAGGGCAGATCACAGGCATGATGGGAAACATGCACCAGGCAAAGATGTCCAATAAGATGGAGTAAGGATGGATGTTGGAAAAGCCTCATATTCTGGGTATAGCTTGAGTGCATGGATGAGAACTTCAGAAAAACATGTTTCATACTCATACACGATGATAGGACTAACCAAATTAATGTAATTTTTGACACTTTATTCTTTGTACTGAGAATTAGGTACTTTTGACAGAAGTTCATTGCAGCTGTTGGCTTTTAAAGTATCTGTCATAAGTATTGCTTTTTCAGAAAGAAAAAGGTCCATTACTAATAAGGGTTGGTTGAGAGTTTTGTTTTTTGTAATAAGTCTTTATTTACAGAGTCTGAGGAGAGATGGGGCTGGGGTTGGGGTTAGGGTTGGGGTTAGGGTTGGGGCTGGGGTTGAGGTTAGGGTGGGGTTAGTGTTGGGGCTAGGGTTGGGGCTGGGGTCGGGGTGGGGCTGGGGTCGGGGTAGGGTTGGGGTCGGGGTAGGGTTGGGGCTGGGGTCGGGGTAGGGTTGGGGCTGGGGTCGGGTTGGGGCTGTGGTCAGGGTACGGTTGGGACTAAGGGGTTCTACCAGTTGTACCATTTCTGGTTGTAATAATAAGAGTTATAATTAATAATATTATCTTGGAATTTGGCGGGCAAAGCTTACCTGGGTGACCTCCATGGCTGAATTAGCAACCTCCCTTGACAACGTGTCCAGCTTACTCCAAGCAGTGGCACCACCATCCAACCTCTGTTTCATGTTTGTTTCCTGTACAGACTGCTCATCAGATACCAACTTCTCAAGTTCCTGTGCACAGCAAACAGTCAATAATATGTGAACTACATAGACCTCTTGCACACCCACAGTAAGTTAAGTTCTGTTTTTCCGTATCTGAACAAACAGGCCCCTTGAAATGTATGCTAAAAATGCAATATGTCAACTGTGAACCCCAATTGGTGTAGCCTAGTACAATGACATCATTTGCAAGAGGGTATATGAGTATAGATAGTGCATAGCATGACGGCAAAATCAAGTACATAGGTTCTTAACCCTATTACTATTAGTATACTATCCTGGCCCATGCCACAATATTTGGGATGTCGTGGCCGAGCGGATAGGAACACCGTACTCAAGCTCTGGTAATCCTGATCAGCAGAGTGTGGGTTCGAGTCCCAGTCGTGACACTTGTGTCCTTAAGCAAGATACTTGAAAATTATTGCTTTGTCCTTCAGATGGGACGTAAAGCCGTTGGTCCCGTGTGTTGTGTAATGCACGTAAAAGAACCCAGTGCACTTATCGTAAAGAGAAGGGGTTCGCCCCGGTGTTCCTGGTTTGATTGGCTGCATATTGCGCCACAGCACCTTGTAAACTATTACATGGTGCTTCGTAAAGGAATAGGTCTTATACTTCAACACTTGGCTTCACATCCCTTATAGGAAAAATACTGAGCGCTTTGAGACGCCCGTCAAATACATAGTGCCTATCACACATCAGTGTTAGGGTACAACCAAAATTATTTTCTTTATCCCATTTGATTTCTTTTTTAAAGAAATCGCCTAACATCACGAGGCTGGACGGCCATTTCAAGGTCAGAGCTATACTTAACTGATTTGAGCTGTCAACCCAAATCAACTGTCACCAGGGGCACGCTGCCAGCTACTCCTGGGGCTGTAAACAGGGTTACCCCAATCATTGTATCATCCACTAAGAGCCTGGCTGATAGAGCAGAATGCACTACCTTCCAAACTTATTACGAAGCAATTGTGGTTGAGTGCCTTGCTCAAGGGCCTTGCTCAAGGGCCTTGCTCAAGGGCACAAGTGTAATGATTACATATAACATTGACATCGCAACTCACTTTTGCAACTCTGTCTCTTGTCGTAGTATCCATATCTTCAGGGTAGAGTGGATGGAAACCACACTTCTCTAGGATGTCCATTAGCTTCTGGCATAGCTTCTTGTCGGCTTTGGTTAGCTCTGAGGCGTGGTGATGCAGCAGGTCGAAGAGGTATAACTCAAACTTACCAAGGTGGTGCTGTGACTGAGTGACAATGAACAAACAGTTCTTTTTATTTATTGAATGGGTTTCCTCCAACAATAGTTTTGGTTAAGAGTGCATCATTGGTTTATTGAAGAGCACATTCTTTTCAATCCTCTAGTTTCAAGAAACATTTTTGACTCAAAAGGGATGGTACTTTATTGGTTTATTGAAGAGTACATTCATTCCAATCTTCTAATTTGAAGAAAATTCTGTACATCTAAAGGGATGGTATAAGTGGTTTATTTCAAGCCACTAATTACACGAAATATACACGTTTCTAAAGGGATGATACATAATTGGTTTTTGGTAAAGTACATTCATTCCAGTCCTATAGTTTCAAGAAACAAGAATCTATTGTAAACAATAACACATCTTTGCTCGATGGGAGTGGGTATTCAATCGAAAACTCTATATATATATATATATACAAAGGATTAACAAATTCTACTGTGAAATTTTCTTGAAGAAAGGGCCAGCACTGTCCAGAAAACAGCATCGGTCTTTTCTCCCATGGTATGTCTAGTATTTCTAATCTTACAGATAATAAAAAAAATAAAGCAAATCTCACTTTCAAGCCTACCTGCAAGTTGGAGTTAAGTACAGCCTGAAGTATCCGATTGGAACTAGGTATGCGTGCGATCTTGAGCAGGTAGACCCTGATAGATGTGGCTTGCTTGGGGGACATCATGTGGACTAGGAGGCGGTGAAGCTGGAGGCGGAGAGTTTCTCGGGATGACCATACGATGGTCTCCCACTGCTTACGCTGACCGAGCTTCCTCTCCTGGGAGAAGGAATGATTACATCACTTAATCTAAAGTAGCAGGCTGATTAAAGGCATTTAAGATCCTACATAATGTATTTTCGGATCCAACAAACACTTGGCCCAATTTCATGGCTCTGCTTGCCGCCGAATTCTGTGCTTGCGATCACCATTCTCCGCTTACTGAGCAAGCGCCGAATTTCTGCACTAGCTGTGTAAGTGTAGAATGCCTAGTAAAGTGGACTACGCAAGCCCACAAGCAAAAATTCCCTACTAACCCGTGAAATACGCTTGATGTAAGCGCAGAATTCCCTGCTTCCTTAAGCGCCGATTCTTTGCTGATGGATTGAGAAGTGGGGATCCCAGATAACACTTATTAACAGAAGATTAGACGATAGAGGCAGTAGGGATCTTTCATAACTCATACCAGGGTTAAAAACACCAAAACTAAAGTTCTTGGTTTCAATGGGTGTCACCCCCCAGGTACGTTTGTGTTACATCAGTTCAGTGAACATTCAATCAGGAATTTTAGAAATAGACATTATTAATAATGGTTCCATTTCTACTAGAAACTGTTTTGAGATCTGATTTCGGACCTGGCAATCCCTTTATCAATTTGAGACCAATACACACATATAAGAAAATGCCTCCTTTCTGATAAAAGTTTTATTTTCAAATTCAATTAAAAGTTTTGTGGAAGTATAGACCATATAACATCTAAAGCTTTGTGGACATTGTTTTATTCTTGGGTCTACTCTTTGTGTGTAATGCTTGCTTGCTCACCATGGTAGCAAAAAAAGCATCCGTCAAGAGGTGGAAGAGGTGTTTGCATAGCTGCTTGTAGGTGGACTCTGGTGGCTGGAGATAACTATCATCGAGACTCACTGATGAAGCTGGTTTAGACTGGCAGATCAGGCTAGGATCTGCAGGTAATTATCATTATAATCATAAACGGTTATGGGTTTAGAGGCATTGAATGGTGAGGTATCAATGTATATTCAGTTTGCGGTAACACCATGTGTGTATCTACTTTGCAGTGTAGATTTGTTCTTTGAGAACTTGTCTTGCTATACAAATTTGTTTATTGAGAATTTGTCTTGCTAGTTCGATTTGTTCTTTGAGAACTTGTCTTGCTATTTCGATTTGTTCTTTGAGAACTTGTCATGCTATTTCGATTTGTTCTTTGAGAACTTGTCATGCTAGTTCGATTTGTTCTTTGAGAACTTGTCATGCTAGTTCGATTTGTTCTTTGAGAACTTGTCTTGCTAGTTCGATTTGTTCTTTGAGAACTTGTCTTGCTAGTTCGATTTGTTCTTTGAGAACTTGTCTTGCTATTAAGATTTGTTATTTGAGAGCTTGTCTTGCTAATTTGGGAGACTACTTAGTTCTGAAAAAAACTGCCCTACTTAACTACAACTTTCATGTAGGGCACTGCTGGTAGGCAAATGCAGACAGATACAGAAGGGGAAATAATGGTTGATTGAAACAGATAAGTCTTCTTGAATGACGGTTGGGGAGTTTATTCCAGAGTTTAGGAACAAAGATGACCAAGGCTTTGTCAGACAAAACGTTACTTGTTTTTAACTGTAACAGTAGAGTGGTATCAGAGCGAGATCATGGATAACAAATCTTATGTTACCTGAATTCATTTTAAAAATTGGTTAGTTAAATATCCAAGTAAAATTTGATTAGTTTCAATTTTTAAATTCCCAAAATCTAAACGTCATACCGGTACCAATTCTCCACAGGAACATTTTCTGCAAAAAAGTACTGTCAAAGTCGTAAAAATAGCATTTGAAAAGCCGAAAATGAATTGCTGTTTATTGAAAGTACAAAATAGAGGGAAAACAATTTGGTAGAAATGACCCAACTGACCAAGATGATCATACCTACCTCTCTGAACCACCAGATTGACAGACAGAAGGCAGATTCTCTGGAAGCGCTTAGCGAGTAGCTCCTCATCAGCGAGTTTCGGAACTTTCTTCTTGTTGGAATGTATTCTCTGCATTCTGAGTAAGGTGTCCAGCTCCGTGGAGTACCGGCGATCTGTGCAAAGGAAATTCAAATGTACATAAGTCTTAACACCGTGTCGAGCAATTGTTGGCAAAATTATGTACTCGATTTTTTTCTTCCAACAAATATGGTTACCTGAAGAGTGCATATAGCTATGCCCAGTTGTACAATGATGCAAAGCACTGCACTCAAAGCTTACTTAGCAGAAATAGGTTTACCAGCCAAAATACAATGTTACAGTACAGGATCATGACTGACTTCCCGCTCATTTTATGCTCAGCAAATTAAAGCATTTTCCTGCCTAACTGGTTTACAAAATGGGGCCCAACAGTTTCATGCTGTGGATGTTCACTAGGAACAGGCAGGATATTTGCTCCTTGGAAAAAAGTAAGGACATTTTATCGAGTATTGAGGCTGACCTACATGTACATGTACACAAGGTGTAGGCTCTAACAGACTTTTCAGGCCTTATTAATAACAATTTTTCAGAATTTTCCAAGGGCAAAAAAAAAGAAAATCGAAAAACAGACTGAGAATATCATGCCTCAAAGGAATCAACTGAATGTACTTTTCTTTTATTTTTCGATTTAAAAACACAAAAACATGGTCGGTAGTATCACAAGGTAATACTAAAAATCACATGCTTACAAAACCAAACAAGACAATCAAAAATCAAAAAACCCGGCCAGCCAGATATTAAGTTATTTGTTTGCCAATTTCACCTTCTGCTAGAGGACCAAATTCTGTCATCTGATCTTCTGAGATGACCGACATGGAGTCATCTACTGTGGGGCTTATTTCACTGGACAAGCTACTCATTGATGGAAATGGTCTCCTTGAACTTGAACTTGAACCTGAACCTGTGTGTGATAAATAACCAAGTGCATACAATGTGAGTAACATGATGATAGGTTTACTTCCAGCATTGAGTCAACATTTATCCAGTTCAAGGCATTGGGAAAACCAGCACTTAACGGGTCTGCATACGTTTGGTAATGAATTTGAAAATTAATGTTAATAAAAACTTTTGTTGTAAGAAGTACAGCAGCTGTGGATAGTATAAAGCATTTTGAGAATCATTTCACTTCAAAGTCATGTGGTTATGTAAAAAGATATCAGGTTTTATCTCCCCAAAGTTTGAATCTGAGAAACGTTTCTGTCGGAAACGTTTCTCAGATTGTGTATTCCTTCAGGGAATATTCTTCCTGCGTGGACATATTCGCTCCGGTTTTTCGGCGATATCTCAAAAACGCGACAACCTTTTGAAGTGAATTTTTCACAGGTTAGTTTTATTGTATATATCTACATTTATATAGGATTAAAACAATCAGAGGGTTCAAAAAACCAAAGGTACACTTTGACTTTAACTGTCATAACAAGAAACACCTTCACACAAAAAAAGCATTTTCTTGTATATATTCAGGGAACGATTTCGTTCGGAAATTTTGCATAGCAATATAGTTAGACTGAACAAGTTTTGTGCACACTGAATGCTTATATTGAGTAGCAAATGATGATTTGTGTGTAGCAACTATACAAGGGAAATTGTTCACTGATATTGCAACACCAAACCTTGGCCCAATTTCAAAAAGCTGTTACGCACAAAATGCTGCCCGGCAAACTTGTCTGGCAGGGAACCAGTCCTAAATATATATATCACATGGAGTTTTAGCTGGTAACCTGTTTCTGCTCAGCAAGCTTTTTCTGTAATAAGCAATTTTTGTGCTTTACAGCTGTATGACATTGGATAAATTAGCCAAGCACAAAACAATCGTGCTTATCAGATCAAGGTTACCAGCTAAAACACCTAGTCATATATATATATATAACAAGTACAAAAGGTTTCTAATATATGCTTAGCATTGAGTTGTTCAGCACTTTTGTCTGCATGAAACAGCTCTAAGAATTTGCCCAGGTCACAAAACTCCCACCACCACTTAACATAAAGGGAATTGTGATGAAATTAATCTGAGATATCAAAGGACTTTTTCTTATGGAATTTGTTACAACAGATTTACACTTAAAGTCACCTCTTGATCCAATGGAATAAGATGCATTTCTCTGCCATTTGTGCTCCTCGTACTTCCGTTCTGGGAAACGCAATAAATTTAAAGATATGAGTTGATGTCTTCAAATAATGCGTGCTCTGGCAAAAGTCTAAACCTCTCAACATTTACGAAAATGCGTAACAGTCAAGAAATGGTCATCAAATGACCCCAGGGACCAACTTGAGTTTTTAATGACACTATATTGAACCCTTGCACCAATGTCACCACTGCCGCTACGCTCACCATTGTGGGAGTCAACTCTTAACCATGTAAGTGCCATGGCGCTTAAAATGAATGCGCACTACACTGTAAAACACACGGGGACGTTGACTCCCAAAATGGCACAACCAAGATTATTGTGATGAGGACGTCAGGTGAATTGGGTCAAAAGAGATTTTTTCTCTAGATTCTGAGGGAATAAGAAAAATACTGAAATGTCCTTTTTATTTCTCATGATACAAAAATCTCTTAACTGAAAATTAGGTAAAGATTAGGGTTTTTGCCAGAGCCAGTCATAAATATTTACAGTGCGAAATGATGCAGCCAAGTTAAACATTACACACTAACAACTTGCCACGATAGATTCCAACGGTAAAAAGAAATACAAGAATCCAGAAATAAAACCCTACAGAAAAGAATCCAGAAATAAACCCCTTCAGAAAAGAATCTAGAAATAAAACCCTACAGAACGCCGAGTACAACTGCAATCTGTGTCCTGTTGTGGACCTGACGCATCAGAACTACATGACACGTGTTTATTGGAAACTGTGACAAGTCTAGAGCATTTTCTGCTTTTTATTTGTTGGTTTAAATGACAACTTCCCTTTTTGAAACCACGGTTTGTCCTGGGCTTGGGTTTAGGTTTAGAAGTGCGCTTTCCTGAAGGGGCTTCAATCAGGCAGATGGACTCCAAGCCGGGGTCCAAACCTAAGCCATGGTTTTGAAGTGGGCCATGGTATTTGTACAATTTAGCCATACATGCATAAAAACATGACTTAACAAAAATCTGAGCGCACTCATCCATTAAAAATGGTCTCACAACTGAGTCACATGGGTTATGGCCTTTCCAGATTCTATTTCTACAACACAAATCCATGTTTTTGATGTAGCAATTTGATTTCATGTGAACACCAACATCTGACACCACGTATTTGCAGGCAAGGGCTAGGTGATAGACTTGTGACTTACAGGTGGTAATACAAGCATGGAATTTGGCACACCATCTGAGTTTGCCATGATTTGGCTCATTTCAGTTTTGTCCTTTGAAAAACAAGGTAGATAACAAGCAGTGGCAGCCATTTTGAAAATTGTAAACATTGCTTCTTATTTTACCTGTATTAAACAATAAATCTGCAACAGCCCTACAGCCAAACATTTTTCTGATGACATACTCCAGCTGTGTGCTAAATTCCAGCTTGTATGATCAAAGGCACTATTTTCCCAACTAGTTCCCTTATCTAAGCCCTACTACATACTTGTTGCATTTGTGTTATGTGAGGTATTTGGATCAGAACTAAAAAGCCTACCGGAGTAGCTTGCACTTCGTTGGAAGCTCGAGGTTTTCTTTCCTTTAGTGGCAGCGGAATCGATGGACATGGAGGTGGCCTTAAAGTGATCTAGAACCTCCTTGATGATGTAAGACTGGGTCTCGTACACTACATCCGTTATTGCAGACGCTGGACCTGCAGGATTAATACAATAGTTGGAAATGTTCACGGTCATGATTTTTATAAGGGTTGGGTTATTGCAGACGCTGGACCTGCAGGATTAATACAATAGTTGGAAATGTTCACGGTCATGATTTCATATTCGCCCCTTGCACGGTCAGCCATTTGCTTGTAGATCCTTGAATTTGGGACAGCAGTGAAAATAACATATTGTCATGGTAATGTAATTACACTTTCATCCAAACAGATGCATAAATACAATACAAATGAAGCATGAAGTCAAGGCTCTACACATGCAAAGAGTGAATGGGGTTGGGACGTTTAACAACCTCTTAACCCTACCCCCCCCCCCCCCCCAAACAAAACCACACAAAAAACCCAAGTGAAATCCATTTAAAAATGTCCTAAACGTTAAACAAAGTTTTCCTTGTCCAACAATTTAAAATGTTACCTATTTATTGGTTTGGCTTTTTCACACTTCAGCCAAAATGTGACATTATGAAAAGGAAACAAGACAGCTTTGGTCCTGTGAAAATACTTTGGGTCCAGTGACAGCATAAGAAGTCCACTTTGATGTTTATTCAACACACTGTGTACAGTTATATGCATGTAGTTTTATCTGTCCTTTAAAAGTGCTTGTGAGCAATTCGGATGCTATTATTTTTTACAATTTCTAGTCCCTCCTATTTCTGACCATTCAATATCGTCCACTGTGGTTTTGAATGATAAATAAACTTGTGTTTCCACTTGCTTGTGGTTAAAGTAGCCCCTTCTCTCCAACCCCCCCCCCCCCCTTTCCATTTCATTGTTCATCCCTTGCCTTTTCCCAGCTGTATTCTGCTTCTGTTGTTTGTGTGTGTTGTGTTGTCATTTCTTTGAGAAAGACTCTGCTAGGGTAAGTGTTGAAATGTGAGGCCATTAATGCGTTATTATGCATTGATACCATAGGCCTATTTCAGACCTGCCAACCTTGTAAATTTGTTTTGAGTACCACATTAGCGCGGCGGCATTAAAACCAGAAGCCCGTGCACGGCGGCAAACCCAGAAGCCCGATCAGAAAAACTAAATAACCAATTCGACTGTTGGCACTGTATGTTCCAATTGCCTAGATCATAGATGCAAAACTCAAGTGGCAAAAAGTTGTTAACAAAAAATTTAAAAAAAAAAAAAAAAAAAATTATTTATATATTTTTTTTAAAATGGCCAGGGGTTTCCCTACGGGCGGTGAGCCCATTTTGACTGATTTCTATTCCAATAACATATATTAATTTCTATGAAAAGCACTGTTGAACAATGTTCCTAAATTCTTAGTAACTTACTCGGCATGCAAGTAACTTGACAATAATAATGCGAAAGGTTCCACTCTTTTCTTTGGTTGCCCAGTAAACGGACAAACGAAAGCCTACTGTAGAATTTTCCAGTTCCACTTCAATTCATGATTTGTTTCTCTTATAAAAAGATCACAGGCCATTAAATTCCCATTATTCTCCCCTAATGGAAGTAAAACTAACAGAAACGATGTATAAATCTGACACTTCGATCTGCGTCCATGTTATTCACACGGCGATGCCGAACACGTGCGTTGTGTGCATGTACATCCATGGAGGTAGGAAAAGCCTCCATGGTACATCCATGCATACGGCCTTCCAATGTACTGTAAAAGATTGACCGAAACTGGATTGCGCCATTCCCACCCCCTTGGTTACGCATTGGTTTATTAGTTTTCCAGCGGGAGTAAGAATTTAAAATATAGTTCTAGGCACAACCTCCTTTTTATCGAAGTGCATAATAATCATTCAGATGCAGGGTGTCTTTGTTCGGTTGTTTTTGCACTTGGGGTCGAACGAATGACAGTTGAATAAATTGAGAACAAAATTGTCCGTTCGTGTTGCAGTTTTTAACACACGCGATTTAGATTTTGCGTCTTTTGCGTACTTTCTGCATATATTTCGTACCACCGTACTCAGATGTGAAAATGCGTGCATGGTACGCAAAATGCGTACAGGTTGGCAGGTCTGCTATTTGGGTTGGTAAGCAGTTTGCAAACAAATTCTAATTTCTCATAAATAAACTGTGTCAGCATTATCAGCACAGTACAGTACACAGCTGGGCACAGTCAGTTGTGTGCACAGTTGTGCCACCATACACAGTATACGCAGTTGCGTGTGGCGTGTCGTGTTTGAGTGGTCTAGTTCACCGGACCCAGGCTCTGGTGTTGTCAGCAGCAGAGTGTGGGTTCAAATCACAGTCATGACACTTGTGCCCTTGAGCAAGGCACTTAACCATAATTGCTTCGTAAAAAGTTAAGAAGGTAGTGCATTCTGCTCTACCAGCTCATTGCCTATACAGCAATCCTTCACCGATCTTGAACTCTTGGTGGCAGCAGATACCGCCATTATTGCGGTGGTACCTAGGTGGTACTGCGCTGCCTAGCGACGGGTTTAAGCGATTTGCAAAGTAAAAGTCCAATAACCCGCGACTGATCAAATGATGGCCGTGTAGCCCAAACCTTATACCAGTCGCTAGGCAGCGCAGTACCACCCAGGTACACCGCAGTAATGGAGGCATATCTGCTGCCACCAAGAGTTCAAGATCGGTGAAGGATTGCCTATATCCTTACTGACTGTGAAGTAGGTAACCCTCTTGCAGCCCCACGAGAAGGTGGTATTGTGCCCCTGGTGATAGTTGATTTGCGTCAATAGCTAAAATCAGTTAAGTGTAGCCCTCACTTTGAAATGGCCGTCCATGGCCTTGGCAGTCTCTCATAAAAACGTTTTTTTTTTTTTTTAAATAGTCTCATATGGTTGGTCAAACCCCTGGTAAATGTTACCAAGAGCAGGTTTAATTTCTTGTAACTCACCATATTTTGCTTTGTGTCTCTCTTCCATATCTCCCAGTAACAGCAGCATGCTTTCAAAATAGTCAAACTGACTCCCAGAACTGGACATAAAAAACATAACAAGTATTACTTGTGAGAGTAAAAGATTGGTAAGGCTTGAAAAACCACATGTAAATCTGATCACCGAAAGCGTTCCTGCACTATGAACTTCTTCGATTAATTTGAGGCTATGCAGGGGTGGAAGTTATTCATTATTTTTGGGCACACCATGTTTTAATATATTTAAGGATGTAGTATTGGCTCTGGAAAGAGCCGCTTGGTTTGTTCTCAATGAAGGAGATAAGCTTCATTTAATTTCTACAATTCACAACCTGTCCAGATACTCAAGAGATCTTTTAAAATATTCAGGAAGTGAACCCAGTTTTGTTTCATTTTCTTTATGATGTGATGGGAGACTATTCTATACATTTTATGGTTGCTGGCTTGACATGGGACATAAAATGGCTCCTTAAATCAGGCCAACGTGTTTTGGATAATAAGTAAAACATAGATCCCATGCTTCAAGTAAGCAAGTTAAACACTTAGATATTTTGGTGATTGGTTGCTTATTGCACAAACTCCCAGCAGATATCAATTTCAAACCATTTATTAGATCAAATAATTTGCATCATGGATAACGAATAAGGTTTTTTATTTAACCCTACACCAATGTGTGATAAGCACTTCATACTCGGTGCTTCCTGAGCCAGGCATCATATTTTGGGTGAGATTCAAACCACGGACAACTGCGTTTCAAAGCAGATACCTTACACTTCAAACCAGTGTGAAGGGATTCCCCTAATCTTACATAATCCAATAATGAACAAATACCTGAAGACACGGTTGGCAATGCACGCCATGAAATGCTGGACATCTTTAATGAGTATGAGCATAGCGGCTGAAATCCGAGTATCATCCTCCGGTAGATGCAAAGAAGACACACGAGAACTCCTCTCTGATGCCTCCTTCCTCTCAGACACGCTCAAGTCGGCATCTGTACTGACTGACGATTCCTCATCGTGAGCTTCGAGTCTTGCAGTCTGGTCGTCTGTCAGTCCGTTGAGTTGGGCGGAAACTCTCATCGGGTGCAACGTGTCTACTGTTGACGTCTTAGAGTTTATCTGATCCAGTATTCTGACATTTTCAAGATTCTTCTCCTCCTCGTACTCATCACCCCTGCCTCCTGAAGCATCCTTGCAAAGGGTTCCCTCTACTTCAGCTCCCGAATATAAAGTCCCACCAGATGGAATATCCGTGGCGACCTCTTCAGTTTTACCATCACCAATCTCAGTTCTACCGATCTTCGATTCGTCATTTTGAGCATCTTTGAGTTCCTGGCTGGTGTTGGACGACGTGGATGAATGCCTACTTGTGGTCCGAGTGTCGTCATCGTTGGGCATGTTGCTGCAAATGGCTGAGAGGACGTTACAGAGTGTCTCCACCAGGCCGTTGGCAAGCATCACCTCAGCAATTTGATCAACGCCCTCAAATAACTGCCAAATGGACAGATAAAGTACATGATTTGTAAAAAAAATTAAATAATAACTACTATTACTTTTAATCTGGAAACTAACTGATTATAAAGTTTATACCAGTGCCTATCCGACAGAGAAATAATTCTGTCTGAAATACAGTAAAAGCATTTGAAGATCCCCCACCACAAAAAAACAAACAAATAAATAAATTAAATAAAAGGGGACAGAACATGGACTGTTGTTTCAATGATTGCACAAAAAGTGACCACCTTATTTGATTATATTTTAAAAGGTCGGTCGTTTTTTTGTTGTTTTTTTTCCTTTTAGTAGAGAATGGGAGCGATTTTACTCTTCCATAAACCGATGAAGCCTAATACAGTCAAATTGAAACCTACCTGATTGGCCATGCATATTCCATCATGACATAAACTGAAATCATGCACTGAGTTCTCAAGGAGAGACATCAGAAGTACTGAAGACATGTGCTGGAATTTGTCGGATTCCTGCAGCAGCATCAGCTCCAACCTTTAAAAAATAGGAATACAAAATGCTAATGTTAATTATTTATTTATTTGTTTTGTTCTGGTTGTGAAACCCAGGACTCTCAGAAAAGCAAACTTAATCACTAAACTAACCAAAAACCACACGGAAAGAAGACAAGGAATGAAGTTTCAGTTTGTATATAAGGGAGGCTAACCCCAGAGAATTATTCCAGGGAAATCCCATGCAATCAGGTAGGGACTGAAAACCCAATCCACATAGTGCCCCCAGTAGGATTCGAACCAGGATCCAACCCAACCGCCCTTGTAACTGTTTTAGCGGTGGTGGTCCTTGAGAATGGAGTGGCTGAGCGGGGTAGGACACTGGACTCAGTTCTTGTGATGCTTGAATATTTGTTTATGTCCCGCTTGGGCATGGCACTTATTCATAACAGCACTCCACACTAATGCTAAAATAGAAGCTCAGTACCGGATCTCAGACATTTTGTCAAATTTCAGTAACATACGCACGCAAACAATCATGTTCAAGTCTTGTTTACTGCCATGTACTGTACTACTGGGTCTAGCACGCTGATGCAGTGATCACATGAGTGGTGGAAATGTTGTCGGACATCTGGGTATTTTGAGCTCATGTGACGTCATTAGTGCGAAGTGCTATTGATATGAAATTTTGTTTGTGAATACACCATGTACAGCCCATGTTATCTTGTTTAGAAAAAGAGTGACCTTTTGTAATCCATGGCAACTCCTAGCACAAGGCTTAAAATGTCCATCGGACTGCTGACCTAAGTCTGGTTTAGCCAGTAACCACAATACCGAGCAAGTTTAGTTTTCCCAGTGTTTCTCAAACTCCAAGCTTTGTTTAAGTTTAGCTTTCTGAGTCTACACCTCCTCCTAAAATTTCAGCAAGGGACAAACATATCATCGTGTCGGTGCAACAGGGTCATAGCTCTTAAATTAGCATTTATGTGAAAGGGTGTATCTCGCTAAACTGGGTGTAATCACAAAGTCAATGGACGCCATAATACAACAATGTTGCATGAAGCGTGTTCGCGGGAGATACTACTTCGTTGCAGAAACGAGTTACGACCTTGTTGCACCGACAACGATAAAATGAAAGACAATTTGGTCTTGTAAAAATAGTTTTTGGTCCAATGAATGTTCTGAGCTATAAGACCATGGTCCAGTGCGGCAGGCAGGTGTGCTTTCCCTAGCATTTCTGACAGTTTTTTCTGCAAGTTAGTCTTTAGTTTTGTTTTTAGACAGCAAAGAAAGTAGGTACCCGAGAGTCATATCAACTGGCTTTCCCAAGGTGATTGTAAGACACGCCTCCATGAGGTCTCTGGTTGCCGGGTACTGATGAAGCTGATTGGCCAAGAGGTGGAAACTTCTCCGTTTTAGGAAAGCATCGACCTGGGACATTGTGGCCCGGTGGAAGAACACGTCCAAAAGCTGTTGGTAGAAAAGAATCAGTTTTATATTAAAGGGTCAGAACAGACGTTCAACCTGCTTTAATATTGTGGTGCACTTTACAGTGAATCATGGAAATATTTACTTCGCTTCAGACATTACGTTATTACTAAGGTGAACTACAATTATTTTTTTCCCTTCAAATGGAGATTTTTCTTGAATGTATTCAATTAAAAACACTGAGATTTGAAGAAAAAAAATCCTCACAATATACCATTAACCCTTTCCTGACCGAATTGTTTGGACATAAACAACTGCTGGTTACCGCATTGTTTGACCACTCAAGCGTGAAGCACACATTCTTACACAACAGAAAGCTTTCGTTTCAAAGAGGCCATTTTTACAAACTCCATTATCTCCTTGAAGACATTGTTTTACAGCAAAATAAGTAATAAAAAAGTTTGGCATTTCGGATCTTTAAACTCCAGTTTGAAGAGATTGCAAAATAGCAACCTTATTTTATTTCACCATCATTAGAAAGATCCGACCTTTCCCTTTCCAATGATGGTAAGCTTGGGTATGGAGGGTGAACATGGACAAAACTGCAGCTTTATTACAAATGGCCTTTGTGCTCAGGCTTGAGTGCTCTTTTGTGTGTAAGCTTGGTCGACTAAAGTCGCCAATGGTAAGGAAGGGGTTAAAGAATGTAAGAACAAATTGTAGTTCATATTTGTTCACTTTGGTAGTACTTTCTATTTTCTGTTAATATTTTGGTCTAATTTCATAAATGCATGGTCAACAATTTTAACAGCATAGAAAAGAACACAAAAATGGACCACTGAGAATGCTAAGCTGAACTGTCATCTGCTGTGACATTCCTTTATGGCAAAATTGTCAGAAGACAAATCTGAAATTCGCCATACAGCTCGAATGGCAGCAAAGCAGATAAATAAACACAGAGCATATTCCAAGCTTAACTTCTATGGGACAGAACATCAAGGCCCAGTTTCGTGGCACTGCTTACCGCAGAATTCTGTCCTTGCCGCTCATAAAACCATGCACTTTACAGAGCGCTGTGGTAAGCGGTGCCACTATTATTAGGCCATATGACTTACCTGAATGACTCTAGTACGGATAAGTGGCGACTCATGGTGGGACAGCACAATTAGGGTATCAGGCTTTAGTACGATACCCAGGACTTTAGACAAGCTAGAATCCGGGAGAACTACTAGAGCCTCTGTCAGGAGGTTGAGAAGTCCAGAACATAGACCGCTCATGTCTGACACCTTGCCTTCTTCAGCGTTTAAGGAAGCTGATGAGTTCTCTACGGGGTTAGCTGACTTTGAAAGGTTGGAAGAGTTATCAGTGTCTGAAGTATGGGTAGGCTCTGCAAGAAAATTACAAATATAATTCAGTTTGAAATATCCCTAACTTTCGTGTACACCTTATTACACACCCTTCAATATAGTAGTGCCTACAGATCTGTGATGTGCAAATGAATGAGTTACGATTATTATAATACTATTTCAGTTTAAACAGCACACACAAAATGCATCATTGCAAGAAAGAATAGATAAAAACAAAAGACCGGTTTGTCAAATTTCCACTGGGTTAACTTCTATCAGTGAACAAATACATAAGATACCCTTCATTTTGGAACTTGACAGTTTAGTACCCTTTACTTTGTAACATATCAGTGCTCAAGACACCCAAAATCACCAATACAGGAACATCCTCACACAATGTGTACTTTATTTGGAGTTAATTTGGTTTTTAGAATGTGACGAACTACAGTTTGGACATTTCAAAAGTCGAAAACCAAGGTACATAACATCACTTCTGTAACCTCTTTAGACCCCCTGCATAGGCCTCCATCACCGAGATCAACAATTGGAAATATCCACATGTGTACAAGCCTCCCACAGCTCATGGCTAATAATCCATTTTCCTTTGACCTCAGTGAGGGGGCTGTTTAAATCTAGTGACCTCAAATCATAGAAATAGAACCCGGAGAACGCCGAGCTCGACCGTCCTCTGTGTGTCGTCTGTGGACGCGGCGTATCGATAACCACGCGACACGCGTTTATGGCAAAATGATCATCACGTGACACGCGTGTATGGCAAAAATGGCAACGTACATAGACCGTAATATGCTAATTTTGCCATATACGCGTAAAAAAAATGGCGTACGCGCGTCCATAAAAATGGTCTCGCAACGAAACCGCACGCACAATGACGCACTCAGCATTCTCCGGGTTCTATTTCTATGCCTCAAATACATTGGGTCTAAAGATGACACATTACCTGTATTACACTCTTCATCAGGTATGTAGAGCGCTGTCAATGCAGATTCAGCTCTCAGTCTCTCTAATGAATCCTCAGAGCTGACACTCCGAGATATTTTCCTCATTAAATCCTGCTTGTAGTCTTGCTGGACGACTGCATTAAAAAAAATATAATAATAGTTATAACAAACACAAATCTTTATCTGCCTCCACACAAAACTCAAAAAAATAAAAAGTCACATTCCCTTAAGGGGATCCCTCTCCTGCCCCCTTCCCAGGTTGTATCGTAAACTTGGGTTTGATCCCTGGATATAAGGCAGTTACAGGTTCAATAAGGGGATCCCTCTCCTGCCCCCTTCCCAGGTTGTATCGTAAACTTGGGTTTGATCCCTGGATATAAGGCAGTTACAGGTTCAATAAGGGGATCCCTCTCCTGCCCCCTTCCCAGGTTGTATCGTAAACTTGGGTTTGATCCCTGGATATAAGGCAGTTACAGGTTCAATAGCTTCTGACTGGCACCCGGGACAAAACTATTGACAAAATAGAGAGACCAACGTAGGGCTAGATAGCTCAGTTGGTAGAGCGCCGGCACTTTAATCAAGAGGTTGCAAATTCAAGTTCCGCTCTAGTCAATTTTTCTTTGTTCAACCCCAAAAATGTTCAGAACAAAATGTATGAAAACATGCAAATAGTTTGATTCGATAATGCATGAAGCAAAATATGTAGAAGCTAATTACTTGATTCAACATTATAAGTAAGGACGTCCGACATTACTACATCATTTACACAAAACACTCAAGATGCTATCATGTCATCATGATAGAGCATTTAAACTCTTTTAATCAAGACGAATTCAGAACAGGTTACTTAGAACAGGCATGATATTTGGTCCTTTGAAAAAAGTAGGAATATTTTATCGATTACAAGGACCGACCTACATGTACAAAAGGTGCAAGCTTTAGAAGACTTTTTTTTAAATAGAAGGCTATTTAATCTCAATCTGTTAGAATTTTCCCAAGGACAACAAAAATCGGAAATCAGACTAAAGTAGGAAGAATATCATAATATAACGGTACCGTGAGTGTTTAATAAACAAATTGTTTTTGCTTGAAAGTCGTACTTGTTAAGTGGTGGTGGCTAGTCGAATAAGGCAGTATTAATATACACAATTGACCTGTTTGGGGAAGGGGGGTGGGGTGTGAGTTGAGATGGATTAAAGACCTCTGACTTACATGAATGGTGAGAGAAGTAGAAGCTAGACTGAGCGTGACAGACAAAAGTGTTGACAGCCGGATGGATGGCCAGGAGGAAGTCGCAGACTTCGGCTAAGAGGTTTACATCTGGTGGCTGACCCATCAGACCCTTTATGATGGACACAATGGAGCTGTAGGTATGGGGCGCCATACTAGGCAGGTCTTCATGGTGACGCTCCTAGGAAATAATGGATGAGCCAATCACATCATGCTGTCAGAGTCATGTGATGATGTGTCAGTAATCCGATTGGACACAATTTCATAAAATTTATCTAAAATATTTATTTAATGCAAGGAATCAGGTGAAATATTATGTCTTATCATGTCTTCTGCATTTCATTAGATCTTTTTCTGTTTGACCTATGGCTTGTTTAGTGCAATGAAGTAAGAGACACCTCCAGTCTGCCAATTGGTTTAGTTTTCAGTTTTTTTAATAAGTGTTCTTGATCTTGCCCTGATGGTTTTTTTCATGATAAACACCCCTTATTCCCCAAAATCCATCTCAACGTTTTGCTATCATTGATGGAATTTGTACTGAACCCCCAAGTCACCCATTCAAAGAATGCAGGTCTGGCATACCAATCTCATCAGTGTTGAGTTACCACTATAAGTTGCTTATAGACCCATTGCATAGGCTGCTATCGCTGAGGTCAAACAATGGAAACATGCACATGTGTACAAGGCTAAGCGCCATGCAAAACACTCAGCCAATGACAGGTCTTCCTTTGAGGTCAGTGAGGACACTGTTTGAGGTCAGTGAGGACACTGTTTGAGCTCAGTGAGGGCGCTGTTTGAGCTCAGTGAGGGCGCTGATTGAGCTCAGTGAGGGCGCTGTTTGAGCTCAGTGAGGGCGCTGTTTGAAATTTATGAAGGCGCTGTTTAGCTCAATGAGGGCGCTGTTTGAGCTCAGTGAGGGCGCTGTTTGAGCTCAATGAGGACGCTGTTAGAGCTCAGTGAGGGCGCTGTTTGAGCTCAGTGAGGTTGCTGTTAGAGCTGTCATGTGCAGTTTCTGGCCATGTTTTTTCCCCATTTTACAGATGTTTTAAACAGTATATGTATCTT
This sequence comes from Leptasterias polaris, assembly GCA_037783415.1. NCBI lineage: Eukaryota > Metazoa > Echinodermata > Asteroidea > Forcipulatida > Asteriidae > Leptasterias > Leptasterias polaris. The sequence continues at coordinate 3,367,331 of JAZGTN010000092.1, read as the reverse complement.
TGAAAAGTTTTTTTTTGTGTACTTAAACTGGGAAGAATCTTTACCTTGCAGATCATCAGCAGCTTATTCACACAACAGATACTCAGCAGTTGAGTGATGTTAAAAGCCTGGAACGGATTCTCTGCCTCTATGAGTGTTTCAATGCACTGGAAAAGCATCTGCAGGACACCAGGTTCTGCCTTCTCCCACACACGCCAATCTAGCAGGAGGCTAGATACCAGACGCGTGTCTTGTATGATGGCGTGGGTGTCGCTGTGGACTCTGTAGATCTTGGACAGACAGCAGTGGTAGATGATGGGCTTGCTTAGACAGGCGTCCAACATCACCTATTTAGGGAAGAAATAATGCCACTCATCAGGGATTTGGAGATTGTTACAATTCCTGAGAAATGGCTTACAGGCCTGGGTTCCTCTTATTCTGGGCCTGGAATCTCCAAGACATTACAACTCAGGAGGTTTACACACTAAATATGGGCTATTTCTTTCTCCCTTTGGTGATTGCTTTACTTCAATCAAGAAAATTTGAAAACTCAAGGAGGTTATGAGAAAATCCTGAAATCAGGAAAACTCCTGAGAAATCACACGCCCGACTCATACAGTTCTATTGTCACATTTCAAATTTGAGGAATTTATTTCACGTCAGATGAGGTGCTGATCCGCCAAATTTGACTGGACTGGCCTACCCCTGGTTGTTTATTACAGCTGGAACAATTTCGGAGCGCACTAATTTTTTTTCGCTGGCAGCCGGAGGACTGACTTAAAGGTCCACCCAGACATTCCATTGTGTAGTGTGCGCAGGCATGCACCTACTCTGCTATGTTTTGGTTCACACGTAAAAAGATGGACAGAAAGTACTGGCATTCATGCCCCGTAATATCCCTTTTTCTGGGGGTTATTGTGTAGTCCCCGATTCCAGAAGGAGATGATTATCAGAAACAACTGTACATACCTTCAGCATCTCAAAGCCAACGATACTTCTAGCAGTAACCAAGACCTTAGCGATCATGGACGCAGCCATCATGTCGTTGAACTCTGCTGCTAGGGTCCGGCTACAGCCCTGTAGGTTTGTGAGCAGTTTTAGGGCTTTGGCTTGCATCGCTTTGCTGTTGCAGTTCTCAAAGACCTTGGGGTGGGAGGAAGGAATAAATGATCAAGAACAGTCAAGAAGTCGTGTTTTGGCTGGAGGTCTACCACATGGGAAATTTATATTGATGATTCATCAAGGAGTGGGTTCGAATACTGGTTATGACCCTGACGTCCTTGGACATCATGCTTGAAACTATAACTTCTTCTTGTTACATTCTCTTCACCTGTGAGGTCTACACATTGCTTTTTTGTCACTTGCTAAATGTACACAGCACAACGGAGGTAAACATCAAAACTTGCTCTGGTGTTTAGTGTGGGTTCGAGTCCCGGTCGTGACACTTTGTGTCCTTATTAAGCAAGACACTTAACCATTATTGCTTCGTCCTTCGGATGGGACGTAAAGCCGTTGGTCCCGTGTGTTGTGTAATGCACGTAAAAGAACCCAGTGCACTTATCGAAAAGAGAAGGGGTTCGCCCCGGTGTTCCTGGTTTGATTGGCTGCATAATGTGCCACAGCACCTTGTAAACCATTACATGGTGCTATATAAAGGAAAAGGTCTCATACTTCAAAACGTAGCTCCACATCTTGCAGGAAAATACCGACTGAGCGTCACTGAGTGACGGATATGAGCGCTATATAAGAAGCCACTATTATTATTATTATTAAATCGTATTATTACACTTGTCTTGTATTTGTATGGTTATTGAAATACAACATATAAAAATACTTCATATGACTGGTGAAGTATGCCTCCCAGGAAATGCCTTGGATTGTACAAGATCACTTTCTAAACAAGTTAACAGGGTCTAGAGTAATGTAAAATTACAAACAATGTCCTAATGCGTAAAATTGCAAACTGAATAAACCTTCTAAATGAGACATACCCACGGTGTATAGTCTGAAGGATGAGAAATAAATTTGTCCGCTCAATGAAAATTCGGTCTACCCTTACCTTTGCGAATAGGAAGACAAAAACCCCTATACCCCCGCTCTCATAGATAGCATTCTGCAGCCCCTGGTGTACATGAGTTGTCACTGGGCACAGCAGGACTGACTCCATCGAGGATGGAGTCTGCAAGAGGGCGTTACTGACACTCCTCAAGGCTCCTCCGAGCACCCGTCCAAGGGTACTACTTGACTGTGTTATCGCCTCGTAATGACTGAAGATGTCCGTATTGCTTGGCGAGTAGGTTACTACCAATGACTCCTATGATGAATTTTCAACCAAGGAAAAGAAACATAAATGTTATCATTAAATGTTATCATTAAATGTGATTACCAGGTAAACAGCAACAAGGGAAACTGACTGGGTAAACTGTAAATAATTTAGGGTTGAATGATGAAAGATGGACTAGAGCGGGACTAGAACCTGCGACCTCCGGTCCAGCGTGCAGGAGCTCCACCAACTGAGCTCTCTAGCCCTGATGTGGTCTCCCTATTTTGTCAACATCTTTGTTCGGGGATTCTACTAGACCAACTTTCTATAAAATCAAAGGTTGAATCCAAAATGGCGGCATACAGCTATGGCTACGGATGTTGCTAAGCCTGTTGCTAAGGAGGTACTATACTCCACTGCATTATGAAGTGGAAATCTAGCTGTAGCCGTAGCTGTAGCCGCCAATTCAGACTTGACCTTACCCTTGCCGGTTTCAGGTCAACCTCTCTACATCCCGTCAGGATCTCCACACTCAGTGCAGAGTTGAGAATGTCCTGTGAGATGTACTGGCTGTACAGCGTACTCTGTTTGCTGCCCTCGCAGGAGCTAATAGTTACGCAGTCAGTGCCCATTGTGTAAAGGTGGAATGCAACTTCCTGAGTCAAGACGTTCGCATCTGAAGAGTAAAGTATCCCAATAAAAGTTATTTTTCAGTTACAAGAAGAAGAAGAGTTGGTTTCCTAGTGCCAGAAAACCTGCGGTTTCCTTTGCCAACATCCTGATTTGGTCATAAAAACCAGCAATTATTTCTTTTACAATATTAAAATATTTTTTGAGGGGTAAGTGCAAGTAAAATTATCGGGATCTTCACACAGGCTGCAGTTAGATCGATGAAAATTCAAGCTTTTTTAGAGGAAGAGTTTCTCCATACATCAGTGGATCATGAATTGTTTGAAGGAATTTAGATGAAAGAATGATTCAACATGCAGTAATCTGGAACTTGGAAAAATCCAGCTGTAAAATCATATGTACTTATACCCAACTAAATTGCTAAAATAAGGAAACCAATTCCTCTAATAAAAAGCCCTTGTGTATTTAAAAAACCTAAAGTATAGATGAGAATTCAACGTTTTTTTAAATATAATTGTAAATCCCTACAGAAACCCTAGCTCAATGCATTTCCCAATGGAGCCAGTTTGTGTGAAATGGGCGTGGCTTACACAGTGGAATTACGCCACACTCACAAAAACAGGATTATGAATTAACCCTCACCATTGAAGAGTAGTACATTCCCAAGTTGCCATGACCCATGGGGTAAGGTTTCCTCAGAGCCTTCTTGCACACAGTGTCCAAGCAGGCAGTGTGGTACTTGGGGCTGGGTTGATTTGGGGTGACTGCCACTGCCGGGTGTTGCGGTGTACTCCGTTACAATCTCTCTCTGAATGTGACCGTTGATAATCACGGAAATCTGCATAGGGGAAGTTATAATATTAACAATTAATAATAATCAAAGTCATTGATGAAGGGTTTTTCTAGGAATACAGTGCACCATTCATAATATCCACTGTGGTTTGTAGAATATACAGACTATGCCAGCCTTCAATCTAAAATCAAGTGGTTAACAAATCAACACAGTGCTTGGTCAACCCTCATACTGTCTGACCATACAATATCATCAACTTTGGTTTTGAATCATAAATGAACTATGCCAGCTTGCAATATGATATCGTGTAGTGAATGTATCTACACAGTACACATTCAACCCTCCTACTGTTTGACCGTTTGGACAGATTTAAACACAGACTACAACAGGGATGTTAATTATTAAATGAAGGTTAATTCGTATGCTCTCTCCCCATTCCAGTCCAGACAAAGTTGCATTGTATTGTTCTGTGAATTTGTCCTTGTTGTACGTCCTTCTGTGTTTTCTTTTGTGTGCTTAAATGTTAATTGTTTGTAACTTTACCCTGTATTTGCCAATGGTTGAGTGGGGGTCGTCGGCCCAGTGTTCTTCATGTTCATCCCATGTATCTTTTTCACTGTTATTCTTTTCGCTTTCTTCGAAAAGCAATCAACAAATAAATAAATAATTCAAAATTCCATTTATTTCGTCTTGCATGAATACACCCACTTTCCCATTGGCACTTACATAGGGTCATCGATACAAGCCCTATGGGTTTCTAGATGGCCCTCCGCTCAATATGTATTATTTTCTTCAAAGCCGTTGATTTATGGCTTATTGTTTACTTGAGTGGAAATGAATAAACAAACAAACAAACAAACAAACAAAGACTGTTGAAAAAAACCTGAACTAAGCTACGTAATTTGTAATCTTTTTTGTTACTCTCTCTGTTTTTTGTTTTGTTTGGTTTTTATGCGCCTCGGAATAAGGTCTTAGATAGATGGCGCTTTACAAGTTTTTAATTATTATTATTGTTATTCTTAACTGTCAGCGCAAAGTGCAACAGCTTGCGAGCTCGAAAGCTTGTGAGCGAAAAGCCCACTAATATACATTTATCTTTGGTTTTAAAAACCCTTCTCTGCAATCTGGGGCATTCTACACATGTATATGATTCTATCTTCATTTTTTTATGAATTTGATCGTAAGTTTAAAAAAGTTTTTTTTATTTATTTGGGGGTGGGGGGTTTGGGGGGGGGCAAAAACCCCCAGATTTCACATCCCTGCCTACAATGAATGAAACTTACTGTTCCAGTGCGTGTCAATCCTTCAGCTTTCTCTGCATAACCCAATGCAAGATGCTGCCATGTGCTCAGAGTGAGTAAGTTGGAGCACGACTTCTCTACGAGGACAACCTGGTCATCCCGTGATGTAAACCGTGATAGTCTGTCAATTCAAAACAAGATACCAACAGGTATTTATGAAGTGGACCTGAGCTGTACACTGGTCCCCCGTCTTCATCCATAAGGATAAAGACAGGCACTAGGCTAAGCTAAGCGAATTTTTGTGCTTAGTATAGCAGAAAAACATCCGTAAGCAAAAGTGTATTTCATAAACCATCGAGGAGAATAGACAGCGTGTGTGCTAGTTCACAATGTATTTGCATTGTTGCGTTACTAATCTGCTCACAGAAACCGGTGCCAAGTTAGCTTGCATTTTGTTATGCTTACAGTTAGCAGTGTTTATTACGCATAAATTCTTCTGATTGTCGCTCTGTAAGCAGACAACATCTGCTTACAGGCTTTATGAAATTGGGCACTTTAACAATGGTTCATGTAATGGTTTGCCTGTGCTATAAGTCTTCCTTCCAACCATTGAAATGTATGTCCTCAGACATCTTCTCAAAAATATGAGGAATGTGGGTTTGCAAGTAGCCTGTGAATTTTGTTTGAGCAGAACTTGGAATGTACCGAGCAAACAGTGCGTATCGAAAATGGGTCTAAAGGTAAAACTAACAAAAATATTTTTGTCCCCGATTAAATTATATGCACCTTATCGTCAGTCTGCATGTCCTAGCCTCAACCCAGACCTGTACCATCAAGTCTTGGTTCCCGACGGAGAAGAAATGAAGCCCATTGCGAAGGAGGGAGGGTGTTTTGGAGGTCGATTCTTTACGTTGGACGGTCCTCTTCTCACTTGCTGGAGTTGATAAATTGAAAACACAAACAGATGGCAATGCCTACATCAATGTACACCTAAGATAGTCTATGTGGTTTAGTCACAACCAAATATCAGTGCTTTGTGTTCAATTTCAATTTTCAATTTTTTCAATTTCATAGACATTTATTTTCCATTTCACTGGTTTACAATAAACATAGGCAAACAAATTAACATTAAATCTAGTAATAACAGAATAATAATTAGGGAAATGGAGGCAAACCCCGATAAGCAGGTGCTTGTGTTTGGGAAGCCTTATGTTAAGGGCAAGAGACTGGACAAAAAACAGACATAACGGAAAAAAGGGACAAGAAACAAAAAACACGGATACAAGCAATCAGACAGTTAACAATTACTTGGTTACGAGTAAATTACGATAACGTAATAATGAAATGTACTTTTTTTAAACAAACTACAATTATTATAATTAACGTCGTGTTAATAGTTGCATCTCCTGATTTTCACTGAAAAAACACCAAAATATGTAATATTGGAATCTTTACAGGTGATGCTGTTTAATAATATTTAAAAAATACTGGGTTCTTATGTAGTGTTTTATCACACCCCTCAGGGCTTCTTACAGAGCACATTATTCGTTTTTCAACAGGATGAGCAGAGCTATGTTTTTAAATTATGATACCCATTTATGTACCGTAGTACCCTACAATGGTTTAAAAGGTTCATTGGCGTCTCGTGGCCGAGCGGTTAAGATCACCGAACTCAACCTCTGGTGTTTCTGGTCAGCAGAGTGTGGGTTCGAGTCCCGGTCACGACACTTGTGTCCTTAAGCAAGACAAGACACTTAACCATTATTGCTGCATCTTTCGGATTGGGCGTAAAGCCGTAGGTCCCGTGTGTTGTGTAATGCACGTAAAAGAACCAAGTTACACTTATCGCTATAGAGAAGGGGTTTGCCCCGGTGTGTCTGGCAGTGGCTGCTGAATGCGCCGCAGCACCTTGTAAACCCTTATAAGGTGCTACATACATTTGGTCTCATAATATTTTTTTTTTCAAAAACCTGTCTTAGAATGTTTCTGTCTGTTCAAGCGCCTTGAGTACTTTAATCGGTAGATATGTGCACTATATAAGACTATATGTTATTATTAGGTGCAGCAGCACATTCAGCAGCCACTGCCAGACAAATCGGGGCAAACCCCTTCTCTTAGTCATAAGTGTAACTGGGTTCTTTACGTGCTTTACACAACACGCATGACCTACAGCTTTACATCCCATCTGAAGGTCAAAGCAATAATGGTTATGTGTCTTGCTAAAGGATACAAATGTCACGACCGGGACCAAACCCACACCCTACTGGTCAGAAACCCCAGAGCTTGAGTCCAGTGCGCTTGACAGCTCATCCACGATTTCAGTTTTTGTTAGTGTTCTTAGTAAGGTTTGCAGCTTTGCATGGGGTAGATGCCGACTAAGAAAACACACTTCTTAATATAAGTGGTGGTTCTGAGATGCATCACAGACGACACAAGTCTGGAAGTTTATTAACAGTGTACATGAGTAGTTTGCCTACAAGTGTCATCTGTGGGGGCTTTTCAGTGACAATCAGGAGATGCAACTATTAACACTGTATGGTCAGGATCATCTGTAAATGCTTATTCTTTTTTTTCAATTGGTAAATGATTTGATTGCATCTTATTTGTACATGTATGTTGCTTTTGTTATTTTTGATCATGTTTGCTCTGTATGCGCCATGAACGTTGTTTGTTTCAGGATTTGTGCGCTTTATAAATGTTCTGCATTATTATTACTATGGGCTTTGAGGCATTGCATGGTGAGGTATCAATGTACATTTGGTTTGCGGTAACACCATGTGTATATATCTACTTGCTTTGTAGATTTTGTTCTTTGAGAACTTTTCTTGCAATTTAATCTACTGCCGCGAATAATCTACTCCGCGGCAGTAGAATAAATAGCAAGACATGGTGCTACCGCAAACCAAACATACATTATTATTATTATAATTTTTTTTAGTCAAAGGATCAACCCAGTGTTAATTCCTTTTTTACATGTAATTTCGCTCTGTCCAAAGAGGGAACTTGGAGTTAAAAAATAAAAAATAACAAACTTTTGGGCGGAGTAAACAAAATTTGTATACAAACAGACTGTTGAAAACAGTACCATGGTTTCACAGAGGGTTTGTAACTTACTTTGAGTCTCATTTGTCGTCTGCCGAATAACCTTCGCTTTTCGTCTCATCACAGGTGAAGAACCAAGCCGACCCAATAATCGCAGCTCATCAACTTTCACCCAAGCTGTTATAAAAAATCCCTTTCCAGTGGGTGGCCAGGGAAAGTTGCTACATATCGGCAGCTGGACAGGTGCCATGTTCCATGGGGATTTATGCAAGCCCTGCTGGATTTGGATCGGCCCTTTGGACGTTTCCTCTGCTGTTGAATCATCAGGGAGGACAATAAGTTCAACAAAGTCGGCAGAATCGTTCGAATGAGAATCACTTCTGATAGTGGTCCCTGAGAATGGCTTCACAGCGGGAAATCTGAGAACATGGGAAGGCTGAGAGGATGTGTTCCTAATGATGGTGAGTAACGTAGAAAGAAGGGCCTCATTCTGAAATAAAGTGATAAGTTTTCAGTTATTGACTTTAAATCTAACCTACTGTAGTGCTGGGCTTTGAAATCCTTACTGATAGCCACTTTTAGAAAACTCACTCAACTCTAAAATACATGAGCACAACAACCTTGTCACACACAGCCTTTTTTACTGGCACCTTAGAGGCAACAAACTGCACTGTATGCAAAGCAAAGCTTAAGTAAGATACAATGCGAGACCCAACAGTGTCTTACTACTTCTAAGAATATTGAATGAAAAATTAAAGATGAATGCGATTTTTCTTGGAGATTGACTTTAACTGGTTGTCTGTGACTGGTTGTCTGTGAATTGCCTCGTGTGACACATAACTATTTATTTATTGTTTTATTTTTTTATTTTTTTTATTTAAAACCATATTTACTGAGGGGTGACCCATCCAGCACAGCTGATCATTTGGGGCCCTCACATTATATAAAAATACATCAAAGATAAAATACAAAAAGCGACAAGACTTGGCAGAAGGTGTGTAAAAAGGGAAATAAAAAACTAAAAATGAACAATAGGCCTAACATAAAAGGACAAATGGACGAAATAAAACATCCAAACAGCAAACCACACAAAAAGTCGGAGAATAAAAATATGAATTAAAGGAATGTATTAGTGTATTAGTGCAGCCTTTTTACGTAAGCTCTTTCTGCCACTGTAAGCTCTTTCTGCCACAACATTAAATAGGGCCGCAAACAAGGTAGCAGTGCCAACAGGGACAGACAGGGGTTGTGTCAGCCACAAATCATTCTGGCACCGTGTCATACAAGATCCACAACACAGCTTTCCTTAAGCTCGTTCGTACTTCACATGAATGCAAAGGAGATTCTTGTGAACCAAACTTTGCTTCTACTATTCGAGTGAGGTATCAACTAGGCTCAATGGAGACAGCCTTAATTACAAGGTTTTAATGGCGCCCCAGAACAAAGATGTTGACAATATTGGGCTTATTTCGCTCAGTTGGTAGACACCGGCACCGGCACCGGCACCTAAACCCAGAGGTCCCAGGTTAAAATCCAGCTCTCGCCAATTTTACTTTGTAAAATTTATTTTATATTCACCCCTGTGGGTGCGCATTTCTCACAGATAAATGGATCACTGTATTTAACACAAAAGTATGTTGAGAAGTAAACAAACAGAATACATACCACGGCTGATTTGTCATTCTGGAAAAGTTGCAGGAAATCTCTGAGCTCTTCTGTTGATAAACTCTGCTGCACTAGCACAGCAAACAGCTCCAGCAGCAAAACTTGTTCAGCTATGAAACAAAAAATTTCAAAAGATGGAGATGAGGAAGAGAGAAAATAATACTGAGCACACACAGGGGCGTGTTTCAGCCTTCCACGGACCAAAATAAATTAACTGAGCTGTACGAACGAGACTCTATAATGAGAAACAATTTCGGTCTTGTTCAATCAGAAATTTTATTTCACAGCAGAGCTAGAACTACTCAGTTGATAGCTGGTGTGAATTCGCTGGTCCTTAACCCAAAGGTTAGTGAATTGTTTTTTTTATCTTTCCAAAGGTTACAAATAACTGCATTGAATCAAGTGCCAAATTCATGGTGCTACTCAACCAAGAATTCTGCATTATGATCCTTTATGGCCCAAAGAACCATGTGCTTTAAATCTAGCAGTGCCCTGTATGAAATACCTGTTAAGGCCATGTAAATTACTACTTTTTTCAGAAGTTGCAAATAAAAATTCTAGAAGCATTGAAGTCAAGGAATACACCACTTCAGAGCTGACTTCTCAAACTTTGTTTTGGTCACAACTTGAACTTTCACAAACATTTTAAGGTCATGTGGTGTGTTGCAGCATGGAGCTTGGTTGCAGCCAATACCATTTATATCAATGCAATATCTATAGGGCCGATTACGCCCTGCCAATTCTCAGACCCAAATTTGGGCTGATTTATTTGCCCTGGACACTGCTAAGGTTAAAGGTCACTGTAGAAGCAGAATTCAGTGGTAAGCAGCCCCATGAAATGATCAGTTCCAATATTTACCAAAATTAAACTTGAAAATTTGGAAATGAAATCATTCTGGTCTCAAAAGCTACATGTATTTCTGGTTCAGCGAGAGGTGTAAGCTGCAAGCCTCTTGCTCCATGGATAAATTTTATAGTTGTGCATTTACGTTTATTTTCCTAAACGGTTGAACGGAACTTGTGACTTCCGTTTAATCGTTTCTTCTGCTTCCAATCAGAACTATATGCCAATCAGTTAAAAGAGCAGATGTCAACACACCTCCAAGGATTAAAAAATAGAATCACTGTTACCCAGTCTTTACAGTAACAAATCACAAACCACTGTGGGAGTGGAGGGGGGGGGGGCATACAAAGCAAAATGTATAACGAATTGGGGGGGGGGGGATTGAGAAAAATTGACTAGATTAAGATAAGAAACATTCCACCAACAAAAGGGATGTCAATCATTCTCCCTGGATAGTGTCTGGGGCTTTATTTTTTTATAAAGAACTTCGTCTAACCGTTTAGGAAATTTGGAAACAGATTTCACCATTTGTTTTTGGTTAATCAGCTTACCGGTTAAACATCCAAACCCTGATACATTTCTTGCAATATGAGTCCTTGCATACAAACCAGACTTACTGGATGATGTTGTACTCCGATAGTTCCGTAAGACAGTCTTGGGCAGACCAGACTGGTACAAAGTATCCTGGCTGGCCTGACAGCTCCTAGCGATGGCAGTAATCTGCTTGATCGTATAACAAGCTACCTCGGCAGGAAGGTCGATGCCTTCTGAGTTTTCCACAAGGTCTAGAAGGAGGAGGCACACCTGTGGATGTAGTAGGGTGCGCTGACTGAGAACCACCTCAACCTTGTCCATGTTCACTTCTCCTTGACAATCTCCTGCGAGAAATACAGGACAAAATGAAACAAAACATTAAAGTGTAACACATGTTGAGTAAACATTCGTCTAATCCTCAATTATGATGCAAGTTCGAGTGCGAACATTTAGTTGACCCGTGATTGACCACTGCTAGCAACGTACATGAGCAGTGACGACTCGTTTGGAAGTCTAGTCAACCATCGGTAATGTATTCAACATTTCCATTGCCTTACACCTTTTCGCTATAGTGTCACTGGTTCCCTTCTGCGCTTTACACATGTTAGCATGAAACAAGGCTATCGGAACCATGGAAGAAACCATGGTCCAGAGGCTGGTTCCAAATGGTCGACCACAGTAGTCAACCAATGGTCGACCAGTCTGGGTTCGAGTCAAAATAGTCGACCTTCAGTCAACCACAGAGGCACTCGAACTTGCTCATGGTGTGTTATGTCCTGGCGGTCTAGTGCACTGGACTGAAGCTGTAGTGTTGTTCAAGTGTGTGTTAGGGTCCTGGTTGTGTCCTTACAATATAACCATAATTGCATCAGTAGGATTTGAAACTTTGCATAGTGGGAGTATAATCAGGTGAGGTGTGCAATAGCACCATGTGTAAATCTCTTTTGAGTAGTGTTGGTTCAACCAAGTTGAGAGTTGTCAAACACCGGTTCTTTTCAGAACCAAACTTACTCATAAGAGATGTACACATGGTGCTACTGCAAACCTCACCTGATCATAATTGCATTGTCCTTTTGTTCCAGTTAAAACTGGAAACACAAACCCTGGAGTCAACCCACCTGAATGAATCCCTTCTTTCTCCCTCTCACTATCGGCTTCATAGCCCTCCTCAGCACTCAATGGATCCCCGACGTCACTCTGACTATCGCTGGATATGGCTTCCTGTAACTCATCAAGATCCCAGTGTAGCATCCCATCCCCATTAATATCCTGCTTGTAAAAATGGAAATAAGGAATTCAAACGATGAGCACTGTTAAGCACACAAACTTGCTCAGCAGAAATGAGGTACCAGCCAAAATACAGTGTAACATGCAGTGTTCATAACTGGTACCCTACTAATTTCTTGCAACTTTTTCTCCTTAACAGCTTTATAAATTGGGTCGAGCTATTCAACATGTGAGGCCAACTTACACATTCATTTGTACTGCCACAGTAGGTTCCAGGATGGACGTATATCTGCATTTGGGCAACTTTAAGGAGCATTTCAGCCACAAGTCTGCCCACGGCTGAATGAAGTACCTTAGACTGCTTCAAGATTCCCTTGCAGTTTGTAAGTAGCTTAAGGAGTGACCATTTCTAAAAGAAAACCAGTCATAATAAAAAATACAATCGGTTAACAATGTTTCTATCAGCAACGTAATAAACTGTGAGTGATTGAGTTTTCATTACAAGTTAAGGCAATGTACATGGGAAAGCAAGGTTCACAAAAATACTTGAATATGCACAAAACTTGCAAGATAAATTAAACACTTGAAACATGAACAATAACTAAGGTTTTTCTGTGTAAAAAGTTTACCTGTTCATTTTCTGCATGTCCTTGCAACGTCAGGCAGATCCTGAGCAGTGATCCAACGATATCCAGTAAGATTTGGAAGAGGTTAAGCGGGACAGGTCTAAACTCCGATATCGTCCTCAGTCTTCCTATATCATCGTCGTACGGTGACCAGGTAATTTGGAGGTCCTCACACATCTTCCACATCCTGGTCATGCCCACCAGGGCCTCAAGGAATAGATCACTAGCCAAGACATCGACTCCTTGAAGGATGAACTGCTCCTGAAAGCTGTTGCTGTGAAGAAGTATGTTCCCAGCGACTCGCCACACGTCAGCGGCTATGGAGAGTGTTGTTTCACTCATCTTACTCAGATGATCTGGCTTCCCAAGTAACACCTCGAAGGAGTCGTACGTCTCTTTGCTATCCTCAACTTCCTCCAGCGTGTTTAAACTTGCAGCAAAGGCCACTTTACCTTCTTCAAGTAGGGTGCTATTTTGGGTGGCTCTGTATACATCTGGTTCAACAGGATCCTCAATTACTTCACAGGATAATAACCATTCCTCATGGGACTCTTTTTCTTTTTGATGGGTGACAATATTTTTTCCCGTTTGTGGTTTACACGGAAGCACGTTGCAGACGACGTCTATGAATGCTTGGACAACGCTAAAAGTATCCCCGTTCTTGTCTTTGAAAGTATCCCCGTTCTTGTCTTTGGAACCACCACTGTCTGTAGTGTCTGATCGAGCAAGATTCTCAATTAAGGCACCCTGGCTCTCCTCAGATAAGATAAGAACCTCAAACACCCTGAGAACGTGCAATCGTGTTGATGGCAGATCCAAGAGTTTAACAAGCTGTGTCAATCCTCCTTCCACAAGGAACTGCATCTGCGCAGACAACGTATTCAGCAGCAGAGGCAGAGAACAGAAGATATGTCCAAGTACTGAGGGTGAGGTAACACAAGGTAGACTGTGGGGTCCATCTACGGTATCACTGCTTCCATATCTGAAGCAAGATAGGAAGACATTGAAGTACAGTTCCTCCTTGATAACTTTGTTACTGTGTCTGACAAGATTTAGTAAGTGGGAAGATATTTGCTGGCTGAGAACTTCATCCTCACTCATCAGTATCGGAGTGTAGAGATCGAGCACCTTCCATCTGCTAGAGCGCTCATCTTCCTCATGCTGGCTCCCGTCACTACAAATGGCACTATCACTAGACATGTAATGGTCCATGTTTTTCATCTCCTTTGCTGAAACGTGGGGATGCTGGACTTCTAGGTTTGCACACTCCACACAGATACCACGGATGGCTACTTCAGAGCGCTCACTGCCACCGAGCTGTTCAAGAACCAGCTTGCCGAGGACACTGAGAAGGTAGCTCCTCATGGCTGCTGGTTGCTTCTGGAGGCTTCTCAAGAAGACAGAAACAATGAGTTTGGGCGGGAGGCAGCAGCAGATTCCTCCTTGCTCCAGGGCGAATAGAATTCGTATCGTCAAACCTTTGTACTGTACCTTCATCAGCAGGCCCAACATCATCTTGATAATGACGGCAATGCAACATTTGGATTGCCGTGCTCTGAACAAGGGGTTGTTAGTTCCTTCCAGGGGAAGGCTTTTTACACGTGTCTGTTTCAAGTCCTCATAGGTGCTGTACGCAATGCCAAACATGCTGTGGTGGTGATGCGTGTAATGAGTGTAATCACAGGTGTTATGAGTCCGTTTTAGACACTGGAACTTGTGTACATACTCTAGCTTAGCTCTCTTGGTTGCAATGAGAAGTTTTGACATACTACTCAGAAGGTTCACAATACACTCCTTGAGTATCTGTGATTCAGGTGAGTCCTCTCCGAGGTGTCTTATCTCCTGGTCCAAGAATTCCAGTAGAGACTCTGTGAAGGTGTAGCCACCGTTCATTGCAAACTCGTTCAGTAGGGCCATGGCATGTGTGACCACAATCTGGTTATCACAACAACTGTGCATCACACCCATGAGTAACAGGATAACTCCATGGAGTATCTCGTTGATGTAATGCACATGGCAGTGTGGGAGGTCCTTCCAAGTGTCCCGAGTAGAGGATTCTTTAACCTCCTGCTGGATCTTGGCCTCGCCACCTTCATTTTGTTTATTACTATCGCTCACCGAGGCCGAGTCTAATGTGTCTTTGTTTTTTGAGGAAAATGTCTCTTGTTGTGTGTTGACGTTCTGTCCAACACACTTGGCAATCTGTAACAACGTCAAGAGAATTCCACTGGAAGCTAGTTTTGGTGCTTCATAATGCTGTGTGCAGCTGTACATACACAAGCTGACGACTATGCGCAGTACCAGCTTCTGTAATGTTCCAATTAGATCAAGAGTCCAGCGGTTGCTGATGTGTGCTGATGTGGATGTGTCAATCACCGAATCCGTCTTTGCGATTGCAGCGCTGCGATTATTCAAATAGGTCAAAACATCTGTGAGTTTCGGGGCCAGGAAGAGCGCCAGGGCATTCCTCTTGATCGACTGCATGACCTCACTGCCACAGAGTCTTTCCAACAATGACAACAGAACCAGGCAAAGATCAAAGGCATCCACATCTTCTCCATGGCCTTGACACTGATGGTAGTCGACACTAGGTTTCCAATCCACAATAGGAACCTCCCCTAAAAGAGCTGCTTTGGGCAGGGGGGCTTGCCTTGGATACACATGCTTGGCTTCCTTCGGTGAACTCCTGGATGATCTCTGCTCCCCAGAGTCAGAATCCGAGGAGTGGTTAGAAATGCGGTCTCTACTGCCAGTCTTACGCCAGAAATGAGGACTACTTCCCATGGAGGGGAGCCTGGATGGAGAGGGTGGGTTAGAGGTGGGATGACTCCTCAGGACGGGCCGGCGGGAATTGGCAAATCCTATCGACATCAGGGTCTTCTTGGAGAACTTCTTCTTCTGGAGGCAAGATTCCAGCTTGGGGATCCTGACACTGCGATCTTTACCAGAGGAAAAGATAAATAACAGTTAACTCAATAGTAAAGAACACAATTTGTTCAACAAATATTTGCTAAATGCTGTTGCTAATTGCTAACTGATAATTGATATTTTCATAAAATGTTCACATATAGGCCACCTTCCTGTATTTTACAAATCTGTTACATGGGAGAAAACAATTCTATGTAAATGAAAATAAATATGTACAAATAAATCTTGGATTTAGCCTGAATTTTAAATAGGAGGGTCTCAAAAGGGCTGTAAATTGAAAAATTGAGCACCTAAAGTATTTACAAGTCAAAAATGAAGTAACGTAGGGTGTCCATAATGTGCAAACAGGGCATCCTATACATGTAGATATCCAGACGCTACTCCGAACAGAATCACGAAAGTGAGTCAGTATTTGCAATAAGCAGTTGTTCATGGGGAACATGTAACTGTATTAGTTAAGTAGGGCTCCTTTTCATCAAGCTGCTTTATAGCAGAAAATACTGCTGAACAATTTTCTGCTTAGCGATAACTTAATCTGGTACCTTTAACCTTGTTTTGCTTAGCAGTTCTTTTTTGCTTAAGCAGCTATATGAAAATGGGCCTCAGGATTAAAAAGGCCTGAAGATGCACAATTACAAATATGTGACAAACTCTAACACAGGTGACACATCAATGCTGGAGGATCAAGAGATCATGGGCCTTTTCCAAATCGTGGCATGGGCTCCTCCGCCATCAATTTTGGAGCCCTGAGCCTAGCCGGAGCCTTTAGCCGAGGTTTGAAAAAGCCACATGGCCCAATTTATGCTTACTGCGGAATTCAGAAGCAGTCTTTACAGGGTGCATAAGCGCATCAGTCTGTGGTAAGCAGAGCCATAAATTTGGGCCATGTAGGGTTACTGAATACAAATACCTGGGCCAAACAGTAAGAATGCATGAAGTTTTAACAAGGATTAGGACCGGATGGATTTGCTTTGGGCAAGAGAGAGATGCTTTGTGATAAGAACATACCGATAGCTCTCAGGAAAAGGGTATTTTATCACTGTGTGCTACCAATAATAACAAAGAATATACACGACAACACAAAGAGCAAGGGAGCTCCAGACAAATGATTTATATCTCAAATAGAGACAGAATAAAATAGAATAGAATTGTTTATTCAGCCAATGATTAAAAACAATCACAGGAATTTGAAATATTGGTCTCACACCATCATTAAAAACTATAGTATTTAACATTCAATATGATGAAAAAGACTATATACACAATCAATACATCAATACAAAAATATATATAAAATACCTAAAACTACATTACTATTAACATGGACAATTCCTATTAAAAATTCCCATTAAAAACTTGCACGGCCGATGGTATAAAACTATTCTTAAAACGGTCAGTTTTTGCACCAATTGATCTCATCCTTCTTCCTGAAGGAATCAGCTGAAAGAACTCATTCGCTGGGTGATAAATATCCTGGACTATATTATCCACACGTTTCTTCATTCTCTTTTCATATATTGTCTTCAACTTAACCCCAATTATGTATGAAGTATTTTTGGCCACCCGATTCAGTTTATAAATTTTGCATTTAGGAGTGGCATTGAACCAGACAATGATACATAGAACTGGTCAGGCAAGATTCAATTACACATCTATAAAAATTAATCAAAATGTGTCTGCTCACACCAAAGAATTTTAGTCTCAGACTCAGATGTACAACAGTACACACAAAAAACGTATTAGAGATTTCATAAGGTAAGTACATTTAGGCTAAATGGAGATGGGCTAGACACACTGTAAACAAAATACAACAGATGGTCAACAAGACTGAAGGTTTGGAAACCAAGGACAGAGAAAAGTAGAAGAGGCAGACAAAGGCAGGAACAGTATGGACAAGAACAGCCAAAAATAGATATGATTGCATTTTACATGAGGAGAGCTACATTCTTACACCGAATGAATACAGCCTTAATGATGCTCATTAAAAAGTCACAATTTACAGGACATTTTTTTATGATGGTCTTTTTGTATTGCAATGTGTGTGGGTTGTTTTTTTTACAGTGAGAAGACAATTGTACACAGTTACTCAGTTATTAGGAGGTTGCCACTGCTTACCTTTGTCTAAAGACAAAGTACTGGATTGGTAACTATCAAAAAGCGGGGGAAAAAATCAATGTTAAAGCTCACTGAAAATACAAAGTACATAACCAGTTCCAATCCTCCAAAAAAGAAATGTCTGTATTTTTCTGTCTGTCAGCTTAGAGACTAGCATTAGAGGACCCCTTAAAGTCACAATTGCTTATTTCAATTGCCACAATTAAAACAAACACGTTTATGAACATTCTCACGATAGTTTCACAGGCTGATTGGAGCTTATGGGTTTATGATTGGACAATGTGTTGAGTGAAAACTAGAGGATGGTAATGAATTTAGTGTTCCCAAAACTATTGATTGATGTATAATTATTCCTTGATGGGGAATTCTCCAAATTCTCTCGTAACATTATTCAAATACAATGGAAGCCCCTTTCCCCTGCAAAACTACAGGGGGCCTGCAGATTGTTATACCACATACATATTCATGATCGAGAGTTGAATTCTCACTGGTACATTGACCGTCACATACCAGATTCTATTTTTGCTATTTACCAAGCGTAAGTATTCATGTGAGTATGAGTATTCATGCAAAGTGTAAATACGCCCGCGTAGTAGACTATGGCATGTGTAATAGTCTACAAAGCATGCGCTTTACATGTATAAAGCAATTATGGAACTGTAGCAGTATCGATGTAGCATATCACACAGGCTTGAACATCGCTGAAAAGATGAAAAGATGATGGCACACATTTGGTCACCAAGCTTTTAGCCAGGATTTGAAAATAGGGTGTCCAAATTTGACTGGATTGAAAAACAGGGCGTCCAAATTGTTGGGGTAAATTTTCAGCAAGCATGTACCACAGAACTATTATTGCATTTACTGTGTACTCCACGTATGCTTTGGGTCTGGGCCGGTTAAAGGGTTTACAAAAATGAAATCAGCACCGTACAGCCCTATATAAGAATCGTAGTATTTCGCGCAGTGTTATTATTATTTTTAAAGTTTGGGCGGGGTCACGACTTTTTCATATTGATTTCCCCCGTACAAGAGTCGAGTTGCGGTATTCTACAAATAGCCCGCGAATTATATACGTAACAATCGTTAACATTTCAATGTACATGTACATGTACATCATGTAAATCATGTACATCATGTACATTTACAGTGTACCACTACGAGGGATAGTTTGATAGTGAGGGAGGTGAGCATTTAAGAAGTCCTTCAATATTACCGTGTGCAGTGAGCATTCTTTATTAAACCTGCATTACCCATACTCATGGTGGGAGGTTCACACATACAAACAGACACGCACGTTTTGACTCATACACTGCGCATGTGCGATGTTCTGCAAACATTAATATGCACTGAAAGGTTGCGGCAGCCAGAAAAGAGCGGGAATGACGTGCCTAGACTTGGTTCCAAGTCTGTGCTCGTGGTTTTTAGTCTACCTGCATTGCCTGCATGAAATAGCGCCCTCTTGTGGATTAACCTCCGTCTTTAACCTACGAGTTAGAGCGCGTGATAGCCAATCTGCGGGGGGATTTTGTGTGGCTGATGCAGAAAAATAACCCTTATCTCAGACTTGAAATTAAGTCTACAACACGTGTGTCTCGAGTGCTGCCGATCTATCACACACAACCCTGGTAGGTACACGACATGTACATGTACATAGACATACACAACGCTTTTTACGTCGACATACACATACACATGTACATGTACATGTATTTTGTAAACTTGTCTACTGCGTGGCGTTTCACCGCTATAGTTTCTAAAAGCCTTTGCGGTTGTTCAAGCCTTCCCACTAGTCGGGGCCGGGGCACTGTCTGATGTTAAATTTGATCCCTTTGTCGGTAAACAATGAATGGGCGATCAGTATATTTAAGATAAATTGGTTGTATCTTGCATAAAATTACCTTCACTGCAGCTGGCAGGTAGTAATAGTTTTGGATTTGCGTTCGTTTTGCTTACAATTTCAGGTATTCGGATGTAATTTTTTTTTATTATGAACAAAAAACAGGGCGTCTTCAAGGGCGTCCGACAGTTTTTCGGGGCGTCCAAAAATAAAATAGGGCGTCCAAAAGACGCCCCGACGTATCGATGGCTAATAGCTTGTTGGTCACCCTTTTCACGAAGGGACGGGTATGTCAAAGTTTTGAGATAATCGCATTTTTAAATGTGCTTAAATTGAAACTAAAAAATCTGCAGTATTAAAACTTTCATGTGCAGTTTAAGTACCCTTTATTGTGTTTTTCTAAGAGTTATACTTTATCAATAATTTGTTTAAAATTAACAAATCTTTGGTTAATTAACAAAGTAATTAGTCAAACTTGCCTATAAAGATGCAAAGCATGATGACCTACTTTTGCAAACATCTAATAGTGTATATTTTTTACAGAGTGAAGGGCGGTCATGTCACATGATCAAGCACACGCTGACAAGCCTGTCTCTTTGTGAAACTGAAAATGTGACTTGAACTACATGTACATGCCAATCCATTTCTATACAATATATTTTGCACGTTGTTTTGGGATGCCCATCTCTTTGTGTAAACATAAAATACAATTACTTAGCTGAATGGCCATTTCGGCTGATTAATGTAAGAAATTAAGCATAATTTTGATTAAGCAGCAGTTCGGGATGGCTTAGAATCATGTTTAAAGGCAAGAAGTGAAAACAACTAAAAAATGTAGAAAAACATTATTTTTCAGACATGCCCGTCCCTTTGTGAAAACGGTAACGATTTGTCAATTCGCATTTTCTTCAGCTCAACGATGAACTTTATATGAGGTATAGTAAAACAAGTATAACATGGTTTATTTCATTGACAGTTGGTATTTGGTATTAACTCCTCTTGGTATTAGAAGTTGACAAACTAGCTCCCTCGGCTTAGCCTTGTGAACTTCAAACTATTTATTAGTCATTAGGTAACGGTCATAAAGCAAGGGTGTATTAAACTGCAGAGATTACCATGTAATCTCCATGTATATTTACACAAGTTGACGGCAGATGTACATTCTTCAAACAAATTACAAAATAGACTTTCAAGTGTATGTTGTTTCAACAAGATTTGATGAGATAAAATGAAGCAAAAACATTTACCTTTAAAAAAAATCGACCTTCATTCCCAAAAGTGGCTTACATTGAACAACAACAAAAATGTTTGAAAATAAAATTAGCGGTGACCTTTGCACTGTATACTCAGTACTTTCTCGAGTCCTTTTGAAACAAATCTACAGGCATACTACCTATGCTGAATTCGAACCCACGACCTTTGCCATTCTAGAGCAGATGTCCTATCACAAGGCCACCAAGCTTGCCCAGTGGCTAGTGGCAGTTTGAACTCTATTTATGAATTTGTACTTATGAATGGAAATAAAAGAGTGGTGACTCAGTCTTAAACGCCATTTTTTCCATCCTCTACATGTAGTTTTCAATAAACATACCATCCAATGTATGTTGTTTGCAACTTTTCCCCAACTGACTTTTGCTTAGTGAACAAAGGGAAAATTCATCAACTGTCTGTTACACATTGCTTAAAGGGAATGCATACGTTTGGTAATCACTCTTAAAATTAATGGCATCAAAAACCTATTGGTTAGAAGCCTACAGCAGCTTTTGATAGTATAAAGCATTTTAAGAAACATTCCACTTCCAATTAATGTGGTTATGTAAACGTTTCTGTCAGGAACGCTTCTCAGATTGTGTATTCCTATTAGGAATTATTCTTCCTGCATGGACATATTCGCTCGAGATTTTCGGCAATATCTCAAAAACGCGACCACCTTTTAACATGAAATTTTCACAGGTTAGTTTTATCGTATATATCAACATTTATATAGGAGTAAAACAATCGTATGCTTCCAAAAACCAAAGGTCTTTTTAAAACATTTTGGTAAACTTTTGTAACCACTCATTCTCATTCCTTGATGCTTGGCCGTGAAATGATTATTTAACCAGACAGATTAGCTTGGCAGGGTAAGAAGGATCCATTTATGGGTTTTCAGGCATTGCATGGTGAGGTACCACTGCATATTCAGATTGTGGCAGCACCATGTGTATCTACTTAGATGTTGTATAAATATAAGGAGGGAAGGCTGCTTACAACACCACAAACAATTTAGCAAAAATATGAAAAAGCGATCTTACCTTTATCCTTATCACCGATGGGTAAATTTAGAGCTTCCTCAATGAATTGAACTAGGAGGCACACAAAGTCAGGACTGAAGTCAAGGGCCTGAACAACAAAAAGGTGTGTAGAAAGTTACAGGAAGTTTGCACAAATATGGTACCACTACCACATTCAAGATGAAAATGGAGAGCTAAGTACTATTATTATTATTATTATTCATGATTTATTAAAATTCGAACTTGTTTCCAGTGGCAAAATTGCAACAAATTGTACATACAAAATTACATGATTTTAAAATGGTAAAAACGGAATGCAATTCAATGCAAAACAAAAGAACAACATTAAAACAGACGTACAAATATAACTAAAAAACATGTACAGGCTGAATAATTAGATTATTCAAAAATGTGGGAAAAGTGACATAAAAACTGCGGGCACTTCAGTTGGAAGATAAAAAATCATTAGGTACAATAAAACAAATTTAAAAAACCTAAAAGAGAATTCAAGCATACCAAGCTGTAAAAACATGCAAGAGACAGACCTCAGTTAGCATAAAAGAATGTGTAAAAAGAATAAAGAATAAAGAATAAATGAATAATGGCATTGACATGACCAAGCAGTCTAGCACACCAAACTTGAGTTCTGGTGGCTGAGCCATTGGAGTGTGGGTTCGAATCCCTGTCCTGACACTTGTGTCTTTGAACAAGAAACTTAAAATATAATTGTTTCTGATGATGGAATTAAATTGAAACCGCAAAATGTCACATTTTGTAACTCTTCATTGTCAGATTAAGTTTTAGCCTGTTTGTGAAACACCTGGGTAAACCCCTTCTCTTGGAAATAAGTGTAACAGGGTTCTTTGAAATGCATTACACAACACACAGAAACTATGGCTTAACGTCCCATCCGAAGGACGAAGCAATAATGGGTTAAGTGCCTTGCTTAAGGACACAAGTGTCACGACTGGGACTCCAACCAACACTCTGCTGATCAGGAACACCAGAGCTTTGAGTCTAGTGCGCTTAACCACACCGCCACAACAAGCCACTTACTGGTAGGTAAGATGCTAGTTTATGAAATAATTGCATTGGGGGTCAGGAAAATTTGTTTGGTTTTACTCTTATAAACTGATCTTTTACAGTATTTATTATACTGGCTGCTATGGTCAAATATTAATAAAACCATTTCAAACCACACCAAATGCCATCTTCACAAAAATTATGGGGTTTTTTTGTGTTTTTTTGAGTTTTGCATCTATGTTTACTTTCCCAAATTGGTTAAACGGGATTTGTGACTTCTATTTAAACAGTTAACCATTTCCACCATTTCCAATCCAAATTGAGAAATCGGAATTATGGTCAATGGTACCGGGATCGTTGGTCCCATCCGAAGAACGGAGCAATACTTTCTAAGTGTCTTGCTTTAAGAACACAAGTGTCAAGACCTGGACTCGAACCCACACTCTGCTCATCAGAAACGCATGGGCTTAAACAGTCCAATGCACTTGACCGCTCGACCATGACATGCCACAATAGTAGTAGGGGACACCTCCATTCTGTCAGTTGGTTTTGTTTTAAGTTTTTTTAAAAGTTTTGTCATGATCTTGTCCTGATGTTTTTGTCAATGGTAAACACCCCTTCTTCCAAAATCCCTCTAACAGTTTTCCCTTGAACTTAATGGAGTTTGTACTGTACCCCAAGTCATAACATGAGGCCTGGCATACCATACTCATCAGTGTTGAAGATTCAGTGGCAGGAGATTCTGTCCCCCTAGAGATTTAGTCCCTCCCATATGGCGAACTGCGTACAAACTTTTTCTGATGGCGCCCTCTTTTGAATCGACCTCCTCCAGCACATGTTAATTCCCATTAGGGGGACAGAATCTCCGGGGGACAGAATCTCCGGGGGACAGATTTCCCTATGACACCACGACACCCCATAAATGCACCCAACTTATTGAGCCTAAGTTTTGATGCTGTAACAGTAATCCAATTTCATAACCGAGCACCTTGGTCAGAAGGGCACAATAAAGGATATACCTGGCTGGAGAGATTACACAGAGCATTTAGGATTAGCCAGCCTCTTCCATGCATCAGGAACTCCATTAAGGGACTCTTGGCTAGAGGCAGCTCCTCGAGGGAGGGTGGGTTCTGGTGGCTGGGAGCCAGTTCTTGAACATCCGACATAAATTGTCGCACGAGTATGTTGAAGACGCTGTGAATGTCATTGCTGGAATTACAAATGAAAATGACAAAAAAACAAAAAAACTAAGCAGTATTAAAAACACCTTTGTAAAACATTTGGTCAAAATCTGTGGAAAACATAAAACTACATTAATGTTTTCTAACAAGTCTTTAATAAAAAAAGGTTTGTCTTTTGCATTGCATGAAAATCATGCATAACATCCATGACATTTATTTTTTTAAACATGCTGCCTTAAAAAAAAAATAAAAATTGAAGAATTTTCAACTAACATGTATAAGTATTCCGCAACTGAATTTGTAAAAAACAATTCTATTGACCCCCCCCCCGCTCAGAACCCTTGCCCCCCCCCCGCTCAGAACCCTTGCCCCCCCCCCAATGAGATAAAACACATATAAATGAATGGTTTGATACATTACAATCACATAGCCCCCAAATACGGTCTTTGCCCACGCTTGCCCCCTCCCCCCCCCCAATCCACACATGTGAAATTATCGGCTGATGCAATACAATACATGATACATACAGAAAAACTGAAACCTCGTCCCAAATTACTTCCTTTTTAAAAACATGGCTACAGCTGTGGTTTCAGATCAGTGCAATCAGTATACTTTGGTACAAGCCTTTTGTGGCTGCTATAGTTAAATATAATAAGTGCATTAGTGAGAACATGGTAAGAAGCACTGTTATTACTATTATTACAAATGTAGTAATCTGTTGGAAAAGACACATCCCCTGTCCGTCAACAGGAAAGGGATAGTTCAATAACACACACTTCATGCTCAAAATACCCTCCGCCTTCCAGGTTTGGTTTCCGTTAAATAGTTTCACTCCATGGTAACACTTTTCCCACAACATTTCCTGAATCATGTAAACAAACCAACACGGGACTCACCAGAAGTTCACCAGATCTTCTTTGTCGATGGCAGGATTTGCTGACATTACTAAAAAGGCACGAAGGAAATCCTCCAGCAGCGAATGTTTTTCCTGTATGGATAAATATACGTCAAGTTTACAGCGATGTTCTCCTAGTATTTACGGACAAAGTACAATCTTAATGTAATAAACTTGATTAGTTTTAATTAGACAGCTCACTGATCAAAGTCATACTACATGAGTACACATGTAGAACAATTCTCCACAGAAATTTATCTGCCTCAAATATTAATAAAGACAAGGAAATAGCATCTGGAGAACCCATTTATATATTACCTCAATTAAAATAAGCCTGATATGACCGTGCACAAATCACAGTTCTCCGTATTTCAATGTTTGCACCAGCAACCCACTGAGGCTGATCAAATATTTTTAGCTAGACGGGAAGGTGTTGTTATTGAAAGCTATTGGACGAGACTTAATTTACTCTTCTAAAAACCAAAATAATAAACCACAAGGCAAACTGACTGGGTCACCCCCAAAATCATCTTCTAAAAACCAATACACTTTCCCTTTAAGCACTTTCAATATCAAGGAGGCAATAACATGTCTGCTTGAGTATATCATCTGTTTGTGCAATTATTGAACAACCTGCAATACATGTACATTTAGGTACAGGGTGATACACAACTAGCTTGTCTTGTGACTTGGAAAGAATGCTTCACATAGCCATAATGAAAATGTTTAATTCGTGTACAAATCACCACTTGAAATGCATTCAGCTTGGTGTGCTTAAAGGCCCTGTACACGATTGGTAAGATCGAAAAACACAAATGTTCACAGATTCACACATAACTTACATGATTTAAAGTAAGTAATGGTAGAAAGGGTTCCTTAAAATATTTCTGCCTGAAATGCTATCGTTTCTGAGAAATGAGTAAAACAATAGTTTTTATCGCGCGCGATAATAAACTCCATGTTTGAAAAACAGAAAACACATTTAAGGTCTTTTTTCACTATTTTCTCGTGATCTCGATGACCAATTGAGCTCAAATTTTCACAGGTTTGTTATTTCATGTATGTGGTTGATTACACAAAACATGAACACTGTCTGTGATTATTTTGTCAGCTCTGCCAATCCTGTATAATACCTTTAACAAACACAAACAATTAGGTACTCAGCTAAAACACAATGTTATGGGTACTGCTTGTGACTGGTTCCAGTTAATTTTTGCTATAGTATAAGGAATAAACGTGTGAGGACAGTCTTCACTGTACAGTAATGACCAGGTTGGTTTGTGTATGGCCGCCGAAATAGACCGAGCCTAAGGTGAGGTCTAATAACAGCCACCAGCCACCAACCAAGGTCCTTACAACCAACTTCTCTTGCCAAAAATTAAAAAATAAAAGTCGCTCAAATTTAATAGTTGATTTGATGGTTTCCCACACAGCAGAACTTTCACACAACAATACATGCTTGTTTTGTAGGGACCTTTCAGAGTAATTTAATTCTTAAAACTATTTTTTTTTTTATCCACCTACCCACCCGTCCCAAATTTCAATTTTGAAACTACTCAGTCATGATAGAACATTCTTTATAAAAACCACAACAAATTACGTGCTTCTGTGTGGGTATTATTTTCCAAACTTTTATGAGCTTTCTGGGAAAAATTCTCTTTTGAAAATTTTGATGTCACAATGAAACCCTGACTGAACAAAGGAAAAAGAACTGAGCGCCGGGATTTGTTGTTCTCTCGTGAGAAAATATGAGAATGCATTCTTGGTGAATCGCAAAACTGTAAGCTGTTAAAGATGCATTGCCCAATTTTATGCTGATTTGATGGTCAAAAATTAATTGAAATGTTTAAGTTGCTATTAAATTATTAAGAGGTAGGACAAGTTCTTAGCTTTCATTTGATACCTTGAACAAAAAAGTCCATCGAGGATTAGTGAGGATAAAATAAAAACAAAATAAATATAAACATACTGGGCCAGCCTTTTGATCCTCAGACTTAATCCTCGTGATTTGCATGTTGAGGCAGTCCAGCTCAAACACAGGCAATGCATTTTTAATCTCGCATGGTATGCTTGAATCATGGAATGCTCAGATTATACCCCTATTGAGCTAAATACAATGATAAACAATGGTGGCAGCCTGTCTATTCTTGTAAGCCACATTTGTAAAACAGTATGAAATGGGGATTAGGATTACGAGACTATACAAGCATGAATTCCAGCACCTTCTGACCCTACCCTCTTTGTGCGGTAAAGGCTGCATGTTGCTATTCTGCAGTCTTTTCAATGAGCGATAGTCCTTTTTTCTGCCAGGATTGCTGGTCCGACTAACGCAATCATTATCATGTGACCCACTCTCCGCCAATCAAAATTCAGAAACTATGACTGGATGAATGTCTTACCTTCTGAAGCGCCTCTGTCATCTCTCCTGGGGGGAGGCAGATAAAGGCCTCCCACCTGCCTCTCAGGTTCCGCCCCATTTGGCTACACTCCTCCATTCTGCTCTAATACAGGCAAGGTATTTCAACCACTACCAACAACGCAGCATTTCTTCCACTCAACAGCTCGATCACATTGGAATCCTACGACCTTCACAAAAAACATGAACAACACAAAACTTGACTACACTACTGTACATCAGGCCTATACTTTTGTAATAAAACCCATGAGTTTCGTAGCATGATACACACTTTCATGAACTACTCTGCCAGTTTCATTCACGCGACCTGTTAATGTTTTGTTAGGAAGAGAGAAAGTAATAGCAGGGGGGGGTTTTCCTGTTTATTGCGCAAGAAAAACAACGCCAGAGGTGTAAAAAACAATGTGGAAACTGACAAGTGTAGTATTGTCTGTGAAAAGTATGAAGTATAAATACAATTTCTGTGCTACAGGGATCGGAAGGACAGGAAATGGTTGATGCAGTCTGATATAAATAACCATGAACAGCTTTGGAATGCACAGGAAAAGACTGGAACAAAATAGTTCTCACTCTCCTGTGCTTCTCTTACCATAGAGCAAGACCTTGCTCTGTGCTCTTACTAAGCTATCTTTTTGGGCTGGCCCATTACTGTGGAATTGCCACGTACAAATTCTTCAACAAACAAGTTCCAGAACACTTCCATTCGCTTCTTTAAATTTAAGTACAACATTCATGACTATAACACCAGAAATTCAACAAACTGTCATCTACCTAAATATAGGACACATGTTTTTAAACACATAATATGGTACTCTGGTGCAGTCAACTGGAACAAGCTTCCAAGTGACATTAAAAGTTCATAAATTATGTACACTAAATGTCAAGAGAATAAAAGAGTGGAGACGAAGGTCTTGGACGGCCATGACCCCGTACAGGGTTTCAGCTGATCAGGTGAAAAGTTGCATGCCTGAAACAAAATGACATATAAAATAGTAAAGGAAAACAAAAAATACTTGTTGTAAACTGCTTACCGGCAAAATATCTTGCTGTATGTACACTGTAGAAACAAACACCAGAAAACCCCACGTACAAACAATGCAGGTTTTAATCTGAGCTGTGTACCTCACATTGTACTACATGTACAGGTACAGAAGCCCAAACCTTAATGAAATGACCCATTATCGCAATTTAACCGACTTGAAATTACACCTTGACTTTTGATCATTACGAAATCTTGTTTTGTTTGCCTTGTCATGACCTCTTGTACTACTGTAGATTTGTAATAGAGTTCATAGTACAATATTTACACAGAGATATGAGCAGATGAGCTGTATCACTTTGAGTCTTTACTGTATGATCACGTGACATCCACCAGCAAAATGTGGATACATATATATATGCGTGCTAAAATACACATGTGTACATGTGAGATTAATTCCACTGTGTCATTATCATTTATACAAAGGATCAGATGTCAGTAATGAAAGAAGAACTCAAAATCAAAGGAAGGTTGCCATGTTAAAGACATCATGGGTGCATTGAAAAACGTGTAGGAATAATTATTAGCTTTTTCATTCTAAGGGCATGATACAAAATAGGTAAAGATCAACAGCATTAAAATGAAGTTTTGAAATGTAAAACCCCCCTAAGATTGGGTACAGTTCCCATCGCATGGTAGTATAGGCTGTTGGAATGTGTTGGGTTAGGGATGGATTCTAGTAAAAACGCTTTGGGAGTTAGGGTTAAAGGTAAGATCATACTTTGGTAATGACCTCGAAAAGAAGTTGTGTAATTTTCTCCTTAAAGGGAATGTATACGATTGGTAATTACTCTTCAAATCAAAGGCAATAAACCTACTTGGTACGTACACAGCTTTTGATAGCATAAAGCATTTAGAGAATCATTTCACTTCAAAGTGATGTGGTTATGGGAAATCAGTTTATATCCAAACAAATCTGAATCTGAGAAATGTTTCTGTCAGAAACGTTTCTCAGAATTTGTACTCCAATTCAGGATTATTCTTCATCGGGCGTGGACATTTAACGCTCTAGATATTCGGTGGTATCTGAAAAACGCTATCACCTTTTGAAATGAAATTTTCACATGATAGTTTTATTGCATATTTCTACATTTATACAGGATTTAAAATAATGGAACGGTTCGAAAAACCAAAGGTATAATTTGCCTTTAAAGCCTACTTGAGATAAAGATGGTAATGGCTGTAAGCATTCCTGTGAAACTATTTGGTCTGAATTGCCAGCAGTTGATAAGAATTCAATAAAAGTATGTTGGCAAATTTGAATCTAAAAAGATTGCCTGTAGGCGACTTCTTGAAAATTTTGCTGTGTCCATTTGAATGCTGCCCTCAAAATGGCCAGAGATGTGGTTGGTAACCGTCTGATTAGATTCAAGGTTCTTGATGAAAATAAGTGTGTTTTTTGCTGTTTTCTCAACTGTAATCAACTGAAACTTTCACATGTGACTTTCATTGTCTATTTTTCTTGATAAGTTTGCTCTGCATTATGTTGACAAACACCAAACAATTACCCAAACTAAACCTTTAATCAAGAGAAAATCTGCCTTGCACTTACGTAGCAGGTTAAAAGGTGGACCATTTGAAAACCTGAAACTCAGACACCGATGTTTTCATCAGTGATTGCTAAATAGTTTATTTACACAAGGCAATATACTACAAGATAACCCTGACACAACGCTGAACACTGGCGCCTTTCAACCTTGCATGATGCCATCAGGCACTAAACAAGTGTAGGCTTTTAATTAAACAGTCAGTACTCCGCAATTTTTTCTTCTTTTTAATTCAACAAAATTCCAAGTTCCCCAACTACACCTAGCCAAATAGCATGCCAATTGTCTTATTACCATAGGGGTAATTTTTCACTTAAAAAATCCATCTATGAGTGACCAGCTCTCCCGGTTTCCCCTAGGGAATTGTACAGCAATTACTTAGATCAGATCAAGGTAGAAGATTTGGAGTCTTGAGCCCAGGATTTTTGACAGACTTCAAGTACCTGATTAGATTTAGATCCAGAGCAGCCAACATTTGCATCTTGCAATTTGGGAGATTTTGTACAACAGTCTGGGAGATATTGAGAATTACATTCAACATAAATATTAGGTCAAAGTTTCCATAATCAGGGAGATTTTCAAATTTGTTCATCAGATCATGGAGAGATTGGTTTATTTTCGGGGAACTTTCGTCAACACGCACGGTACCATACCATTACGCTAAAGGGGCAATAATATTACACAATACACCAATAGAGGGCGGTCGTTACGTGTGAATCTGGCACCTGCACACCCATACATGAATGGTATAGTCCAACCTCCGCGAGAAGGCAAGATGGTGGCCAACGGCTATGCTGCTTAGAGATAATTTTTTTCGCGTGAAATAAACCCAATTTTCATTAACAAAATGTAACCTCAAACCTATGTATATTCTCTTTTAGCCCATACTTTACAGTTCTATGCCTCTTTTGTCGATTTAAAATGTATATTGGAGGTGTTGACGACGTGTTGACGGTACCGTGCGTGTTGACGGCGAGTTGACGGTATTTAGTAGGACTCCACGGCAGTGGCCATATTTGATTCGGGCAAAACGAGACTCTGCCCGCCATTTTCACCGATCTACTCGACAAAAACGTAAAATTGCAGCACAAAACAAAATCGTGAGTACATTTAAATACCTGATGTTGCACCTTTGACAATGACATATCAAGAAGCCAGTAGGCGTTTTTAAAGCAATTTTGTTGGGTATTTTTGTCGTTCTGAGGCATTTTTTGATGATGCCATATCAGGGGATGCAGAATCGCGACGTATGTTACTATGTATTTCCTGGGGCGCTAGTAGTAAGGGTAGTAGTAGGCACTAGTAGTAGTAGACAATGGTAGAGTACGAAAGATAAAAGACAAAATTTCAAAAAATGAGTACAGCGCCCCAGTTACTGGGTGTAGAAGTGTCCATGGTACAAAGTGTCCAAAGTCATTTCGTACCTTGTAAAAGGTACGAAGTGTCCCTGGTACCATGGAGGAAGAACTTCCTCCATGCTGGTACGAAGTGGTAAAAAGGTACGAAGTGACCCGACACCGGGAATCTGAACTGAGTGATCCTGCGCGTACGGAGGGTGTAGCATGCAGAAATTGAGAACTACACTAGAAAAAAGGGTGAACATTTGTATCACTTTTTGACACACAAACATGTGTGTCATCAGTCTTCAGACCTCAGTAACAACGACAAATAAAACATTATGTATGTTTCATCAATGAAAATAAATAAGTTGTACGTTACCCTTAATTTGAATGGACTTTTCGCTCCACAAATGAAGACATAAGTGCCGACCCCGTCACCACAATCACGATTATGGACCTTCTACTCAGCTACCCGACCAGGGATAAGAAAACATCCATTTAAAGGGGAAGAAACTGGGAACCAGATTATGTCTGAAAACCAGACGTAACACATATGTTATGAACTACACTATACGGAGCTCCAGACTATGAACCCCATTGTTTGCGTTTTCCGGTTGAGTGGTCACATGCGGAAAAAGTTGATAAAATACTTTCATATTAACGATACGATAAACTCAAAGTAATTCCCAAACTTTCTTGTCTTCATTGTTATGGAGGTTTTAAAAAAGCTCAAAGTTGATGACCATCAAAGTTGTAAGTATTGGCGGTTTACGCGTTATGTTGTTGGCTCTAGTCTATGGGATGGATGGAGGTAGTTCTAACTTACCATGAATCCATGATGCGACACTGTACTGTCACTACAGCCTAGTATTTTTACTTTTTATAAAAAAAAGAAAAAATAACAAATTTGCTTGACATTTGCATGATGTTGACATTAACACTAACTTGTATTTTGTAACTAAATTAAATTCAAAACGCACATTGTTGATTTCTTTTCTGTCATTAAAAATATCATATTGCAAACATTAAAAAAGTTCAAATAAAATGGTCAAACTGAATGAATGTACAGTTGTCACAAGATTTTAAATAGTGTGTTTGGCCTCCAAAGTTGTTTTTTAACCCTCTGACCATGTTCATATTTAATCTATCATTAGTCATGGTCCGGGGTCCTTGCTCTATGGTCATATACAGATTTTTGTTTTGAAACAAATATTGATGAAGCCTTCCTTGTGGATATAAATGTTTGCATAGCCCCATTATAGTCCAGAGTATTGGCACTATTAATGGGGCTAATGTTTGCAGTGTGATTATATTATTACTTATTACAATATTATTAGCACATATACAGTTGTCGCATCAATATTTATATCAGCAATTAAAATGTATTTAAAAATTCTTTTGTTAAAGCTAAAGGTAGACAGGTATTTCGCTGGCACTGGCTTTCTTTAAGTAAATTATATTTAAAGCTAAAGTGCATTGGACTTGGAGTAGAACTGAAATCCACTCTGTGAAATGTGTATCTATTCTAGATCCTACAGCTACGACGAGTGATAGTTTGAGCTTTGATGATCCACTGGTGTGCTCGCCGGTACCAGTTTTGTCCAGGGACCTGACAGAAGTCAAATTAGGTATGAAGAAAAATAAGGCTTTGATGCTCGTGTTCACTACAATGTGCATTTATTGTTTGCTGCAGTTTGCTATAATGCTAGCTAACCAGCGATGCCAATATACCAAGGCACTGGGCCCGAATTTGCAAACATTTAACCAAGCAGTAAGCAATTTTGCTTACCAGATTTTTGTTATCTGCCAAAAGTACACAACATAAATGTTATAATTCAGATACCTTAACTTCTTGCATATATAAAAGTTAAAACACTACCACGTCCACAGCAGTATTAATTAAGAATCCGTAAACGGGCAGCCTGAAAGAGTCTTACATCATGCCTGGAGGGCCTGGAGGGCCTGGCTTATAGCCCTAGTCCACTAATAAGCAAATCAGAGCAGATGAAATAAACCGCATCCAGCACAGATGTTCAGATTGAGTGTGAAGACAAATGATGCAAACTCTGCCTTATATACTGTAAACTCAATACCCATCACCCACATTTAAATAACTTTGCCAAATTCATGCATGTGCCAGTGACAGTATAAAAGACACACTGTGCACTACATACTTTCTGGTGCTCCATATTAAGCATGTTCTTGGATGTTCTTTACATTAACCCAAACATGGCACTTGAACAGTTCTTTTTCTAAAGAATGGAGACCCCCCCCTCCTCCCAACCCTTCCATGTGAACAATAATAAGAATGCATGATACCATGGAGGTAGGGAAATCCATTGTGTCTGCATTCAGTATTGTCATCTGTTGCCAAACCAAGCAAAGAGCCAAAACACTAACCCTTGCTTATGTTGAATTAAGTATTTTTTTGCTCTACCAATAAGGGCTGAGCAAACTAGGGATACAACAATCATTACTAATTTCATCAATGTTAATTTGTTAATCAATTTGATGAAAAATATTGACTTGTTTGGTTTACGTATTAAAAAAAAATAAAAATACACTTTTGTATGTTTATTTTTTTTTGCTCATTTATGCTGGGATTGTTATAGTCCTGCAGACACAAATGAGCCTCTGATGCAATTTAAACCCATGACCTTTGACATTTTTGACCCTGAAAAGTTTGTTTTGTAAAGTAAAAAAAAGGTCACCAGTTAAAATGTCACACTATTAAGATCTTTAGAGTCTGGCCCCCTGTATCAGTTTATGAATTGCTTGTTTTTATTTTGTGTTTCCAGTGCAGGTTTATGCAGCACCAATACTAAATGCCCAGACTACTTCAAGGGTCATCAAGTAAGTAGAGATGGTCATTTTAAATTTTAAGTTAGTTTTGAAGCTTTCAAATTTGTTTAACCAATTATTTCTTGTTTCTTTTTTACATGTTTTTTTTTACAGAGATCTTCAGGATGCTCTCCCATTGACAAACCTGCCACATGTCAAACGTGTTCGGAAAAGCAACAAGAACACTGACAAAGAAATAGGTAAGAATTGATTTATAAATGAATGGAAATGAGGCATTCAATCAGTATGTTGTGTCATGTCGTGAGCGAGCGGTTCAGAGCTCCAGACTCGAGCTCTGGTGATTCTGGTCAGCAGAGTGAGGGCTTGTGTCCCGGTCAAGGCACTTGTGTCCTTTAGCAACTTTACCATAATTGCTTTGTTCTTTGGATGGAACATCAAGCCATACAATGTAGATCCCGTGTACTAATAAGATTGGTAGCGCACGTCAAAGAACCCGGAACACTTATCAAGGAAGAGTTGGGGGTTAACCCCGGTGTTTCTGGTTCACATAGCAAGCACCCTTGTTTACAGGTTTTTTCAGACTTGCAAGCTATAGTGATTAAAGGCAAAGTATACCTTTGGTTTTTGGAACCGTGCGATTGTTTTAATCCTATATAAATGTAGGTATATACAATAAAACTAACCTGTGAAAATTTCACTTCAAAAGGTGGTTGCGTTTTGGAGATATCGCCGAAAAACCGGAGCAAATATGTCCACGCAGGAAGAATAATCCCTAATTAGGAACACACAATCTGAGAAACGTTTCTGTCAGAAACGTTTCTCAGATTCAAACTTTGGGGCATAAAACTTTGGGGCATAAAACTTTGGGGCATAAAACCTACCTCGAAGTGAAATGATTCTCAAAATGCTTTATACTATCGAAAGTTGCTGCACCCCGTAAGTTTTTATTGCCATTAATTTTCAGTGTCATTACCAGACGTATACATACACTTATGAGACATCCTTGGTTTCATTACCATAAATATATAATATTGAAAACATTACTAAAGTTTCATTGATTGTATCATTTCTTTCAGGATGTGGCCTTGATATTATCTTGTGTCTTGTCGAAGAGGTAAATTCAGCGTCCTCCCCTCCATCATTGTTAGAAGTCTTGAAGGACAGACCCAACCTCTGCCATGGGATGCTGGGGGCGCCCTTTGTTGCTATGGTATCCAAGATGGCTCCTGTCACCAGACAACAGTTTGAGAAAGCCGCAAAGCACTGGCCGGTCGTCTTTCATCAAAATAAACAGTGAGAAAGAGATTTCTTGGGGTGTTGGGATGTTTTTTTTTTAGGGACGATCCAGGAGGGAATGTGGGGTCGGCTTTTTCCCAGGAAGGCAGTATGTTGCAGTTAGAGTTTATTCAAGTCTGGAAACATTTTGGACAATATCAATCCTAGTCAATTTTCTTGATTTTATGTAAAACAAGTACTTTAAAGGGTGTGTACAACATTGGTAATTGTAAAAGACCAGTATCCACACTTGATGTGACCCAATATGTACATGAAATAACAAACCTGTGAAAGTTTAAGCTAAATCAGTCTTCGTAGTCATGAGAAAACAGTGAAAAACTCCATTATTTATTTTCACTGTTTTCAAACATTTTATCACGCGTGATAAAGACTCTTTTTTTTAAAACTCATTTCCTAAAAACTATTTCAAGGGAAGTTTTCCACCATGACCATCTTTATACCATGAAAGTTATGTGCAAATCTGTGAACATTTATATTTTCAATCTTACCAATATTGTACACACCCTTTAAACAAATAACTTTGATACTGTTGATTTGACTGGAATTGTGAAAGTGCGTTAAAAATAAAATCAAGTTGTTAACTCCAGACTGAACCAGGTTGTTAGTGGTCAACTCTTCACTGACAGAGATCGAGAGAGAATCGCCAGCTACATGATGCTAGCTGTACAGGCAGCAAGAGCTGGACAACAGAAAGGAATGGTAAGCTATAAACCCTTGAAATTCTAAAGGGAGTCACCTCCTGGTAAAA
Organism: Leptasterias polaris; assembly: GCA_037783415.1. NCBI lineage: Eukaryota > Metazoa > Echinodermata > Asteroidea > Forcipulatida > Asteriidae > Leptasterias > Leptasterias polaris. The sequence goes on along the minus strand of JAZGTN010000092.1, from coordinate 3,331,047 downwards.
AGGCACATCTATGAAGGAATTTCAAGTTTCTAGTGGAAATTTATGCAGAAAAAACAAGGGGCTCCCACAGAAATCATTGTACTTCTCGGGGTTAGTTTGGTGCAATAATGTTGTAGTGAAGACTAACCCCTGGTAAGAGAGTGTCTCCATTACGCTACTACTGTAGTTACCAATTGAAATCTGTTTCCCTGTATTTATGCAGAGAAGAAACCCAAGGACATATAGGCTGGTGTGTAGTGTGTGACCTAGCCTTGGTGTTCTTATACATGTGTTAGACCAACAAATACTTTTTTCAAATTTAAGAGTCATAGGGTCATACTTTGGTAAGTACTTCAAAATGAATGACAATACACATGTACTTGGTGAGAAGTACTGCAGCTGTTGATAGTATAAACTATTTTGAGAAAAGATTTCCTTCAAAGTAATATGGGTTTGAACAACTTTTCACCCCAAAACATTTGAATCTGAGAAATGATACATGCATGAATCGTTTTTCAGATTTCTGAGGGCTGGTGTACGTTGACGAATGCTGCGGGCAAAAATGCGGTTGGTACTCGCTGTCACCACACGTTTGTGTGAATATACTGTAACAGTATTTTGCTGTTTTCTCAGCAAGTAGATACTGTATTCAGCTGAACTTTTCACGTGTGACTTTTATTGTATCTTTCTTTATAATTTTCTTTATAATTTTGTATATAAATCCGCTTTACAGTGACAAAAACCGATTCATGACCCAGCCTTTAAAGAAGCAAAAGGTTGATGACTGAGTTTCATTATGCATAAGCCCTTCTGTACTTCATTTGGCAAATCATGGCTCAAAATGCTGACTGAGAAGAATTGTGCCAGTATTGCACCATTGATAACACCAAGATTAGTTTTCTAAATCCATGCACACCAACATTTGTTCACATTTACCATCAGGTACCAATTGGCGCAGTGGTAATCGATCCTGCAAATGAGAAGGTGCTAGCGTCATGTCATGACCTTCGCAATCTTGATATCAACCCTCTACAGCATGCTGTGATGGTGTGTGTTGACCTTGTAGCCAAAGGTCAAGGTGGAGGAGCATGGGAGGTCAAAGGTGAGCAGATTGATAAGTTGCATAGCTCAAATTTGGCCAAAAGACATTTTTTCAAATAAGTTTTTCTCTGACCGAATTTTGACATGATGCCGTTTCAAAACAAAAAAACATACAAAATTTGTAGCAGATGGCACAAAGCACAAAATACCGTGATCCCGACAAAAATACATTGTAAATTTTTAATTAACTACCATTTATCATTGGCAGATTTACATGCAATACCTTAATGAAAGCTTACAGATTTCTTGAATCTATAAAAAATAGTTACTTAACAACTTTAACTCCAAGAAAGTTGGTAAATGTGCCATTTGCGTTGGTTTAAGCTTGGCATAACGAATTGTCACCATTTAGCTATTGGCTGTAATGTGATAATGAATAACCCAAGCCCATGAGTATACACAATTTTGCATTGTATGGTGGACTATCAATACGGTTTTGGTTTTCCACAACACCAAATGATGTTATCTAATTTCTCTGGGTAGAACTTAGTTCTGAAAGAACCAAGCAGTATTTGTTCTTACAGAACAAAGTCCTACTTAAGAAAAGAAGACATCACATGGTGTTACGACACACCAAAGTCACCATAGAGAAGTCGATAAGTCATTTTCAAAAGTCTGAGTCAAATTCGCAAACTCTCAGTAAGCACCTCATTCCACGGCCAACGCATGTGTACAAAGTAGTTGCAAAGTAGGCTATGCAAGATAACTAAAAACGCACACTAGTTGAAATGTGCTGTGGAGATACCATTTTCAAGTTGTGGTGAACTCTCAAATCATTAAATAAGTTTGTTTAGTTACATTTTACTCCTAAGCTAGGAGCTTTGTCAGACGGACGAAGCTACTAGCTTAGGAGTAAAACATAACTAAAAGCCTAACTACCAATCATATGTTGTACCTTTGTACATGTTGTATGAGGTTTTTGATCCTGTGTCTTTTATTAATTGTAGGGAGTGGTCTTGAGCATGCATGGACACAACAGAAGTCTGATAATGATGATCAACACAACGTCTTAAAGACATCTTCTAAGTTGTGTACTTACCCTCTCAGGACCAAGGGGGTAGCATTAACAAGTCCATCGCCAACAAACACTTCAGATAAAGAATCAGAATCTCTGAAAGCTAACAAGACTGATCATGATAGATGTCTGGACTGCAAACAATCGGACTATCAAACGTTTATGCAATGCTCTGATAAGCATCAGCAGTCAAGTGTGAGTGACATTGTTACATCACAGGATACTAAGATCAGACTCGGCGTTACAACATCAAAGTCATTGGAGATTGGTGATAATGATGGAGGGTCTGCAAAGTCACAGGGGCCTTATCTTTGCACGGGGTATGATCTCTATGTCACCCAGGAACCCTGTGTTATGTAAGTTAATAACCATAATTGCTCCCCTGCTCATTGTTAGCGAATTAGGAAGCCTTTATGCAAGGGTGCGATTAAACAAACGAAAGTCCTGAAAATTGGTTTTGAAACTGGGTGTCCTTTTGACCTAGAAGATGTTGCCCCACTTAATTTTACGTAGTGTGTTCCATCAAAAATGACAAACTTGTGAAATGGGCACATGGTCTTCCTCACCTTAGTTGCAACTGCACCTCTTCCAAGGAAATTTAGAGGCAGAGGGGAAAAATCCTGACGACTTACATTTTAATCCTATTTAAAGTTTTCTTTTATATACTGTTTGGAAAGTTAAACTTCAAATTGTGTACACTGTATCCTATTTACAGTTTTATTTAAGAAGGTCGAGTTGGCGTGGTGGAATCTTTCCTCGCCTTCCACCTCTAAGACCCTGGTTTGTTTCCCTCCAGGGGCATTATGTGGAGTGGGTTTTCAGTCCCTACCTGATGGAACCGTGGAATAACTCTCAGTGGTTTTCCTACCACATCTAAAACTGAAACTGCCTTCCTTGTCTTCTCTCCATGGGGTTCTTGGCTAGCATAGTGATTAAGTTTGCACTTTCTGAGAATCCTTGGTTTCACAGACAGAATTCATAAAATCCATCAAATAAAATAATGTACACTTATAAAAAACTGCATTATTTGATACATTTCCTTTTTTAAATTTGTTATTATAACCATTTACAATTCTTGGGGTATGTTGTTGTTTCGAATGCAAAATATTTCTTTCAACCAATATTTTTTACAAATATTTGCAGGTGCGCTATGGCCTTGGTGCATAGTAGGATCCGGCGTGTATTCTACGGTATTGGACACCCTGACGGGGCGTTGGGTTCCAAGTATATGATCCACGAACAGCATGGTCTTAATCATCATTTTGACGTATTCAAAGACGTTCTTCAACGGGAATGCCAAACTGTAATGACCGACCGAAGCTGACACCAAATCATTCCCATTTAATCAACAAATTTACCAATCCAGTAGTAGTAGTGTATTTGGGTGAGATTTGTTTCCGTTCAAGAAATAAGTTTCTTGTATTTGTTTGTGTGTTTGCTGTTTTTTCCAATTATAGTAGAATACCTTTGGACCTTTAAAATCACTTGTTTCAGCAGGACAAGTCACAAGAATAAGATTGATCAAAAAATGTTCTCCCTTCAACTTGAGATTTTCTCTTGAAGGCAAGAATGCCATCACTGAGATAAAAGACTTGGCTCTTGTCATGACCAAGCCTTCAGATATCAAGGCTCGAAATTAACACTGGACCACAGGCCTAAGGCCAGTGATTTTAGTGTCGGGCCAGTAAACTCAGCACATGACAAGTCCAGCGGTCTAGTGTTTTTCATTTGAGTAAAAAAGTTGAGCACTTTCGAAGTATTCCTGCCCATATGACAAATGTTTTTATCTTAATCTTGCTGCTTGTTAAAAAAAAAAGCCAGTTTGTCTATGTTTTAAACTGTGGTATACAGTTTTTTCAATCATTTTGATTATGGTCCTGTGAAAAAAAATCTGGTCCAGTAAAAGTTGTGAACTACAAGTCCTGTGGTATTGTGGACTTTTCCCTCAAATTTTAGCCCTGGATATCAGGAGCGTGTTTTGGCGACCATGACCGGAAACAAGTTTCTGACGTAAAATTCATTGACCGAAACAATTACCAAGAGCTACACGAAAACGGGTCGGTAACCAGAAACAGTTTGTGACGTAGGTAGATCTCTTGAAAATTCATGTTCTTAAAATATGCAGCCTTCATTTTATTTTCAAGTAATGGAACTTGGTCTTCGTAATTTTAGCAACATTATTGATTACTATGCTTCAATCTATTATATTTCTAAAAGAATTCCATTGACATTTTCCGATAGCTTTTAGAGTCCGCCATCTTGAAACCAAGCCTAACCGAGCCAACGAGTCGGTTACAGTTTGGTCGGAACAGCTGCATCACCGCGGCTCAACCAATGACCAAAGCTCAAATATGTTTCTGGTTGCCAAAACGCACTCCTACTTAAAATGATTTAGAGTCTGTAAGCCTCTAACAATAACATCCTGTTTAAATCCAGTTGACCATCAAGAGAGAAATTCAGGATTGAATTTCAGGATTTTAAGTTTTCATACAATCTCATCCCTGAAGACGGTTTGGAGAAAGTAAACAAATTCATTAACATTATTCGAGTGATTATTTATTTTTGGGGTGGTTAATATTATGAATATTGATGCCTTTCAACTGTATGCTGGCATAGAGCGGCGCAAGCGCTTTATCATTTAAAATAAAACTATGTCACAAATAAATATTTGAATTAATTATAAATGAGTTAATGTGGGAATATACAACTAAACAAAAATTATACAGTTTTTGTGTTGCAGTCATTTTCCAACAGATTGAGTCCTCATGAAAGTGGAAAAAGTAAAGTTTCTTACCTCACATTAAACTGTGTAAAAATGCCACTGTATTTGATACCATTCTATTGTGAAATTTGTTAACATCTGGAAACATCCAATGATGTCACATTTTAAAAAGATGGGTCTGTATATTTTTGTACGGGGACTTTTTAATTCATTCCTGAATTTCATTGATATTAAATAAAAACAACATTTCTCCTGAAGATGAGCAGAGTAAACTGTGCAAAACATTGAGACCACACCGGCTCTTTTCAGAGCCAACGCTCCTCCCAAAAGAGATTTACACATGGTTGTACCCGCAAGTTTACTATTTATAGTTATTTCTTAAAAACAACAATGATTTTGATCTTTTGACTCGCAACAAATTCCTGTGTGGAATGTACAGAACTGACTTTGACCTTAACAGCCCCTCTTTAAGGTCCTACAAAAGAACTTCAAAGGTATTGAGGTAATTGACCCCTCACTTTTTCATTTATTTACATAAATAAAAGTAATGTGTAAACTAGATGCTCAAATCTAGACCTCCTTATGTACAAATTCTGGTTTAAAAAAAAAACTTGCGTGTAACCTGATGCTTGGCAAGCTATGTCAGTTCCTTCATCCAAGCAGAGGGTGAAGGTAGGCTGAGATCCTGGAAGAGCAGTGACATGAGCTGCCAACGGTTTACATTCCTTCGTTATAAAACACACGTCAGGACTCATTCAGCATCCAACTGTTTCATCGCTTGTATGCTTTGTGACGAGATATCCTGCACAAAGATGAAACCATAAAAAACATTTGGGATTTGAGGCATTGCATGGTGAGGTATCAATGTATATTTGGTTTGCGGTAACACTCTGACGATGACTAGAGCAAGCTAGTCGCAAAGGTTGAGACCTATTAAGAACTCGCTCCGCGGCAGTGTAGTTAATAACGAGAAGTCCCCTTGATCCACATAGCGAAAGTAGTAGTCCCGGCCGATTTCCTACCTCCCGCCCAGGTAGTAGTTAATAAGCAGGACAGTTCTTTTCAGAACTGAGAAGTCTCCCGACTTCTGAATAATCTACTCCGCAGCAGTAGAATAAATAGCAAGAACAAAATCTACCTAGCAAGTAGATATACACATGGTGTTACCGCAAACCAATTTACATAATAAACAACTAAAATGGATACCTTGCATATTTTGAGTGAGCCCTTTTCCAGGTATGCAAGTGCAGTTTGTCAAAAACAGAATAGTGGAAAGTTCCAAGCACCGCAAGACAGTAAACTGTCCTGTTTGTGTTTTTTTCTATTTTCAATGGCACAAAACCCAAAATGAGAAAATCAGCAAATCAGCTGAAAAGTTCCATGCATATCTGCTTTTTGAACGAGACAAATTCCGTAGGAAACTTACTTGGTTTGCCTTATTTTACACTTCAATTTCAACAAACAGTGGGCAGGTGATGGTGAGTGAACCACTTGGGTGACTCTTAGGTATTAGAGTGGGAAATACGCAAACCATCATCGTCGGCTCTGTGTGTGTTTTATATGCGTTATTTCAAATTTCACTATTCAATTGACACACTTTGATACAATATAGCTGTGCTATATGGGTGCATACCACCTTCATTCAAGGCTAATTTGAGAGCATCGAGTACAAACAGTCTATAGACTGTGCAAGTCTCGCGCGTATCCGAACGAGAAAACACGTCAAACGAAGAACATTTTTATTTCTGAAATCAAATCTTTGTTTTAAATTATATCTCATGACAAAATCTGAACAACAAAAATAAGTCATTACAATTTTAGAAATTAGTTTTAACTTTTGAAAAAAACAAACAAGAGTGTGTTAATTATTATTGAAAAAAATGTAAAACTCTCGGACAAGGATGCTTATTTGATGTTAACTTTTTACAAACCCCTTACGCGGATTCGTGATGGTCAAACGGGTGTAAAATTGATCCGTATCGCAGTTTAAAGAGGATGCTGATGCCTCAACAACCAAAGACAGCAATGAAAAGGCTTCACGTTGCAATTACAGTATCTGGCGATCATCATCGCGCATCCAAAACAAGCGTTTGCATAAGTTTTGTAATCGGACGTGAGCACAAATTCTGATTTTTTTTGCAATAACCGGAAGCTGAGGTCAAGTTTAATTCTCGGGTTTTCTTCGTTATATTGTTGAATTGGTTTTACTTTCATATTTTGTTATCACTTAGTATTACATTCCCAACAACATGTATAATTTTCATGGTCATAAACTACGTTAAACTAAAAAAATTGACGAAACAAATCTCGCCCACGTAAAACTCCAAATGGTTGGGACCACTATGTCCCGGAAGTTCGAATGCGCGCGAGACTTGCACAGTCTATTACCTCAATCATTGCAAAACATCAGGGGATCAGGGCCAATTTCATGGTACTGCTTACCACAGAATTCATGCAATACCGCTATCTGTAAAGAAGAACACAAATCTACGCTAAGCAGAGCCATGAAATTGGGCCCTGGTTGGCCCCTGTCCCTACCTCTCACCTCTGTGGTTCCCAGTTCGAATCCCACCTCATACTTGAGGCTTTTATGTGGATTGGGTTTGCGGTCTCTACCTGATTGGTTGGGTTTCTCCCCATTTGAAGTTCTCCTCTGAAACTGATTTTGTTTTGTCTAGTTTCCTATTCATCCTGTTGGATGTGTAACAAAATAAATAACTCCCGAACAAAGATATTGACAAAATAGGGAGACCGCCAACATAGGGCTAGATAGCTCAGTTGGTAGAGCGCCGGCACGTTAAACCGGAGGTCGTTGGTTCAAATCCCGCTCTAGTCAATTTTTCTTTGTTCAACCCAAAATCAAAATAAATAACTAAATGAAATAAATCACAACTCACTTTGATTTTATGTAGGAATTCCTGATTTGTTGTAATATTCTCTGTTAACCTCTCCTGCAGAATCTCCACTCTTGCCTTAAGAGAAAGGACAATAAAACAATGCTGATAATAATTGGAATCATAAAATGATATAAGAAAAGTAAGATTCAAATGTGGGTCTTGTGGCCAGACACACTTGGTGGTCAGGTGGGTTCAAGTTAGGGTCATATATTGAACTTTGTCAAAGCTATGCTAATTTATTGGCAAAAATATCAATAAAGATAAAATCAAAGTCACATGCCAAAGTTTCAGCAGAATACATTGTCTTCTTGTTGAGAAAACAGCAACAAATTGTTACAGTATTTTCACAAGAATGCGAATCCATCCACGCTCAGTGAGGTGACAGCGGGTAACACTGCATCTCTAGTTTTACCCTTAAAAATTACAAATGATGGGGCCCAAATAAAAATGTTTCTAATTCAAAAGCATTTAAAACAAAAAATGATAACAAAAATTATCACCTTAGTACAATGTGGTATACTCTAATGTTAGAACATGCTAGCAGCTGTTAACTCAGTGAGCATTATTGCGCATCGTGATACACGATTATATTTCAATTTTTTTTTTATTTTACCACCTCCAATGCACAGCGTAACTATGCGTTGGTGTTCCTCGCATATATTATTGGTATGGTTCTCAGAAAAGACCCATAACAATGCACTGTGAAATCAACAGTAAACCAGCGTAAACCATTGCATCACACTTATGAGTGGGGTAAAGGTTGTGTAGCTTCATTGCTATGCTTTCTCTATTGTCTAATTGTTTTGATCAAGTCCTTGTTGTGGCCACCACCTGTGCGATTTTGATTCCCGGGCGCTTGGGGACCTTTTGTGAAACATGGATGTTTTTGCCTAGCGTGACACTCATCAAAATGTGGGTGGTTTTGGTTTAATTTTAATTTTGGAACATTCCTCAAACTTTTTCAACTCAGATCCCTAGGTAGCATACAACCGCGTGCAAATATTAAATGGACATAAAAAAACTTAGCTACTCACCAAGGTCTCTTGCCGTGTTGCATCATCATAATCAGTCATAGGGTAGTCATTCAATGCCACTAAAAATACAATGAGTTTATAATGAGGCAAGATTACTCTAATTCCAATACCTTATATAGTAAGTGCATATATACACAAAACATTAAAACCAAGGCAGTGGTTGCCAGCTAAAACACCAAGAGGACCAGTGAAGGTTCTCTCACTTCCCACAGCATTAGCATTCTCCCTCAACAGTGGTCTGTTAAAAGCCAAAAGGTTGTTAACGGCAAAATATACCTTTGGTTTTTGGAACCGTTCGATTGTTTTAATCCTATATAAATGTAGATATATACAATAAAAGCTAACCTGTGAAAATTTCATTTCAAAGGTGGTCGCACTTTTTAGATATCGCTGAAAAACCGGAGCGAATATATCCACGCAGGAAGATTAATCCCTATAGGAACACACAATCTGAGACATTTTTAGACAGTAACGTTTCTCAGATTCAAATTTCAGGGGATAAAAACTGATGTCTTTTGACATAACCACATTACTTCGAAGTGAAATGATTCTCAAAATGCTTTAGACTATTGAAAGCTGCTGCACTTCTAACCAAGTAAGTTTTTATTGCCATTAATTTAAGAGCGATTACCAAACGTATACCTTCCCTTTAAGCCAGCTCTCTTGGAGGGAATTTTGACTCAAAAACTGGTGCACTCCCTTGTGCCCCCCCTAAAATTTTACAGTTTTGGCACACACAGATTGTTCCCATTCGCTTTGAATTCAAGCACAAATAACAGTCAGTGATAAACAAATAACCATGAATCAGTCAACTTTGCTTACCTGGGTCTACCCCTAGATCTTCCAGCTTAACTTCACATCGTGATCTATGAAAAGTAAAAATAATGGCAATTGCCAATTAATATTATGAATATAAAAGATACAGCTGGACAGAACATCTACAAAGTGCTCTACAGAGAGCACAGCGCATCACAATCAACAGCAAAATTAAACAAAAAGAAAAGGAATAAAACACATTATAACAAACAGATCATAAGCTGGAAAATAGGTGAATTTTAAAATGAGCCACAAATATTTGTACACCACAAATGTCTTTCACATTTTCCCATCTATTGACTGTCTGGAAGGGAGGCTCTGGTCATCCCTAAAGCGATCATTTGGTGAATCTTTAAATGTACTTTTTAACACAAAGTTTGTGGGAAAAGAAAAAAAGAAAAAACATGTCTGCTGGACTTGTTCAGCTGTGACTGGTTTTAAGTTCATCATTAATGGCCTTTATCCAACAGTCCGGTAGGTGCTCCGAGCCGTGCCAAGGTGGGAAAGAAAATTGTCTGGTACCTTTTTTTTATGAGATGAAAATTATCATTATCACTGACATACATGTAAGTGTAGTCAGGGAAACTGGAACTGCTGGTGGTAAATTGATTGAACTTGATTGTTCTTATCAACTTACAGTTTTTCATTTAGCATCTGTTTCTGCGAGGTCCACTCTCTGGTCACACTGTCTGCATATTCTGAAACAACAGAATGAAAACTAGAAAACATAGTTCAAGGTTGACACAAACTTCATGGGGCAGTATTGTTTTGTTTACGTTCTGTTCCACAGTTGTACTGTGCTGCTGTACAGTTCTGTTGTACAGTTCTGTTGTACAGTTCTGTTGTACAGTTCTGTTGTACAGTTCTGTTGTACAGTTCTGTTGTACAGTTCTGTTGTACAGTTCTGTTCCACAGTTCTGTTCCACAGTTCTGTTCCACAGTTCTGTTGTACAGCTCTGTTGTACAGCTCTGTTGTACAGCTCTGTTGTACAGCTCTGTTGTACAGCTCTGTTCCACAGCTCTGTTCCACAGCTCTGTTCCACAGCTCTGTTGTACAGCTCTGTTCCACAGCTCTGTTCCACAGCTCTGTTCCACAGCTCTGTTGTACAGTTCTGTAGCACAGCTCTTTTGTACAGTTCCGTTGTACAATGTATTGTGTGTACACTTTGTACAGTTCTGTTCCACAGTTCTGTTGTACAGATCTGTTGTTTCTTTTGTACAGTTCTTTTTGTACAGTGCTGTTGTACAGTTCCCCTTCAAGTACAGTGCTATTGTACAGTTCCGTTAGTAATATTCCTTTGTATAGTTCCGTTGTACAGTTCTGTCCAGAAGTTCTCTTCAACAGTTATGTTGTACAATCTTTTGTACAGTGCTAATGTACAGCTCTGTTGTACAGTTCTTTTGTACATGTACAGTTCTATTGTACATGTACACTTCTGGTGTACAGTTCCAAGTACAATGTTCAGAATACATACTCACCTGCATGCTTCTCTTGTTCCTCTCTTAGCTCTTCTTTTAGGGACTTGTTTTCCTTGTCAAACTCCTTAGCATTCCTCTGTTCAATTGAAATAGATGACACTCCATGTCAGTTTTGAACTTTAATAATAATAATAATAATGCACAGTTCTTATGTAGTCCTTTATCACACACGATGGGCTTCTCAAAACGCTTAAGTTTTTCACAACAAGTATGCAGAGCTAATTTTGGATTATGAGACTCATTTACATGGTGATGTAGTCCAATCTGTAGCTGAACATGCTAGAAACATCATAGCAACCCCTTCTCTTTACAATAAGTGTATTTTGAGCATTGGGGCCTTAAATACAATAACATAACACACAAAGCCTACGGCTTTACGTCCCATCTGCTAAAGGACACAAGTGATCTGACATGGGACTGAACTCAAACTCTGGTAACATAAGAGAACTTGAGTGACACTTCATAACACATGTCCTCCAGCAAACTTGAATCTTGTATAATGCTGGTTAGTCAGCAAAAGTGCCATATATTTCTACTCGGACTTCTGTGTATTGAATAAATAAGAACATTAAATTCAACCTTTCCAAAAATAAAAACACTCACCTAAAAAGATATTTATTTTTTAAAAGTTTGGTTAATGTGGTTCTTTTCTTTGTTTGCAAGCTTGCAGGAGCGCTGCATTTGTCTGTGTTTTCTACACACACGTGTGGTTTTACTTTAACTAAACTTATTCTCGATTTAAAAGCTACATTTAGAATCCTCGCCAGAGCTACACTTTCTTAGCTCTGTATCACTGCATCATCATCCCTTTCAAGAAAATCTGAAGTTGAAGGGAAATCCCTGAAAATAATGGGCCTTAACATCTTCATTTGACCCAATAATAATTGGGTTAAAAAGTATTGATCTAAAGCACAGTATTAACATGTAGGCCTCTTGAGGAAATCTTTGAAAAAAGTTATTAAAAATTTCAACTTTCTTTTGCAAGGCCATCCATCTTCCATCGATTTTCTGACATAATTTGTACAAAACATTTAACTGTGTTTTGTAGGCCTGATACAGAATTATTTAATGAAGATTAATAATTAAGGTTTCCTCAGAAAATACAAATTTTATTTCATTTTAAGAAGACAATCACATCTGGATTTTTGTTTCACATCTAATTACATGTATTGATTTATCATAATTTCAATAAGGTACTCATTTGTGGTATGGGGGTTGGTTACCTGTGATACACTCAACGCATTGTTCAACTTGGAGAATTTATGCTCTAGCTCCGAATTTCGTTTTAGAAGTGAACAGTTTTCTTCTTTCAGCTGTGTATAACTGTAGGGAAAATAACGGAAATATAAGATAATGAAAAGAAATGAGCAGCAAGTTCTCGCTTAGTGGCTGGCATGGTCATGATTTACTAATTAGTAATGATGAAAGGCTTCAGGCATTTCCAAAAACCCTTCAATTGTGCTTCTGAAAATTAATATTATTATCATTAACCCTCTTGCTGTCTGACCATTCAATACCATTCACTGTGGTTTTGAATGATAGATAAGCTATGCCAGCCTTGCAATATGATACCATGAGGGAATGCATGTACACAGTACACAGTTAGTTCTGTGCACAGTTGTGCCACCATACACAACTTTGGCAGTTGAATGGTTTCAAATGGTTGGTCAACTCACTTGAAAATGTTGCGAACAGTAGGAGGGTTAATATCAATTACATAACAAAGTGTGGTGTAATTAGCACTCCGCACCGCTGACTTCACTTATTGATTAAAAAACCCATTATGTCAGAAAAACATTCCATCATCACCTACTACATGTAGCTCTCACGAGATCACAGCATTGGCGCTAGACTGCAGCAATAGGCCTACCACAAATACAAACGAGTAAACATACAGCATGGACATGTAGTTGTAAGCTTGAAGTTACAAATGTGTAGTGAAGTTTGACACGTTGTCTGAGATCCTGGTTCAAATTATCTAGCAAAAGCAAAAGTGAATTTTCTTGCTTTAACAATTGGAAAAACAGCACGTACCGATTACTGCCTCACCAAAATTTGTTTCACATTCACTGTTTGAACATGATGAACTGGGCCTCAGTTTAGTGAGGAGTGCTACTTTTACTAGGCCTCACCCACTTCACACAGCTTGGGCTCTCCGCCGTCGGGAGGATGGAGGGTTACGATTATCGTAACAAGGGTCTCCAAGGATTATTGTGAGTGACAAGCCCTTTGGAAGTTCAATTGAGCTTCTTGGATGTTTTCTTAATGTAGGATTTACTCAGTCAACTTTTGAGTTTTAGACTTCCTTTCACGAGTTGTAAAGGTTCACTTTTAAGAATGTTCACTTGCATCACTTATAAATGGTTCAATGACTGAGGGAATCCAACTTTAAATATCTTTTTTATTAAAATTATAAAAATTATTTAAAGTGAATGAAGCTAAAACACTTTTGTGAAATCTATTTTGAGAAAAACATGACAATAAGGAAGAAAGCATTCCAGTAGTACTGCACGTATGTTACTCCTATTGAAAAATCAATTATGGCCGATTATAGAGATTTTTCCAGATTATGAACTGGAATCTGGAGTGAAAGTGAAAGACTTCAAGTAGTCTAGCTACATGTAGCTCTATCTATATCGTAGGACGCCCTGTATTCAGGGCGTCCCTGAAATCGAGGCAAATCTTTTACCTCTCTGTGCGCGATGTAAACAGTCCCTAGATACAATTTTTGTGGTTTGACTTGCCAAGCAAAGAGTCTCCTCTCATTTGACCAAAACTTAGAAACATGTAAGGCTCCACTGGTTAGTTGCACTTGTAAATGCAAAAAGTTGTGGTATTTTAGGCATTTCTGCAAGGTACAAAAATATGTCATACTGTCGGGGCCATAAAAAAAAAATTCCCTACTGAAAAAGTTTCATCAAACACTTTTTCAATTCACAATTCACGATGATCAAATCATGTGACTGAACATTCTGCTGAGCATTCTGGGGGAAAAAATACAGAGGCTTAAAGAAGCCACGTGCCTTCGATTATCACTGTTTATTTATATGCTTTATTATAAATGTTAAGAAACATAAAAAGACACAAAACTAAATAAAAATAAGATTTCAAAGCCAAGAATTATTTACATTATTTTTATTTTTTTTTTGAAAAATACCATGGTTATTTTTAAAACTAAATAAAAAATATGTTGAATAAAATGAAGAAAACTGCTGGCTATACAGTCATACACTCAGTCTCACAGAACACTTGTAGTCACTGCAGATGTTTCTTCCACGTATGGCTTCACCCGGACACCATACTTTCTTGTTTGCATCGAAAACAGGTCAAACTCAAAACAAATGGGACGCTATTGAAGTCATCGAAGATCGGTGCGTGGTGTGAAAGTTTCAATGTCCATCACGTTTTAATATATGTTTGCATATTTCTTATAAACAAAGGAAGGTAATTAGGGCATCAGTTGATTATGGAATATTTTTATTTTTTTTCAATTCAAAGAAAAAGGCATACTACATCGAAAACTGGACAGGGGAGGATACATGTAGCTCTATATAGGCCTAAGTATATTATTAACGACAAGGATTATTGGAAGGAGACTGCACTGGGAACACTCTCTATGCACTCTCCTCCTCTGCATTGAACTTGCAGATATGAGATGAAATTAATTTTGGTTTATTATATGGATTATAATTAGAGGAAATTAGATAAGCATGATGATGATGATTAGGCAAAAAACAGAACTTCCAAGTTCAACCTCATTTCAAGTGATTTACCTCAAAGTCTTCGGTTTATCAAAATTTCTGCCGGGAAGAGTTTTGCTTCGGCACACTGTGCTTGTTCCTTTTGCCAATCGACTCATTTTCTCGATCTCTTGCCTACACCTGGTTCACGTCTCGTTCTAGTTCCCTACAAACAATGAGTTCTACACAAACAACGAAACCACTATCACGGGAAAAATAAGATTTCGTCAACTCGACTTAGGCCTATTTTCAAATTTCGAACCATAACAAAGACAATGTTGAAGAGCCGTAAGTACCGCCCTCAAGAGTTGATAAGCACATAATGTGTGTGGGCGGGGCGCAATTTTTTCTTCTGCAGCACACACCGGCTATAGCAAGAACGCGGGGGGGGGACCGCTAAAAATATTAAAAGTAACTGTTAAAATAACCCCGACCTTTTGCTTCTACTTCATGTTTAAAAGAGAGAAATTTGAAATGTAACACCGTAGTGTGAGCAAACCTTTAATTTAGGCGCTTTACAAATTTTCTATCATTGATTGATTGATTGATTGAGTGGGCGTGGCTGGATTCGATTGGAAATGGGGCACGCACCCAAGTGTGTAACAGCCTGCAATCGTGGACCCCTCCTTTGTTCAACTCTTTGTGACAGCAACCGTGGACCACAAAGCTTTCCTTTGTGATAGCAACCGTGGACCTATTGTCCTCTTTTGTTATTAGGCCTATTCAAAGTCGGACCAAAACTTCAAAAAAAAAAGGAGGCACAGTGTTTGAATGTGGTTACCTACTCACACACACACATGCACGTATTATAAGAACAAAACAAATTCCTCACTTAAGAAAAGATAAACCTCAATATGAATCCAAATTACTATTTTTTTTTTGAAGTTTTGGTCCGACTTTGAATAGGCCTAATAAAAACCTTTCATAATTAGGCCTACAACTCAATTGATCAAGTTTTAATTTCTCATAATATACCCCTTTGCAAACACAATGTTACCAACTTCTCAGTCGCGCATAAGATGTGTTGATTATCGGACGGTTATTAACTTCTAAATTCTCAATAGGCCTAACTCTAGACAAAATCTCCGATCACTCTTTCATCGTGTCTTCCATTTTCTTGGAGGGACACTCTTCGGAAAAACAAATTAGACAATTAAATCCCGCTGCATGGCTAAACATTGGTTTGATGGTAACTAATGAGTGCAGCCCATGCAAGTAAACATCTCTGATCTGCCCCCTTCAAAAATGGTCTCACCCTTTTAGGAGCGCCCCTGGCCCAGCCCATTATTATTTCCGAATATGGTATAAAATTCAGCCAATTAAAAGGGTAGTATATGACCTTGAGAACAGGGGGCGGTCTTTCGGCCGATTTTCGTCCGTCGGCGGTTCCGTTCCGTGCGTTATGACGAAAAAATGGATGACTTCGAAATTTCTTTAAATAATGTCTTTTGCTCCACAAAATGCTGGTTTTCACCGTAGTTCCGGTGGTAAACTACAACAAAAATACGACGGTGGGTTTCGAAGTGTTCTTGTCTTAAGAATTAAAGTGTTGAAAAGGAACTTTCATTCGCATAATTTGACTAAATTTTTGGTGTTTCTGGCACCATGCGCAAAGTTAAAATAACGCACATGGTCATGGTATATTGACTTGAATTGCTTTTTCGGTGTTTTTATTGCATTATTGGCTGAAGATCCGTTGTAGCTTGTGTGATGTGAGGCCGAGGTACGGGAGAGTGATGGTTGCCTTGAAATCTGGCCGTTCTGCTGGTAGGCTTGGCTTGGGCTGGTTGAAGTTGAAGGTCTTGTATCCGTTGAGTCGTAGCGATGTCTGGATGTGATGGAGTAAACACCACTTAAATATTCTGCCTTTTCATTGGTTTAGAGCGCGTCACATGATATGTCTTAGTTTTACTAGAAACGGCGGCCGTGTGATAGTGCATCGTTTGCCATGTGATAGTCCGACGACTATCACACGGCGTGCAGTACCTAGACGTTTTTTTTACCCACCTCGAACCCAATCAGTTGTGCATCTGTGTATCTGAAATGCGCGTACGAACGTTACGTGTACGAGGATGATAAATAGTCTGTTGGGGTGTTATAAAACAAATATTGACTGCTTTTACTCGTGCTATGGTAAAACTACGACTCCCTCGGTGATCCCTCGGTGATCCCTCGGTGATCCCTCGGTGATCCCTCGGTGATCCCTCGGTGATCCCTCGGTGATCCCTCGGTGATCCCTCGGTGATCCCTCGGTGATCCCTCGGTGATCCCTCGGTGATCCCTCGGTGATCCCTCGGTGATCCCTCGGTGATCCCTCGGTGATCCCTCGGTGATCCCTCGGTGATCCCTCGGTGATCCCTCGGTGATCCCTCGGTGATCCCTCGGTGATCCCTCGGTGATCCCTCGGTGATCCCTCGGTGATCCCTCGGTGATCCCTCGGTGATCCCTCGGTGATCCCTCGGTGATCCCCGGAGCGTTCTATTTTCCCGAGGCGCAGCTCCGGGGATCACCTCGGGAGTCGTAGTTTTAACCATAGCACTCGAAGCAGTCAATATTTGTATACTACGGCCTGAGTCGATCTTATGCAAAGCATCAAAGACGCTGCGTCCGAATCAGGTGAACCGACTTCAGCTGTTGATGGCCGTTGGCTTCACGGCTGCCATGCACGCTGAGTTTAATAGAACATCATTATTTTGTAATTCCCGCCATAGACACACTGCAGAAGCCGTTAATTCGGACACGACCCCCGTATAAGGGTGAATGTTTTTTACTTGGAATATTTTATTTAAGAAAACCCACAATTATCCGATTGTAAGGATCTATAGTCAGATTTGCAACAATGTCATGTTCTGCATGTAGTGTTTTGATTTTAGCCCACACTTATCAAACTCAGATCCCGGGACGGTCTGGTGCATTTTCAGGTATTTTTAAGCGCTGACGAGAGGTATCGATACGTCGCGCTACCTATGTTTGTGAGGCTGGTACTTCCGTGCCATGACGAGGCGACTTTTTAAAATAAATTCATTCTTGCTCCATCTTTTGGAGCAGATTTTGCTCCCCCTTGACACTAAGTGAAGCATCGAATCCCCCCAAAAAATTGTGGGGCTCCAAACTTTGTCATCGAATCCCAAATAAACTTGTGTGACTCCAAACTTTGTCAGAAGATGGACGTGATTAAAAAGCACTGCGTTCATCATAATTGTTATTGTTATAAAGGGAATGCATACGTTTGTTAATCACTCTTAAAATTAGGGCAATGCTTACTTAATACTTAGTTAGAAGTACAGCAGCTTTCTATAGTATAAAGTCTGATTTTTCTCAACTTTTGATATGAAGAAAGGGGGGACATCTCAAAAGCCGTACAGCAGTTGCTTTTGTAACTATTGAATTTATGTGAAAATTATCACACAATATGTAAATTTGCCCACAATTATGGCCTGTGTAGTATCTTGCCCGTCAGGAAATGCATTCGAATGTACAAGGTCACCATTTCTGTAAACAAAGGTAACACGGTCTACACTTTGCCTTTATGCGATGCACTGCACAGTACTATTCTACTATTGTAGTCTTAGCCGTGCCTGTGAACCCGAGTT
Organism: Leptasterias polaris; assembly: GCA_037783415.1. Classification (NCBI taxonomy): domain Eukaryota; kingdom Metazoa; phylum Echinodermata; class Asteroidea; order Forcipulatida; family Asteriidae; genus Leptasterias; species Leptasterias polaris. The sequence goes on along the minus strand of JAZGTN010000092.1, from coordinate 3,312,671 downwards.
GAGAATACCCCGGTCGGCAGGTGGATGTAAAATCTCGCCTTGTCCTTAATGGACCTTAAGCACATGACGTCATTGAGCAGGCACCCTCAGCTAGATAGAGGTCAAAAGACGGTTGTTCATTGGCCCATCCTGTGCGCCGCGCGTACGTATAGCTACGCGTATCTATAAGTTGTTTCGTCACCGTTTTACCTCTAAGATAGGCGGCATGATGTCAACATTGATCTCCGTTATACTGGAGATCAATGGATGTCAATGCGATAAGAATCATTGAAGACGAGCACTCGAGCGGGTGAATAATGCATGCGGGGACATTCCTTTAAAAATTGGTCAAATAAAAGACGGATATTAGACAGTTAATCTTTTAATTTTAACATCATAAGGGTTTTATTCCGAATAGTCAGAAAATCAATTTATATATAACTCTATGGCCCAAACCCAAACAAACAAACAAACAAACAAACAAACAAAAAACAAACAAAACATGAAATGCGCAGCCTAAAACTTGCGAAAAGCAATCTATACCTCGCACAGTCAGTATGTTACCCCTTGCACAACGCGGAACGCACCCCACCCTCGCAAAGTGCGCGACTCACCATTTTTGCCATTTTGTACAGATGTATAATAGTATAGGTCCGATTTTTGGCCGAGACCCCACAATTTTGACTTTAATTTAAGTAGCTAATTTTTGTTTGATTCAAGAAAATTATAAGCTTTCATCTTAGGTAGGCCCTAATGCATTTAAAAAAAAGTAGTAGCATTTAAAATAATTCACATCCATCAGCCATCTGCATTATATTTGTGAATATTAGGGGCATCTTGTGAAAGTTTTTAAACGTTAAACAGATCTGTCAAAATTCGTTCAGAGCAAATCGGGCAATATGATCTTAACACGCTGAACACTATTTAATATTAAGTATCATATTTTCATATTATAGGCCTATACAATTTACTATTAAATTTAACGATCTTAATCCACGATAAAATTACGATGACTAATTTCGGATCGATTCGAGAGGAAAAGCAAGAAGTACACAATTTAAGTTGGAAACCCAATTTCTGGTGGCTGCTCTAAAAAAGTAATGTCTAAAAATTAACACGGCACAATTTATAATGTTGGTGCTTATCTGAAAAACGTTACCAGCCAAAATGTCATTGTGTAATGCTTGTGACAGGTTCCCCTCTCTAAAAGCGTTAGCCAAAATATCATTGTGTAATGCTCGTGATAGGTTCATCTCTCTAAAAGTGTTACCAGCCAAAATGTCATTGTGTAATGCTTGTGACAGGTTCCCCTCTCTAAAAGCGTTACCAGCCAAAATGTCGTTGTGTAATGCTTGTGACAGGTTCCCCTCTCTAAAAGCGTTACCAGCCAAAATGTCGTTGTGTAATGCTTGTGACAGGTTCCCCTCTCTAAAAGCATTAGCCAAAATATCATTGTGTAGGTTCATCTCTCTAAAAGTGTTACCAGCCAAAATGTCATTGTGTAATGCTTGTGACAGGTTCCCCTCTCTAAAAACTCTGAGCTAGATTCTGGATTCCAACAAGAAATCTGACACTTTTGGGTGAAATGGTAAACAAAAAAAAGGGATTTCGACTCGGATTCTGTGTCAGTTTGACTTATTTCTTGGTCATTTTTTATCAGATTCCGGGTCATGGTAGTCTTGGCCCAATACGTCAGTGCTCGATAGTGGATAGTGTACTGCACTCGGTTACAACGCTTTTTAGCGCGCCCTCTTGTGGCTTGAATTAACCAACTTGACTAGCTCTCACTCATTGATCTCCATTAGCTCCACTATAATGGAGATCAATGCTCTCACTAGTCAAGTTGGTTAATTCAAGCCACAAGAGGGCGCGCTATAACGAGTTGTAACGGAGCGCAGTACACTATTCACTATCGATCACTGACGTCTTGGGCCAAGACTAGGGTCATGGTGACCACGAAATTGGTCAGGTCCCACGGAACCCATGGGTTAACTCTGACCCAGGAGTTTTTATAGTGTATGAATGAGTCCTGTATTTTTACAAATGTGGTAGGTGTAGGTTTTCAGACCTGGGCCCAATTTCATCATAGGGCTGCATGATGCCATCGGTCACTAATCAAGTGTAACAGTCAGTACCCCGCATTTTTTGATCTAGCCAACTAGCATGCCAATTGTCTTGTTACCATCGGGGTTGTTTTTCACTAAAAAAAATCCATCAATGACCAGCTCTCCCGGTTTTCTCCTATGAATTGTACAACAAAAATTACTTAAGCAGAAAATATTGCTTATTGCCTAACGGGATACAAGTCACAAATTGTACATGTGGTGGTAGTTCGGCTGGTAACCTTATTCTGGCAAGCATATTTTTGCTGTGCTTAGCAATTGTTTTAAAATGCTTATGCAGCTCTCTGAAATTGGGTTCTGTTTATTGCCATTATCCACGTGTATTCACTCTTGTGTGTTTGAAAGTTGTTTAGTTTTCAAACGTCTATAATCGTTTTGTTGTACAATCATCATTATAACTTTGCAAGTCTGTGTACATTGTAATAAACAGTTGTGTTTAAACATTAAACGTTTTGGTTCTCTTATACATCTTCAGAAGCCATAAACTTTTTGCCGGTGCTGCTCAAAATTCTGTCTCCACATTTCGCAGATTCGCATGTTTCCATGATGTGTCCTAAATGGGATGCAGC